>JAWMRA010000016.1:9525661-9738031 GCA_035584735.1 Pseudotriccus pelzelni
TGGAGCCCTGTGGAACCCCACTAGTGACAGGTCACCAGTCTGATGTCACCCCATTCACTGTTACCCTCTGTGCTCAATCCATGGGCCAACTGCTCGCCCACCACATGATGTGTTCATCCAGCTGTGAGCTGGACAGTTTGTCCAGAAGGATCCTGTGAGAGACAGTATTGAAAGCTTTACTGAAACCCCAAAAGATTACATCAGCTGGCTTCCCTTAATCATCTAGGTGGGTTTCCTTGTCATAAAAGGAAATCAAGTTCTGTCTAAATGCTTCTGAGTTTTCTATGGAGGAATTTGAAAAACCCTGACATGGTATCTTGTCTGTATATCAAGGACCCAGGAGAACCAAGAGGGAAACTCCTTCATGAAGCTTTTAAGATACAGTAAAATAAAATCTGGTGCCAAGTCAAAAGCAGCATGTTGAGCTGAGTTACTGAACTTGCTGAAAAGCTGTTTACATATACAAGCCACACTAATTGTAAGACAATAAATTTATTTATCTTCAATTAAGCAAAGCTCATGGAATAAGCTTATGTGTAATTTGTGCTGTCTTACACACATTATTTTTATTATTGTTACAAAAGCTTTTTTCCAACCAGGCCTGTTAACAGCAAAATTGAAATGCAATATGAGAAAACCATCCTTTGTAGTTACTAGAGAAGAAAGCACCTGAAGGAAATAAGTGCTAAACATTCAAAAAGAAAGCAGCACCTTGAAAAGACATAAGATATGTGTGCAGTTTAATGGATGAAGGAGTGATGCCATCTCTCTATTTGCTGTGCGACAAAACAGAAAGCAATGACCAGCTACAGGCACAAAGGCAGAATGGTGGCCCTGCCTGACCATCCCCTTTAGTCACTTGTGACAAGGAGCAGAGTCAGGCTAGAGCTCTGGAGAACACTAACAAACAAAAGGTAGCCTTGGAAAAAATTAAAAAGGGCCACTGACAAGGTAGCAGAAAACCCACACTCAGAGCTTCATTCAGCATCGATAGCAGTGGGTAGAACAAGATGGTAGCAGCTGCACCCAGCCACATAAGCAAGGCCCTGGAGGTGCTGGATCATGACTTCTCCCCGGTATTAGCAACTTTCATGCTACCAGGCCTGATCTCTTTGAGCCCAAAAGACAGGATCACGTGCATTGGCAGTAAATAGCCTGGGGTTTGCTAAGTTTGATCATAACTTATGGTCAAAGGCCCAGATTTATTTGCCTTCTAGTTTGTTAGATAAGGAATTAAGTTCACTAGCAAGTCTAGGCAATTACAGACAGTTAACTACACAAATGATATTTAAAACTCACTTTGATGTTATAGCTGAGCTGCCACAAGCAGAGAACAATAGGTCAGAGACATGAACTACCATACAGGTATAGAACAAGATCTATGAGAGAAATAGTTCCAATAAATTTTCCATGCATCATACTTAAAAGTCTCCATAAATTTATACACCAGGGAGAAAGGTAACAAAGCAGAAATATGCATCTGAAAACATTTGCATTTGTCTTGCAAAACAAATATGCAGCAAATAATAAAAATTATATGTAATCTACAATCATATATAGTTCGAAATTCAAAACCTCCTTCTTGAAAAGATTTGTCTATCTATATACTATCACACAACTGAAAATGTTTTCTTGAACTCTCTATCAAGCAGTACTGAAAAATACTCAAAGGTTTAATGTTATTTAGCTGCAGAATCATCTAAAATGCCTCCAGGAGAAACTACTCTGAAGATCTTTATCCACAAAGGCAGACCAGGATCCTTCTCTCTCATGCAGCTATGAAAAAAAATATTGATTTAGAAAAAAAATAAGCCTATATTCACTTGTTTAATTTCTAATATGACAGAACCTCCAGATTTATAACTACTGAACTGTTGACTAGACTGCTTTTGCTTCCTTTTTATCTAAATACTTTAGCCTAATCATACAGAGCGCCTTCACAAAATTGACGCCCTGCCAAGCCCTGAAGTACAATGTCTCCTAAAGCAAGATTAATCTTCAAATAAGTGAGGATAAGGAGCAACTGCGTGTACAGCTTCTCTGCATCCTTATGAGAACAGTTCAAAGACATTTGATACATCAGGTTAAACTGCCCTGGCAGTGGTCTGTACCATAAGCCCAAGGCAGAGGGATCAGTCGTGAAAGCTAGCATGTTTTGCCTATTTACCTAGAAACACCCCAGATTTAAACCTGATGGTCTTATAGTATGGCAGGAGTTGTGGCTGATAGGCAGGCAGGAAATTTGACTCTGAGAAAGAACAAAAAGCTAATGTAAGCTTTGCTTGCCTTTCTTCTATTTTTTTAAAGATGGGGATTTTGCAAAGATTAAATAGTCATCTAATTTGTGAGGATAACACGATGTAACAAGACTGTTTGATTTATTGCATTATCACTAAGCTTTGTACAGTCTCCATAGGAGTGTTACTAAATAAAGATGGTTCTCAGTTTTGGCATGAGAAATCCAAATCCCAAGTAGGAAAACAAGAATTTATCAACAGCTTAGTTTATCTGAAAATATTACTCTGTTGGAAAAACTATTTCTGTCATTTGCAGAAAGTATAAATTTCAATTTTCAGCTACATCAGAATCATACTCTATTTATGATTACTCTTATTATTTGGGTTCTCCCTCAATCCAGTGATCCTAGCCATAGGGCAAGAAATGCATGAATCCAGAACAAAGTGTACGGTTGATAAAGAGCTCAATTTTAGACCAGGAGCAACAGGCAACAGATAGTACAGGCAGACAGACAGCATAAAGACACATCAGAAACCAAAACAGCGGCTGCTTTCTCTCAGTATCTGGGAAAGGACAGTTCCCACTGGAAATTTTAATTTAAAATCTTTGAAGAGAAAATTATTACCCATATACATATTTGCTATTAATACTTCATATTTATATAAGTAAATAACAGCACCTTTACTGTTATTTTCACACATATTTAAGTGCTATTGTGAAATTGTTTAAGAAAAGGCAAAAAAACCATTCACATATAAGTGCAAGGGCATGCTCAAAGTAGCTTCCTCTTCTGTCAGATTTATGTGAAGGCATCCAAAGGGGTGTACAGATAGTGCTGTGCTGGTCAGGGAGGCTTTGCAACAGTGGAACTCAAAAAAAGGTTACAACACAAAAGCGTTAGATTAGTTTTACTCAGTGTTAAGAGGTAAGATAAAACATAATTCACAAATTAAAAGAGATCAACTAGGGAGGAAGATCAATATGAAAGGAATTAGTGCATAAGTTTTCAGATAGATGTGCCAGAATGTTGCTTGGATTTATAATTATAAAGTAATTCTTACTTAGCTCAATAATAAACTATTAGCTGCCATGGAAACTGCTGAAATACAAGGCAAGCTATTAAAGGCAATGAGATGGTCTGCAGGAGACAAAGGGAGGAGGCAGCTTATTCGTCGGGCACACTGCGCTGTTCCTCCAACTTCTTATGCTATCACAGACCACTTTGGGGCTGCTAAAAGAAAAATTGCAAAATGCCTGAACTCACACAGAGCAAATCATCAGGGTTTAGCAGGGCTTTTTCCATTAAGATGATAATTTGATTATAGAGTCAGATATTTTTCTGGTGTAATCCTAGGGATATCACTCATCGCTTTTTACCTAAGCAACTGGTTGAAGCAATGAGCAGCAGTTATCTCTGAGAACTTGTGGGAGACAGGTGAGGCCATTGAAAAGCAGAAAAGGAGAGTTAATGCCTGCTATCAAAAAGGATAAATTGAGGAGCAAGAAAATTATAGGCAGGCAGCCTAACTGCAACTTCCTGGAAAAATTCTGGAACAAACAAATCATTTGTAACTACCTGGAATATAACTCGGAGATTATGAGCAGCCAACGTGGATTTGTCCAAATCAAATTATATCAAACCAGTCTAATTTCTGTCTATAACAGAATAAAAAGCTCTAACTTAAAACATTTAAATGCTGCCATGATGTCCTCATATGCCAACTGGGGAAGTTTGGTCTCTGTCAAAATACTGGAAGAGAGAAGCAAACTGATGCCTGCAGATTAATGTCCTACATGTTTCCAAAGTTGAGGGATGTATCAAACAGGGCAGGGTGCACAAACCAGTACCCTGAAAATCCATCACTGATGACTTGTTATTAATCACAAGTAACACAGAGTAGAGAGTCTGCAAGTACTTTGGAAGACAGGATTAGAATTGAGAGGGCTTATAGGGGACCCCCAAATCAATTGGAATCAACAAGGCTACTCTGTAGTAAAAAAAAAAAAAAAGAAGAAAACAAAGGCAACAATGATACTTTGACTGTAAACAGGTTTCAAGCTACATGAATACACAAAACAGAGGTTTATGTCCATCCCTCTCCCTTATTTTGTCATCTATTTTTTGTGTCTGACTCAGGACAGATAGATCGGGACCAGGCCAAGAGAAAGCCATTAGGATAATCAAGCACTGGAAAACATGATCTATGGGAAACAGGTTAAGGATGTGGCTAGAGTTAAAATTTAGGGGGAAAACTTTCTAAACTAAGAACAGTTAAACCTGCAAATTAGTTTCTCAGGGAAGTTCTATCTACAGAGCTTTTTACCCAAGGTCTTTCGGGACAGGTTACAAAACTTTAATTAGGAATGTCATAGCTGTAACTGACTTCATTTTCCATCAAGGCACAACAGGTAACATCTTCAGGTCTCCTGTAGTCTTATTTTTCTAAGAATTTACAACATTATTTTTTCCCCATTTCTAATCTCATCTGGATGAATTGTAAGGAATTTGTCTGGGGTTTCCAGACATGAAGTAGCCTTTTCCTGGCAGAAACCCTAGACTGACTACAGACATGCATACCCTCACAGGGCACATATGCAATATATTGAATGCTTCTGCCAAGGATTGTTCTATATCCAGAAATCAACAGCACATGTGTAATAATCCATCACTTTTGGGAAGCAACAGACTTTATTGAATAGGCACTGAAACAACAGTGCAATATTCAGGGAAACTGGAGTCCCAGAAATCCCTCTATTCTTTGAACACAACAGGGATGAAACAATGGGACAAATGGTCTTTGGTCACTACTCTAGGCCATCACTTAATCAAAGAAAAACACTGACTCTCTCAACTACATGTTTTTTCTATAGTTTTGCTACTAGCACTGAACTGGCTGCATTTAAGATTCCTTCACATCTTTGAAATAAAAAAAAGATTCAACAATCTCTGCCCCAGGTCATCTGTTTACTAGCCTGCACAATAACTCCTTCAAACAGCTGAACTCTTAACAATCATTAGCATTCACACCGAGCACATACAGGTGACAGGGTGATATTTTTTGTCCAATTTAAATTAAACAGGGAAAAGTGGTTCTTTAGTTTCAGAAACACTTCTACCTGCAAAACAGCATTTCCTTATGTAATCACAAAAGCTATGATCTGCACCAAAAAAAGCAGTTTAGGAATCTATTTTAAATAAAAAGAAATTATGGAATGTTACCGCAGTTAATTGCCAAAGAACAGGAATTGTGCAAATAGTTAGAAGAAGAAAGAAAGAATTCAAGGATGGCAAAGTCACTGAAAATTCGTCCTGAACCATCCCAGAATTGTTTCTTTCAAAGCAGATAATCGAATCAGCATTTCTGTTCGAATTACAGCCCTGCACTAACAATGAATGCATTAGGTGATAACTGCCACTCCAACAGCAGGCAGCAGTTACATTATTTTTGCCTTGCTAAGCAAAAGCATGGGAAGCCTGTGACTAACTCCAGTAAATAAGGTATCTTGAATTTAATATAAGCACCCCCACTAGTATTATTATACAAAAGAATTGATAATAGGCTCTCCTGAAAAGGTTTCTAATTATACTAATCCCCAAACCTACCAGTAGAAATCAGTAGGCAGTTCTGCATTCCAGCCTATAGGAATTGCACCCTTGTGCACAGCCCCCACCCCCCCCCAATCCAACATGGTCTCAGAAATTCTCAAGAAAGGACAGGAGTTAATATAGTTTTAAAATATGTCTAGATCTGAAGGGGTTTGTTTTCATTTTTTAAAAAATACGCTCCCTGTTAAGATATCTTGCCTAGTGCAAGCAATTCCTCCTGGAGTTACAACAAGCAAAGCCTCTGTTGATTTACCAAAGCCTTCATCAGCTGCTTAATAGTCAAACTCATGTTTTTTTGCTTGAGGTATTCTCTTCCTCCTTTACACCAGCCAGTTGAGTTTGAAAGCAAAAAAACAAACCCCAAGGACAGCACAGCTCACCTTGTTGCCCTGCCTCAGCAGGAATTACCTTTGCACCAAGTTCTACCTGCAGAGCTTCATCACAATGGATTTTTTCTTGCCACAGCTGAGACAGGGAGCATCACCCACACACTCAGGGCAAGCTGTTGCTTCAGAGCAACAGAAACATTTGGAAAAAGGGCATACACAGCCCTGTGGCTTCTCTCCTATTCTCTGCCTTACAGCTTTTCCCCAAAACAAGTATCAGAGTATTGAATAGTGTAAAACACGAGGAAATGGGATCACAGAAGCTATGAAAAGGGTTGGGGTAATTTTGTTAGCACACTGTCAGTGTGCTCTGGTTCAACACAGCTGGTTTCAACAAGCAAATGTGCCATCCACAGGAAGCATTAGCTCGAGTGGAGCCCATGGATGGGCTGGTGATGGCTGGTAGCTCCCATCCTACCCACAAAGTATAATTCATCACAGTTAGAGCAAACTCACTGTATGGTGTAAGACATCTTTCAACATGAAAAAACGCATAAGGGAAAAGATTACCAAACATGAAAGAAGATCCTTGTCTTTCAGAAGTTCCTTTTTTTTCCTGGTTATTAAATCAAATCTGACCATCTCCTAAATTCATTTTATCATCTTTTATTGAATTTTTATATAATATTTTCCATGGTCATATTACTTCCAATTTTTCATTATTGCTGCCCTATTTTTAACCTCAGTCTTCCCAGAACTTGGCTCACAGATGTGATGCATAAATCACAAGGCTACTCCAGCTAATCTTGCAACAAAAATGTAATTTATAATACTTTGCATAGAAAACAACAACACTTTCCACAAATGCTTCAGCACTGAGGTTTTAACAGCCAAATATGTGAATAAAGCACGTATCTTATCCTGCTACTAGATTGGTATATGACTTTGGAAAGACCGTGGTCTCCCCCAGACTTCAGCCTCTCCAGGGATGAAAAATATTTACCTTCCTCAAGGAGAGCACTGCACAGCCTGTTTCATTAACGTATTTCTAGAGAAGGTATATAAGATAGATGTTAGGATGTAGATATGAGGGTAGATGAAACAAAGATTCAGCGTTGATTTGCTTTGTTAGCAGATGAACAGTCCTCATAAGCCAAACAAAATCCAAGCAAGGTATAAAAAGACAACCCGAAGGAGTTAACCTCATAATTTCTTACTTGAATGTTCATCATTTCTTACTGAACTCTTTATTTCACTATCAATTAAAAAGACTATTATTTTAACACAATCTAATTGTACAGGGTTCCAAGTTCAAGTCAGAAAAACATGCCAGTTGTCCACAAATTTGCTGACACAATAAACAACAAAGAAGATACTGAGCACTTCACCAGATCTGAATGTTAATTGTCGTCTTTCAGTTCCTACAGATAACATTTGACAACCATCTTCCTTTTATATGAAAGCATGAGAAGGAGGCAAGAGATGAAGAACATCGCTCAAGTTGCTACAGTAATGTTTTGTGCCTCTAGGAGAGAAGTGATACAGTTGGATGTGTTTGAAAACATTCCAGAGCTAATGCAGACAAATAATTAGCTACATTCCATTTACACTGTCCTTCCAGGATTGCTTTATCTCTGCAACAAGCTCACTGAAACCTTCATAAGGCACCAGTTCTCTGATTTGGGCTGCTGCCTGTTTCACAAGCAAATCAGCCACTTTTTTTTTTTTTTCTAAAACTGTATTTTTATTGATGAGCATTGAGTAATGTCTGTAACACATTCCTGATATGAAAGCTGCTCAGCATCGTGACTCATTGCCCTCCTCCCCCAGCCCCAGCAGGAGTGACAGATCCCAGCACTGATGCATCAGCTCGGGTTTCATTTCGTTTCATTACACAGTGTAATGGGCCAACACACACAGCTCCGACGGGCCGAGCCAGGAAATCCAAACTGCTGCTGCTTATTAAATATCATGCCATCAAATCACGTTAGGAGCATTAAAATGTAAATAAATATGGTTGGGTCACTGGTTAGACGTCTCCTTAACTCTTCCTTAAAGTGGTCTGAGAAATCGTTTTGCGAATACCTCATGAGGCAGCAAAGGTTCTTTAAAGACATTTGCCTTTGAAGATCCAGCTGCAACAGGATTAAATTTACTTTTGCAGCAGTCTGTGGTTACAAAAAGCAATCCTCCCAGTTGGGGGGTGGTGTGATACCTAGAGTGCATCCTTGCAGCTTTCAAACTATTGGAGCCAACAAAGGCAATCATCTTATGTGTATCCCAAGCAGGAAAAAATAAATTTCAAATAACTGATAACAGCGCTGAGGTGCTCCCAGTGTCCATCCCATACTCAGAAAGAGGTGTAGAAAACACATATTCCAGTGTCAGCTCTGCCACTTTCAGGGAATGGGAGTTAGGCGCCTTCTCCACAGGCCACAATCGAGTGTGGGGATGAGGGGTGTTTATTTTTTCATATATTTGCATAGCTTTGGCTGTGATCAATGCCTTAAATTTAACCTTTTTCAAAATTAAATAACTACTGCATCGTATTATTTTAAAATTTTTTTATTTACAAAAATCCAAGCCCAAGGCTGTGTGCAAGCAAATATCTGAGTGAATGGGAAGTGGGAGAATTGTTCCACTGTGGCTAAAAGGCCCCTGGAGATAATTCCCCCCATCCCTTCACAGAGAACACCTGTGGCAGAAGCATGGATCACATTGCAGGTACTCAACAGATCTGCACATATCGAGATGCAGAGAGCTTACAGTAAAGTACATAATGTGGATGACACAAATACTGGTAACTTTTTGCTGCTGCTGCTGCTCTTACCCAGCAAGCAGCCAGTTGGGCAGGCCTTCCACAGCTACACACGTGCATGGGAGAGAACTTGGCAGGAAGCTTTGTTCAGGACTGGGAAATCTTCATGATTATTAAGCTACAGTAGCTACAATTTAACTAACACTAAGGACTGTATGCGTCCAAATATGCATGTCTTGTAATTTTAGCATGGTGCACACCACATTTAGCCTCTGTGTAAGATTACAGTAAAATAACTTAACCAAGTATCTGGGGTCAAAGAAATGCATTCTGACCATGTAACAGATATTTCATGCACTTGTTAAAAAAACTATAATATGTTATCATATTTAAAGAGAGGTTTTAACAACATTTTTACTATGTCTCATTGTACCTCTGAGATTAATGTATCTGGAAAAACTTAGAAAGTGTAGGGATGTTATTTTCATTTATTTAGCTTGTTCCTTGAATGTGATAATGCAGCTCTCTATGAATTCACTTAATAATTAAAGAAAATTGACTGCAAGGAAACAGAAAAAGCTCAAAATATTGAGCCAATGTGCAGAAAGTCAAGGAGAGTCTTTCATTACCATAATACGTTTCAGATAAAACTCTGGAAAGAGCTCAGTGCTCTACAGTGTAAGCTCAAGGTTCATGCAGAGTGAAGTAAAATCACTGATCCCTATAAATTAATATATATTTAGTTGATCTTTACCTGAAAGCCATGCAGAAGTGAACAGCTCCTTGGTTTCTACTGTAGAAGATGCCATGCTAATACATAGAGGGTACCAGTAGGTCAAACTTGAATAGAAACCTCCTTGTAGTGTATTAACAGGTATGTTTGTTTTTACAGGGACAAAAAAATGTTGACAAGGAGGATGAAATGAGCAAATTCTTTGGGTCTGTGACTGGGAATATAACTCAGCACCTGAATATTTTTTTGACATTTGGCAATGCTTTTTTTCCTACCACTTGGCATTTGAAATTCAGCTCTGGTAAGTAATCACACATGTGAGTTCAGAATTTGCTTTCCATTAACATTAATGCCAATTCAAAAGCATAAATGTTTATAAAGGGAAAACAGGCACAACCACATCAAGTCACTTGAAAGCCAAGCATTTGTGTATTCAAATTGCTTCAAATTACAATCTCAACCTTATTCTTCTTTCCAGTCAATCCACTTCACAGTAACTGTACTACTGCTGTTACTACAGGTATACACACTTCATTTTTCTATCACTATTCCTGTTAGGAATCCACAAATGTAAAGCTTCTGTAATGAAATTCTCATCTTGAACATGTTAAACCGCAGCTGCAAAAGACAGCAAGACTAAATCCAGGACAGTAGGTTTGCAGTCACAGCCAAGAAGCTTTAAACAATGTAAAAGACAGAAACTTAGAGGTTCAAAGCCAGCTGTAAAAATTTTCCTTTGACTTCTCAATACAAAGTTAAATAGACCTACTATAAAGGAAGATGCTGCTGCCTTGGATTTCAAGAAGACTCTTAATTTTCACAGTGTATCCTCACTTTGTCCACATTCTGGTATCTCACTGTATTTCCCGTACAAACTATCTCAGTAAGCCTGTGTTTCAACTGGATGGTGATGGTACAGACGGACAGGAGCAGCCATGCAGATGTGCCTGTTCTAAGCTTCATGTATTGAACTATAGATTTAGGAACCCAGAGCTTTTTCAGGTAATCTCTGTAAAGCAAACATAGCTCTGTGAGGAAAGCCAATCTTGGAACAGATGCACAGAAAGTACAGATTAACTGCAATTACTCTAATAAAATTTTTGAAAAAAATTCTCATAAAAACCAAGTGTAGCAAATCCTGCCTGATGATTGGCTTAAAAGTATTTATTTAGCCATTTAATCCTTTTCACATAGGAATTATTCGTAAGAGTTCATTTCTGGATACATAGTAAGCATTCTTACCCTCAAAATTAAAACAGAAACAGAAGAATAGTATGCGAAAATTTCCCCAAGTAACATAGTGGTGAAGCCACAAGGGAGAAAATCTATAGAAACCTGTACCTTTTAAAATAATCAAAAAAGAAAAGAAAAAAAAGAAGTTGATGTATCAAGACTGGGCTTTAGTCTGGACACCACGACTTTTACATCTTTATGATTCTTATACCACCACTCCTCAACAAAACTTGAGGCAGCTGTCTGAACCACAAAGGGTAACAAGCCCCTTGGCTTTTCCCCCCCTCTCACTTCCACCTCCAATTTTCTGTATGTTTAGATCTGATTTGTCACAAAATTGTAAAAGCAAACAGCAGAAAGACTCTTAATATTATGAAAGTTTCCCTAGTATTATTATAACCATTTGACTGCAGAAAATCACAGGATGGTCCCTTTAAATCTATCCCAAGTTCTAGCATTTGCAAAACCATAACCAGGCCAGCTCACAAATCTAAGGGAGCTTGAAGCCTTGGAGGTAATCCCTTGTACATTCAATACAGTTCATGATCCTTTTATGCATGTTTATTCATTTGTTCCTAGTTTTGCAATGTTAATGAAAACCAAACCCAAGCAAGCTTTATTAGATTTTCATTGCAAATATTTGCAACTGAGATGCAGTTAATTAAAATTAAAACAAACAACAAAAAATATACCTTACAGAGCATGTTCACTATGGAAAACTGTTTATGTACACTTTTCCTTGATCTCTTCGACAAGGTCTGGGTTAAATCAGGAGTTCAGAAGATGGGACTGAAATAATTTAGGACAGAACTGCAAACTGGAAACTTGCTTGAAATTTTCATCATATTGTGGATAAAAGAGATCAACTCTAAATGAAAATTAAGGACATTTGTTTGTTTTCCTAACCCTGAATGTGCTTTAGCTAACTGATACCTGAGACTTGCCTAAAAAGTTCCTTATCAAGAACTAATAGCAGAGGACACCATATTACTACCACAATAATAGAGTTTATTCCTACAGAAACAGTACTTGCACCGCTAACAAAAACTCTAGCACTTAACAATTAAACACAAAATTAATTCCTACTAAGGAATTTTGGTTTTGTCAAAGGTGTGAGTTTTTATACCACCATTAGTGAGAACAGAAACTGGCCAAGTAACCATCTGACTGCACATGACAGAAAACAAATTGATCACAAGAAAGCTTATTTTAGCAAAATTGCATGTTCAGGTTTATTTGCTTTCCCCTTTTACCTTATAAAATAAAGCTGTGTGCACCTGTACATTCTTATAAATGTATGTCACAACATTAAAAGACCACACAAGATCTAAAGCTAGTTCTTACTTTGTAAAAGGCACCTACGAGGAGAGAGGACCAAATCGCAGCCCACAACAAAGTTAGAGGGACATATTTATTATGTCCTCCAAGAGTGAAGTGCTCACTGGAACTGAATGCACCTACAGAAACACATTGCTGCCACCTCTGAGAGCATTTTCCAGCAAGCATGACATGCCCAGTGCTCCAGCACAGCTTCCCTGCCAGCAAAATGCCCTTGCCCTAAAGCCAAAGTTCCAAGTAGGGCAGCCCACCTGCGATGGAAACACAAAACCCACCGCTTACCTATTTGCATAGCTTTCAGAGACAGCCACGATTTAAGATTAAAGCCAGTGACTTGGAACAAAGGCAATCACAACCTGTTTGTGCCGCGCCAGCTCGGACAGCAGCTGTTGCCGTCCCCTTCCTTCTGTCCCCGTTCAGTGGGGAACACGTGGCAAATGGGGCCACAGAGGTGCCACCAGCTGCTGCTCAGCAGACCTGACAGCAGCCTCAGCGGAGAGCAACAACCCATCTGTATGGCCTTGCTTCGTCCCCCATGTCTTGCTTGGGTTTTGCAGCATCCAAAAGAGCTGCCAAAGACCCATTTTAAAAAAAAAGCTTTTTGCTTCCTTTGTCCGTTCAGGGAATCCATACAGCCAAGGAATCATTTGAACCAAAACCGAATTTATCTCCTCTGTTATTCTGGGGGAAAACCTCTAATTCATATCAGTTGTCTGTAGACTTGATGTTGATGATACTCCAGCTTCAAGCCTCTCAAATTTCACTTAATTACTCTTCATTTTCTCACTTTGGGTTCATAAGGCCTGATGCATTTACAGTAACAAAAAAACCTTTTCTTGCAGTTAGAGATCTCTTCAGAAATTTTTCTTTTTTCACTCATGAAGCACCTTTAATACAGCACAGTGAATCCTGTCCTGTTGGCTGTAGTCCATTGCCTCATTATTTTAATTTTTTTTTGTAAAGTCATTAGAAAACACTAGAAACAAAGTCATGAGCCCTCCAGAGTTGCACATTTAATTGGGTTTTTTTCCCAGGCTGTGTAGGACAAGTACAAGTCGTGTTTCAAGCTCAAACAAAAAGACTGATTTAAAGCACTTTTTGCTTTGATATCAAACTGGGATCACTTCATAGGAATATGATTATTTTGAAAAGAGACCGACTCATACTTTAAACTCTTTAAAGCAAATCACAAGAAGGAAACGTATGGCATCACATTACAGCAATTTAAGAGTAAAACTAACTAACAGAAAATACTAGCATCTGTTTAAAACCTTCCAAACTTTAATTTAAGCTTTCATTTACTGCATTTGGGATTACATATTCGCACTTTCACACAGATGTAAAATGTAGTGGACCTAATTGTAACACTCTGCCAATTAACGTGGGCTTTACTTATGGATGATATTTAGCTATTTAAAAATTAATAATACTATAACTTTCCAGGAAAATGGCAGGATCTCTGGAGGAGGGTAGCATAATGGCAGCTCAATTTATTTCCAAATGTTTGGTTAGGGCTGACTATTGGAAATAACTCCACTGTAAACCCATACAAATGCCATCCACCGGCACAGGATTGAGGAATTAAAGCCTTTACCACACCTAGAAATGCAATGCCTGATTTAGAACAGCTCCTTCTGAAGGTGCTATCATCCGCTTAGGAGGGTAAAATAACAAATAAAATCAGACTTCACTCTCTGAAATTATGAAAGCTACCCTTATTCCACTAGGTGATTGTTTTTAGGGGTTTCATTTGTTTTGCTGTTGTTGTTTTAATATACCTTACGAGTCACATCTATCCAGCAGGATTTCTGGAGGGGATCTATCTGCCTGCAATATCAGTTTTCAGCTTCTATTTGGTTTGATATATTTTCTCTCAGCTTATAAAAGTCATGATGCCATTTTAGGACATGACTGTGCTAAAGAGAGAGCAAAGTTTAGCTAAAATCATTTGCTACTGTGTAATGCATCTGTTACAGGTTTTCTCCTGGAGTGAGATAAGGTTGGAGCAGATTCATCTACAGATGAATACCAGGAAGTTTAAATTGGGAGAGGGGATTAGAAAGAATTTCTTGGTTAATCAAAAAGCTCAGGCCTTTAAATGATGAACTGAAAATGAAATATGCCCCTTCAAGTGACTTTCAGGTTTTACAGCTATCAGGATATCTTCTGAATAACAACCTTTCAGTGTCCCCGTGTTTATCAGAGGGAATTGCTACAGGCCAAAGACCTGTACAGTGGACTACAGACCACTCCACCTCCAGGGGTGTGCTTGGGCTCTGCTGTCAGCATCTAAGAGGGTGTCTCAGCTGCTGCTAGTACACACAGCCTCCTCCTCTCTTTGCAAGAGTGAGCCTCTCACTTGTAGGCAAGTCAGGGAGTCTGATTCCTGAAGTCCCACTTGAACAGACTTTGGGAAGAGACACGGTCTGGGGGGAAAACCATATAAACCAAAATGCTTGGCTGTCCCTGTTACAGGACAGACATCTCTCTGCTGAGATATTTGCAGACTCAGGAAAATTCCTGTCTCCCACCTTGCTCATGGCTCATGCTCCCACCTCCCACACGTGAAACACTCACAGCTGATAACGGAGCCCATGGGATCCTGCAGGGTTAGGTTGCCCTGATGGTACTCCAATGAGGATAAAGTATGTCAGTAGGACATGCAGAGAGTTCCAAAATTAGCCTGTGACCATCTCATTTTACCAACATCATCACCACTGCCTCAATGCATATGTTTTATCTGGCAGGAGACTCAGCTATTCCTTAAGGCATTTTCAGAAGCATTTATCTTTAGCTCCTGGATTTCTTGCTTTTCCCCTAAGAGTCTTCAACTCTAGAGACTGAGGGAATTGCTTAGGGTGACTCACACACTAAAAGCACAAAACTCTGTGCTCTAGGAGCTCAAGCCGCTCTTTATTTCAAACAGACTTTTCCTAATAAACTTCCAGAAAAAAAAAAAAAAAAAGAATGGCAGAAAATGGAAAGCCTGTGCTCATTCCACCTCTGGATTTCATAATCCCTGGTGATAGCTTTTGCACTTCAGTCCTAAAGACCCTCCACTCAGAGCTCTGTACCCACCCCACCAAACCACTAAGCTGCATTGTCTCCAAGAGAATCATGCAATTTTGTGCACGTTGTATGGGCTGTATGTGTACTACCACTACTGAGATCATATTTTATTGTAAATATATATGTTCTTACTAAGAAGGATGGGTAAAACATTTAAAATTTCAGCGTAATTCTCTTGAAGGTTAGTCACAATAAAGCAAGGAATGTATTTCTCTTAATACTGCCATAAAGCTTCGGTGAGTCACTGTCCTATAGGTGCCTGGGAGGCAACAATCTGTAGGAATAACTGTTTTTACAGTAAATGATAAAAATTCTTTAAGTTTCAGAAGTAACTATTAGCTAAGCTGTTGAATCACACACCTCATGCTGAAGTATTCACAATGGTATGATCCCTTGAGAATTTACCTCTTTAGTTAGAACTTAGATGTGAAATCACAAAAAAAAACCCCACTAGGCACTGCAGAACTAAGTTGTAAATTGAGGTGCAATTCTGCAACTTAAACAGCACTTACTAGTCAGAAGAATAAAGATTATTTCACGTAACTGGTACAAAATCAGCCTCTCAGCAGAGGAAACGTTAGCTTATGAATCAGTAACAAAGCACTACCAGAGAAAGGTATTAAAGGATAATACTTGAGACTTCATCTGAATAATGAGATGCTGAACAACGCAATATTCCATCACCCTTTGCCATTATGTTCACCACCAGCTCTGCTATTACAGCAGATTCCCTACACTACTTCTGGAAGCTTCATTTAGATCTTTCTGTTGTGAACTGCTCTGCAAATTTTTAAAGTCACTTATACAGTAACATGGCTCCATAACAGAGGTAAGAAAAGCAATGCCTTTGGTAAGAACTTAATCAGTGTATACAGATCGGAAGAAAAACATTTGCCAAAAAACCCACACACTTGCTCCCACTTCGAATTGTCCCTTTCATCATAACACACATAACAAGTGCAGAGTTAGCATTGCCAAGAAATGCATCTTCCACTCAGTCCCACCAAGAGACTTCAAAAAGTCTGTTTGCTTCTTCCAGCTATATTAAGCCATCTCACATCACACCTTACGTTCTCCAAAAGGTCTTTGCTTCTCTCAGATGCTCACAGCCTCAACGTTACTACCCTGAGACTAGCAAAAAATATTTCAGCCAGCAAAAACTGCCTGGCTGAATAGGAGCAGACCCAAGTAGATTGAACGCAATTCTTGACAGCTTGAAATCCTCTCCTTCCTCATTCACAAGTTGTACTGAGAGAAAGACAATGGAGACCTTCTGCATCTGTGTAAAATTACTTTATTCATTTAAGCATTTTATGAATGAAATAATTTAGAAAATCATGCTTTGCCTCTGGGTAAGTAGGCTAGCAAACTTGAATAAATGTAATTACTTGCTTGTTAGTTATTCCTCAAGACGGATAAAGGTTTCTGGAAAATCATGACATGGTGTGGGAGAGCAATTAGATCTACCCTTCATCTCTTCCGTGACTTCCTACACAATCTTTTGTTACATTAATCCCAGATAACTAATTTTTTTTCCCCTCTAAGATTTCCCACCCATGCAATCATGGCAGCAACAGTAAGCTCACCAGAGTTGGCCCAGGCACAGTGGCAACTGTAATAACCACCCATAACTGGGTACCCAGAGCAGTGCCCAGCATTTCTGAATCAGCTCATTCAAACCACCAAAGCAGAGCAGCCACATTAGCAAGGATGTCAGTTTGGCTTCTCCAAAGAAGTGGAACACAAGCTACAATTGTTAGTTGCAAGAATACAAAACCTTAGCTGGTAAGGTCTTTAACTGGCCACTTTTTATAAAAAGCAGTTTTATCAGGGCAAGCAGTTTATAAACATTCCTCTTGTTTACTACAGGGGATGTTAATTTTTTTTTTTCTTGAAGTAATTAAGCTCCTCAGAGGGATGAATTAAAATCTACATTTTAAAAAAACCTTCAAACAACTTGCTTTCTGCTTAAATTAGCATTTGCATTGGAAAACTCTTTTCAATTTTTGTTTCAAACAAAAGCCATAAAACAAAATAAAAATCATTACAGGATTTTAAAATAATCTAACTAATATTTTTTTGTTTATTTTATATGAAATCCAGACAAATCCTGCTTATATTGAGCTACTCCATAACAGTTCAGTGAGTGCATTTTTGGAAAAAGACAAGAAATTGTGGTTTTATTTAAAAACTGTGCACTCCAGCATCTGAAATTGGGCAAATCCTAACTTAATGCAGCAAACACTGGAGCAGACATTTAAATTTCTTCACATTATCCCAGTAAGTAAATTGTAAAAGTAAAGTAAGTCTCGCGTGTGTTTGCAATATTGTAGCTTTGGGCCCTTGACCACCCAAAAGTGTGTGCAAACTAGAATGACCACACAGTAAGCAAAAGTACAGAAAATACCAACAAAGCCAGGTCTAATCTCCCAGACGTGAACTATTTTCAGCCTCCAGTTAACACTGTTAAAAATTATATTTGTATTCATAACCCATGTTTTTCTTAATGTACTGGTTTGAAACACACACAAGTGGATTTGAGACAACACAGTGCAGGGGGAAACATAAATGAAGCAGAGAAAGCTGTATGCACATACTCTGTACGCCTAATGTTGCTTGCAGGAAGCCAAACTGATATGTTAAATATCAACAGCAATTCAGCACATGACATCGTCCTCTCCCTCTGAGACAAAGCTGAGCACACTCACACAGCCCACACTGCTGTAATTCACCAGTGACAGCGCCTGGTTGTGACCTCGCTGGAGCCAAACTCGATACCTTCCTTGTGCTCTTCACACAAGAAAGGAAAAAGAAAACTGGAAGGTGAAAGAGGAAAATGCTTTTGAACAAACAAATGTTTTGGAGTTAATGCCCCTTGTTACATTTCCACAATTTCGTCAACAGACGTTTCATCCCTGAAAGTGTCTTTCAAAAGCAAACAGGAATCCACGAGGTGACACCGGCGTAACTGCATCTGTTGACAAACTTAAAGCAACAGGGAATGTACTTTAGTTTCTGCTGTTCATTCCTGGTCAGATTTAAAATTTCACTTGCATTTGAAAACAAAAGAAAAAAACCCACAGAATACCTATTAAAAGTAATTCTACCAGTTTTTATCAAAAGGTAACACCTTTTCTTCATGCGTACACTCTTTGTAAACAATTACATATATAAGAAATTCTTGTGGCTGGTCATGATTAAGTTGCTTGGCCCAACAACAACATTGTATTTTTAATAAGGAAAAAATAAACCTTTATAGATACTAAAGGGCCAAATCCAAGACTCAGATTATAAAGCCCACAGAGCAGCTAGAAAGGTGTGATATAGCAAGCAGCCAAGAACCACCAGTAATGGAAGTCTCCAGGTGGTGCAAAGCCATAGCACCACCTCGTATAATGCACAGGACCCACCACCTCACTGTTTACCTGGGAACCTTTCCCACTCCAGTGCAAACAAAACCAGAAAAACAGAAAGATGATCAAAGCAGAATCAGCTTTTCACCTTCAGCTGTACCTATGAAGAGTTTGAAGACCAAACAATGAAAGACTTAGCTCAGTGTGCAAGTTTAATATTTCTCAATACACGTTGAGTACCAAACTATTGATTTAATTGGATCTAATTTAGTGTTGTCCAGCAACTCAGACTAGTTCACTGATCACAGATCCCACTGTTTTAATTTGTGAAAGGTCCAGAATTGATAAGAAAACACACTGAACAAGGGAGATAGCTCCCTTAGAAGTGTAGAGTCCAGCTGGTGGCATTTAATAGCACCCATTGTTTGTAAGTGCTGGCTTTGTTTTGTCACTGAAAGCAATTGCTTTGAAGACAGGCAACAAAACCAGGAGCTTTTTGTTATCTGGTTAGCTTAATTACTTTTAATGCCTGCAGTTACCATGAATCTGTTGGTGTTGGTCAAGCTCTGAATAAAGGTGAGCAGAGAAAGTGGGTCAATTTATTACCTTATCCTTGGATTTCCTTCTTGTAACCACTGCAAAACAATTACAGCAGTGCTATCGTGCTTTTTATAAGTATTAGTTATAAATAGCAAGCTATTCTTTATAAATTGAGTACCAATAAAAACAGTAAAATGAAATATGCCAAAGAAACAGGGGAAAAATTTGTTTTGGTTACATATTAAAGAGGTGTTATATTTTCAGGCACAGGGCTTTCAGGATTACCTTTCAGAAGTGCTATCACTGTAGTTTGATGTAGTTCAATATCTGCTTTCCAGCTGGCATCTCAAAAGGTTCACAGTTACTCTGTCTTAGAGCAAATCAAATAGAGGAATATTTGTCCTCCTACAGAGGCCCTGAAATGACCTAAACCATTTATTTGGCCTAGAAACAGAATAAATCATACAAGACAGTTTCCAGAAAGTGCTCTTTCAACTTCCTAAATCTTTTTAATCCTACTGTCTCTCCAGTTCACCACAAGCAGGAAGCAGACCAGCCTTCTGGCTGCAACAATTATTCCTATTTACCAAACACCAACAGCATACATGGTGCTTAATGATGCCATGGCAATAACTTTACCTATAAGAAAATGGATCAAGATCCAACCATAAATTGTTGCTTGGAAGACAAACTTGCTGAGCTTAATCAGGTGTTTGGCCTTTTTAGAAGCCTGGTAGACAGAGTCCCTTGGGAAGCAGTCCTGAAGGGAAAGGATTCCAGAAAGGGTGAACATTCTTCAAGAAGGAAGTTTTAAAGGTGCAATAGCAGGCTCTCCCCATGTGCCAAAAGATAAGCCAGCAGGAAAGACCACCGGCCTGGCTGAACAGAGCTTTGGATGGAACTCAGGGAAAAGAGTTTATGACCTTTGGAAGAACAAGGAGACAATGCAGGAAGACTAAAAAGAGTAATGAGGTTATGCAATGGGAAAATTAGCACAGCAAAACCCCAGGTAGAACTTAGTTTGGATACTACCATAAATTACAATAAAATATATTTCTATAAATACATTATCAATAAAAGGAGGGAAAATGAGAACATCCATCCTTTATTGGATGTAGAGGGAAAATAGTGACAAAGGATGAAAAGACTGGAGTATTTAATGACTTCCTTGTGTCAGTCTTCAAAAGGAAGACCAGCTGTTCTGCAGGTACCCCTGAACTGGAAGACGGGAATGGGGAGCAGAAAGAAACCCCCATAACACACGGGAAATGTTCAGTGACCTTCTACACCGCTTAGACACACACAGGTCTGTGGAATCCAGTGGGATTCACCCAAGGGCTCTGAGGAAGTTAAAAGCTGGAGTTGATATTAAAGGCTTTTCCAACCGAAATGATTCCCTGAGTCTGGGATTGATGTCTTAATTTTACTCATTGATTGCTAAAGACTACAATAGAGGCTACAAAGCACAAAGAGTCTTCTTGTTTTCACTATTTTTTTTCCTGTTTCCAGTTTTCATTTTAAACAAACTTGTCTTTCTTCTAAATCTTCAAGCAATATATTTTTTTTCCTCCTTTGGTTTAACTTTAGAGATGATATGTCAGCCAAAACCACCAGCTGTGGATATTGATTTCTTCAAAACTGCTTCTGGTCTGACCAAGCTCCAGGACACAGGGAAAATACAAGTCCTCTCTCACACTAAGCTGTGGCATTGCATGTTCAGCACACACCACTAACCTTGCCAAACTGCTGAACAACAATCTTCAAGGGCTTCAAAAGACTGCAAAGGTCTGCTACTCCCCCTCCCAAGGTGCCAGGCAGTTCATACAAGTCAGCAGTCATGCAACTTCATTCATGCTGGATTCAGCAATTTCTCTTTTGGAACAGAAGTCTTATTTAGTCTAACATTTTAATGAAATATGTATCTTCCCCAAAGTTAGTTACTGAATGGAAATATTCTCCACATCTCTCAGTGGGTATTGACCTCAGCTGAACCTTTTGTGGCTCACTATTGTCCAAAGAACCCAACCAGAGACAACAAAACCTCCTTTGTCTCAAGCCCTGCCCTCAAGCGGGGTATCACTTTATAAAGTGGTACATCGTATTACCTACCCAGCTAAGCAAGTGGTGGTTTACTAGTTGCACTTGTTTTTAAGATGTATTTTACACCTGGACTTACAAATCATTGCTAAAAATACAGCAGCAATGATGTACCACCAATTCAGGAGGTTCTCTTCTTCCTCCTCATTTCACCAAACTTGACTCTTTCACGCACACTGGGAATGGTAGCAAGCACTCCCTCAACTCTTGGAAAACACCCCACGAAAAAGATCCCAGCCCTATCCTGGCATTGTCGTCACGTTTGAAAGGCAGAAGTGACAAGGTCCTAACATAGTCTGGGACCTGTTTTCCTGCAGATTACTTCTGCTATGCATTACTGCTCAGAACCAGTCTACCAACAGGCTTTAATTATCAACTCCATGGAACAAAAGAGATGGGACTACTGGTAAGCCATTTCCTGGATAAGCCTTGTACCAAACTACCTCTGGTGTCTGTCAACCATCAATGCTCTTATCACTCCTGTAAACTGTGCTCTAGAGACCTTGAAAACTAAAAGCTTCAAATTCATTTGTTCAATCACTTATTTCATAGCAGCAGCAAAATCTGTAATGATCAACTTCACTAGTATCCACAACTTCAACCTGCCTTACGAACACAACTTATTAAGAAGGAATAATAAAGCCTAGTTTATATCTTTACCCTCCAGTATAGTGTTCCTCCTGGCTTTCAGCCAGGTACTTACAGCCTTAATCCTATTAACACACACAAACTTCCATGCTTACCATTAAATATGAGAATAAGTTACATACAGGTACCATGACTCAAGCTGGGTATGGGATACTCATTCAAATTTTATTGGTGGAAGTTGTCCACCATGACATGAGTTGGGTACTCAGTGGTCTCCACAACTTCCCACAGGCCCAGCTGGGCATGCAGTGTTGAACTTTACTTATTTACAGTGCTCAGAAGCTTCATCCACTCCAATCCTATGAGCGACAAGATCACATTCACCACAAATGGTATTTCCCACCAAAATGCCCCACCTCTTTTGGACTCCAAAATATCAAGCAAGGTTCTCCCACAGATGTACTCTCATAGAGTTGTTTCTGTTCCATTTATAGCTCCTTAATAATATTATGACAGAATAAAAAGAAACAAAACAAAATAAATATGTAGCATACCTGAAAAACAGACCCATTATACTGCAGAGTTTTAACATTCATCCAGAGAAGCAAAAAAACAAACAAAACAAGAGGCTAAAAGAAAAAATCCAAGACTGAATACGCTGTGAGGTCAAGGTTATTTTCTTTGTGATTTTATAAGATCCCCTCCCCCAGTTTGTGGCAATCCACTGCAGCCATAAAATTGACATAAATCAGACATGTGCAGAGAGCACCAAAAAATGCTATAATCAACATTATGAAAAAAATGCCCAGCAGTAACTTCTAAATTGAAAGGAGATATAGTCATTTAAAACATCTCATACAGAATGGAGAGTACACCAAATCAGGAGACCCTCCTGCAGTTAAGGGGATTTGCTGGGTCTACTGCATTAACTGAATTGCTTAAGTAGTGCCCTTACACCATTAACCTGAAAGTGGTGTCAGTGTTTCCATCTCTATTTTAATTTCCACATTCTATAACTACTATTAAAACAAAATACTTCAGGTCAGAAGAAGCTAACAAGTTTCTTTTTTGTTTGTTTGTTTTGGGTTTTCCTTAATGCTTTATGTTGCCTCGACTGCATATATTCCAGGGCAGTGTAAAATTATTTATTTCAACTGAGTTTTTCCTTCCTTGCTTTTCCTCTTAATACTCAGAGACATTTGAGTTTTAATTTGGATGTCTGCAGTCATCCCCCTTTTTTCTACTGAAAAAGGGTAAATTGCCGTTAGCATGCAATGCCATATGAATGCAGCCTTTTAAAATACCTCATAGTCTGATCCTCTCCAACAACAAGCTCTTGTGATAATTTTTAAGCCTAGGAATCCAGGACAAAAGCTATCACACTTCCCCCATTCCCGTAACTGCTCAGCACCTTTGAGAATCAGGCCACTTTCACTGAGATGCCTAAATATAGTTTTAGATACTTAACTTTACCAACTCAAATTTTTGAAAAAACGAGGTCAAAATGATTAAGCTAAGCTTCCTTACTTTTGACATTCATAATTAAATAAATATTCAAATGAAGGTAGATACTTAAGACTGAGTGTGTCTTCCTGGCAATACTCAGTTCTGAGTATTTTATTCCTATTTGCAACATTTCACGGCTTTACCAGCGAGAGAGCTCACCCTCAGCATCTGAAATGGTACATTCCAGCAGGTTTGCAGGCTGAAAAGCACCATTCTGCCACCTTTCTGATACAAACGACATTCTGAGCGCTTGAAACAGCTCAGCAGGAGCTGCCGAGGCAACATTCCAGCAGGTGCACTAATTTGCTGAAATGCCAGGCAAATTACCCCGTACCACAACAGGAAATGATAGGAACTGGAAAAGTCACTCATGAAAAGCTACAGATTGGCAACATCTTTCTTCTTTGCGAAGCAGAGAACCCTTTTCCTACTCTGAATTTTCCCCTGCAGGATTCAGAGCACTGGTTCTAACAAGGTGAGACACTACTGATGGCCTGACGGATGATACCTCATCCTGTCCACACTCCTAAGAAGTTTGGAACCATACCTTCTTTTCTTTTTCTTTTCTCACATTTAGTCACGGGTCACACTTTTGACAGCTGATGTGACAGAGTCATGATCAAATTAAAGCTAAATGTGTCTTATTCAACATCACCCCAACAAGAGAAATATTTCACCTAGATTTCAATAACAAGGCAGCAAAAGAATGATCATTCAGGAATATGGAATCAACTACAAATAACAAGAAAAGCACAGTCACTGAATTATTTATTTTTATTTTTTTTAATCCCACAGCAATTGTCTGCAGTTACTCCCACTGTGTAGATGATTTCAACCAAGATCATTCTCTGTGCACATGCTGGTAAAGGGCAGTATAATGCCCACAGAGTCAGCTGTAAAATGCAATCCCTAATATACAGCAGATAAAGGAAAAATTACATTTTTTTCCCCTCTGCTTGTGGTTAGTCTGGAAGTCTCAACCCAATTTTCCTAAGTGACATTACATTACTGTACAGTTACACGTCTGCACTTTAATATTTATGTCATAAATCTTGCGCCACACACTTTGGTCATGTCTGGGGAATATGTGATGTAATGTCACTAGATGTGTGTAATTAGAAAGATATAATCAAAACCCATAACCCAAAGGAGGATCTCTCCTTCTTCAGAATTTAAATTCATAGGCAATGTTGGAAACAGCTTGTAATTTAATCCTTGTATGCAGCAGATCACTGAAGTATAGCGTGCATAAACTGAATGACTTTCTTTGCCAAGAAAAAAAAAAGGTTCATAAGACCCTTCAGTATCTACAGCATGCAGAGAACCACCATACATGTGCAGCTTCTACAGAAATAGATTGCAGTTCCCCGTGCATATCTACAGGACCCAAAGGAATATGTTTACCTCTTATTACTATTACTCAAGAACAAAGTACTTAAGCTCACTTTCATCTCCACTTCCACACAACACGACAAACCAGGGGTAAAAACATCTTTCTCATTGTAATAACAGGATTTAAATATCATTAAAATATGCAGCAATCTCAGTAAGTGATAATTGCTATAACTAATAGTAAAGAGATTAAATGAAGGGGGGAAAAGTTTTGTCTGGGTATCAGGAATAAATTCCTATTGGCAAGACCCGTAGTGCGTAACCCCTGCAGCCCTAAAGGCCACACAGGCAGCTCTCTGGGAGCTGGGCCTAATCTGCACACACATTTATAGCAAGCTTTCATCAGAGGGAAATGTGTAAGGCTTTATTTATTTATTTACACTATTAAACATATGCAGTGCTTTTTGAAAATATACAGGGAGACAAAACATAGCCCAAGGGCTTCAAAGGAAAGCTTTATCAGTGGAAAGGCTGGCACTGCTTCTCTGAAACCACCTTCTGAATGGCCAAGTTTATCTACAATGAGCCCACCCGCAGCAAAGACGGTGCTGGATTTGTTAACTCCCTGCTTCCAAGGAGGCTGGCACAAGTGGCAGCCATCGTACGCAGGCAAAGATGGATTTGAGACAAGTTGAAAAAACACAGTATAAAAAAATACTTGTTTGAAATTGCTTTTAATGAGAAATGTCCCTTCTAATTTCAGAGCAATTCCAGAGAACCACTGCTTTCAAAAAGGGGAAAAATGGTTTCACTGTGAAAGCAAGAAGAATTACATGGACTGAAATAAATTTTACGTAGAAAAGTGGGAAAAAATTGCGTAAATGTGAATATACCACTTCTGCTCAAAGCAGTCTGATGGGATACCTTGAGCTATTTTTCCTTTTCCAAAGGTGGCAGGTCAGGGACCTGTCTGGCAGCATCCAGCCAAGCTGGCTCTAGGAATCAACTTGACCAGCAGCACAATGAGCAGACTCTCCTTCCTCCAAAGAATACAGCTATCCCATCTTCTGCAATCCAGCAGCATCAAAACCAAATTAATTACAAATAGTATTCTAATAATGTTTATCCACATCCTGTGCAACACAAGGCAAATGTGTGCAAGAAACATTTTGAAACCTTCTTGATGGTTGTATTCCTTATGCTAATGCCCCTGAAGAAAACTAAATGTGCCGAGCAGCTGAGTTGGATAATTCTGTGCTTTCACTGTGAATTACATCATCCCCTTTTATGAGTGACATGGTCACTTATTAAAAAATGTGTCATATGAGATGTTTTACAACACATTAATACCTGCCTCTCAACTACCAGCAATCTTATTAAATTCTCAGCATGTTCTCACTTTGGAGCCATTCAGATAATATAGACAGCAACATTAACAGCAATAAAGACTTTGCTAGATGTAATGTAGTATCTAATTAACAGTGATCTCACTGGGGCATGGCCAGGAGAGGACAACTGAATAAAAATCATCTGCATTATTTAAAGTTACTGAAATATACAGTTAATGGCGGCAGCACCCTTTTTAATTAAAACTTAGAGGTGGTGATCCAAATTGGCTAAATCTGATACAAAAGTAATGGCTTTGGATCAGATTTAAACCAATTAGTCTATCTTTAGCCATCCTTTTCTTGTCTTTTCCACTTATTTATGGTTTAATATCTACTAAAGCCTACTGCCATGGTCATCACACCAGGCACCCCAAGCCCATTGTGAGAACAGAGCTCAAGAGATGTGGAAATTTTACTTCTCCCTCTTGTGTTGACCAACTGATGAAAGAGGGATAAGGGTCAGCCCTTCTGCAAGCTGCTTAAGACAGGCTAGACACTGTCACTATGAGGAAGTTCTACAGCTGACAAGGCCTTGGTATTTTCAAGAAATAAAATGGTCACACTGGAGCTCAACATCGAATGAAATGAAACCACTTGTTGACACGTGGCCTCTCTATCTTAACCTCCTGTTCTTCTTCAGTGTCAAAGGACTGTTTCTAATCCCAACTGTAGTACAAGCTGATTTGTGTTTAAGTTTGCTATTTATGTCCTCAAGGGTACTTCACAAATGCTCTATCACTGATTTCCCTCATTTTTGTAACATAGAGTGGCAAAGGGGAATTGTTTGCTGTGTCAGTACGAAGGAGCATTTCTGCAAATGCACAAGTTTCCACAGTTGTAGATGTTGATCTACTTCCACTAAAGTCTCCCCAAGCCACTGAATCTGTTCTCAAGCAAGAATTCAAAAATTGCATGTTCACTGATAGGCACTTTTTGTGTTACTCCATTCTAAAGAGATATTTTGTTCTTCTTTTCCAGAGTAGCACTTCCCCCTCAACTTGTGAATCATTTCAGGTCTTGTTTTCTGTCTCTCACAGCATGTCAGTTCAAACGCTGTGTTTTAATGAAAGACTTGGCAAGCTGGTACAGTTTTTTCACCTGCAATTTTTTAAGTTAATATAGTATCTTCTCAGGCAGCACATTCCCTTATAGCCCACATCAAGATAATGCTTCATCCACAAGTGGATGATAAACTCTTCACTCCCTGACACAGCCAATCCAAACACAAGCAACAGCTCCCAGGAAGCTGCTGCTAACAGTATCTTTCCTCAATTTCCTTGTTTAGTTTTCCTTTTTCATTGATTTCCCTGAACAGGATATTGAAAGGTTTCTGACCCCTATAAAGGTCATTGCATTGAAAGACAGCAAATGCTTCCTTCAACTGTGATACAGTATTTCCTCAGCATTTCAAACGTCAGTATAAACTCTTCAGCTAATTAAAAACTTCTTGCAGTGACTCTTTCCAAAATATACTTCCCAAAGTTTTTGCATTCATCCTTACTCCAGAACTCTATTTATTTAATCACCAAGAAGTAAGTATTGTTCCCTACTTTGAGTTCTATTTCTTCATTTCCCAAGTCATCCGTCACACATCACTTTCACACACACATCCCTAATTCGCCACTCCATTTTCAGAGGTTAAAAAAAAAAATTCCATCTTGATCAAATTGGTTAGTCAATCAGTTTGAAAAAGTACCAGCCAAAAATGCTTCTTCATCGCGGCTGTTCATTCAGACATCTAATTCCTACTGTTGTGAGTTGGAACTGTTATTTTTAATGGTAACTCACTGAATGGGCATTGTCAACCTACAATATATTTCATTTGAAGGATGGTTTCCTTCCAGATGTGCCATGATTTCCCTAAGCATTGAGTTGAAACTGAATTGAAATGTTTCTGATATTACACTGTTTTTCCTGGTTTTCTGCAGTTGCTGCTTGATATTTAATAGGCTTTAAGTTTTACAGATTTAGACAAAAGCTAAAGGCAATGCATTATTTACAAAACTAGCTTTTTGCTTTGGTCTTCTACATTATTGTGTTTGGAAACTGAAGCAATTTCCATACAGAAAAACTTTTAAAATATCTTGATTTTTTAAAATCTTCTTTTAAAAGCATGAGCTATTTAAAACAACAAGTAAGTCTGTAGTTAATGAACTGGGAAAACAGTACTGAGATCAACTGAACCAAATTTTTTGTTAGGAATTGGAAGAGTTTTACAGGGCTAGACTGGTTTTTGAACAGAGTATACATTATTTAACTGATATAAATTAGTTAAAAAGAATGAACTATTTTTCCACAACTGCCAAAATAACAGTCAGAATCTGACTTACGACTTTAAAAAAGCTTGGTGACTAAATAATAGATCACCTCAGTATAGCTTGCCTTAACATTTTTTTCAGCCAAAACCAAACTCCTATAATTTTAAATTACATTTTTGTTTCCTCATCTGTTCATACATGAACATACAGACAGAGGGGAAACCCCAAGAAGTCGGGGAGAGGGGTTTGAAATAGTACAGTCAGAAAAAAGGTTAAATTTTACTAGTCATTTCATATTTTTAATTATTTTCTGTGTTTTAATTTCATGCCAATAACTGTAAGCTTTAATGCTGAAATTGAGCCCTGTCAGATTAGGACTTTGTTTAAACTTTTTAAAACTTTGATGTCTTAACACCTACAAAAATTTAAAAGATTTCTAAGCTAAGTGAAAGAGGCCAGAGCTTCAGGTAGCATCAGGTCTCAGCTCCTTCCGACACCTGTGGCCTGAAGGACTGAAAAGATAATGCCAAATGCTGCATTCCCAGAGCCCACTGTGACATTCCTCCTTTCCAAGTCTTGGATTGACATACATTACACTCCAGTAGTGGGTTTGATTCACCCACACACCAAAAGTTGTGTGAAGAATGAAATGTGAGGAAGTGATCTCATTCTGAATCCAGCAGATCTTTCATTGCCTAATCATGGATATGGGAATTTCCCACTCCTGCTGTAACAGAGGAGTTTTTTGGGGTGTTTTCAGGACTTCACTACAGAACAGATGACCAAGTCCAGCATTATCAAACCATAGCAGGATGGTTTGCCAGAGTCCAAAGGTAGGTATTGAATAATTTGCTAAAGAAATTTGCTAAAGGTAGGTATTGAATAATTTGCTAAAGAAACACTTCACAAGACAATGTCCAAAATATTATAGAAAATCTGATGTTTTCAGCTGTCCCAGACTCAGTCCACACCTGACATCACTGTTACACTACAACTTACGTCCCATGTTCAGCCCCTAATCAAAGGACAACAGCAAGCAAATTGCCCTCTAGACTGCACACAAAACAATTCCCTCAGAAGTGATAGCTAATCCCTCCAACTGCCTCTAAGAACACAATTATTTCCAGAGTCCACAATATATTATTTCTGAAAATTGCTCTTATCAAAGCTCACTGCTACTAAATTAAACTACCAGCATTGCTCACATCAAACAGAAGCTCAGAACATCAATTTCCACTCCATCTCAGCCAGACCCAATATACCACCTCATAATCTTTTGAGACGTTTCTAATGACAAACTGCCACAGTGCAATATTGTAAAAGTAGGTTCAGCCTTCTTGCATCCCACTATAGCACAAGTGTAGAGTTTCTAAAAGTAAATTAGAGCAGTGTTTAGTCCTCTCTGCTTTTAGCTTTTTTTTAAACAACAACAAAAAAAAAATGAACTGAGGCTTACACCTAAGTTTGAATTTAAATATTTACTTTTAATCCATAAGTTGGGAAAATAATTAATTCCCTGTTCAACTGGCTTATTTGCCATCAATTTTGTCACTTACTAGCTTAATACCACCTTTACTCAGATCATGTAGCCAAAACACTTTTATAACCAATCTTATGTCCAGCAAGCAGTTCAACAACGGCTTTCCAGTGAACCTGAAGATGAGCGAAGAAAGCTATAAAACAAACAGGAGAAAGGAAAAGAAGATCTGCAGAAATAGTGAGCAGCACATAATCATTTTGTGTTCTACTAGTCACCTGCCTCTCATTATCAAAGTGCAGCCTTCCCTCCTCCTAAAAGCAGCTACACTTTAAGTCAGAAGAAAAAACAGTGTTTTACATTTGCTCATTTTTTCTTGCAAGACAAATACAATAGTCTGCATTGTACTAAAAAATGGCTTTATGCACTGCTTTTTCAGTAAAATGAAATCACGGTAAATTAATAAAAATTCTACCCTGAATTCCATCCTGACATGCTGAGAATATAAATTACGTTTTATAAAACCATTGTACATAACTAATCTAGATGGGTGCTGCTCGCATAAGCTATTAGACAACACTTTAAAAGCTGCAGTCTAGTTTAGTGGAGATAATTTTAATTGACTCAAGGGTGTATCTCGGTGGTCATGAATTTGTTAGGTAAATGTATTGCAGGGAAAGAGCATTCCCTCAGCTGTGGGAAGCACAGTCAATGCAATCTAATAATGCTCCAGGTTTCCAACTGCTAGATGCATTTTGCTATTGGAAGTGATTGCACTGAGGATGTAGATGGGCCACATAAATGGAAGCTTTTATCGCTGGTTAGCATAATTACTGCGACTGTCTGCAGTGTGTTTGCATCTGCTGGAGCTTGGTTAAGATTTTTGGAGAGTCACATAATGGGAGAACAGTTGTTTTCACAATGAGCTGCTTCTCTGGCTATTTACATGAAGTGCTGACTTTTACCATTTCTTGGAGTTTTCTGCTTGTCTTCTGAAGAGGATAAAACACATGAAATTAAAACCCCCCCTACCTGAAGAGCCACATTAATCTAGGACAAATCCCTGATAAACAAAGAGCTCAAACCAGTTATAATTAGGCATCCCCCCATACTCAAAAATATCATCTGGCATTCAAGTTAAACAAGGAAAAGGATATTAAAAATAATTTTGTTTAATTCTACTAGCTCTGTACGTTGGGCATATTATTAACATCTTGAAAGAGGTCTCAATTCAAAAACCCCAAAGTGGAGACAGTATTTCTAAATCAATCATCACCTTTCTCTCCCTTTCCATTTTAGGAATTTTGTTGTTTTGTTGTTTTTTATTACTTTGTTGTTTTGGTTTCTTTTAATTTGAAACTTTTCTTACTCCTGCACTTCTTTCTCTTGCTCATTTCTGAGACAATAAACCACTCTTTCATTTTAAATTAACTCTGCATCTAATTTTCCTGCTGAATTTAAATGGCCATTCTTATGTCACACAATTAACCAAAGCTCTGCTCCTTTCATACCATTGCCCATATTATTGCCATTGATTCAGTGGGAGTCACCAAGAACACATCCTGAATGGACTCCAGGTGTTATTCTGAGGTATTTCCTTCCAGCACAAGTCAAATCCAAAGTTTCAGCCCTAATCAAAGCCTGCCTGAGCGTTGGCCTCAGCTACCTGTAAGGTCCCCTTCCTGAAGTAGTGCCTTGCTGTGACAGCCTGGCTGCTCAGTAGGGTCATCCCACGGCTGAGATCCACAGCCATGGGATATCATGCCCTTGGCAGCTGCCCTGCAACTGGGACACTTCACATCTGCAAGGGATTATTAGGCTGGGCCGTGGTTCTCGCTGCTGTCAGAACAAAGACTAGAACTCACACTTTGGCTTTGCCTTTTCCCACCTAGTTTTTGAAATAAATCAATAAGGGGGAGGAAAGAAGGAATTAGAAATAACAATTGCTTTAACAGAGGATTTTTCATGTGCTTTGAACTCTGATCAGTACTAGCAGGAGACTGTCTCAGCTGAAAGTCTCCCAATGTGCGTGTTGCACTTCCCTTTAAGGGACACACATCTAAGAATTCATTCTGCCTTTGATTTTGCCCAGTACCCAGAGAGCACAAGCAACCAGCAGAGGCCTCTGACAGGTTGTTGGCCTTGGTCTGTGTGCCTGCAAAACAGATCAGACTTTATCATGGCTGAGCCAGATACCATCACACCCCTAGAAGGACCCCATGGCCCTCAAGTGACATGTCATCTCACTTGTTGAGCCAAATCGGATCTTTCAGCTTTAAGTCACACCAGTGCTAGAACACGAATGGTGCTAAGCTAAAGCTACTTATCTGGTTCACTTGTAACCAAAGATTTTTAAGATCAGCTAGTCCACCATTGCTATAGCTGAAGATTTAACTGGTCTTGAAGCAGCAGGAATACCATAACTCAGGATTTCCAATTAGCCCCAGGAGACATGGCACCTACTTTTACAGAAACAAGTAAGGAAATCTGGAAGCCTTTGATTATGTTAGCACATATCATTTCAAGTGAAACAAATATTCCACTCACCCTTAATGCTGGGACACTTGCACAGCAGGAGTGCTACAACTGGAATGCTGCTGTTACCTTTGGCATAACAGATTAAGCCATGCAGATCTAGTTTTCCAGTCTATGGGTCTAATATATTAAAAAGATTATTTTTTTATATATATACGAACCTCTCATACACACAATTGCAGTTCACTGAAATATTAAAGCAGCCATCCCAATTCAAAAGACAACCCCACTGTGTTTTCTGTCACATTGAAACAACAGAGAGGAAAGCATGAATTTAGTTTATTCCTTTCAGGTTTAGCTCACTTTAAACCAGATCTTTATTTTCTGTCTTCTTAAATGTATAACGTTCCACTTTTATACAGCAGACAGATCACGTCGGTACCAATTTGGATGAGCATCTCTCTTGGTACCTCTGAAGAGCCCTGTTTCCATCAGCACATGTCTGACACACAGCTCACAGCACAAGGCAGCATTGGGGTACCCTGCCCTGAGCTTCTGGGGCAGCAGGAGCAGAGCCCGTGGGCCTGCAGAGGGGACACACTACAACTGGATGCCTCTTTCAGCTCTTGTGTCTAAATTGAGCTAGCAGGATCTATGATCTGTGGTTTCGTTTAAATATAAGTACAAGAAAAATTGGCAAAAAAGGGAAGTTTTCCTGTTTGGATTTTTTCCCCCTTCTCTGTCCTGACCAGTGATGAAGGCTGATCTGATCTCAGGCAGGCTGCCATGTCTGAGCTACAATGACAGTGGTACCCAGCAGTAATTAAGGCTACTTGGGTTCACACAAGTGACATTTTTTGGGAGGGATTTTTTCCTTACTAAAACCAGTACAATAGCCTGAGTTTTAGAGAAGTTTATCATTAACTGCACAAAAAGATAATCTCTGCCTGGGTTTCTTCAAAACTGTCTCAGCAAGAACTGTAAGAACAACTACTAAAACCCTGGAAAGATTCTTTTGGATTTATGGTACCTCAACTGACCATTTTCATTGAAAAATCTGGCATACTAATGTTTTTATCAAGCCAGGCAGTCAAAAATGGCTTAAAATACACTGTAGGCCTAAACCTTAGGATTTGGCATGCAATAAGCTTGTGCTAATTGCATCCCAAATCCTGTACATTGTGCCTCACAATATATAAGGCTACCAATGCAACAAGTACCAAGTGAAGCTTTTGTGGAAGAGGAAATAGTAAATATCAGTCTTTAAGCCACCACAGTAAATGCTTTCTGAAAAACTGAAAGCTAAAAGTGGATATCTCTTGGGCACTAATTGCTCTGCTTTTCACAGAGCTAGAAACACATTTTGCAGACAGTAATATACTTTTCAAGAATGTTTGGTGCATTAACCACAGAATTACATATAAATGGTTCTGACTAAATCTTGCTTTTAGGTACCAGTACAAAGTGTGCCAGGAGGAGACAAAACGTACTTAAAGACCTATTCAAATTTTATTTGAAGAATAAAAATGAGCTTCAGTTAAAACTTTTTTTCATTGCTACAATGCCAAATCCTTATTTGCAATATATAGAGCTAAAGTGAATAAAGGGAGCTAGCAGTTCCAATCCTGATCCTTAGATACTCTATTATTACTAACTACAATCTTTTTAACTGAATGCAAAATTACTGTCACTCAAGGTAATAAGTTCCAACCATGGAACTTGACCAATCTATCATCATTACCTTGCATTTTTTTGTCTTCAAGTGCAATTGCACAATATTGACTGCCGTAAATTAATTGTTATTTTAATAGAGTAAGACCAATTTGATGAATTCAGTATGAAAAGGTCTAAATTGATTTTTACATCTTTTCTTATCAACCTGGACTGCAATCCCTGTCATAAAGGTACAGGCTCTTAAAAAATAATTGTTCAGGACCCAATTTAGCAGCTTCAGTAAGAGCTTAATTTGCTCTTTTGTGTAGCCCCCAATTAAAAGAAAGACACTGTAAGAATACGGTTGTCTCAAGATAGTGATGACAGCACTGAATTCAATACATTTATTTAAAACCATAAAAAGTATGTTAAAAACAAGATGTATAGATCAAAGAACAAATGTTTGATTTTATGCAAAATGTTCTTTCCAGATTTTCTAAATAAGCGGCAATATCCTGCTGTACTATGCTTTGTAATCATGGGTTAATGATTAGTTCATCTAGAAAGTAATCACCTTCATGAAAGCAAAGTGGAAATCATTATTTTGGTTTTTGAAAGCATGTAAATAAGTGCCCAAGACTGTCTATTTCCAGCTTTACTTTGAATACCTATTCACACATCACTAATATTATATATAGACATTAATGTACAAGGAAGCTTAAAAGGCTGAGTGTAACCATTCACCCAACAGCTGGCCCCAAGTTCAAACAGAGGGCTTCTGATGCTAAATACCACTTCTATTATATCCTCTTCCAAAAAGTAAACCTTTGCATAGGAAAAATCTTTTATGCAAAGTAAAACAATTGATTTTTAAATGATCAATATTTCATTTAGGATGCACATTATGCATCACTGCAAAATGCCTTAATGGCTGGAAATGAATCACATCCAGAAAATCTAAAACCAAATCCTGTAATAAATATTAGCTTGCCTGTCCAGCTATCAATCAGAACATTTCTGATGAATCTTTTAATCACATGCTCAAGTCAAACCAGTGCCCTGTAACTTCAAGGGATAGCCAACAAAGACTAAAGCTTGTGAGATCTCAAATAGGAATAGCCTTTTTGCACAGTATTTCAAAATCTTGTATATAAAGCCACACTGATAAACGGGCCTTTGGTTCAAACTGTTTGCAGGATTGTGCGCAGTGGACGAGAGCCAAGTGTAGTGAGTGCTCTGGAAGTCAGGGCCCCCCAGCACTGACCTGATGAGGAGCAACCCCCCAGCAAAGCCTGCCTCCCTGCTCTGAGAGAGGAGAACACGCAGCTGCTGCTCTGCCTTGGTGCTCCCAGCAGTTACAGAGACAGCCTAGTAGACAGGGCTAAGACATCCACCCTAAATGTACGTCTTTCATGGTAAATAACACCTGCACATATGCAGGCTAGTCAAGCCCCCGCAATGCCTTCTTTAAAATTAACAAATGAAGATTATTTTTCTTACACTATAAATGGTTTCTCTCTGTAGTTGAGCTGCCCTACAGGTTTGAAGGTAAATCTTTCAGCTATGCACTGCACCTATAAGCACCTTTGAGTAGTTGGTAATTAAACACACTGTCTCTGGAAAGGCTTGTTTGAATATGATTGCTGTATTTGAATATTCAAATCTTCTCCTATCTTGAAAGCAACACTTCCAACTCCCTTGCTGAGCACCTACAGTCGAGATAACTTGTGAGAATATTTTTCTATTTCCATGCTCTATTCTGTGTTTGCTAACAGAGAGCTGATTGGAGGTCAGAAATAAAAGCCAGCTCACCGCAGTTGGTAAGGACAGCTGATTTCTCATCTGGCTACACGGTTATTTTGGGCATCCTACAGTGCTAATTTGGGGAGATAGGAAAAGAAGTATGTAAGTGGGAACACAGCAAAAAACAAGTGCATTTTCAAGGAAGAAATTTTGGTTTTTTTTCCAAATGCATGCAGAATTATAGGTCAATGTGAATGCTATTAGCACTAAATACTAACACCAGCAATTGAATCATTAGTACTTCTCATAGGTCTGGGGTTTTTTTGTTGGTCTGCTATCAAACTACTGGACTCTTTTCTCTTATTATATCTTTTTTCTATTCCTTTCTCTCAAGGTCTAGGATGGCTCATAGTCTTCAACTAAACTCACAGTAATAGGCAGTGCGTTATTTAATTTTTGGTTTTAAGTGAAGATTTACCACCCCCTTTAGCTTGAATCATTGAGCATTAACATCATCCAATCAGAGGAACCACTAGACAGCACTGTTCTGACATATTTATAACATACCCCACTGGATCCCATTGCTTTTTGCATTAAATACAGTTTTACCTTCTGGCTGATGTTCTTGCAGTCTTATCTTAGAAAACAAAAATCAAAGAATTTACTTTGATGATGCACACTCTGATTCAGCTCATGTTGCAATTGGCTACCTGTAAAGGCTGGCTGGAAAGGATCATTTTTCTTTTATTTTGCATAAATTGGCTGCCTAAAATGTTCAGAAAACCTAAGACATTTTTGTTGATGACAATGTGCTTTTATGTGTAAACAAATTCTAGGAACTGGTAGTTAAGGTAATATAACAGAAAGCATGCAATGACAGAAGAGAATTGACTGTATTAAATCATCAGTTGCATAACTGGCATTTATCATGCAAGGAAGTAATCCATTGACCTATTCCAACATACTCTTATCAAATGCACATTAGTCCATTTGGCCTTTGGGGTTGCTGCCAAGGAACTTGGCCAGAACAGCCCAAAAACAGAACTCCCATTTCTCATAACACTGTACTTTAAGATGGATACCAGGGTATTAATCAGATAAATACTTAAAAAAATAAAAAACAATAATAATCAGCACTTGAATTTTTTTATTTTTTTTTTTACATAATAGAATTTAGCCATGCATTCAGCCAATCAAAAATCATAGAGTCATTTAAGTTGGGTAAGACCTTTAAGATCAAGTCCAACCATTAACCTAGAATTGCAAAATCCTGCACTAAACCCTGTACCTAAATGCCTCCCAGGACAGTGACTCCGACACCCCTGGCAGCCTATTCCAATGCTTGACAACCCTTTCGGTGAAGAAATTTTTCCTAATATCCAACCTGATTTTCATGATTAAGAAAGTGAAAGGGTGGGGGAATATCTCCTCAAAATACTTTTGTTACAAGGCATAAATTCTTCTAGGAATGTGGTCTAGTCTGGCTTTTCAAAAGCCTCCAGCCACAGGGGGTATATTTTTGCAGTTCCACTGGTATGTTGGATGGGTCTGTGGGGACAGTAATCGACAGCCAATTTTTCACTGGGCAAACTGCAGCATAATATCAGAACCAGATCTTTTTTTCCCCCCGAACCCCACCACGTTACAATCTGGGAACTGTGCTTTTGTTAGGAAAGTATTTCCTGCATGACCTCAAGCACAGCATTCCTGTCAGCTTTAGCTAGGACAATCAAAGAAGAAAAACTCAAATGAAGCAATTCAGCTGAATGATGCAATAAGGAATATTTCATTGTCGTAAAAAAATAAATAAATTATGATTAAACCCCAAAATCCTAGAAACCTCCTTCTACATGAACCAGACTGTGACTTAATCATATAAGCTTTTATGAAAACCTCAAAACACAATGGGATTTTTGCAAGAGCCTTCAGAACTGACAAGACACATTCAATCTGATCCTTTTACTGAAGATGTTTCTATTTCCTGTATTCTTTTGATATGAAATAAACCCAGACTAAAAGTATATAGCTGCTTTTTAGCCAAACATAACAGATATTCTAATATCGCTCAATATCTCCAACTTTAAACTCAAACTCAACACTGACTCATTGCAAAGTGGTGAAATTAGAAAACTGTCTTGGCCAACTCTGCAGTAATTCACCAACACAAGAGAGCTTTGCTGAAGTCATTGGCAAAAGATTCACTGCTACCTTTTCCTGAAAGCAGTTCTTCAATTACTGTATTTTTAAAACTTTGCACTGCATAAAAAGGATGACCTGTGCGTGGCCCAGATATTGATTTTGCACTCTAAAGCAACAGCCTCACAAACTTATTCATGGGATGATTCACAGCTTATTATACAATGTGTTTCACTTGCACTTCTCCACCCACTGCTGATTTCCTAAAGCTCATGAGGTAACCACAGCAATTACTTACAGAGAAAAGCAATATGCTACATTATAGAAGTAACACAATATGTTTTAGCAACCTATACACAGAGGAGGAGTCAACATCATGCAAGGAGTCAGGTCTCTGTGAGCCACCAGCAATTCACATTACTGCTGTGTTAATAGAGAAAGGGAATTAAACCCATCAAGATTTCAATTGAAGTACCGATATTTTCAACAAACAATGCTTTCCCCCCCCCATCACATGGAGAAGGGTGAAATAGTGTTACTTGGAAAACTCCTACAGTTTTGCAAATTAATCTTAATTGGATGATAATGGCCTGTCTGTTAGATACCAAATTTTCCCTAAAAGAAACCCACTAGACTCTCAAGTGAAACAAAACAAATAAAAAAGTAAGAGACTCTGGCCCTTTAGAAGAGCAAACTGGAAAGCAAGTGAGGGCAGAGAGGAGAGGAAGGGAAATCATCAAGGGTGATGCTTTAACACTGTTCTGCATTTCTTCCTCAAGGAAACACCTGGGAAGCTCTGAAAGGTCAAAGTCTTCCAGCACCCATGACAGCCCCACTGGGCACCTCTGGCTTTTCCTCTTGACTGGAACTCTAGAAAAAAAATTGCTCCAACATTTTTTATAGTCAAATTCTCACCATAGACCAGGATATCATTTCAGGAATAAAGAAAAAAATTACTGGGGTCACAGAACCTAATGAGTTCTCCCAGCACACATTGAAAAATACCCTGTGCTGCATATAAAATTTGTGAGAGATTATTCTGAAGTCCTCAAGCCTAAGTTTGCTCTGACAGAACATAAACTCTATACGAGGCAGAAGACTGAGCATGAGAAGAGGCTAGGTAAACAGTGGAATCCTATCCTGCTCTCATGTAAAATCTCCAGAGTGAATTCCATAAGACACCCCTACAATTTTGTCCTGGGTTTTATTTATACTCAAAGCCAAGGATGTGCTGGAGTCAACAAGGAAACAAAGATTTTGTGTCAAGAGCTTCAGGTCATCTTGCCACCAAAAGTCTTTTAATATCCGAAGCTGATTTTGGTGCCTGAGCTATTTTCATCATGACTGCCAATCAACTGAAGGAGAAAGGTGATCTCATCTGATTGATTTTCATTGCCCACAGCTAAAACTTCTTTCTTAACAGAGGTAGCAAACTTATCACACAACACTGTATTTTTCTCACAGAACTGTGCACACAGTGAAATACTGGAGACATGCACCAGTCTCAGACAGAAATTTCTCCAGAGGAAGAGTTAATACATATTGTATTTTACCTTTGTGCACCCTCCACAGCTGCCAAAATCAGAAAATATGTGAACTCTTTCATTCTGTTATTCATCTGTAATTTTTACCAATCCTTATACCATGCCAAGCCCCTAAAAGAAAAGGTTTTTTCTCTTGAAATGGAGAGGAAATAAAATTAATCCCAAAACAGTCTGTGTAAAAATATGTCATGTACTTTTACCTTAATTGAAAACATCAGTAAAAGCAAACCTCTAAGAGAGATTAAAAAAAGAAAAACTTTGTTTCATTTATATGTACTTGGCTGTTTCACCTCTAATAAAAGAAAATTAAGTTTTATTATTTCTACTTTCTAGATGGTTCTACTCCCACCTACAGTAACTCAGTTTCCCTGAGAGAAACTGGTTGGTGTCAAGAACAAAAGAGCTGCTGTTTCCATCACCGTGGTAAAGATAGGCCATTGTTTTCTGTTTCATTTTAAGTCATTCTGGATCTTCATCATGATCTTTTCCTGTGTGGAAGCTTTCAGACTTTGAGTTACCTAACACAATGAGTGAGTTACTTCTGCAACCGACACAAAGTGTGCAGGAAAAGCGACTGGATTTGGAGCAGCGAGCTCATGTCATCGATTGTCAGTGAGCTGTGTCCAAACAGGCACATTCGGATGAAAGCTTGGGCTTACAAATACTATCCATCCCAATGCTCCAGGGAATCCACTGATCCACTGATTTGGGCTGGAGATGAAGTTTCTTTCCTCTTTCAACCAGAGCTCTGTAAAGAGCAGATGTTCTCAATGAAGTATCCGTAATGATGCCAAGATGTTTTGGCTTTTTTTTTCCCCCCTCAGCAGTTAATTTCACATCCAGCAACGTGTGCAAGTAATTTAAAGTTGTTCCTTCTGATGCAAGATACCTCACACTTGTCTACACTGACTCTCATCTGCTGTCAAGCTGTCTGAGCTATGGGCAGCCACACAGACAACAGTGACTGTAGGGCTGCATGCAGAGGAGGGGTGCAGCATCTCCTAAAACACAGCCCAGAGCATGCACTGGCACCCAGAGGTGCTAAAGGAAAAGCCTGAACTTCCATGACCATTCTCTTCCACATTTGACACAACCTCAGCTTTGTTGCTGGGTTTGATTAGGTTGTCTTGAACTCCCCTATAGGCTACATTAACACCAATTAAGATAAATGTGTGTCACCCACTTATTCCCCAAACCTTCAAGTGATTAGTAACCAAATTTACAGTTCTGTCTTGCTACAGAAAAAAACAAACAAAACCATTCCATGGTTAAAAGCAGATTCATTCCTGTTCTGATCTAAAAGTCTGTCCACAAAGTGCAATCAAAAGGAATAATGCAATTATGTTCACACATTTAGCAGTGATGTCACTTCCAAATTCAGGTATTCAGTTCTGAGGTTTCTAACAACTTTAAGCATACAGGGGTACCACACAGCCCCACTTATGTCAGCAGCTCACCTGGTGACGTTTCAACAGTACAGTTCAAACCTTAGGACCCTGGTACCAGAGCTGCTCCTCTGCTGGCAGCTGAGCCAAGTTTGACACTGCTTGCAGCACCTTGGTGCTAACTCTGCAGAAACCTGACTCCTATGCAACCCTGTCCTCTTACAAACAGTACACAGGGGAGTTAAAGAATTTATCAAAGGTTTCCTGCTCTATCACCATTTAAGAACACAGTGGCAGAGCTGGACAAGGTTGGCTAACAGTGCACACTCTTCCTGCTTTCATGCTTGCTGTGGATAAATTCAGCTTGGAGAAGGTTTGAAACATTTGTCCAACATGTACTCCTATCCACACAAAGCCTTTTCTTACAGTCAAAGGCGAGAGTATGCAAATCCAGGCAAGAACACAGCCAGGACAAAATGTGTTTTGAATATCCTAACTGGCATCTAGTCCCTTGGGAACCACTGCCAGCAGGAACAGATGAGCTACTCTGTGCTGAGAAGGTTTAATAAACATGGCAGCTTTCAGCAGCTCCCTGACACCTCCACCATCTGCTACAGCAAGATATTATTGTGAAACAAGAGTCATGCAAGTCTGAATGCAGAGACTTGTGCTTGGAGTACAGTGAAATGAAAGTCATGGTAAGCAAAATGGGGTGTAAAAGCACTGCTACACACAGAAACATCCTGCAGTGGGTCCTCCCTGTCTGATGGCTGTGGGTAACACTTTTAAGGTCAAATCTCTGTTTCATGAAGAGAATTATTTATTTTTTTTTTAAAGACTGGATTTTCATTCTTGATAATTTCAAGGTTCATTTTTTTACTGCAGCACATGCAAGGAAATTGTAAAGGGTAAATAATATGGAGGATCAAAATGTAGGATGCATGCCTTACTGAAACCAGTGGAACTGAGGGGGCTTGACACAACATCCGGGAAATCCATTTTTAATTTCCACAACATACCTGGAGAGGAAATCCATTTCAGACCAACAGTATGACAAAACCATGTCAAGTAATTGCTATGGCAGCTTGGAAAGTAATGGAGATGTTTTGGCACTCGCACCACTCCTCACTGCTTTCATTGTGTTTCCAGCTTATTAGAAATCAATGTGAAACAAACTAAATCTGGGTGGCAGATGCTCAGCGCCTCCACAAGTGTTTAAGTCCCTCAGTATTACGACTGAAAAGGACCAAAGCAAAAGTTCACCTTCCTTACGGCAACAACTGGAGAACGGGTTCCCCAACAGCCAGTTTCTAATAAGCTTAGCTTTCCACAAAGCATCTAAAGAGCTCTTGTCAGCAATACGAAAAAAAACCAAAACAAAACAGAAAACCCACACAACAAAAAACACAAACTAGACACAGACTTCTCAAAAATTCCCTATTCTTTCCAATTAATCCAATCAATTTCAATGCAGTCCTTCCTGCAGTGAGGAAAGAAGCCCTGTCAAAAAATGAGGTTCAAGTGGTGTTGGGATTCAGCCAAAATAGTTATCTGGTCCATATTTTGTCTCATGTTGGGGTTGCCTGACACACCTAATCAAATCCATAGCTTTGGTCCCTTCCCAGTCTCAGCACTGCCTCTCCCTCCTTCAGATGCAAGACAATGTACAAAATGCATTTCAGATGGAATGATTCAACATGGAAAACATACAGTTCATCCAGAAGGAGAGATTTTCTACATGAAAAGGCTCCAAACCTCTATGCATCTGGGAACTTTATGCTGTGTGTCATATTTGCTTCATGGACACACTCACTGTAGAGAGATAAGTAATGCACTTTTGATTTCATAATACAAATGTTTGCTCTCAATACTGCTTAATAATTACCATGGCTAAGGAAGAATCTCACCACACATCAGTTTGACAGGAAATACGAAAAGGCAATGTAACATTTTGATGATCTGGTAGGTCCTTGGAATCTGAAAAACAACAAGTGCCACTGTTTATAGAAAGTCCATCTGATCCTTACATGTCAGTCAGATTCCCTCCTAAAAATTAAAATGAATTGAAACAGAAATTATTGTGTTCTTTATCTCTCACTGCAAGTCTATTTTAAAAGCAGATTGTGTATTACAGGTCTATTGTCACCGTGAGTTCAAACCCCACGTTCCAGGCAGCTACACTAATAGTTTAATTTGCAGAAACTGAACAGGAGCAACACAGGAGCCCGGTAGAACACTATTCTGAGCCTCTCACTGATTTGTCATGGGTTTTAAGTTGTCACCTTCACTTTGACTCAGAAAGCTTCAACCTATTACACATTGGAAACTGAAACAGAAGACCATCCACTAGCCACCGTTTCTCTGGATGCAGAGAGAGGTTCTTGGCCAAAGGCATGTTCTGGTTTGTGCTCTGGCTGTGCAGTCCAGAAGTGCGTGTGGCTGTTGTCCCCTGCTTTTCATAATAGCAGTCAAGATACTTTCAGACAGTAATATAAAAATTTAACAGCAAAGAAATAGTGTGAATGTTAGAAAATGGCAGTGAAGAGCTGTATTTGGGTTAACTTGCACAGAATGAGATCTTTCATTTGTCTGAAAATGTTCAATCTGCTCAGAATAAAACAGGTAGCAAAGCCTCATACTTTCCCATCCATATGAAGTGACGAATCAGAAGTTCAAACAAAGCTTTTCTCCAGCAGAAATAGTATAGATGAGAAAAGTTATTATCTCCTAGCAGCCACACATGGCAAAAGCAAGCAGTGATATCCAGGTCTTCTCCCAAGGGAAACTGTACTTTAGAAGGTTGTTCCCTGCAGCAGCCATGCAAATCCATACATCCACATATATATTTACAGTCCCATGCAGGAGTTGTCTTGCTTGAAGAACATAGAGTGGCTACTTTTTATAGTGATGGTGATTTGGCTTATGACAAAAATCCCATGCAACACCTTCACACAGGAGTTTGCTAATGCGTCATCACAAAGCTCTCTCCATCAATCATGATTTCCTTCCAATTGCTCTTCATATTCTTCATTCTTTTAAGTCATTCCAAGATCAAGGCTCCTGACCACTGATTTGCCATGTAGCCCTGAATGCACAGAATTCTGATTTACAGAATCCCATGCACAGAATGCTCTAGTATTCCACTGTTATTAACCGTATTCCACTCTCTCTCTTATTTTACTGCCTGCTCACAAGCTTGTTGGACTATATTAAACTGCTATTGTGCTAAAAATCAAAGACATAAACTGTATTAAAATATTCCCTGTGTACACCTTTACAGTATCAATGAGGCAGACACATCCTAGGCCACATGTACCTCAAATATCTGAGCTATCATTCTGTTTGACCAGAAGGCATCCATTGCTTTGTTACAGAGCTTTTCAGTTGCACCCCGTGGAAATATCTTGGCATTCCTCTGAAGTCACGAAATGCAGATATAGCAGTTTGCACTGAGCTGATGCTTTGGAGAGGTGCCATCACACAAACTCTACACATTATTAATCTGGTCAAAATTTCCATTTAAGCTCAATGACACTTAAAATGATATGCTTTTACATTGAAATTATAGATAGGCTTGGAATTATTTTAATCATAATCGATTCCTTACTCCACCCAAAAACAGATGGTAAAATGTTGCTATTAGTAGCAGGAGCTCATGAAGAGAAAAAGGCTTAGAAAATAATACTACCAAGAAACAGAGAATGTTTAATAAACGGGCCAGATCCTGAGCTCACCAGAGTCAGGGAAAAATACTATCTGCACTTTGATTAAGTCAATGTTGAGGCACTGACACATGTGGATATTTGGTTATTTTCAGCATATGCTGCATAATTCCAGCAGATGCTTTCAAATTAACTATTAAAAAAAAATAATTTTCCACTTCCCACTTCCTTACTAATTGTGATGGACACTTTTTTCTATCAAAAGTGAAAAGCATTATTGGACTATCAGTAGAAATATATTCAAAATAAAATCATCCCAAAGGCAGCTGTAAAAACGCAGCAAGGGTATCACAGATTTTTATTGTTTTCCCAAAATAAAGTGTAGCAGGCTATTATATACAAATCATATAAGCAAGGGTTGTAAAGAAATGAACACCATCTAGTTATCTGGTTAGAACCTCCTGTTCCAGTATGACTACAGGGAATCACAATAAGCATCTACCAGCCAGCTCAGCACTAATGTCAAACTAGCCTTTGAAAGCAAACTTCTCTATTCCTACTGATGCAGAAAATTAAAGATCAACTTGTAATTGAACAAAGCTAATGTTTCTAGGTGCACTCAAAGTTTGGCCAGATTTGAGTAGGTTTGCGTAGGAAGAAATACATCCTGGAATGTCAAAAGAAGATCCTATGATTAGCACTATAAAAGTTAGTTTTGCAAATAAAATATTTGGAAGATGACCGGTGGATGGAAAAAATAAAATCCTTTATCCCCTCAAAACCTTTTTAAACATGATGACACTGGTGTAAATGGAAGAATACCTTAACTGAAACTGTGGAGAAGCTCTCCCCAAAAGCTAGAACTTGGGGAACTGGTGAACTAAAATAATAATCGTATAGAAAAAAAGTTCTCAAGAACTCTGACAGCTGATACTGTCACCAAGCCACCTGTATAGAGTTAGCCAGATAAAAATCAGCCACAAACTGGCCTCCGGCTGTAGCTTCATTCATATCTCCTTAGTGAAACACTCAGAAGACGCACACAGTTCACAGCTTGAGGCTACATTTCCTTCTTAACCCAGCAGATCTTTCCTACATCCTACTTTGCAACAGAGCAGCCAGAATCATCACAGAGCCTGACAACTTGGGTTGTTGCAGCTTTTTCTTTTCTGAAGGGAAGGAGCAATTATGATAGGAAAGTCAACACATGCCATCACTGTACAAAAGGAAGATACCATCACAGACCAGTTCTCTTTTAGGACAGGTTCACTTTCTGTCAGCCAGCTGAAGAAAACTCATTTTCCAACCACCTAAAGTCCAAAGTGATGTTTTCTGCTTAATCTTTCCAGGTCAACTTTCAAACTGGTATTTATCTTGCAGTTCTGTCACATAATCTATCCACAGGCAGAAGAACACTATTTTAATCTCTGAAATGTTTTGCAGGATCAAGACTTTTCTTTAGCAACCACTGCATAAACCCAGGAGGCTTACTGCTCACCTCCCGGAGAAGCTGGATTCTGATATTTGCTGGTTTGCAACAGAGTTACGAAAGTTATGATGAAAATAGCACTTAATACAGCCCAGATTGATGTTGCTGTGGTTTCTGCAGCATTCACCGAATTTATAATGGAAATATTTCAAGGTCCACAATACACACACACACACCCTGTAGATAATACTGTCTCTAATAAAGCTGTTTTACTATTTTCTTGCCAATGACTTTCAAGGCATGCTATTTTATGTGATTAAACTAAAACCATATACATGCTTAAAAAATACATTTTAAAAGTGAAAGAAAACGTGGAGTAATTATACATTTTGTCACGGTTTACCACTGGACACCATGAATGGAGAGTCAAAGAGGAAGGACAAGGGAGTTTTGCCATCATCTTCCACTGAACACCTCAGGCATACAGTTCTGCTCTAGCTCTGAAGAAGCTCCCAGAAAACACAGCAATGAACAAGAAAAAAAGTGAATGATGTCTTTGCTGTCCCCAGATTCTTGGCCTCAGCTAAGAATTCTTTAATTATTTAATTATTATTTATAATTTATTACTTTTTAATAATTTCTATTTTATTATTTAATATATTTAATATTATTGTTATTTAATAAATTCAGTTATTATAACTAAATATTATTATTTAATTTTTAATTTTCAAATTATTATTATTTATTACATTGCCATTGTGAGAATATCTTTTTACCTTCTTGAAACAGTGTGTTCCTTTTCCAAATAACAGGAAAAATAATTTTAAAAAAAGTAAAAAATCAGTCATCAGTACTCCCCTACTTGATTCACAAGGATACAAAGAGCACTCACATACAGATGTCTCAAGCTATCAACACATCTCAAAGAGGCCACAGTCAAACTTTGGCTCTCCTTTGAAATAATCTTATGGCAAATGGAATAAATTAATCAAATATACAGACCTGAAAAAAAGGAGTGGGGGGTTAATTAATTTTTTCTTCTTTTACTTAAAATTTAAGTCCCAAGAGAAAAAATAAATGTTCTAGATTTGGAAAACAAAATTCTTTTACAACAGAACAGGTGACAAATTAAAATTCAAGGGTGCATCACTGTGTAACTCTCTGCAGTCTGCATCTCCCCTGAAGAGTTAATAAATCTATAGTGCATTTTCAGAAGCAGAGAAAGGGAGAAATAAGACTCTCCATGACACTACTGCCATTTGAGAGTCTGTTAAGAATGAACATTTCATCAGGAACAGGACCACCACGCTGCCTGAGCAGGTAAGATCAGCAAGCAGGTTACACTTCATAACAGCATTTTTTTATTCCATGAATTTCTGAATGAAAACCCAGAGCATGTAGCTCATACTGCAAATTTGTTTAGACTGCAACATATTTTTCAGAGCAAGGAGGTATATTCCATTCCATCTATAGTGAAACATGGATGTGAACAGGGGTTTAAACCAAAATGAGACAGAAAATTACATAATTGACTATCACAGATCTCTTTTCTGACCCAAGTCCTTTGTCACAGAGAGCAAAATTCTCTTCCATATCATCTGCCAACAGCAGTATTTCTCCCGCACAGAACCACAACTCAGTTTATGCACAAAATGGAACAAGATCAGAAGAAAACCAAGTACCTGTACCCTCTTCTTACAATTGGTAAGTGCTATGTACAGAGCTCTCAGTACAGCTGTTTAGGATGGAAATACTAATGTTATACATAATTCATAACTGCCTTCAAGCTTCTTTTCTACTTACTTTCATTACTACCTTTTATATTCTAGGCTTTTCAAATTTCTGATACTGCTGCCATCTTAGAGATGTGACTGGATCAAGTATAACATCATGCAACCATCACTTCCAAATTAAATCATGCAACAGTCTATATACTTCACACCTGAAGATCATTATTGTCACACTGACCTAAGATTGTGACCCAAGGAAAGAATGTGCCTTCAGTGAAGTTCAAAAGCAACCAGATTTATTTCATTAAGAAATTATCTACAGTCCTTGGACTTAATCCACAGAAATCTGAATTAAATCTATTTATGGCTTTCCAGGTCTCAAAAAATATCTGCACCAAAAACTTATTTTCTTCATTCCACGTAAAGAAAACACAACCAGTCTTGTAACCTGCAGCAGTTCCTTTAGAAATAAACCTAAACACAAAACACAGGACTATGTGGCCCTTGCAGAACTTGGACAACATGCACAGTTCTAGTGATTTCTGCCATAAGACTCCCATGGCACTGATTTTTAATACCGCACTGTTTTCTCTAACACAAAACCCAGAGTACTGCACAGCATTACAGTGGGAATGGTAGATAATAATTGAAGTAATATAAAAAATAAACAAGTACTTAGCAATCACGTATATGTGCACAGCATAAATTTCAAGTAATTTTATTTTATCAATTCACCAATTAGTTCTGCCTCCGCAATTTCTACTCTGTTTTCTAAGCTGCCTGAAGGATCCTTGTTTAATGTGCTTTTACAATCATTGGGGCCCAGGATGTTGCAGAGTACCAACATTAACCTTTGCTCTGGCTTTGTATAAAAACACATAATTTCTCAGAATCAGAGTCAGTGCTGGGTCAGTTGCTGTACTAGGAACCTACAAAGGAGCTCTTCCCAGAGCTTTCATTTCCAAGATGCCTTCAAGAAATTTGGTGTTTCAGCTGAAACGTTACTTGCTTTCTGTTCATTATTTATCAAGGACATTAGGAAGCATGCTACCTTGGGAAGCACCAGAATACTGAAACAATCAGCATTATGGCATTGTGTGGTCTAGTTCAAACAGCTGCTCTGCCTCCTCGGTGCTCAGCAGGAGCCCAGCTGGTCTCTCCACCACCTTCAAAACTGTCATCCTGCAAAACTGCTTCAGATGAGCCCTGCGCTAGAATGGGTTGCCTCAGTCACTCCAAGGGGACTCCACTGAACTGCACAGTCCTAAGCAAGCAAATGTATCCAAGCATGAACCTTCTGTGGGGATTTATAAATCATCCTCAGATTACTTAAATCAACCACGCAGTGATTTACCTCTTCAAGTGCTGTAATATATTTCTGAAAGTAGAGCAAGTTCTATCATTACTCCATTGAAGTGGCAAAATATAAAGAATTATGACATGGTAAGAGTGTTATATATGCATGAAGCATTCCTGCTTGCTAGGATAACACTGTACATGATGGTTGGAATTAATTTTCCAACTAGAAGACAATGTTGTTAATAAAGCGTGACAGAAAAAAATCAAGTATGTTGATTTAAAAATCAAGTAATGTCTTTGTGTAGCAATCAGATACAGCTTCAGTAATGAGTGTGTTATCATAACCCATGAGAAATGAATAGGCATTTTCAGTGTAACAGTGAAAGAAATCTTTCCTGACTCAGGCAAGCAAATCAAGTAGGATTTCCAGAAACAGTCATTTGACTCTGAGCAAGACAAATTCTCAGGAAGAGCCATGTGGTGTCATGGACTCACACTCAGAAGGGTCTCTGAATTCACACACTATTTGTGTAAGAAATAATAGCACCTGCCTATTTTGGTCCACAGCTTGCTTTCCTGAAGAGAAACACCAAGATATCTCAGCTAGAGGGGGACAAAAGTCTCTTTGCTAGTTCAATCAGTTACAAAGAATGCGGTTTCTCCTGAGCTGGTCTGTGCTGTGGCAACCACATAACATTTATGGACCCATTTAATCCAGGCACAAAGGCCAGTACTGTAAGGAGGTTGTACAGGGGAGGAAGAAAGCAAAGGAGAGAGGTGGCATCTTCTAGTACAGCATTCCCTCCAAAGTAGATGATGGCTTCTGACAGGAGCAGCAGACAAGGAGGGCATTCATAGCTTTTAGTTTCCAAAGACGAAAACAGGGAAGGATACCAGCTTCTGAGTATCAGGGATTGACTGAGGTGAAAACTCACTGGAGAATCAGTCACAGAGCTGCCTCTGTATAGACTGATGGCAGATTTTTGTAAACAACACAAAGAAACGCTGGCAAACAGGTCATTTTGTTTCTACCTAGTACTATTCCCCCCCCCAATTATATAGACGCACCCCATACAGCATCGCAAACTCCCTCCTCTCCCTTCCTGCACACAGAGGGTCAGACACCTGCTCACATCCATGCCCACTGCCCTTCAAGACAGTCACAGTTTCTCCTTCAGTTCCTCCAGTGAAACCATCTCACATATTTATCTGTTGTCCAAGCCTTCCTTTCCCCCCACGTTCCTCTTGTCTTTCATTTCAGTATCCAGGCCTGATAACTCTTTATGCAGCAAATATCCTCTCCAGCCCCAAGCATCTGTTCCACACATCCCTGCTTAGGCAGAGTTCTCAAGTCTTACTGTTTTTCCTCCTCTTCTTCCTCCGCCCACTCTCACATCCACAGCCAACCTCTCACTTCCCCTCTTTTAACACAGTTCAGTTCATCTGCCTGTTTGGCTTCTGTAGAAACTGCAGCTCACACATTCCCAATGCCCCAAAGGTAAAGACAGACATTAAGAAACAGCTTGAAATAGAGCAAAGCAAAAGGTTTTGGTCTTGTCCTGAAGTATCTGAAGCCTGCAGTGCTGCAATTGTTTTGAAGCATCTTAAAATGTATTCCTAGCAAAGCCATGCATTACTGAATCTCCTGACACTAGCTTTTAGATATTTTTTTAATTCCCAATAGCTGGCATGTACCTACAACAGTATGCACATGTCAGAGAGTTAATACTATTAGCTCCCAGATACCTAAATGGCTATTAAGTCATTAGCTATAATCCAAACCTGAGATGCAGCTGAACATGGTGAGGAAAGATAGAAGAACCTTTCAGATCAGCCTGAAAATTATTTCTAAAATAATCTTTGACACAGTAATGCTCCAAAAAGTGCTGCAGACTAAAGCAATCTTTAATAAACAATGCAGGAAAATCGTTTTCTGCTTGGCTGTTATCAGAAACCACTGTGCACTTCAGAGTGGGCAGACATCTGTTACATCTGTTTCAGTGGAAACCCCCAGGGAATATTCTGCAGGTTGGCACCGCAGTTGAATGTTATAATGTCAAATATGAAGCACATAACACAGCAGGGTGTCCAGGGATATGGAAAGGCAATCCAAAGGACTGTCCTAGTTTCTGTTAAAAATAGGTCAAAGAGCCGGCATAATCAAAGTCTGGCAGTGCATACTAATTACAGGCAGCATGTCTTACACTTGTATTGACTGGAAGCAAATCATACACAATCTTATTAGCTAAATACGCAAGAAACCTTTTTAGATATCTAATATTTGAAACACAAATGTAGATTTCCTATCACTGCAAGAAATTGGTTTTACTCTGGCTGACCTGTCAGATTAATTTCCAGTTAAATCAATAACCAATGGAGACATACTTTCCAGGTAATGATTTAAAATTCATTAATACATATTTGCTGAACTAATAAACAAATATTTTACACTATGAATATCAAATAACTTGTAGACATTAATTACAGGGCACGAGATTGCTGCACAAGTGCATAGAAGACAACCTGTGATAGCACTGGTGGGAGGAAATGGAAGCAGAGTAGAGAGAAGATTTTGCACATTTTTAAAGGTAAAATGTGGTAATTAAAAGACAAAAATGGGTCTCTAAGCCCAGAAATTAATACATATCCTCATCTTAACAACATTGTATTTAAGGCTCATCAGCAAATTCCTTTTAATTTGATCAGGAAGTAGCACAGGAAGAAAAAGATAACGTTACTGTATCCGTGAGACAGACCATCACTTGTTTAGCTTCAATCACAGATTGCTCTACCTGTCCATGCCTTGGGAGTCAGTAATGTTATTGGAAAAGGGAAAAGGCTAAGAATATAATTTTGCAGTTTATAAAATGAACTGAACTGTTAAAGTCTCTTCCAGAGACATCAAACAACTGCACAAATGAACACCTGCAATGAAATAAAGAAAAACCTTGACTCCCAAAGTGACGTGATACAACAATGATTTCACAGTTAGATACATACACGACTCTCCCATTGCAACATTATTGCCTTGGCTGTATCACCTTTCCTCTTCGATCTGTTCACCCCACCAGAAAAATGTGAAATAGAAATAAAGTGTTTACTAAGCAACAAGATTATGGATTTCTACAGTCTAGGTAAGGACTGCAAACAAATTCTCTCAGAAAATTATTTTCCTTGACAAACATTTCTCCATTTTCAATAGGAGGGATGGGAAAACTGAAGTTTTTGTACATCAGTCTGGAACAAGTACAATTTTGGCCAAATAATGTGTTTCTAAAGCTTTTTTCATTGTGAACAAAGGAACAGTTCCTTCTTCCTGCTCTAATGCAAATGTTTTGGATACTGCTAATATGTAAAACTTCTTAGTAGCAATTTGCTACTCACACAGTAGAACAAGCTTAAAAACCAGAAAATGCACTTGTCCCTTCAAATGAATGGATTTGCCAATTACAGCAGAAGCCACGCTCAGCAATACAAAGAAACTTCCCAGTATTCTCAAGCAGTTTAACTCAGGAACAAATAAAAGAATCTCATTTACTTATAATCTTTATAAGGGTATTTTTTTTTAATGATTGTATAACTCTATCCTTTAAGTTGAAAAAAAACTCCTGTCTCAGCAAAGGTCTTGTGGTGAAGAGTGCTGTTGGTTGTGTTTTGCAACTGGTAATGGGGAAAGCTGGCTGGAGCATTATTTGCCCAACAACACACAACTGAGTATTACTCAGAGAAATTTTGGTGTTAATTTAGGGCTTTTAAAGTGGACACACTAGGGTTAGTGACTGTTTTCCAAAGCTAATTTTTCCTGTGGCATTAGGTACTTGGGAGATAAACACAAAGATACCATGTAGGAAGTTATACACATATGGGGTAAAAGGGTATTGTGAGTATTTGGCCTCATAAGGCCAGAGCACATTCAAGCAGCTTCAGTTTTCACTGGCACTAAAGATTTTTGCACTAATTTCATCCTGTTCAAAATTGTGTCAAAGCAGCAAGACATTCTAAGGTTTGCTGCTTACAAGTCAGGTTCTTCTGACAAACATATCAGTCCTGAAAATCCATTCATCCCTCCAGCAGGATTTTGCTAACAGCAGTCAGATGCATAGGGAAAGAAGACCCTTATTATAATAATTGGATGTGTATGGATGGGGTAGGTACATTAAGAAAACTTACCGAAGTATCTGCAAGAAAGCTATCAATTTAGAAAATAATCAATATAAAAATTTTGCAAAGTCATCAGCAAACATGTGAACTCAATAAAAATCTCTTTAGGCCTGTGTATCTCCTTTTCCAAGGCTCATAACACAATTTCAAATTATATAATTTCCAGCTAGTTTAGTAAATCTAGATAACCTAAAGGAAAGACAGGCAGGCAGTGAAGACACAACCGCACAGCATGGCATGAAGGCTGTGATCAACAACATTTCCTGTACCAGAGGGTAGGTCACAAAAGTTATTTGAGTGTTGATAAAGTCTAGAGGAATTCTGATGGAAATACTTGCATTTCAGAAGCAGAGACAAACATTTTTATGAGACAGTCAATTCTGTTGCGTAAATAATGTCAGGCTCTTCAATTTTCTATGACAGCATTGATCCTGGGAAGCAGGTTCAGTAGGAGATTGACTGGTGAAGCATAACAGTTATATACCAATCTATCATTCAGTAGAGGTTATCTAATGCTCTTATGGCTATTAGTCTGTTCAAACCAGCAATCCAGACAGTAGCCACTATAGACTGGTTCCAACAGTGCCAACATGGACAAATTTGTAACAAGTCACTAATGAACAGTGCTGAAGTTCCTGTAATTCAAAAAACAGCACCTAATTGCTCCTCTCCATATTTTCAAGGCATGATGCCGTTTACATTACTTATTGCACACTGTAAGAAAAAAAATGGAAGAGGAAATCACATTATAGTCAGATTTTGACAGTACTCTTCAAACAGAGGATTCTGTCATGAAACCATATTATGAACAGTTTAGAGTCACTCAAAGCACTGTACCTGTACATTTACAAGCTCAGAAAATGCAGTCACTCACACATTACTGTTTCTCTTGACCTTAGCCACAGACTGATGAATTCTCTGCAAGCACAGCCCAGCTCATATAATAAAACCACACATATAAGAAGCAACAAAACCCTCAGAGCCAGTCTCACACCTGACCAGTCCACCATAGCTGAATGCTGCATATAAAAATTTACTGTATAAACAAACCAGCTTAGTTTCTTACTTTAAGAGATAACTAGATCTGATATCTTGTGAAGATGACTGTCAGACACTGCTGAACACAAATATTAATCAAGAACCCCACAACATTTCTCACTTTTTTTTTCCACTTACATAACCTAGAAATATTTTCCTTCAAAAAAAAAAAAACAAACAACCTGGAAACAAGAGTTTTGTTCCATAACTAAGACTATGGGAAACTAGTCTCCCCTTTGATATTAATTAATGCTGAATACAGTTTCATCCATACATGATAAGCAGACACAGAATCCTTTATGTGAAAACTTCTGTCCAAAGCAGAGTTTTCTGTCCAATCCCCTGAAAGAAAGAAGTCTTGGGCAATCATGCTGCACATGTGCTTGTCCAGCTATCTGTTCTCCCAGCAGCTTTTCAGCGCACTGACCAATGTGAGCTCCATTTGCTCTTTCAGAGTGTTAAAATTCTACCATTTTCTCAGAAAATTGGCAGCTACTCAAGAGGAGACAAGGAAGGAGACAGATGCATAATTTTATTTTCAGACGTTTAACTCATTCCCCTGCCAAAAAGTGCTCCCCTATACAAGTGTCTAGAGAGCCTGTAACCCAGTAGTCCAGGGACAACAGACACACAGAGCCAGGAGTAGGCAGAGAACTGCTGGCCAGGTCCAGGAGCAGTGTCCCCACAGCTATCCCTGCTCATCACTCCCTCACCAATCCCCTCATCACCCTTCATGCCCTGGGGTTCCCTTTAGCACTGCTTAGACACTGAAAGGAGAACAGCTCCCACAGACTAAGCTTGGCGTATTGTTATCTACCAATAGGTGCCTGTCTTAAAATAATATACCATTTCTTTCAAAAATCTGAAAAAAAAAACCAACAAAAAAAAGAAAAAAACCACAAACAAACAAAAAACCCCACAAAACCAACAAAAAACAACGACAACAACATCACAAAATGTGGCAGGTGCAAATTTTATCTTATGCAATTTTTAAAATACTGGATATTTTAACTGAGATTAAAAAAATCAAAATCCACAAACCCTTCTCCGAGTACTATAGCTGCTCATATACATGAGGCAGCGGAAAGATAACAAACCTAGTTCCACCTATGAGTTTTTATGACATCTTCAGGACTCCCAAATGTACCAAGCTTCCCTTGTTTCAATGCGCTGCTTATTTGCCTTCTGCTTTATCAATACTTGAGACCTATTTAGACGGTTTCTCATTTCAGGTGAGCAATGTTGCCTTCCAATGACAAATGCAGAGCAATGCTTCTGCACTATATCTTTAAAAATTCAGGCTTACTTTTCAAGCAGGACTGAGTGAAAACCAGCAACAAGAGTAGAGCCTTAAGACAATACCTGGAGTGGCACACAAAACATTGGAATTCTGATAATGCAAGTCTTAAAATAAAAATGTGATGTCTCATAACTAAGTCATGAGACATCATCAGCTCACTACAACAGTCTCAACGCTTCTCCTAAAAGCCAGGCTGTCTCCAGGGAGCCATCTTGCTAATATATCTCAGCAGAACATAGTCTGAGCACAATTGCCGCTAATTTTACTTACCTCATTTGCTTGGTATCTTAGACTTTTATAACAACTGGCACTCCTGATGCATTTTAATATGGTTTAAAAAGGAATCAAGCTGAATAAAGAGAAGAAAATGTTATTGTCTCTTTCCTTGTGTAGCTGAAGTCTAGTTGCAAGCCCATTTTTCTGGGAGAGCTACCAGTTTTGCACACAGGTCTCAATCCTGAAGATGTGCTGGCTACAGGTCAGTACAAGGAATTAACTGGTACCAGAGCACAGTGTACTCTAATAATTTTTCAAAAGCAGAGCCTTATCCTAGGCAGCCAGTGGACAGGGGAGATGGTAAGATCCCTCACCATTGAGGGCAACGAAGACGTCTGGATCTGCAACTGGGAGGCAGGTGGGAGCAGGAAAGAACAGGACCCAGTTTCTTGGGGGATGCTGCAACACAGCCTGAAGAGAGGCCACACAATGAGGCAGCTCTAGCTGGACAGAATAACCATGGCAGAGGCCCCAGCTTAGAGTGCAGGACACACCACAGAGCAAAGCAAAAGACCTGTAGGGAGGGGAAACAGGCAGGATGGACACTTCAGCTTTTTCCCCTCACAGCAGCCATCATCCCTTCTCCACTGGAAGGCCCTGCTCTAGCAGCAAGGGCTGTGACCTCTGCAGACTGTTCATTGTGCTCACACAACCATAGGATTTGAAATTAGCAAATGAATATTTAATCAATTAATATCAGGCAAGTGTGACAGCCTCAGATAAGCCAGTCTTTCCCGCAGCGGGAAATCACCAATGTTTCATTAAGCAGAGCATATTTCCATGCATACCTCATGTAAAACAGAAGTGCTAAAATGTAAGAAAAGATAAGCCCACTTCCACAAATTTCTCTAAAGGATATTTTTTAATGTATAACTCAACAGTTTCACAACTTTGGTAGCTATGTTAAAGTTAAAAGCTGTAAATTATTGTAGTTTTAGATTTGTTGACAGGGAGATTACCCCACGCTTCCCATGGTTTGTCAAAAAAAGTCCCAAATTCAGATAATGGTCTCAACGTCATCTCAAGGAGCAGCAGTAGGAATGCTAAACTTTCCATGAACCCATGGAAAATGCTCTGTACCTGTCCAAAGGAGCAGCAAGCTCCTTACATGAGCAGAACTAGCTGCCCCTGCCCAGTACACACAGTTTCATTTGACACCCCAGACTGCCAGTGTCGGCTCAAGGCATTTGCAGTACTCAAATAGGGCACCTGACCGCAACCCTTTCCATCAACTAGATTTTCCAGCAGCCCTTCCTCTAGCACTCTTCCTTCCCAGGGAGGCAGCTGGGAGCGCAATGGGTTCTCCCAATTCTCAGGTATGGCCCTGGGAGCAGGTCTGGGTCCACTGCAGTCTAGGAACATCTTTCTCCACTCACAGAGATCAGTGGGAAAAGAAAAATGAAAATACATAAAATAAAGTGGACACTTCTGTTGCCACGACAAGCACATTCTCTAGGCACAATTACTGAACCAAGAAGTAGCATCACCATGGTTTTCAGTGGAAGACAAAAATTAATGGGCTCTGCTGTGACAGAACAGTTTCCACAGAGCTCTCAAAGAGGCTCAATGACAGGCTACAGAAACAAGTATTGCTGGCCTGTCAAGACCATGTTTTTAAGAGTTTTCATAAAGGATACAGAGCCTTTTGCAACACTTACTAGAGAGAGCACTTTTCAATCAAGTGCTCAAGGCTTTTAACTTTTCAGAGATAATTGGCTCCACTCCCCAGAGTGGATTTATGTACGCTATTTCCTTGGATCATTTTTTATCCGTGACAGTAATTGCTGTCCATCCCTGTGTACAGTTCTCACCTTACACAGCGTTAGAAAGACTGTGCTGCTGTTAGAGTGAATGGCAAGGCACTGATTTCCCAGATCACCACCCTTCTAGCTCCAAACCCCACATCCTCAAAACTTCTTGCTGATCATGAGCTCATACGGACCAGCAGCCACCTGTGAGTAGGCTCATCTATTTAATTTACAGCAGAGGGATGCATTCTGCCCAAGTAAAGTATCTGAATACTCCCTTTCCAGCATTAGTTGAAGTTAGTAAGATTCAACAGCAGTACCCACAACTTTGGGGATAGTAAGTGGGCACTTTGACAAGATTTTCCTGCCTTGTCATTCTCCAGTCTTATTCAAAACAGCCTCATGGCTGTCAAAAAAAAACCTCTCAGTGCAACAAAGCTGTCATATTTCAGCTCCTTAGCTGTGTCCTTTACGGAATTCTTTGGTTAAAAAGTTAGGGCACAGTGGAAGGTGTAGAAAAACACTCATTTTCTTTTTTCATCCCCAGGAAAAACAATCTCCCACCCCTATCTTTTCCACTGGTATGCACATTTATTTCTAAGAAAAGGAAAAATACATCGTTATATTTAAAAAAAACATAGCAACCAAGCCAACTGTCCTCCGAGGCTTTACAAATACTTGAAATCCCTCACAGAACCTGACTTTTTGTTTAAATGGGAATTTCCAACCCGTGTCTGGATTCTACCAAAATACACGACTTCCCCCCTTTGGCTCTTGTACAATGATAAGCTGTTTGTTGGGGAATGAGATCGTTCTTAGTATGTATGTAATTAAGAAAACGTCTATTTTAGAGTAGGATGGCTGCCCTGCAGATTATGCATCAAAATTCCTCTTCTGCACAGTTGGTAGCCAAGGAGGTTTCTTTTAATAAAATCTAACTTTGCCTTTAGCCTTCCTGTAAATGTTGTATTTACCTTATGTTAACAGTCCTTTAGTGATGATAACAAATGCACTGCAGACAGAAAAGAAATACAATTCTATACAGTGGTGTATCTGTATGGCAAAATAATAGACCTACATTCTTCTGTGCAGCAGCATCTGCCAAGTCTGATAAGCAACTGCAAGAAAACACTTTTTTAATGTATAAATCATGATCCATGTGAAGTTTTCTTTCCACGGAAGAAAATTTGAATAGTCTGGACAAAAACCTGAGCAATGTAGTGCTCTGGAATTATATCTCTGGATGTTACTTACTTATCTGCCTTGCAGTGGGCATAGGATCACCTTCAAATGTAGTGTTTTACTCAAAAAAACCTATAATCATCACCAAGCAGAGAAAAAGCTTCTTAAATCTGAGGTTGTTCACAACCTTTCACTCTCAGAAAACATATTTCTATTTTCTAGCTGTAAATTTGCATATAAATATTTTCCGTGCAAGAAATTGTCATACAATGTATCTCAATATAAAGGTTAGAACCAATAGCCTAGAATCTACCATATTACACCTCAAATAGTAGCATTCAATTGAAGCTGGAAGGAAACACCTTGATCGCACTCAAAATCATGATTAAATCCTCTGAACTGAACTATGTAAAGTTTAGAGCTAAGAAAGAAAACTATGTCACGAAACTACCCTCAAAATTAGGGCAAGAGTGTTCAGGTCACAAGAAACTGTATTTTTTTGGCAAAATACATTATTGTGAAGAAGTTGCTCAGATTTTCCAAGGAAAAGACTTACTAACAGCACCCTGACAACTCTCTCTCATGCAAACTTTAGACCTGTTAGGTGAACAAATTGTCCTCCCCCACTCTGCTTGAACCCTTCTTGCCCAACACAGCAAGAAAGAGAAAAGAAAGTGTAGTTTCCTCCAGTAAGTGGCCAAAATGCCATGCCCGAGGGTGTAAGATGAGTCTCTCCAGCCGTGAGAGGAACAGCATCACCCACTAGCAGAAACGTAGTTAGCAACAGGCACAAAAGAAACCTCTGAATTTTTTAAGCATTAAACTTCTCAGGATGAATCTTATCATTTGTACTTCTGGGGGTTGGTAACACTGATCCAACTACTTAAGCCTCTGAGTACCTCTGAACAGTTATTAACATAAACATTAGACAGGTATATAGACACTCAAAACAAATACTTAAACAAGCATAAAATCACCCAAAAGGACTCTGTTCATTTACATAATTTGCCAGTACCTCTAAAGTGTGTCTTGCAAGTTGTAGAAATGTCAGAATATACTTTCTGTGGCAGATGACACTGAATGTTTAATCCTAACTTTTTAAATCTAGAATATATTTAATGTAGAAGTATAGTACATAAGGCATGTGCCCCTTTCAGCCAAACATATTGCAAATATATGGACCGTTTAGGATATTAAAAATATTTTTATGGGAGTACAGCATTAGAAATATCTTAACCTATTAAGCCGAACTCCTCCACCTGCACTTTTACTGAAAACATGAAGTTGTAGGTACTCCAGCCGTACATTTATATATGAAGGATGCACTGATCCCTCAAGGTAGCTTTGCAAACTCAGCTGCTCTGCACCAAATTCAAAACCAGGAGGACTAATGAGTTCAAAGTAAAACATTCAAGTGGATGATCACTGATGACCATCTCATTCCCTATGGCAGGGCTTTTGAAAGGCCAACAAGTGATTCCCAGTCGTTCCTCTCTCATAGTTCATGTTCAATCCTATCAGAAGCTCCTACTTTAATGTTCATGACCCAGTCACAGGAGACTGGTGCTCAGCTGCCCACTGATGTTCAATTCCTTCCCTGCCACTGCCAAAGCAGGGCCAGTGACACAGCAGCACTGCATATCTACCTCACCATTAGATGGCAATGCAGCAACGTGCATCCCTCTCCTCATGTAACGGGGGCTGACCACCCACTCACCCACATAGCTGGCAAAGTGGATAGGAATAGATCCAACTGAAAAAAACAAAATCACGCAGAGTTTCTTGGTGTGTCTTTTGGGTGGAGGGTGTTTTTGGTGTGGGGTTTTTTTTTCCCCTTAAACATCATCTGAGTTTAAGAAATTTGATCCACAATTCCCTGTCCTAAATATTGCTATTTCAGTGTGATAATTACCCTTTCCTTCTGATAAGTATGTCTGAAGGGCAGGAAACACTAAGGAATGTTCAAGAGGTGCCTAACTGCTGGCAGGACCCAGTTCTCCTGCAAAGCATGGAAACATGAGGAGTCACATCAGTACAAAACTATCAGGCCGTGGCCTTGGCTATAACTGAAATCTGCTCCTGAACCATCACATCACCTGGAAAAGGCTTATTGCAAAGCAAAGACCAGAAGTAATCATACATAACAGGTTTCACCACAGGTTAAGGGTTCCCTTACTGCTCCTCTATGTCACAGACAGCGTACAGAGCTAACACAGATAAGACTGTTTAGACCATCAAGCACTAACACAGTCCAACATCTAATTTAAACAAAAAAAGGGCCTTAAAATATCTGCTTCACTTCAGACCTGCTCCTGTTTTGCCTTGATCTCTATTTTTATAGCTTAAAAGTCCAGGAAGGGATGTTTAAGACATACATGATGAACTTTAAATAAACCTAGGACACTTGTCTTTTGCTTAGAAATCCAGTGATTTCACAGAACTGAAGGACAGATGCTGCTCCATCCCAGGAGCAAAGGGCTCACATGGAGGGTGAGAGGACCCACCTTTCCATCCTGCCAAACTACTTAGCCCAACCCCAATTATAAAAAGCCTTAGGGACTGATTTTTAAGACCTCATTTCCACAACATCCAAATACAGCTTTCCTAAACACCACCAATGTTTAAGCCTTAAAAAAACCCAATGGATATGTTTTAGGAGATCAATTCTGTAGTTATCAAGAAAAATTGCCAGAGCCTTGGGGGAGTTTCAGGAGGAGGCAGCTTGACCAGGAAATCATGTTTCAAATCTGTCAGGCTGAATTGGGAAATAAGATTGTCTCCTATAGGGAAAAAAATAAATAAGAATATAAAAAAATTATTTTAAAAGTTTAAAAAATTCATATTTGATTAAGAAAATACTTTTTTCAACTGAGGGAGTAACTCAGTCACACTTGAATGTCTCAGATTTTTCTTTTTCTTTCTGTTGCTTTGTTACATTTGTAGTGCCAGAAAAGTAGCTTTTAACTGAGCAACAGCTGGAGTCAGACTCTGGGAATTATTGTGTTTTCATCCATGCTTGGGCTGACTCCTAACCACACCACTTCCTCTAGATGGAATCAAAGTGTTTTACATCACAGGGTCACAGGCTATGACATATGTAAGCACTCTGCAGGAATTCAACAAAAGCATTTGCAAAGAGAAAGGACTGGAAAAAATTGCTTCCATTAAGTCTTATTCATTGACTCTTTCAAATTCCTGCAAACAAATTCCACAGTCTGCTTCTTGTTTTGTTTGTGGACCGTAACATTGGCCTTTGCATTCAACTTGTGTTATGAAATTCAGCTGCACCCAGAGCAGAGAGGCCAATTCTGGAGACCCAACAAAACATGAGATGGAAGTATAAACTCTCCCCTTCCTCAGTGTGTTTCTACAGCACTTGGATGCCACTAATTCAGAGGGGGAAAACTGAAAATTCAAACTCTTTGTATAATTTCATTATAAAATGAACAAGCACACAAAAAAGAGACATCTACACAATGAAGTTTTAAAATTCATGGGCTGTAAGAGAAATCTCAAACAATCTAACCCTGCAGAGAAATGTGGGCTACCTAAATACAGACAACTAAACTAGAAATTGTATCTTCATCCAAAATGGCAACACTTCCATTTAAATCTTTTAAAAACACTCAACCATCTATCTGGAGGACAGGCATCCCTTTAAACTCATTTCGTTGGACCAAAGACAAGAGAAGTGTTTTAAGGGCTCTTAACAAATCTCCTTCTGCCTGCTGTGTCCTTCCAGGCAGGCTCTTCATTCCAGGTCTGGTTTTGGTTGACTTGGTGACTGAGCTGCAGCAGAACATGCAATGCAATATCCCCTGACACCTGCCTGACTGGTCCATACTCTTCACCACCGTGTTCCAGACTTTTGGCTCCAGGGATGTTTTTCCCACTCCTTCCCCTGTCTGCTGGCTTCTGAAAAGTCACTCTTGCCCAATTGGTCCCATGAAGAAGCACATTCCTCCCAGAAAGCTCCAGCTGATCAACCCAATTCCTTTGCTCTATAAGGAATGTCACGTGAATGTTAAAGAAAGTTGTAAAAATCCAAACACTGTCTATCGTAACAAAGGAGGTTTACAAGTCTCCTCCTCCTGAGTACACAGATTTATCTTTCTAGGAGCAACCCCTGTGCCAAGAGGGAGGAATGCAAAGCCATGGGCACACTGAGCACATTGGCTGAGCTCCCCATTCACACTGTGTGCCATTGGAACTATACAGAACAAGAGGGGCTTGTTCCACAGAGCAGTGCCCATTTTCAACCACATTCTCCTTTCATTACCTGTATTTTGGCACCTCACTGGTGGATGGTCAGCAGCTTCTCAGTGTCTGCCTGGTCACTGCAGAGATTCTCATGCGTGGCCATCTGAGTACAGCAGGACAAATCAATACAAAGGAGTACCTGTGGCTGAGAAGCCTGTACACCTTCTCACACCTCAGAAACGTGTGAAAGAAAGAAGTGCCCAGCACACATCCTCACAGGCACACACCACCAGCAGAACCTGAGATTTCACCTTTGAGAGACAACAATAATTCATCCCAATGAGATGATGACAGAAAAACAGTTGGGGTGAATATGTCTGCCTCCTTAGTCATCACCCAATATGTCTAATAATCCATAAAGAGCTACACTTCCTCGTGAACAGTCTGATTTTCCCAAAATAAAAATTCAATACAAACAGAAACAGATTATAGCCACTTACAAGCATTTCCCAAGTTTTTGTCAAAGGAGCTATAGGACCCACACGTGAACTGCTGTAATTGTTTGGTGACTGAGATAAATGAGGAAGGATAGGCAAAGCCATGGTTAGAATTTGCATTTCAGGTCAGAACACTCATGTGAAATACTGCAAACTCTTTGGCAGTGACCATTTGATTCTGATGTCTGTTCTCTGTGATGACACTGTCTCTCAGGAGTCCCCAGAAAAGCAAACAAAGCCAGATCACCAAATTCCCTCTTGGTTCCCTCATACTCTGCCCTATACCAACAAATCAAAAAAAGCACAAACACTTAGCAAACTGAAAAGGGCATTTAATAAGTGTAAAAGGTTTTAATTACAGTGAAACAGTAATTATAATACATGTTTTTACCTTCACCATCTCTGCTATCACCACAGTAGCACTATGAAGTGATGGGTGATATCAGAAAATGACCAAAAAATGACCTGTAACACCTCATTTAGCTTTCATGTTTAGTTACCATATGAAGTCTTACACCTGATAGGGGTTGACAGTGCAATTCAGTTTATGTTTACCACACTCCAAGCCAGTAGCAGCAGAACACAGGTAGAAAAATCAGCAGCAATCCCTAATGCCCATTTCTCCTTGGTGCAAAGAGCTGGCAATCAGAGTTCCCAAACTGCATATTGTGACTAAACATAAAGAGATAAAGTGAAATACGTATCAGGTTACTCTAAGAGTTTGTATAGAGAAGCAAGTGCTCCTTGCTGTCAAGCTGAAAGCAGTTGTGCCCCTCAGCTCCAAGGCGTGCCTTTATGTAGGAGAGGTGAGAGAACCTTTGGTACACGTGTGTGACTCACAGCATGGCCAGGCACACAAAGGATCTGCAGCAGACTGAAGTGGCACAGATTTAAAAGGAGGAGAAGCATTCCTCTCTAGGACCTTTTCACTATGCTTTGTAGCTGCTAGCTTTTTTACAAGGATTATTTTTTAAGATAATCGCCCCATTAAAAGCAGTGCTCAAGATTAAAGTTACCAGCAGGAAAATTATTTTATTTATAGCTGATTTATTCATTACTGATATATTTTCACCACCTTTATGCTATTCCTGTAACCCAGAAAATATCACAGGCCTAATCAACCCTTTTGTAGGACAGGGTTCAGATGACCGCCAGGTGAGTTGGTTTGTTGGGTGTGTTTTTTTACCTGTATGAAATTCAGTATGATCAATGAACTCACACCGCCATAAAAATCTGTATGGCAGGTAGAGAACAAGGCCAGGAGTGAGCAGATCCTATTTTGATCAATAAAATTCACATCCTTACTCCCCAAGAAGCACTAGACACAGCACGCACTACCTGTTCCACAGCGAGTAATGCCAAGCACTGAGTGGATTATGCAAGCCTGGCAATGGCATCCCACAGCTCCCTTACAAACAGCAGGGAAGAAGTTTGAGAGAACACTCCCTGAGCAAAACACTAGTGAGGAAGTGTGAGCACTAAAAGGATATCAGTGTAAAGACCTGAATTTTATGGAAAGCACAAGTACACAAAATGGAACCCTCCTGGTAAGCTCAACTCCAAAAGCTGTGTTATTTGAGTGTTATTTACAAGGCAATATGATGCTCACTCAAGCCAGGGGATTCAGATTCAGAGAAATTTGTGCCATCTTTGTCCTACCTTCTTGTGTCTGCTCAGGGTACTGGGGTATCCTGTAACAAACGGCAACTGATTACAAACAAATGTCTGTCACACCGCATATTTACCATGCTTCCACAAGACTAAACAGAGCTGCTGGCAGCAGCAGCAGCAAGCTATTATCCTGGGGAGAAAACTAAAAAAAAAATCCACAAAAATTAAGTAACCACTGGGTCAAGGTGACTGAATTTGACTCCTTGAGGCAGCAAAGAACATCTGGCTTGTCTCCACGGGTACAAGGACCACGTGAACCTGCCAAGACAATTGCCTCAGTGAAATCAGAGTGTGAAGCAAGAGATACCACTTCTCAGATGCTGGCTACAGAGAACAATTAACATTCAAAACCTTTAGGATCATGGCTACAGTGTACACAAGTGCTAAAATAACTTCCCCAACAAATGATCTATGAAGAGTCAGGAGGCAGGTCCATCATATGCCCATCCCTGTAAGTGGCCCTGTGAGCTCCCCCAGGCATTCATTCCCCAAGCAGCTGTCTCTCAGACTTTGGCAGTATCACAAAACCTGGCTTTTAACTGTAACCACTGAAGCTACAGTTAGGTCTGATGCCAGCATTCTTATTGTACAAAAATAAGTAATAGAAAGGAAGTTAAGATTATCACCATCGTACATCTGAGCCAAGATGGAACGTAATTTCAGTCAAAAAAGAAATAGCATTGTCACAGCCTCAGGGCTTTCCTCTGCTGACTTTCAAAGGCTAGAGATGCACACAGCAGAGATGCTGAGCTTCTCCAGATTTTGCAAAAACCCATCCTAAAGAGAAGTAGCAAGAACTCTCTTCAGAGAGGTCACTGCCAGCTCCCTCTGTAACAAGTTATAACTTGACTAGAATGATAGAAAAGCCAATGGTTTACGCGTCATCTCTATTTGCAATAAAATTAAAAAACAAACAAACAAAACACAAAAACAACAACAAGACCAAAAAAAAAAAGAAAAAAAAGGCAGCAAGTTAACATTCAGGAAAAAAAAAATCAATAAACCATGTCTTTCTTTACCATTTAAAGAACAACAAACAGCATGACCATAACCTCTGCACCTCAGAAGGACACATCTCAGCTTAAGACACAGGATCTCCTTGCTTTGTGACAAAGCACTGCCCACAGTTTATTCCCTTAACAGAGAGGTAGAGCATGGATTAAAGGCTACTTTAGGGTAGCCCTCATACTGATGTAGGTGGTATAGAGTTTCTTAACAAAACTGCACAGACACAAACACACACCACTCCACAGTCATTACAGCAGACCCTCAGCCTTTTCAAAACACATCTCCTAAGATCCAGAGCTATGCAGTTAATAATAATCACAAAAGAACACAGAATAGGCCTTCTCGTGCTGTCACACCTCTCGATAAAAAGGCCAGTTGACTGACCCCCTAAATAAGTGAAGGGCCTCACTCTTGCTTTGCTGCATAGTATTTCTGGAGATTTCTACCATCCACCTCCCCCAAAAAAGTCACTGACTGGCACAGTGAGAGCTGGATCTAACAGAGATTCCCAAAAGCACTCTTCTCACTGCTTTTTCCAAGGGAACCAAGACACACACTACAAGTCACTTTCAGTTCCCACTGTATCCATGAGATACTGTATAATTTAGGGCGCATCATAAAACAAAACCCAGGAGATGACAAGTTCAAAGCAGGATGCTGAACTTTAAAATGCAGGCTCATCTGGGCTTGCACTCCATTCTTATTCCTTGTATTGTTAAAGCACAGGGGAAGGTGGGAGGGAAAGTTGTGAAAACGTTAAGGGTAACGCAGAGGAAAAGGCACAGCTGACAGTAAAATGACAGAGCTTAATCTTGCCAGATTGTCTGTAGGTGCAAAAGATTTTGTTCAGCCCTGGGAGAGCCTGGCTTTTGAGCTGTTTTTATTAACTCCTTCCTCAGCATATCAGGGCAGAAAAGCATTTGGAGCCCACATGTCTAATTTATTTATTTTTTTATTACCAAAGCAAATGAATCAGACTTCCAAAAATGTAGGATGATGGCCTCTGCAGACACAAAAAAAATCAATTTTTCTCCCTTTTAATGGTCATCTCTGCCAAGTTACAATTCATTGCAGATTTTTTGCATCTTCATTTTAAATCCTCAAACATAAGTGCTCACATTGCAAAGTAATAGACTTCAGAGCTGGAGAGTGGGACAAAGAGCTACAGCCAATATGTTGTGAGCAACAAAGTGCAGATCTTTCTGTTACAGGCGTAATCTTTCGTGTAATATCTGTGCATCGCTCTGCAGCAGGGCAGGCGCCAGTCTCCCAGCTAGTAGCGGAGTTCTTCATTTCACCTATATTTTCTCAACTACTTGCTAAAGCAGCAAACCAGATGAAGCCGGTTTGCACTGCCTATGACAGGATATTAGCTATTGAGAGGCTGCATACATTAACTGCCAGAACAGATGAGTGCTTTAACACTTACAAATCACAGGAGGGGAAGAATAGAGCAAGAAGAGATCATTCACGTGCTCCTCGCTTAGATATGCTGATATCTTATCAGCTCACTACAGACAAGCCAGATGTTGAGGTGAGTGGAATTCAAGTACAAAAAACCCTCAACCTGTCTGCAAGCGCAGACTGCAGGAGTGCAAGCTAGAGCACTCTCAGAGGTGTTCAGCTCCAGCACTACAGAAATTCCAGCTGTCATAAACCTCAATCATATATGGAAATTAAAACTCAATCCACTGGTGAAAAAACATCAGAGGGTCATGGCAGGCATAACTTCCTTGATTCAGTGCAGGCGGAGAGCTTGCCATGCTACTCACATTCCTTAATGGCAATCTATTACCGGGGAAATGACATGCATTCTGCTTAATCCCCATCTTACTGCATATTGCTCTTTGCTCACACAGGAATTTCCATTTGTTTCAGCCTTTCACGAGGTTATTCAAGGGACAATGCAAAACCTTAAAGGAGGGCTAAGAAATCATTCTTCCAGAAACTCCTCTATAGGAAGAGAAAATAAAGCATCTATTGCCTTTATGGACTAGATAAAGGCTGAGGTTTCCCATACACATGTAATGTTTGTTTAAATGAGTACAGTAACTTTACATTTGAGGAAACACATTTATTTCTGTATATAAACAAAACGATGAAAGATTAAGGACAGCTGGGCATCTGTTTATCCATAACATATACACTATTATCTGACTTGGGGCAAACAGACATTTTAACCTCTCCTTCAGCACCTGATCTATCATTTCTTTCATACCCAAATGCCTTCCTGCTGCTCTCAGACTGTAGAGCTGCTTGGGCGGGTGGCGGGGAATGGGACTGTTCACATCCCACTGTGACAGCTGCTGGAAAGGAAGGAGGTGAAGCTTTTCTTTACACAACCTCACTCCACTCTGTATCAGTTTGTTTCTTTCACTTCATAGACCATCCCTGCTTCAAGTGCCGAGGCACTTGTGCGCAGCGAAAAAAATAAAATAAAATCATAAATAGACACAAATTCCTTTAAAGCCGATGGAAAAGGTAAGGACTCAGAACTTTCTGGGATTCAAAATCCAATCCCACAGTGACTCAATTCATTTATTAAAAAGTAAAAGATGCAGCTACCAGAGCCATCATGGATCTCTGCAAGCAGTCAGAATCAGACAGTTTTCACCTTACTTCCCTAGTCCCGTTACTGGTATCTGTGGGATATCTGAAGAGGGAAAAGCTGTTAGACCAAAACGAGGGTGACCGGATCTGATTCCTGAGAACTCAAGCACGTCTGTGAGCACCCAGCGATAGTGGAAACAGACAGGTACAGAGAGCAGGAAACAACTTGGTGTTCCCAAAGCACATTCCAGAAGGAAAGGAGGCTTGGAAAGGTGATCACGGAGCATAATTAAACACAGAGAAACTCCAGAGCAGCCAGCAGCTGGAGCTACCCTCTGTATTTTCTCCCTCAGGGGCTGATCCACACAAGATGTTTGGACGTTTACAGACACAGCAGTTTTTAACCACCAGAATAATTCACAACTTTCTGAATCACTGCAATCAAAAAGAATATTTAATGCTGGGGGAAGGATAAGTTTCTCTGCTTCAATACTTTCTAATATAAGATTTTAGGCATTACCAAAAGAAAAAGGGTTACTTTTAAGTACAAAAAGGGCTAATGAAAACTGGAACAAACCATTTGCCTTCAGATACAGTTTCTTTACAGTTCAAATGTTTCTGGACTTTTTTTAAGTTTTAGCTCAGTCAAAGTAAGACTTCTTTTTTTGCAGTCAAATATTAACACAGTTCTAATAATCAAACTGATGCAAAAACGGTGGCTAAATCAGCCCTTACTGGGTAAAGAATGACAGCATGTCCCTCCAACAGGGATGTGGAAAAAGAAGTCCTAGAAGTCTCTAAATAGGGAAAAGGAAGGTAATTAATTCCACATTTCCCAAAACATTTTTGAGTGTGTTGGTTGGGCTATTAAAAACACAGTTATTTATAGAAACCTATAGGACTTGTGTGAAAGGAGACCTTGTTAGGAGAAGTAGTATTCATTTTGGATTGGCCAAATATAACGTGTGCAGAGCTTTTATACCTGCAGGGCATTTCCTCAGGGTAGAGCCAACACATTAGAATGCAGTTTGTGGCAGTATCCAGTCTCCCTCTCCCATATCTCCAGAGATTAGCCTTCCCCAGGGAGGAAAGGGACAACAGAGAACCCCAAAATTTTAAAACATGGAGGCACTGAATGACTAATTCCCTTTCAGAAAGAGCACATATATATTTACACACATATATGTACATACCTGACTGCCTGTATTAAGCAATAACATTCTCTCTCTTCTTGGAGGAAGAGACCACACACATACGCATGGGACCCTCGAGTTTTGTCTAGATGCTTTCACTTTTTTCCCCCCATTTTTTCCGTAGCTAGCATTGTTATTTGATAGATATTTAAGCTGTAACTCTTTTTGCCTGGTGTGAATTGAAAGTAGAAGAAAACACAACAGGGTACATTTCTATAAAATACGTGCCTGCTTCCTATGAAGTGATACCTAAATTTGTAGGTCTAAACTTGCAAAAGGGATATGCTTGCAGTTTTGTTATCTGACAAAACCCTGCTCAACAAAGAAGGAGGGAGCCCAAAATTCCACCTTGATTTTGTGGGTGAGGCAAACCCTTCCACAAAAAGTCAGGGTGAAAGAGCAGCTTGTCTTTACAATGCTGTGAACAAGAGCAGATGCAGACACAGCACAAGGATGCTGGGGGACAGCCCTGGGAGCAGGAAAACATGCTGGTCCAAGCAGAGCAGGGCAAGGATGGCTGCACCAGCCAACAGGAAACCTGCACCTGCCTTGCTTTTCTTAGTTTCTCAAGGCACTGAAGCCTCTATACCTCTGAGAAGGCTATGCAGTTAGAAAATATCTGGATATAAGCTCATAGATTTATGTAAATTTTCTATCTAATTACTTCCAGTAATTACTTCCATCTAATTACTCTGTTTAGGTCTACAGAAAAGCTAAGCAGCTTCCTGTATCCAAGACATTCTTAAAAACTCTGAATAAAAAGCTGATTTCTATTTGGAACCAAAAATGCAGTAAAACAGCAACAATCAACAACTAACATCAACATGACATTAGTGTAGCATCAAACCAGGACTCCTGTCCCCCTAGTCATAAAACTTTCTTAAGCCTGGATCTCAGTCACTGCAGTGCAAAGCCTTTTTTTTTTTTTTTTTCAGCTTGTAGATGTCTATTTCTACAATTTCCTGCTCAGTTCTCCTTCTCCTTCCACCATTTTTTCCTTCTACTCTTTATTAAGAGAATAAAGATACGGGCTGCTCTAATTTCGTCCTTACTCAGTCACCAATTTACACAAAGCTTATAGAAGCTTATCTTCAAGTCTTCTACCCATCTGTCCAGTCTAATTAAAATTAGCCAATAAGGGAGGTAGGATGTGGGACAAGGAAGTGGCAGTTGAATAGAAGAAAATCCCAAGCTATTTCTACATTAAAAAAAAAATAAAAAATTCAGAGAAACAGGAAACTGAGTCTGTGCCTGCAATTCTCACAAATCACTTGGCTGTTTTTCTTGAACTATTTCATTCATTCTTAGTCAGGTGTGTATCCTTCAGAAACATGGACTTTTCAGGAAAGAACCTGAAATACCAAGGTCACAGTCTTGAACAGAAACGTGAGTACAAGTCACGATAAGTTTTTTATTGCCCTTAACACGCCTAAAAATCCCAACTAGCAACCAAGGAAGCACCACAACAGGTGTATACAGGCACCATCAGCAAGATCTCCTCATGCAGTCCTGTATAACTATTGCTGCACAAAACCTTCAGGGCTCAGGAAGTAACTTGTCGTTGATCAATGGCACAGACACTCTCCGAACACATTTGCACTCTTACTGCCATGTAGAGGGCTACACCATTAATTTTTGCCACTTGATCTCCTGGATCATTTTTTCTTCTCTTAGCAATTAATAATGCCAGTAATTACTACGTGAAGTCATACTTCTTTAAAAGCATAATTGCCATTTCCACTCCCAGCTAACACAAGGTAACAATCATTTGAGTGATGAACTTTGGCATTCAATGGTGACATTATTGAACTCGGAGTCGAAATAAAGAGAACAAATAACACACAGTCCAAGGAAATACTTGCACTATGGACTTTCTCACTAAATCACAAAGTTATTTGCTTCTTCTGCCTGGAAACATATGATTATTTAGTATTCATATTACAGTGCAGTCCCATCCCAAGCTGATTTAAAGCCTACATTATAATTGCTAATGATTACTCATGAAAAAGAGACTATTATATGTAAAAACTGCAATCAGCGCTAATCTATTCACCTATCCATTTTATACTGATACATTTTCTAAACAAAGCTCTGCCTGAATTGCTCATAATTAGCTTCTATTCTTACATTTTTAATTGCTCTTCTCCCCCTCCCATTTTCAAACAGAACATTTCACATATCTTCAGATTATTTTTTTTTTAAAGACTTGGACTGAATTTTTATGACTGAAAACCTGACATTGTACAATTTGGAGTTTTAAAATAACTCCTCTGTTGTCAAATAATAAATGCCTAAGCAGCATTTCAGGAAATAAATATTTTAAAACAAGATCAAAATTTCAGGCACAGCATCCATCTATGCAGTCTGAGAGCATCTAAGAGTTACAGCACTAAGGGAGAAGAGTAGGCTTAGCTACCTTTTTTTTATTTTTACTTTTCAGAAGCCAAGTGCCTTCTGCCCCTCATCTGCAGGCTGTCAAGAGCCTGGTAATCAAGAGACATTTGGCACTCCTGCTGGGAAAAACACTGCATTTAAGGGTCTCTCTCTGCTGAGACTCCAGTGCTGTTATGCCAGCTCTAGTATACACGATACTGAAGCTGCTCCTTCTACTCCACTGTCTTTCAGACACCCGAACTGCACTTCACAGAAAGATGTGCTGCTTTTGGCTGGGATGGAGTTAATTTGCTTCACAGTAGTTGGTATGGGACTATGTTTTGGATTTGTGCTGATAGCAGTATTGATGACACAGGGATTTTTTTGTTACTGCTGAACGGGGCTAAGGCACAGCCAAGGCCTTTTCTGCTCCTCACCAGCGAGGAGGCTGGGGGTACACCAGGAGTTGGGAGGAGACACAGCTGAACCCACATGACATCATGCTCAGGGGATAAAGTTGGGGGAGGAAGGAAGAACACAGAGATGGTGTTTGCCTTCCCAAGTAACCATTACCTGCAATAGAGCCCTGCGCTCCTGGGGATGGCTGAACACCTGCCTGCCCACAGGGTGCAGTGAATGAATTCCTTGTTTTGCTTTGATTGCATTCACGGCTTTTGCTTTACCCATTAAACTGTCTTTATCTCAACCCACAAGTTTTCTCACTTTTGCACTTCTGATTCTCTCCCCCATCTCAGTGTGTGGGGGGAGTGAGCAAATGCCTGAGTGGTGCTTAGTTCCTGGTGAGGTTAAAACCACAACAGAAGACAACTGGAACAGCTCTCAAGTAAGAGCCAACAAAGCATCCTCTGCAGTGCATAGCTGAAGTTCTCCTAGTTATTAGATAACGTGTCTTGCTTAGAAGCACGTCCCTGTCGACATGACACTTGGAGAAAAATGGAATTCCAATTGTAATTCCCACTCTGGTATTTTCTTCTTTCCACTCTATGAAAATCAATTCCACCTTATATCCACAATAATATCTTATCTCTGGTCCTCAGAGAGCAAGAAGGAATACATCTGGCTTTATGGTACAGACTGAAGAGAGCAGCTTGTTGCCGAGTGCTCTCTGCCAAGTCTCTTCCACACACGAAGTTATGTAAAAGCAGACAAAATTATCCTGTTTCAGTGCATTTGACTTGTGGAAAAAACACTGATTTTAATGAAGTGTTCCTCTGCTAAAGCACTTAAAAGTGGCATTTGCTAATGCTCGTCTTTACATCAATTTCAGCAGCTGTTGGATCAGACTCTCAATCTGAGAGAGTCCTTCATGGCCAGTTTTATGCAATTTCCAAGGTGTTGCACTAATCAGTAGATGCTTTAATCTTCATAAATACAGGAGAGCTCTTAGGCACTAGTGCTACAATCACTGGAGAAACTCATTCCAAAACATTTTAATCCTTTCAGAAGCCTTGCATTTTTAAGCTCAACAAAAAAGGCAGAGTGCATAACCTGCATGAGTCTGGATGAGGAAAGATTCAGAGCTAAAAGTGACCAAGTGCATAGTATAAAGTCTGCTTGCCAGCACAGTTCATTAACCAAATTCATGGACGAATTTCTCATCAAGCCAGACAACACCTTAAATTGTTTTAATTTGCATCTGTATTTCTCAACTTTTAACTACTTTGAAAGATTAATACATATGCATCACATGAGTTCATGAAAAAGTCATGCATACAAATACCACAACATACTGTTTTCAGCTCTGTCCCAGCAGAGTACCAATGTTTTGGCTTCAAGGCAGTACTGCCCAATATACCTAGGAAAAGTCACTATTAAGAATTGCTGATCTCACTGTTAATTGGGTTTATCTTAAAATCACAAGCTGCCATACCCTCAGAATTGCTCCAGCATATGCTTACAACACACCCAAGCATCCCTGTCAGCATGAACAGTGAAGCACAGTGTCCTCTTTACCTCTAGACCCACTGGACTCAGGACCATTATCATAGGACATTATCATAGGTTAATTTATAAGGCAATCAGTAACACTGCAGTGGATGTAAGGAAGGGAGGAGAAAATGAGATCTGGTTAGCAGTAATTTTCAGACTAAACTGTTTGCTTTTGGTACTACATCTACTGGGTTGGAGTTAACTTTCCTCATAGCAGCCCATGCTGTGCATTTGTGATAGAACAGCACTGATAACGCACCAGTGTTGTGGCTCTTGCTGAGCAGTTCCCACACAGCAGCCTTTACTTCCCTCATTAAACTGCTTTTATCTCAACCCTTGAGCTCATCCACCATTTGTCTTCCTTCCCTGTTGAAGAGGATGAGTAAGAGATAAAGCAGGTCTGGCAGCCAGCTAAGGTCCTTACACCATCACATCTATTTTAAAGCAAAAACTGACATTGTCTGTGTTCTGAAATAATGTTAGGGTTCAGGTTTGAATTGTTAAAAACTTGTCCTTCAGATCACTTTGAAGCTCACAGTTATGCTGACACAACAGGAGCCCCAGTACACCAACACCACACCCACATTCATGATTTAATGAAACAGAACCAGGAAAACATTGTCAATTTGATTCTTCTGTGCAAGCCAAAGTCACATGTAACAATCTGAGAATGTAAAACTACTGTACATATTTGAAAACTTCTGCATAAGGATGTGTCCCCAGCAGATTAAAACTCTAAAAAAAAAAAAAAAAACCACAACCCAAAACCAAACAAGAAAAAAGCCATGTACAGTCCATCTATGCATCTGGCCACCTGAGCAATAACATTCTCTCTAGTTGCTGTTGTATCGCTCTAAGTGTTGTCCTTGTTCTCTTGAAGGGAAAGAAGACAAACTGTCTCAGGTGCCCACAGATGTCACAAGCAAAATAGTTATTCACTCTATTGTCTTATTCTTGTGCCAAGATCATGGCCATTTTTTATGAGGCTTGATTTGAATCAAAACTGCTGTGTTTCAAACAGAGCTGTCAATGATACTTAGGACTTACGCAAGCCTTTCCCAAGACTTAAGAAATAAAATCAAAATCATTTGATTATCTGCCATTCATGTCTACTTGGTAAGCTGAAAAGAGCAGACATTCAAATCCTTTAAAAAGAATTGAAGGTATTCTTTTATGAAGTCCCACTCTAGCTAAAGACATAATGTCAGCTTGGAAGAGTGATACACTTCCTCTTACCATATCATACCATACCCTTGCAACAGGTAAAGACTTCAATTTTGAAAGCATTGCCAGGAAGCGCCTGAAACTCTCACCCCAGTTGAACAGATATTAGTTATGACATCCTGCACGTACATGTGGGAATTGTTCTCCTTGTAGGAAAGAAGAAGGGAAGAGCTGATTAAAAAAGAGCAAATGAAGATGCCCGCTTCATAATCTCTTCTCTAACACCCCGTGCTCAACAGAACCTTCAGCAGTGCTGGGTCCTGGGAACAGCCGTTAGTACTAAGTTTCCCCAGAGCCAGGTTTCAAGAAGAAAGAATTTGGAAACCAGCTTTAAGACAAAGCTCCTCAGCATTGGGTGATCCTAGTTGGCACAGGATCCTGAGGTACAGATCGGGGAAATAAGCTTAAGTTGCAATTGCTGGCTTGGGAGACTAAGTGACTAAATTACTCCAGGAAATGCAAATCTTTTCCTCTTGTAAAGTCTTCCTCCTTGCTGAGGCACTGCCAGTGAAGCCATGTTTCCTGTAAAATATTCTTGCTTGCCATAATACCCCACACCACTCACCTCTCTCCCCTGTGATCTAACTCTGCTCTGCCCTCAGCTGCAAACACTTTGTTTTCTTACATTATTTCCTTCTACTCCCGAAGTATTTCAACTCAAACTTCAAAATCCCCTCCTCTCTCTCTGTATTTAGTTGTATCATGACATGTCACTACAGGCTCACAGCAGGCTTTGCGATATGTACTAGGTCAGCAGGTGTCTACCTCATATTCCAGAACATCCTTGGATTTAGCAGCACAGAAGTCCCAACATACAAGAAAGATCTGAAGACAGCTGCTACATCTACCCTCATGGTATGTTTTTTCCAAACTGGATGAATCCCAGGTACTTCTCAGCTTGGGAAGTTTACTACCATTTCTACTTCAGTGAAAGCATATTTGCTGTACTTATATGAATATAACTTGTATGGACATATTAATTCAAGTAGACAGTAGTATTTTAGTTAACTTTGGGGGAAAAAAAATCAAATTAGGGCTAAGCTAAGTTAGAAGAATTTGCCTTGCTGTCTCACTTTTTCCCCAAACCATTAACCATTATCATTAAGGGAAACAAACTTGTAAAATATTCGTTAAGTTGGGGAGGCAAAATGCTGAAGTCAGCATCTCCTAGCATGGTGTTGGCTCTACAGGGAAAAATTATGAGTTTACTTTACTTCTTCCCACATGCAGTTTCATTTTCATTTCAAAAAGTGAGAGACTCACTAGTCTTTTTGCTGTAGTTCAGAATCAGACCACCACTAAGCGGTCTTAAGGTAGGTGAGAAATTGAACTAGAAAACAACTCCTGACTGGCATGTGACAGATAGTTAAAAACCTACGGATTTTAATCACTGCAATCAAAACTCACCCAGAGTTGCTCTCAAAGTGTCTTGCCATATTGTCTGATAGCAGTTCTTAACTCTTGTTTGAGTGTGTGCCCCTAGTCCATGGAAGCATTCTGGACTGGGAGCTTGGAGCAACCTGATCTGGATGGTGTCCCTGCCCATGGCAGGGAGGTTGAACTGGATGCTCTTTCAAGGCCCTTCAAATCTACCAGTCTGAGCTACATTACCTCAGCTTCTTTTAGAGAGCACTGATTAGATAATTATTTCTTTTAGCTATCAGTAAAGCAGCATGTATTTTTTCCTTGCAGAAATTTTACATGCACTTGCTGCAGTAAATGAGGATGTTATGGTTACATGAAAGATCCAAGAGAAAACTCCACAGAGCCTGCAGGAATTAAAACAATAGCGCATCCCCTGAACACTGATTATGACATGATAGTTAGTGCACTGACACTTATGGGTAGAAAAAAATTAGTTGGCATAAAGCATATACTTCTCTGCAGTTGGTACTTCTCTGTGCCAAAACACACTTATAAAATGAAGCAGTGCTTTGGGTATCTGAAGTAAGTGACAGATTCCAAGGCTCCAAGTTGCCTAATACCACATGGGGCAGCTGCTGAGAAATATCAGAAACAAAAATGTTCTTGCAAAGCCAACAGCACAGTGTGGAGTTAGACAGCCACAGAATATCTTAACTGATGTCAGTCTTCTGGTCTGATACAAAAATGAATTTGTTAACCAAACAATCATCTGTGGACAAGAAAGCAGCTCTGGGCTGCATATTTTTACAAGCATTCTGTATTTTTCTCTGTGTTGCTGGAGCATAACGGCTTTTCATACTGACAGAAGAACAAACCAGTGTTTTAATTTTGAAAGTGTCATTACTCATGTATCCAATTTTCATGAATTAAAGTTTAAGTAGAAGACAAATGAGTGCTGAAGTTGTACATTTTTCTTCAGATTTATTTTTATTTCATATGGTGACTACAGAATGTATAATGTATTTCAGTTCTGGCTGTAAAGTCATACAGTCAAGCTTAACTGAAAGGCATCCAAAAGTTACAGATGCAAAAATTCTAAAATAAGTTTGCATAACTAGGTACTTTTTATATTTTCAGCTTTCATCAAATTACAAACTTAACTAGAAATGATATAAAGTAATTCATCACATGAATAGCTAACACTCTCTCATGTGTTATATTTAGTCCTGCAAATAAGAAACAATTTCAGATAGCAAACAATTGACTTAGTTTTTTGGAAATCTTGCTGAAGTATTACTTAGATGTGCATAGTATGAACCAGGTAGTAGTTTATATACCACCAAATATGTCAATCTTAAGTCAGGTGACATTCACATACAAAATAACAAATATAAGTGCCAAGAAGGGCAAAACCTGAAACAGATAAAATAAAGACAGGGATACACATATACAATAGGCATTGTTAAAATAAAATACAGAAGTCTTCATGTTTCAAAGAAGATGGTACAGCTCACTAAATTTGTTCCCAAAAGAATTGTTTTCACTGTACTTCTATTCATAACAGATAAATAAAGACATAATAGAAATACAGATCAAGCCAATTCCGCGTTACAAAGGGAATGAGTCACAAATATTTCATGGTTCCTTAAAGTAGAAATCATGAACAGGACCCAGTAGCTGCAGTTTTGAAGCACGATTTGCTGACATAACACACAACACAGTAAGCAGGAAGAAACATTACTGTGCTATTGAGCAACAAGTCCCATTGTTGAAGAATAAATATAAGTTTCCATTAGAAGAAACCCAGATTTTCTTTACATTTCTTTCTTTGTATTTACATATACACTTGTACAATGTAAAAAATAAAGACCTATTGAAATTCCTGTAATGTTATGCAAACTGACTTATTTACCTCCTTTTTGTTTTCCAGTTCTTGCTCAAGCTGATGGTGAATGCTATATATCTAATCATAATCCTGCTGTTATCACAGCTGTTATGTGCTTTATTTTTGATGACTTAAAGACAGATGTTCCAAAATTGCCCTAGATTCCTGCCAGCCTTTTCAATTGCATTATACAATCAATTAAACTTTCCTGACCCTATTCCTGTCTCTAGATGAAATTCAGACGTTGACACTTCAAGAAGCAAATCATGTATGTAAATTGGTTCTAATGACAGCTATTGATGTGTAGTCATATGCAAATAGAGTATTATCAAACATTAAAATGTCCAGGAGCAGTAGCTGGATGGATGCAGTCAAGAAAAATTAACTAGAAAACACATACTCCAGATACTTCCCACAGTATGTAATGCAATTAAACAGAAGCAAAGGGAAATTCACACTAGAAACTGCCTCTCTCCTGCCATGCCTATTTATTCCCCATCATCTGTTATTATTGTTGAGAATCTTCACATTGTGTCCCAATTAAGCAAATCTCTCAGAATTAATAAGAGTTTGCCTTCTCTATCACCACATCTTTAATGTTTGGAACTGAAAACATTGGCACCTCATGCTGTACGCGAGTGTGAGCAGTTAGAATAACAACAATTGTAAGATGTGCTTGCCAAAAAATGATTACAAGTCAAGCTTTATTGCAAGGGTGTCTTGTTTAGGAGGATTTAGCACAATTCGATGGGGTGACAGCAGTTGTCAGGCATTGATACTAAGCATAATAACTATTAAAGAGACAACTTACTTATTGAATATTCAAAGTGTTCAGCCACTGTTCGGGCATGTTTGGAATACAGATAATTTTGCTATGGTTTGTTACTCTCATAATGGAGAATTTAAAAGCACTCCAGCAAAAGAGTTGTTGTTCTTTTATAATCTACCCAGTGGTTTTCATAGAACCCAATGATAAAATGATGAGAGCAGTCAAAATTTCCCAGGAGTATGACTAATTCAGCTTATCCAAAGCATTTCTTGATTCTAACTTGTCAGAGTCACCTGTGAGAAGATTTGAAGGATTCTGCTGTATTTTCCCATTATGTTTCAGTTCCATTGATCTTCCCATTGTGCCTTTTACTTCCTTCGTGTTTTAAAGCCACTTCTCACGGCTTTTTGCCATTTCATTTCAAAAAAGATCAGGAAAAGCTATGAAAAAATTATGCCTTCACGAATTCTACCATTTGTTTCTACCTCAGAATACAGGGCAAGCTGATAAGATGCAAACTATGTTTTAAGAACTATGGCTGAAGGAACTTCCAGGATTTGCCCTGCAATTTGAGCCCTCCCTTACAAGTACTGCATCTTCTCAATGAGCATCAGCAACCATTTGGGAAAGGTTTTGTCTTTTATTGTCATTCCTGATAAAAAAAAACTTTAAGTAGGATTTCATTTTAGAATTTCTAGTCTAATATACTGGTCCAGCACAGCTCTGCCTTACTCTTTGCCTATTCTTTCATTATCTCACTCACCCACCTTCATGCTGCTGGAGGAGCCTCTGCATCTTATTCAGAACAGAGAGCAAATGCTGAAGATGTTTGTGCTACACCACACAGCGCATGACACGGTGGTGCTCTGCAGCCACTTGAGGTAGTTGCCACTTCCACATTTAGTCTGCATCCTGCTAATGCTGCACACAGCATACTAATATTTAGCACCACCAAATTTAAAGGGAAGCAAGGATCCATTTTTCTGCTGCACGTTATTTCACAGAAAAAGAAATGGCAGCTACACACTCGTGAAAAAAACTGCAATGAAAAGGAGCAACTGTTTTGGGATCCCTCTCAGGGGAGGAAAAACTCTCCCTTCACCCCTCCAAAAATAACAAAAAAATAAAAATCAGAGTACACATCCAAACTGGGCCCAATTGGCCTCCTGAAAGTCTTTTTCTAGACTATTCTGGTATTGCACATCAACTCAGGACAATATCTTACTTTATGGTCACCTGTACAAGGCAGAAGGAATGGACAGGAAAAAAATCAACCCTTATTTAATGCTTAAAGCTAAATCATTCCTTTTCTGACCTGAATTTTTCAAAGGATAATTTGTACTTTCATAAGGAGTGAAGCACGGGAAGGGAGATCAGCCTTGATTAAACAGCAGCTTAGTAAGCTGGATTTCCCTGTTTGTCTGCTCTGTATTGTATTATCATGAGCACACTGAAAGTACAATAAGATGTAAAGCTACAATATGTATTCATATTCTCCCCATTCTTCTTTCCCTACATTGCTCTTCTTGCTCAAGGCATGCATCTTGGCTAACACAAGTAGAGACTATTTTGATGCCAGGCAAGTTACCAGTTCCTTCTGTCCAAAGAAATAATAAAAGCTCCAGGACACATTACAAAGCTTCTCCAGGAGTCCTGGCAACTGCTTGAAGTTTAATGCAGATTCATCAACCAGGAGGAAAAAAAAAAACAAACCAGTCACGTAAAGAAATAAAACTGGGAGACTGTGACAGTCACAAACTCTTCTAGTACAGAATCACTGAACATTATACACTCTTTAGTCAATCATACTTCATTTTTCCTGGTCTGTGGGGTGACTGAGATGCATGAACATTGCTTATTTTCCAACAAGTACAGCACCTTTTCTGCCTCACTGCAACCAAAATAGATGCCCATCTCATTCATAGACAGCACAGCACTAAAATTACCCGTTCAGCTCCTGTGCCACAGCACTAAAAAGGACAGAACCAAAGGGAAAAGAAACACACAAGGAAATCTTGAATAGTGCACCTGTTATAAATACACATAAGAGGGACAACACAAGCTTAGCTTGTTTTTGTTTCTGAACAAATGTGTTCTAGTCCTACGCCCGTGCTCAAGACATTAAGTGGTATTCTCATGGGAGAATTTTGACTGGACTGTAGATAAATTTAAAATAGTTTTTTCTCATGAAGTGCTTCTTCAAGAGTCACCCTTTCCAACTGGGAAGCTACATTATAAAGTAATAGTGGATCTAAGGTCAGTTGTTGTATTCATAAACCTTGCAGGGACAAAAAGCCACTCGAATGAAGACACCTGACTGAACAGGTACTGACTCTGCTCAGCTTATTTTCCACTACAAGCCTTCCCCCATTCCAGTGGTGTAACCACTTCAGGAATTTTAGCCATGAAGCTAACACCATGAAAGCTAGACTCTCTTTTGAGAACACAACTTTTTATCTCAGTTTAAGAGCCAGTGGTCCTCAGTTTACCCCAGCCTCTCCCCCTTACCTCATCACAGGAAACGCTTGACAGAGCATAGGGATTTCGGTGAAACCGAGGTGGACAAAAGCGGGCCATAAAACACAACTCAAGTGATTTCCAAGCTAGAACTTAGATCCAAGTTTAGATTTTAGTTAACACTTAGTTATTGGGAAAAGGCAATTCTCCTTTTAGACCTATCTTACAGGCATGCAGTTATCTAAGTGACTGGAAAAGGTTTGGCATTTAAATTGGCAAGCAAATTTAGCCAAATCTCAAGTTAAACCCTACTTCCAACAAAGCACATCACTTCCCCAGCATAGCCTTTATGATTTCAACTTAGGTTCTAGTTTCTCTGCCCTGGTAAAAGGCTTCAAACTAAGCCAAAAAAATTCTCCCAAAATACATGTCTTCTGTGGCTGTTGTGGTCACAGGCAGCTGTGCACATAACACGGTTAGACGCGTCTAGCCTGTGTCAGCAAACAGGCTGGATCAATCCTCAGCTTCAGCATTTGGAGCCACAAATCTGGCCTGCAGTCACATTTGCTGCCTTCACCTTTCCTCAGTATCCACCATCTGGTACAGATTTTAATTATCAGGAATCTTTTAACTGAATTAGCAAATTTTAGGTCAGGCCTTTGGTGAGTGTTTTTTTCTGCTGAAATTCAGGGAGTTCAGACATAAAGGTTTTGCTGCTCTTACTGAGCTTTCAAATGGACCTGCATGAACAGTTCTTTTTACACAGATTACTGCACAGTTTATTTTGAACTATCACAAAGTTCAATTATCCCAAAAGATCTTTCATCCATAGAACTATCCATCTTCAAACTCCTGCCACATTTTTGGAAGAAACTTTCTTCCCCTGAAATTTATTAAATATTTGCCTCAAAGGCAAGATCACTAAAATTTCTAGGTTGCCATAAAACTTAAAATCCAAAACTTAAACCATAAAATCCACACATCTCAGTAAAATTGCATGTGAAGAGGCAAGCACATTTGAAGGGCATGAACAAGAGAGTTCAATAAATAGTGACAACGTGTATAAGTGCTTTCAAATTCTAAACCACAACATCTTTGATGTTATACATTATAGCTATAAAGGAAAGCTGCTATTAAGATTAAAATAATTGTTTCAAAATAGTAAGGAATGCCAACTTCAACATCCATTAGGCCTCCTGAATAACTAGATACAACAGCATTGAAAGTACACATCAGAAGCAAACTCAGGAAAAGCAGTGTGGGTGTATCTTTAACTCAATAAGAATATCAGACCTCAGATATACTCAAACCACATAACAAAGTAAGTCCAATCATGTTTTGGGTTGTTTTTTTTTAAGACTTTCCACACAGTTTTACATAAGCAGAAACAGGTTAAATGAGACCTTCCTTAAGAAAACAAGGTAACTATTCATCTGTGTTTATGATGAGTTTATATTAGACATCAACATGTTTATTGCATCATTTATTAAGTATATTACCCTTAATAAGGGCCTCTTACCTAAATTACAAAGGCCTTGTAAACACTTAATATACATTGAGATAATTCTAGAGCACCTCCAAAGGAGCAACCTGATCTGATATACATGTACTATTCCTTCAGGACAGACCCCTCTCAGTCCTGTTTGATCAGAGCTCTTTCACGGAATCCAGAAGTGGGAAATGTCTTCCCAAGTGTCAAAAAAAAATTCTCATTAAAATGTGAACTTCAGGCACAATTCTCTCACAGGGCTTTAATTTCTCACTGCATGACCACTGTTCCACATGTCATCTTATTTCAATTTGAAACACTTCCTAATTATCTTTTTATCTTATTAAAGGGTGAAAATTCTCCAAGTAGTACTTTTCTCTGGAGATTTGTTTCCACCAGAGAGGCTCTGTTAATATGTGCAGTCTGATTTGCTGTCTTTTTGGATTATCTTGGTCTAAGGCTATTCCTTTGCTATAATCAAACAGGTAGGCTAACTATAAAAATGACACAGTAATTCCAATATTTTCCTTTCTTTTTTTCATATCTTTAGCATCTAAAGCATATTTCCCCTTATGCATCTCTCTTTTTTTGCAACTGCAATATCTCGTAGAAGCTTTTTACATACACTTGTACATGCCACTACCTCCACATTCTGTTTCACTATCAGACAAAGCAGTTTTCAGGTTGAGAAAAGGAAGGAAATGACACTTAATATCATTTTGTGAGCACTAACAATCAATTGGCAGACTCTGTATGATCTATTCCACAAAGCTCAACACACACAGTTCCTCAAACAACAGAACATGTAATTTGTGTTCAATATGTGAATTTCTATCCTGATTTCCAAAACAGAAGTTTAAGTCAGTACCTACAGTTCAACCCCTGACAAGCCTGCATATCCCAAGACTCAACAGTGAGAAAAATGTATGGATTTTAAGATATACTAGATCTAGTAACACAAAGTAATTACTCAAACCCTTGCTGAAATCCTCACTACAAAGCACTGGACAAACACTACAGTCTTAGATCTCAAGATAACCCCTTTGTTCTCTGGAAGAACCTATCCACCAATTTGTCATCAAGCACTCTAGAAACTTTTTTTTCTTAGTACTACATTTGCATGAAACATCTAAATTGCCAAAACAGTCAGCCTTACACTATAGCACAGCTCTTTGCCTGGCAATCAGTAGACCTCATGCTATGGACTCTGCTGCTTCCAGAGACCAATTTGTGTGTAATCTATTAACATTCATCCTTCATTCTGAAACCCTGGTGTCCGGTCCAATTTTATATTTATGAGCACTACTCCAAACAAGCAAAAGGCCTCCTGCTGCTTTCTGCAGAATGAAAGCATGTGTCTGACAGGAAGCAGAGAAGGCTATTTCAGGATTATCCATGTGGCTTAAAGTTAAACAGGATTTCAAGATGAAAATGTAGCAGATCTATAAAACAACACCTTTATATTTTTTTTAATACTATTTAATATGAAAAACCATAAATCCATATAATGTGTTAGGTTTAAAAAAAAAAAAAAAAAAGAGGGAGGAAATATTTCCATTTGAGGTCTTCTATAACAGCACCTTTTATAACAGTCCTTTAAAAGAAAGGACTGTCTTTAGAAGTCAAGGATCCAGGTTAACAAAAGGTTAATATCTGTCACCTGACAGAGATCAGTATCTCCTCATTCCAGTGGCTAATGTTACAGGGGCTGCAACAATTAAACCATAAGAAAGCCATAACCACTGTAATGTAATAGTTGTATTAGTCAGACAGATCATTTTACATTGCTGGGTATTCTGAAAGATCCCATGAGGATTCCAGATGTAAATTCTTGACAAAAAAGGAAATGATAGAAGTGTCTCAAAGATTTATTTTTACTTTCTGTTCAGCACAGTGAGCACATGGGAGAATAACGAGTCCATTCATTCATAATTGCAGATGTTTTACACATCGTGCTGAAACATGTACATTAATGTGTTATATGGAGCTCTCTCTTCTGTTTCCAAAGTGTTAGAATAATTATTCTTTGATTTGCATGTTTGAAGTGTATACATATATGCATAAACTCTTCTGAGCTCCTGTTACAGTTATCACTGTTACAACGCGTGTCAATCACAAATCAAATCATTTCGTTGCTGGAAGATAGCGATGCTGTGCAAGTTATTGATTCATCACCACACAGTTCACACTCTGAAAGGTTCTGGCACGGCCAGGCAAGAGACTAGGGTTCATTCCTGTGGGCTACACAGTGTGAACCTCCTCACCCATGTTAGCTGATAACAGCACCTCATATAACATGGATATTTATACCACCACTGGAAGATTACTTCCAGTCATTCTGAAAATCCCACAAGCTGGCTGGTTACTATATACAAACCTTTCATAGTATTCAAAGATACTATCACAGATACTATTTCAAAGCAGGAAAACTGTTAAGCAGTAAAAAGAGGGGTTTGGTGTTTCGGGTTTTTTTAATTAAGTATTAAAACTCTTTGGATAAATTTCTTTCGGTTCTACATATTTTCTTTTTTTCTTTTGAGTCTAACCTCCCCTCCTGTTCTGTTTTCTCATCCTCTAAATATGCAAGATTGTTTACCTACAAAATGCTGTGTGCCTGATATGCTCCTGAAGACATGCTACCTCTTACCACATTGTGCAAAGGTTCATCTTTGTGTCTTTTGCAGTCCCAACAACTTTCTCTACCCAAATGCACTTTGCCAATGTATTTCTTTATTAGATACAGCACCATCTCCATCCGTGGGATTGCTGCATCCCATTCCCCTTGTTTCTGATGATCTTTTCACACAGACACGATTTGTATGAAAAAGTTCAAGCAATGCCTTTCACATTTGAGCACATGTGACAAGCCACGGAAGTATAGATGTAAAAAGAGCTGCCAGATTTTCAAAAGTCCCAAGTCCTTCAGCCTCCACTGACTGTAACACACATTTGCCCCTTCAGTTGCTGTAAAACAGACTCTACTACCGACTCAGGTGATCAACTAAAAGGCAAGCTGGATCAGTCAACTTGGACTACAAAAATATTTTATCAACCGAAGCATTTAATTCTCACCTCAAGTCACCAATATATAGAGTTTTCTGGTGGAAGAGATCAACAAAAGTAGCAGTAACCCCAGAATCATTTGCAAAGCCAAGACCAAAATACAGACATTGAACAGGGTGAAAATAAGTTACTGAACTACTAGTGACCACAGTGTGAAACCATAGAAATCATAGAATATAGTGAGTTGGAAGGGACTTAACTACTGGCCCTGCATTGGACAATCCAAGAATCACACCACATGCACGCAAGTGTTGTCCAAATCCTTCTTGAATTCAGGCAGGCTCTGGATTAATTTTCTTTGAACAGAGTAACACTTCAAACCTGCACTTGGTTCCCATTTCACAGTTTATTGTTTCAAAAATAATGTTTTGTCTTTGATTTCTTTTCGTGTTACCACTGTAACCACAGCATAAAGCCTGACACATGAGGAATGACTGGTAGTAAGCAGTAGTTTGAAGATCTTTGCATAAGTTTGCTCCTGGAACAAGAGCCTGGTACACAGTGTGACAGCCCCCATGGCTACATTACTACAAAAGCATAAAGATAAGGACTCAAAAGGCTACAGAAGGGTCGGGACTTTTAATCCTAGGAGATATGTGTTTCTCAGGATAAGGAGGGGGGAAATATTATTGAGATAATAATACAAGAGAAACTCTGGAATATTGTAAGGATAATTGTCAGCTTGATCTTCATCACGAGATCCTTTGACTATCCTGGTTATGTTTGGTAACGTCACTACAGAGACGCACAAGGTCAATGACTGCCCAACAACCTCTTTCCTCTCATGTTGGTTAAACTACTTATTGGATTAAAACTTGATCATAATTATGTAAACTGTAGTTCAAAATTCTCATCATTTAGCACTAAAACCACTTTAGAGGAGCTGAGTAGACAGTCCCAGTCCACAGATCTTACTTGGGAAAAGTCACCACCCAACAACAGCACTGGACCAATCTGCAATTAGAAGAAACCTTTCTTGCTGTGTCCTATTTCATACAAACTGATTTAGTTTAAATAAATTAAGTACTTCAGATGTTCTCCCAAGTTGCCCTGCACTGTCTTAAACAAACAAAGAAAACCCCACATTGGTTCTTTTGGCACCTTCTCCAGTTCTGGCACAACACGGGCACCCTGCACATCAGGCAGCACCTCTCAACCCCCTGGGCACATCCTCAACCAGAAAGGAAGGGGAAGTGGGTACAGAAGGTGCAGTGTCCTCAGCTTCCCATCCATATTCACAGCTCTAATGAACACAAATGGATGTGACTCTGTGCAAGCTGACTCCAAGTTTAAGGGAAAGGCAGGTGAAGTTGAGCACTGACAGATAACAGAGCTCTTACAAACAGCACAGCAGTCTATAACAAGGGCATTCTGGTGTGTTTTGCCTGTGCTGGTAAGAATTTTGCTGTATGGACTGCACTGAAGGTCTTTCACTTTTCAAGGAACAGCGAAACATTTCTTGGTGCTGTCTGTATCTTGCCTTTTCATAAGAAAAAAAAAAACAAAACAGCTGTGGGTACTTCCCTATTCTTCTAGATAGAGAACTGCATTTGACATGCTTTCACACAAACCACTACTAAGATTCCAATTTACTTGGATGCTCCATTCTTCTTAGTTTAAGCAAAGTCAGAAAGAACATAACCTGGTTTTTGCACAGAAATAGAATCATTCTTTTTTCCTATGTCACTGAGCTTTCACGTGGTTAGCCTCAAAGATTACTTACAGCAGAAAAAAAAGAGGATGTTTCATGTCATTTGACTTGAAAGGAACAAGGTTATTGACATCCCAACTGCCCCAGAAAAGGAATAAAAAAAGCTATTTTGAAGTGTCCTTGCAAAACAAGTTGGCCCAACCTGTCACCAAAACATTACACAAAAGCAATTTTAGCTTTGAGTATTTTCCAGCATATTTCTACCTTAGCTGCGGACCTCAGACATATTTTTATTTAGTTTACAGCTATGCAAGGTAACCAATGAAGAAAATTCCTACTAGTGATAGATTTATGCTGATATTCTGATTCTTAAACGCTGCCCCTCTATTCTTGGTGGAACACAGGTAAAGTTTATTTTTGTTCTGTAATTTCTACCTAGTCAGAGTGAGTTTAGAGTCTTGCATGTATGAAGTGTGCAGGATACAAAATGTATTATAAACATGTCAAAGTGGGAAAGGGAATTAGCGATGATGGTTGAATTTCAGAAGAGCTTCAGGTTCAATTCACAAAGGGTCTTATTTGAGCTTTGTACAAAACCACACAAATCTGAAACTGGGGTGAACATAGAAATAGCATCTGTCCATCTGAACCCCACTGCCAGCGTTCCATCCAGCTGAGAAACACTAGGAATCTTGTTCTTCTAGAATTTTGATATTTCTTCTTCTAGTTACTGCTGAAGCTGGAAACTGCAGCGTAAGACCCAGACAAAAGGCAAAGGAAAGTTACAGCAACATTCTGGATTTAGGACAGAGAAGCCACGTGCTAATTCACACTCAATATAGCAGAATTTATTTGCCTAAAAATGTACTGTAGAGTATGCAATAGTCTGCAAAGAATGAGAACACAACCATAAATTGAGGGACCCAAAGGCTTGAAGGGTGGGAAATAAGTTACTAGGGAAAAAAACCAACCAACCAACCAAAAAAAAAAAAAACACCACCACCATAAATCCACCTTTTTGGATAATTAAGCTATTGTAACTTTTCATATGGGTGAATGCTCTTGAGACAACTGATATGGGCTATCAGCTGGAGCAATGAAAAATTTAGTTTACACAAATAGTAAATATCCTCCTTTCCTGATGGATTTTTTTCATTACTAAAAGCAAGGGTGGAGTAAAAGAAACAAATTTGCCATGAAAAATCGTTTCTTCACCCACGTGAAAGAGCCAAATTTTCCCAGTATGGTGATTAAGCAAAAATGAATGATCTTGCCTGGAGGTTGCATTTTTTTCACTGTGTCATAAAAACATCAGCTATTGAACTAATAGCAGGGTTTGTGTGGAAAGATAATTTTCCTCTGGATTAGAAATTTTTTAAAAAAAAGCAACCAAATACTTGAAAACATACATGTTTTCTTCTATGAACAGTGATAGCATGAAACCTGAGGAGGTTTGCTTATTGGTTTGTTGGCTTTGGTAGGGGTTTTTTTAAGAGCTCTATAGCCTTTGTATATCACACTCAGAATAAAAAAGTAAACACCTATTATGCGAAACCTAAATTATTCTGCACATGACATCGCATTAGGCAGGCTTTGAATTTTTTTCTTGAATACTAAAAGCTCATGTGTTGCAGATACTAAAGCAATGAGACTGAATCTACAGAAGAAAATGGAATTATATAGCCCTAAGCATTATGGAGTCTGCACGCTGTTCTTTGTTAAACAAGCGCCATCCTCCCTGTCTGTCAGGGCTCCCATTTTCAGCAATAGCTCAGCACTGCCTCTCTAAATGACACATAGCAAGGAAAATAAGGTTTTCAATGAAGCCTCACACAATTAAAATGTTAAATATTTCACATACTATTCTGCTGTCTGCAGGAGGTAAAGCTTCACATGGAGCTAACTTATCCTCCACAGCCAAAGGAAATGAAGCAGTTTCAGCCATCAGATGGCTTACCTAAATGCATGCTCCAAAGAGATTGCACATGCTTTGCTTTAATACTTGGGGAAAAAAAAAGGGGGGGGGATGGAAGCAAGAAAGAGGCCAAATTACAAAGCAAGCAGTTCAGCCTTGTATGACAGGCAGTAACTATGGGTCAGACTGTACAATTGATTTTTCAGCAGAAAGCATCTTTGATTTCTATAGGGAGTTTAGCTTAAAAATTGATGACACACCATGCCCTTATTAAAACAGCCGTGTTCAGAAAAAAAAACACCTCACCTGTTTAAATTTCACTCTTTTGCCCACTGAAGACTGACAGAACCATCTATTGCAATAGAACAAGATCATCCTTTCAAGCCCCGATATTTAAGAACTCTTAGACACAAAGGAGCTAGTTCGCAGAATAGTATAAATACAACTGCTTGCAAATAAAGTCTGGCAAGTGTCTAAGAACTTGCAAGATTGGAGCCCAAATCGCTGGGTGGGTTTTCAGCATTGCTTTCCGCAACCCTCTTCCTTAGAGCTACAAGGAGTGAAACGGAAGCACGAGCAGAGTACATACACAGAATCAGAACTTATCTACACCAAGTGTACTAACCTCTTCGCTGGGAAATTAGCAAGACTTCACAATGCCTTTATAACACCAGGAGTGTGTTATCCTAGCAAGATTTGGCCCACAGTGTCCTACCGTCTCAGCCCACTCCTGGGAAGCTGCACACACCGAACTAGCCACAGGAGGGCTCTGCCAGTGCTTCCAGCCCATTCCGGGCTACCCAGAACCGGGCACAAAAGGTAGGTGGTTCGAATTGGAAATGACACAGTCACCTGGCAGGGTTACTTAAACAACATGCAAAAGCTCCATTAGAAAAGGAGTTAAAAGTTTTGAAATACTACACTGCAGTTAAATCACAGAAGCAACTTATTGAAGGATTTCACACGTCACACTTACTGGTTCTTGAGTTTTAAAACACAAGAAAGATCAGTGTCCATGCCTACCTTTATCTAGAACTGCCTGCAAAAGCAAGGTAACACTTCACTTTTAGGTGTCACATAGGAGACTTCACATGTGCAGCACCAAGGCTGATGTCTAACAGCAAATCTTCGTGCAGTTATTACACACCCTTTATATCTGAACAACATTTAAGTCTTTGCTCAGTCTAAGTCTACCCTCTGTCCTCAGCTGCACACAAATATTACACATTTTTTGCCATAAAGTCCAAGAACAGAGATAAGTCAAGATATGAAAAATACTGAAGTCACGAGGGTGAGAGCTGGAAAGTGAACAACATCACAGCTCCATACTCAGCGAAATGTTCCAGGTGCATAATGCATTCTCTGGAAAAAAAATTAAACCAAACAAGCCCCATGTACTTGATTTTTCCAACCAAATTTTCAAATTCATGAAATAATTTTACATAGAAAAAGAACAAAAAAAAAAAAACAAACAAAAAAAACCACTGAACAGAGATGGGTAGGGGGAACTACAAAACACAAACACATCTCAAATGCTGACAGAAGCAATTGCATTCCAAGATTGAAACGAGAGGTTTTGGAAACACTTGGTATAACCAACACAGTTTACAGTCTAGGTGTTTAGGATCCTTCCCCAAGAAGCTGCATAATCACGGTTCACAATTGCCTGCTTAATCCAGGCCCTCAGTACAAAGAACGAAAGGGATACATACTCCAGTGCACTTCTCCAGGATATTCAGATAAAACAGTACTCAAGTTTCTCCACTTACTGTTCCAGCCCTGGTTTTCTACACATGCTCAAAGTCAAGCATTGAATTTTATTCCAAATCAAAGTAGTGTTTTTCAGGGTTTCCGACGGATTTGCAAAGTCAGCAGGTTTTTGATGAACTGCAGCAGGAATTTAAAGAGCAAAGGCAGAGTAACCCATCACCTGCAAAGGGCTGATAATGACAGTAACCAAACTGGAAAACCACCTGGAATATTTATTCTGTACCACAGCCTGATTAATCTGATACTGTCTCTAAAGTGCTTTGAACATGAAAAGCATAAATTAAGCGCATTATCTTCATCCTCATCACCACCACTATGCCTAATCCTACCTAACGGTGTAAGATACCTTGTGAACTTCTGGAGCTTCACTGGGCTATTACAGCAGAGAAATGGGGTTCCATCCTTGCATGACCTCCTGCAAAACCATGGCCAGGCTCCACATGGATCAGTAGTCTGAGTAGTCTGAAGAGGTTATAAAGACAGTAAGACTGAGCCAGTGTACATTTTTTCACTTGAATATTTAGCCAAATCACTGTATTACACACACACACAAATAAAGAAAAAAAATCAGTACCAAACAAACACCAAAAAAGCCATCAACAATGCAAACCCTTTATCTGCTTTCAAGCAAAAAACAGTATTCTTTGTCAGTGAAAGAAAAACCTTGGGAAGCAAATATGGCGAAAGAGACTGGAACTGCCAGTGCTCCCATAGCACACAACCTGTGCACATGTAACACCCAGCAAGTGTTTGAGCCTGTGCAACAGGCAGAACACACCTGAGGAACCTCATCCAGTCTGGATCAACTTCTAGATGCACCTTTAAACAATTAACATCTTATTCAAAAAGTGTATTTGTATCAATTTGACATGTTATGAATGATACAAAATTGACTTGCTTTTCTCAGGCCAAGGAACAAACTTACCTTCTGTCCTATTTTTCTTTTTTTTTCTTTTTTCTTTTTTTTTTTTTTTGTTGTTGTTTGGGGTTTGTTTCTGTCTTTTCCTCATAATATCCAGCACTTACAAAAAGAAACCACACAGCTACCATGCAAGAATACGAAGGGAATAGCACACTTTCCATGGAGAAACAAGGTGCAACAGCAGTAACACACAAGCTAGCACACAGCAGACAGAATAAGGAATTTTGAAGTTTTTCAGTACTTGTCAGGAATTCTTTCAGGAATTCTCTTATTTTATAAATGACTTCATGTAGAGGTACACAGGCCCTCACTAATTCATCCTGCTGTTGAAAGCACAGTATGCTACAGCAAAGCTCTGTGACACAAGACCCAGTGAGAGAATGCACAGTAACTGAGAATTTCAATTGGTTTCTATCCAGAAAAACTGAGTCAAGTAGATTACAGATAAAACACAATGCTCCAAGTCAAAGAAGAGTTCTTCAGCATTTTCCCGGAATCTTCTTTGTGACTACCCTGAAAAGTATGCTAGAGACTGGCCACTGCATTTTATTTGCTCTGCCTTTTCTCAGGGTTGTTCATTTTATTGCCTTAGAGCTGAGGGAGCACACATGCAACCTCATCCCTTCTGAGCAACAGGCACCCCAAAATTAATGATTTACATAGTTGATAATTCAGCCGAGTCTCAACCTGAAAAGCCATCATAGAGGCTGAAATATGAATGCCTTTACATTAGGTTATTCTGCCTGGCAAAGGCTCCAAGCTTTTGCCATAAATGAGAAGTCTTCCATTTCAAAACAGAGGCTGTTTTCAATGGAATATCAGAATGTGGTTATGGCACTGTTGAAGCAATTGAACTCTTGAAGAGTTACCTTCTGCTTTTATATATAAACACAGTGTTCTGCACATAAATTGAGAGAGACTTCAATAGAAGTGTTTGCATTTCAACACAAGTCTCCTTGGTGAGTGATCTAGCCTGTCTTTAAGATCAAAGAGATGTACATTTACATCTTCTGGCTTGCAGAAGAAAACACACACAAAACCCACCCAGAACTGAAAGTATAGTCAACTACAGAAAAGCAGCAGGCAGATGAAAGAAGAGGAAACCAAATGGATAAACCAGATCATCCTCCAGAAATAGGACTGAATAAAGATACAGATTAGCCTGGCAAGCTGAACATTTCTAGGAAGTGCTGATATGTCACTGTATTGCCAAAATTAGAGAAACTATGTAGGAAGCAATTAGCTACTGTTTCTTCTCCCTACTTAAAATGATTGTTCAAGGCTATATTGTAATATGCAGTTGGTCATACCAATTCAGCATGTAAATGCTGGTGCAAAAAATGCCATTTATTCTATCTCAGTCTTAGGAAAAAAAAAAAAATCAAATTGAGTTGAGAGAAATAACCATTCTTGTCTTGACCTATTCTGCATTTACACTCAAATTCTATGCCCAACACGCAGCTTTGTTGCGCACACTGTATGAATGTTCTCCATAATTAAAGCTTTATTTGAACCTCCCCCCTCTTTCCACAACACTCTTGGTTAGATCAAAACAGTAGAGACAAAAACTGAAACATGCCTGGGGTGCAGGAGAGAACAAGAAAGACTATTTAGTGAAGTAGGCTAATAGTGATGGGGAGGAAGGGGGCTGATTTTCACATCTTAGAACTGTTGAGCCTGCAAATATTACTGAAATCACATCTGGGAACAAAGCTCTGCTTTAAGTAAGTTCACCCATGAGTGTTGCTAAGCAATGGAGAAAAGGCGAGTGACAGGAAAAGTGCCTGACTTTAGGATCAGGAGGATGGTTAGAGGATAAAAAAGTAAGGCTTCTACACAGCCTTATTTATATGAACTTTCAATTTCTTTGTTTTTATTGCCTGTCTTCCAAACTATTTGTGCCATGATCAATCCTATCTGGTTCAGTATCTATACCAAGGCACACCCAGCACAGAGAGGTGCTGCATCCTGGAGCGCTGGCACAAGCACTTGGACATCAGAACTGTCAACATCTGCCTCTGGAATAAACAGGTAAGAACGAAAGAAACTCTCCTGATGCAAATATTATAGAAGTTGATGTCTATATGCTAGAGAAATACTGCAGACACTTGTTTGTATGTAACTTAAACTATGCACTGTATGGGAAATATAATGCTTGTGATAGTCACAGCTTGTTCTAGCTCTATTCTTATACTGGTAGTCACAGAAGGGTGAAGTATTTTATCAGATAAGATCAATAAATGCTATATTTTCACTTGACTTCAGTTTTTCTGTCCACTCTCTACTGGCATCTTGATATTGTAAAAGTTTCTTGTTCTGCTTTAGCGAGATTACTTCCAATCCTTAGGAAAGCAACCACACATTTTGAACTGTAGACAAACACTTCTCAGAAAACATTTGTTGCCTTGTTGAGCTAAATGCCTCCATAAACCAAAGCGTGTACATTTGTAAAGCGTGCATTGTTGAAACAGTAAATTGAATTCTTTGTTTCATTTTTACATGGCAGCAGTATTTTTTTAATTTTTTTTTTTACATCATCATAAATGCTCTGGAATGCTCATCTCTTTATTACTCAGAATTACATTCCATGTGCTAAGGCATTTGCAGCCTCACAGGTCATTTCATAGGCATTAAACTTTTACTGTATACCTGTCTTTTTAGCATTTGCTAATAATTCATGTGGAAAGAGAGTGACGTTTGTTGCTGAGTAACAGATGTCTGCATGCACAGCAGAACTAGGAGCATTTCTCAGCCCGGGATGCTAGATTATGATTAACTACCTAGTCAGTATTCTAGTTAGAGATATTACAAAGGCCTTTCCCAAAACTCAGGATATTCAAAACATATCACTTCTGCAGCACTCCAGCAGTGTTCCCTGCACATGGGATGCATTTCCCTGACAGGCAAATGCCTTTTAACAGACTGAATAATAGAGACTAATTAAGAAGATTGAGTCTTGTAATCACATTTTTACTTTGTACACCTCTGATATTTTCAGAAGCAGAGGCTCTGAACCACATATTTTAAGCTCAAAGAAGCATGGACAGCATACAAAAGCAAATTAAGCCACATGCTGAAGAAACAACCTCTAAGTTTTCCACTAAAAGGTGACAAATTAATTACTGAGATTGGAAAGTTTCCCATGCCTAACACATAAAATAGGTCACCTCTAGTTCTATATTTTATTGACACATACAGTCAGAAGCAAATCTATTGGCAGTTGCTTTTAGAGCTGAACAGACACAGTCAAACCATTTTTCATCCTCCAAGAACTCATACAGGCAGTCTACCACAAAGTGATCAAGTGGAAACATAAACCAGGATGGAAGAAAGATGCTGTGGATAACCATGTTATCAGCTTCACGTAGCAAACCTCTTGAAATGGATGACATGTAGAAAATGTACAGAGATCTATCATGTTGCATTGCCTAATTGACTTTTTTTTTTCCTTTTGCTTTTTGTTAATGAAAAGCAAGGAAGGAGAGAAGAAATCTTCCCTATCAGCTGCAGCAGAGGTTGCTGCAGGAAGATGATAATTCCCTCCTGCTACTCTGCTGACAACCACCGAGCTGCACAGGAGGAGGAAGGCATTTTAATCATGGAATTGAAAAACACAGCAGTTTCTAAAGCTTCACATCACCTTGGTTGATTTACATTAATTTAGGATCAACTTACTTTCGGTGGAGTTATGTTATATATGGAAGATAACAGAAGGAAAAATTTAGTGTTATTTCTAGCTTGGCTGTCCATAAGAGGCAGCATGTCTATGTGCATAAACAGCTTTGGAGAATCTCAGATAAGCAGAGACCACTGAATTCCTTAAAAGCACAGTGCAGACTTAAGGGCTTCCCTAATTCCATAGCAAGTGTTTTATAAATGCCAGACTTTAAAATACACAAATTTAAATTCAAAAGATTAAAGAAAAAACCCTAACAATTGGCAAGTCAGGGTCCAACCCAATGCCCACTGCAGCCATCAGAAAACCTGTAACAAAGGCCTAGCAGATTTGACTCTGGCTCTTTCATCAGATTATCATTGTAACAAAGGCACCCCATAAGGGTCTGCTAAGAGAAATGCAAATCTTGTGTCAAAGACAGTCAGACACCCCCAAAATTAAAAATTTGAGCACACAGCAGCTTACATGCAGCAGCTTTGGGCATGTGGCACAACATCTGCTACAAAAACACTAGAAAGCAGACCTGCAGCAAATTGGACCACTGCCAGCTCTCAAGATTATTTTTTTTCCCCCCTGACAAGGCTGTCAAGTAAATGGACAGATGGCAGCCGATGCACTCACTGGATAGTTAGCTCAGTTAACAATCAAGTATGCTAGATGATTTCAGATTCACTCTGCAGCAAGCATTGTATTTTCTATTGAACCATTAACACTGTGTCCTAATAGGAATATGGTTTGGTATTAAGAAACTGGCAGATTTTGTATTTTACAAGACAGTTTCTCTGGAACAATTTGTCAAGGAACATTAGATCTGCCTTCATGAATAAAGTGAGAATCTGCCAAGTTTACCAGGCTGTTTTGTTCATAATTTTAACTCGCCAGTGTTTGAAGAACGAGGATGGAAACAAACGCTAAGATGCAGGTCAGTTATCCGCCCAAGCTGCTCCCAGGGATGCAGTCAGCTAAAAGCAGGGTGGATGTTCAGAGCACACAGGATACTGCAGCTGTGCTGCCTTGCCCTGCAGTGCTGCCTGCCTGCTTCAGGACATGGCCCTGAGCCCTCCCAGACAGGACAGTTCTCACCACCAGCCTGCTGGGTGACACACTTATCACCTCAGTGTACGGGGGTGAGGATTCATCCCAGAAAAACTAGTAGTTCTTGCGTTCAAATGGGTGCGATCTGTAAGCAAGATTTGGCCCTCATACCCCAAGGGGGCAAATAATTCAGTATTGAGCACTAGCACACAGCATACAGGTGAATGTTTGACCCCAGCATTACAAAATGCATCCTTAATTCTTCCTCTTTATGATTACGTCTTTAACAATGTGATTGGAGACTAGGTGACAATGTTACTCAACTGATTTTCTTTTCCATAGATTATTAGGGCAAGAATAATCTTTGAAAAAAATGAAATACTGTTTTATCTTTTAATTCTTTCCCTTTCACTTTTTGTTCCAGTTGCATATCTATTTTATCCATCCACTGCAAGTCCCATACCACTAAACAGCTGGTCAAAGGGGTAATGAAATATAAGTTATTCATCCCAGATTTGGCTCCCACAACCATTTTATTTAATGTTGTACCTACCAAGTGCCCTGAAAAAATAGATACCACCACACCTTTTCTGCCTGCATTATAGAAATCCTTCAGCAGAAACAGGGAGGGGGGAACCCAAGAAAAACCAGCAGAAGAGTAGAATGACAAGGAAGAGAGCTCTCCTGAAGGAGGTAGGAGTTGTGGCACAAATACAGGTGAAGCCAGCAGCTCACATTTCTTATCTGTTGGCTCAGTTGCAAAGAGTAAGATTGAAGGAAACTGAAAAATGTAAAGCATTTCTAGTGGGCAATCAACAAATTACGGTCCACACAGTCAGGTAAGTGCCAGCTGCAGAGCAGCAGTTTCTGACTGGTGCTGTGAAAGTCTTGCACTTTGGACCCACACTCTGAGCTCTCCAAAAGCACAGACCTTGCACGACTCCAAGTGCTGAACCAAGAGAAGCTGTACTGCATGTTACAATGATCCGGAAAATTCCCACAGCCTGCCTATGGTCAGTCTACGGACATCACACAGGCCTTCAGTTCACTTCCCCTTCTTGCTATGACACTGGTTTTTGTTACAGATGTTTACAGTGTATCACCATAGTTATACCAGCAAAATCAGCAACAGCAGCCAAGACCTTCATGTGCTCCACTCTTCCAATTCAAACGTGGAAAAGCATCACAAAAAATTCAGGAGAACAGGAGCGAGAACTCTGCCATTGCACTGAGCTCCTTCGCACTCTATGCAGCTTTCCTCTCACTTGAGAAGGAGACAGTGTTGTGACTACCAGTGTATGATCACCACAGCAGGGAAGGTAGAGATGCAATTTAAAAAAATAAAGAGCAAACGAGGCAAAAATGGAGACAGAAGAAACCTCATCTTCTGGCTCAACTTTATGAAAATCTGATTAGACCTTAGCAAAATTTAATCTTGGCCTTCCAGACTTTCTGAGACAACAGTAAAGATCTTCTGAGGTCATAAAGTATCAAGAGAGGAGAGACATCACTCAACGATAGGAAAATAGCTCAGGAAAGTTGTTTTTCTTGGCACTATTCACCTGGTAAATCTGCAAAAAATGTCATTAAAAATTGAATGATAAAGAGCTACACATCACTATTTTTAAATACAAAAATACACTTTATCAGATAGAAAGGAATAAAATAACATAAGAAAGACAAGACAAATTAGCTACAGCAATAATTAGGAATGCCAGATATTTAGAAGAGAATATTTGTTCAGATTGCTAAGACAGCCAAGAGACAGAAAGTTTGACTCCCAGCAGTCCTGCAGTGGTAATATTTCTTTTTCCTTTTTGTTCCCATAACAAATTTGCAACAAAACCAAAATCTACCAGGTACATTTTTATATTATCAACCCTTCCCCAGGACAACTCTGCTTCAAAACCACTCATTAGGCTGGAATTGGCAAAACCCAAGTCTCAGTCTTTTTCTCAGCCACAGAGGCCACATTTCCTTCTTCTCCATCTCCTTGTAGTAGCTGTTCCTACACTGCCTCAGGAGAAAGAAAGGGGAATTTTTTGACTTTTCTCAAAACCTTTTTGCTTTCACAGGCAGTGCAGCCCCAGAGAGGCTACAGCGAATGCTGCTTCCTGGATTTTCCTGCCATTTGCAGATCACCAGAAAGCTTTCACTGGGGGAAGGGCTGTTTGTTGGGTGTCACTCCCATCTGTCAGCTCAGCAGCAGCAGTGGTACCAAATGAAGTCTTTCTGCTCGTTCAGCATCTGTGGTTTAATATTTGCCAAGGGTTTGATCTTGGCCTCTTGGTTTGTGCCTACGGTACCCAGGATTCCCAGGTGGTCTCCCAGCCAAACATTAGCCTACTTTAGGACTGCTGAGCCTGCAGAATCAATCTGCCATAAGCCATGTTTTGTTGACACAGTGTATACTAACAAACCCTACACACTGATGTTTCTTAGGCTCTTCCAATGCTCTGCTTACAGTCCAGTAAGATCAGGGTTTGCAGCTTCTGAGAAACAAAGCAAGCAATTCTTATCAAAATACAGCAATCTGGGAAATTAAAAAAGGAAAACCAAAATATGAACAGGTGAAAAATCTGTATTTTTTCTCCTCTGTTTATCTAATATATCAGCTCATGAGACCAACTCATCTTTGCCATATAACACGCCAGACAAATTGACATCTATTTTTCATATCTAGAAAGCTCTATGAAATAAGTAGAATTTTAGGGCCAAGCCAATGGATGTGCAGTTCTAAAGTAATTGAAGATGATGTACACAAATTAAGTTAAAATCTGGAGGATGGTTATATATATATATGTATTATCTAGGAGTTTAATTTCATCTTTACATGCATTGTTTCCCCCATAGGCTTATCGTTGCTTATAGAATCCTTCACTTAGTATTCCACAATTCATACAGTCATGCAACAAAAACATGGCTATGTTGCAGATGGTTTTACAGCATAATTTCTGTGGAATAAAGTTAACTGATTAAAATCCTCTTTTAATCATGCAACTAAAAAATCCACAGTAATATTGTAAAACGCATCTATGCACAGAGCTAGAAAACTGGAATGAATATGGTAGTTTGAGAATTATTGTACATCTGTACAGTAAGAGATCAATCTGTTCTTGCCTGGGCAGGTAAGGGGCTGTGTACTATTCAAGATTAATTAGAAGGAACACGTGTTCCTTATGAATGATGTCATGTCTAGTAATATACATAAATTAATTCCTGTCAGCATTGGCCATGTGTCATGATTTTTTTTAATTTATTTTTTTAGGTAGAGTATGTCGTGTTTTTTAAATGATTTTTTGATTGCAATTGCTACAGATTGTCTATGGATTTTACAATCTCTGTAGAGAGATTTTATAAAAATAAAAGTACCAGACAAAAATTAGTTGGTTTTCTGCTGGTTTGTGGTTTTTTTCCCTGTTTGTTTGATCTTTGCCAATAACTGGGCTAAGAGAAGCTATATGGTATGAACACATTATATTCTGTTTGGGCACCTATAACGTGAACAATGAGTGGTTATCACAGACTCAATAACAGCCACCTATTCCAAGCTTATCGCCCTGAGGAAACAGCACTGTCTCCAACACCAAACACAAAATAGCATCACATTACACATGCAAAATTCAAGGTCTCAGCTTTAACTGTCCTTTGATCTTCCATAACAGAAGGAAGTGTAAACCAAGATCAAGTTTATTAACTACAGATCAAAGTGAAACCAAGTTGTTCCCTTTCCAACAGCAATTAAGGACTGGAGGTGAATTTCTAGGGAAAATTGTTTATAAATTTATAGGTTACTTTTTCAAATTGCAGAAAGTGCTATCCTAATTTAAAAACAACTTCTGGACCCTATGACCCATGTTTTTCCTACATCTAACTTGGAAATTCCTGCTCTTACCCTGGCATTAAGGTGTTTGTTAATTGGGAGCATGGACACTACAGATTGTATTATGATTTAACAGAATGAATGCAATAACACAACAAAACTTAGTCTGAACATTATTTTAAAATGTGTTTTAACCACAAAAGTTATTCTGCCAGCTGATTCAGCTTTACTGAGAGATTGGTGGTATGGGTTATTTGAAAACTCATTGAATATAAAAAAATTAAATATATTTCTCCAAACTTGGAAGCACCTTGGAAATTGCCTTCTGTTCCTGACACCGTGTGAATTCATCACTTAAGTGCATTGCAAAACAAAAAGCTATACTGCACTTGGATTTCACTTTTAGGAGCAGTTTAGTCACTTTTTATACCCCAGGAATTGTAATTCTTTACAACAGTGGCAGCATGAAATGCATTATAGTGCCTAATTCTTTTGAAACTTAATTGTAGAATGCTCTTAATATGGTCTTTAAAATAAAACAATCTAAGTGCCATAAAAACCTCACAGCTTCTTCCACAGCTAAAATCCTTGAATGAAAAGCAGTATCTTGCAGCTTTGCAAGTCAGAGCAGCAGTTGTATACGCTAAAGCACAACTCAGTGTAAGCAGGTGCCATTAGTGAGTGAGACTTTTATGACTGAACCTTTTTTCCCCAAATATGAACCAACATGAAACCAAGGTGTCTGCGAACTACATGCCTTTTTTGTGTTGTATTCATACAAATATATCAATCTTGAAAGAGGGCAAATATTTTCATTATGAGTTTGATCATTCTCTCAGCAGTCAGCAGGAGGTTTGGGGTACTGTTCCTACAGGTATCAGCAGCAAAGGACTGGCGCTTGTAAGGCATCACCACCCTCAGCTTACACCACACTAAGTCAGCTCACCTAAAACAACATGTCCGAAAGTAGATTTTATGTCTTAAAATATCAGTTGGCAGACAAGTGATAACAGTCAAAACCCAGACTGCTTTCTTCATTAAAAATAACACAGCCCTGCCTCTTCAAATTAACACTTTCACTCCCTCTTCTCCAGTTCATCTCAAGGACTTTGTTACATTCCAGTGCCACCAGACCCACATATCAATGGCTGGATTCCATTCAGGGTTTGTCATCTTACAGCTGGTTTCAAAATCACAAGGTAAAATGCCCAGTAATCATTACCATACTATCCCCAGCTCCCTCCTTAGATTGACAAGTACTGCTCAGTAAAAAGGGGGGGGAGGGGGGGTTAAATATTTTAAAACTACAACCCATGCAGACACTTTTCCCTACATTCCCAAATTAGTTGCATAATGCTGCTGCCCTTTTGTAAAGATAGATCACACCGGCACTTCAGAAATGGCTCAGTTTCCAAGTGATGACAGAATTTCACATCCCCGCCCTATTCCCACCGAGTGCCAGGATCCTTTCCAACGCCTGCAGCAATGCTTTGAAGTAGGTGCAATTGCAGCAAATGCAAAAGATTAAAGGATTCCGGAGTTCATGGAAAGAGGTGCAGAGCTTGCTATCACCACAAGATTCAACTAAACATTTTAAATTTTTATTTCAAGAATTTCATCATGAGAAGAGTTACACCATAATACTTCTCCCCAGGATATATTTTACATAACTGTCTATGCTGCCTGTGAATAAATCCCTAGATGCATAGAAATGGACATACATTCAGCCTTCCATCACTGTTCTCTGAGATAGTGCAGATCTCACACTCAGACAACAGCAAACCAAGAACTGAAAGGCTGAGAAACGCTCAAAAATAGACAGCAATATTACCTCAACATTTTCTTTTTTAAGCAGCTTTCACACAGAATGTTTAAAGGAGAAATTATACATTTAAAATACATTCCTCCTACAGGGGGAAGCTGCAATATTTCTGACAGACATTTTCCTTTTTGTTAGGCATTTCACTTACTCAGTATCCTGTCAGTTTAAGAACTAGGAGTCAGGGCTTTCAAAAATCAACTGATGACATGAGTCCCAGCTGCTGTGTGTCCCTCCAAAGGCAGCTTACCAAGAACTGTGTCCTTTAAAGTGAGGGGAACGGGGTTGGTGGCAATGTTTTTTTATTAATCCATCAAATCACCACTGTTAAACACAAATAGAGATGAAAAGCAGAAGCCTTTCCTTTTACTCTGCTACTTCTATTTAACTCTGTCTGCCCAAACCTCATCATTAAACTTGAGATCCAGCCCCTTTCTTTCCCTGATGGCACATCTCCAACCAAGGCCTCACCAGCATATCCCTTTTCCTCCAGTCCTAATACAACAGCCCTGTCTTCCCAGCGCACCACAAAGTCTTTCACCTCCTGCCTATGTGTACTCCTTCCTCAGCACAGCAAACATCAGCAGTGTCTTCAGCATTAGTGTGTTGGGAGGATCCTACACTAGACGAACCATCAAAACTGCAGCAAGATGCTTCTGCATTTACTGAGCTATGTGATCCACAGTTCCCATAAATTGGCATGGAAGGCACATGAAGTGTGCTGGAACTCTTCAACCTTCTAGTTGATCCCAATCGAACTTCTGTTACTGGCGCACTTTCATTTGAGAATCGCCGCAAATTGTCAATTTGAAAGACCGGCATTTCTGAGATAAAGCTTAATGTACATCTTTGTTTCTCCTCCTGGCCCTGTGACACACTAGCACCATAACAGACTTTGTCCTGTTTCTGATACTTGTCCCTCTCCTTCCTCCATCCTAGGCAGAACTGATGAAACGCTTTATGTGGGCATTACCAACCTTGGTGTTCCTTTATAAGATCTCTTCCTTTTTGATCTCCTCCCCTTTGCTTTGTTAATATTTAAGAGAGGAAGAGTGGGGAAAAGGAGTAAACAAGTGAGGGAGCGTTGTTTGGATAGTCTGAACACCTAGAACTGCAGCAAGATAAAAAAACACAGTAAAACTAGTAGAAATATTTGCAAAGATAAGTTTAAAGGCCCAGCACATAAACAGTACTCTGTGAGTTACAGCACTTTATGCTTAACAGAGTCAGCATGAGAGCCCTAAGGCTACAGTAAAGTTAACAAGCATGAACAACAGAATTACCAATACCAGGACAGAGTTTATATGTATCCTGTGCACATGCTTTTTCAGATGTAACTAATTTTTACTGAAGATAAATAGGAATACTAATGAAAATCTTAGCCTGTAGCACTGGGTTAGCCACATTCCATGCACAATGAGAAAGCACAATAAAATTAAGAACTTTTAAAAATATATCACTAGAAATAACAAATTTTTAGCTTCTTGCTGTTTTGTCATACATTTTCAGTGAGACCTAATGAGATCATTAGGCTTATATCATGATTTAAAATTTCTTCACCTGTGTAGAGCACACCAGACTTTTCTAACAGGGTTAGTTCCCAAACAGTTGCATTTGATCCACCTTCTTTCCAAGCTGGATGGCCATTTGCTCTGCCCTAACCCCCCTATCACACCAGGGTGGAACACTGCTTAGGCTTCTATATCAGACTTCCTCTGGGCTTAGGAGTTAAATTTATCATTTTTCACCAATGGATTGGTACCTATGAGCCCCAAGGAGTGAACAGCTAGCACTCTGTTTAATCTAGTCTGCCCCACACACTCTTTCTTCTGGACAAGCCTTTAATAACACAGAGGTGTGAAGAGATGAAAGCAATACAGCAGAAATGAACAACTCAAAATACTAAAATAACTCTATTCCCTGACTTGTGACTTCTAAGTTTCCTTGGCCAGTCCTCAAAGGTTCTTGCTGAGACCAGGAGGCCTTATCTGATGGAATTCAACATCAGTAACTTCAAAGTCATGCTCTGCAGGCATGATGGGGAAATCAATCCAACTGTGATACACAGTTATTAGATCAGCTATTGCCACTCAGAAAAGAAACCTGTGAACAGGTCCATGGAAGTGTCAGCTCAGTGATCATAAACAAAGGAAGAAATAACTCAGATGAGCAATCCTCCAAGGACCAGAGAATGAAAACCAACACACCTTCACGTGTTTTTCACTACAAACCTGGATGGTAGCATCCAAGCTCTGTTTCCTCTTTTTAAACTGCATTCAGCTCTGCCTTCTAATCCCAAAAGAACACAGCAGACAAGAAAATTCTAGAAGAAAAGGGTGATTATAGGTAGAAAATGTCCCCAACACTCAAAGAGGCTAGAACTGTAATACTTTTTAACTGGGGGGAAGAGTGATTTAGATGGGAACAAAGTATCACAACACCGTTTCAGAGTTGAAAACTCTTTTCACTTTAGAAGACTTCTTCAAAGCACAACTGAAGACTAGATTTAGATCCAGGTTGCCATGGGTGAATGCCTGAGAGTCCCCAACCTAAAGGTCATTTGAAGCTGCACACAGCAGTAGGGCAAAGAAAAAAAAAAAAAAACACATACCAGTATTTTCACCATCACCTCAGCCAGAGGACAGGACCAAACCAGGCTGATTCAGTGTTCCTACTAGATGGTGTGTGCCAAGAGGCTCCCACAGAGTGCTGGCTAGATGCTAAAGCTGCCCAAAAGATAACATGCAATCTGAAATTGGAGATTGTGCAAAGATGCCACCTGCTCCCCCTCGCAGTGTATGTAAGCCTCTGGATGGGAGCCAGTCCCAGGGGCATAGAGTACTGCTGCTTGTTCACACATACATACATATGAGATTGAATGTGGTTTTTCCTAGTGCAGAATTTTTAGTCCAGAAAACATAGGGCTGCTGGGTATTTTCCCACTCCTCCCCTCTGCAGATGCAGTGTAGTCCAGAGAGAAGAAAGAGGATGAGAAAAATCTATACCTTCTTAAAAAACTCTTCTCATTAATTTAAATCCCTCCAATACCTTAAGCAGCAGATTCAAATCAAGATGAACATGTGTTGTTATACTTTCAAACAGGTCTCATCAAGACCAGACAAATACAATCAATATTTCTCTATAATACAGCCTATCCCATTCCAGAAGGCTTTTCATACATGTAATTTGATGCAAAGAGCTTCCCCATTCTTTGAAACTCAAAACCAAGTGTTTTTGCCAGAAACTCTAACATTTTTCACCGAACCAAAAATCTTGCCTCCTGACCCACAAGCTCCTGATACAAGCAGCTGTGCTCTCCCTTCCACATCTCCAGTGCAATACCAAATCCCACATTTTAATCTATCACTTTTCGTATGGCTGCCTTTGGGCACAGTGAACAGAGCCTTTCTTCAGGCCTTTGGGTCAGAAAGTTGCTACAGGTAGACACCAGAGCCAGTGTCCACTGGTCTAAGAGCAGTGACGAAAGAACACACCCTCAGAACTAAACTGAGAGTGAATTAAATGCTGTCCTCTTTTACAAGGGAAAAATAAAAAAAGAGCATGTGAGCACGGAAATTGTTATCTGAGATGTAATTCATAGGAGAACCAGCTCTAAGACTCAGAGAATTGCCACATTGTAGTCTGAAGAAAACTGAAAGTAAATGCTGCAATTACTGGTACAAAATGTATCTGGCTAATTTGGACACTGAGCAGAGCTTCAGTAGAAGGATAGCTTAAAGGTTGCTTCTTGTTACCAGCCCCTTGCTCCAGGACTGGTCCTGGTGACCAAACTTCAGCATAAGTTTGGTTGCTCCCTAAGGCATCCTGCACTACATACCTGGATTTTGTGCGTTTGACCTCTTGCAGGAAACACCAGCTGCCCTGCCTTGGATAACAACAGGCTATTAAGGTTTCCACACATCATTAAAACTTAATAAATTTTAGTTTGGGGCTGGGAGGATTTGCAGGGATGGAGGTGGGGGAACAGTGGGAAGAGGCCCACAGGTGACAGAAGCAGTGTGTCAACTTGTACTCCTCTAGCTGGCAAGTATCCCAAGCTACCAACCTCAGAGTCAGTAAAGTGTCACAGCATTTTCCCTCTGCAGCTTTCCACCCCATTACCATGCTCTGCAAAGGTCTAGTGTCTGAACAGGAGGAAACATCACCTCTTGAATCTTTATACCACTCACTCTTGTTTTGACAGTGCTTGATTATAACCTACAGTGTAAAAATAAAATACATTTGCTTGCCTTCACTGCAAAGTAAAAATACTTAGCAGATACATGGTATAACCCTTCAGAGTTATATCCAGCTCTTCTATTGCAGAAAAATATTCTGTTCTTGTTTTTAGCTGAAACACAGAGGATTATTTTAACAGTCTCAAAGCTGCTTATTACTGTGGAAGAAACAGAAAACACAAATATCTGTAAGAGTGCAAGATCCAATGATACAAAAATACAAACTCGTGACATGGAGGACAGCTGTGCAAAATAAAATTAGCAAAGTGTACACCGGTCAGAGCACATACTGAAATAATAACTAGAAACCCAGAGTGATATTATTATGCTTTTGTTATATGACCTTGTCAGAACTTCACTTGGCTGGAGAAAGTCCTGTAGTTTTGTACTTTCATTTCACCCCTAGAGCCAAGTATCACTTAGATACATTTATTTTCCCAGCATGTCCTTTTAGGAAATTGTAATTTTATTTAATACATGAAGTTGTTCCTCTGTTCTCAAAAAAGAGCCTCTATTCAAACTTGTGTATTGTGCATCTAAACAGTAAACAAAATCATAGCTCTGAGAAAGTATTTCATTATCGGCCGTTCAGACCACATCTTTGTTGAAAAATTGTAATGAATAGCACATTTATACTACAGGCTTCCTTATGCTCTAAACTATATTTTGACCACAATATCCACAAAAACCTTCATGTCCACTCTTGCAAGTGCTACAGTTGTTACAGTGTAGAGCTAAATTCCTATTTTGCTTTCAACTAAAATTTCTAAACATACACACAGCATAAATCCTGCTAAAATACTGGAAGATAGAGCCATGAGGGCCTATACATTTGCTGGTTAATGGCCATCTCTTTCCCCCTATGAAAGCTGTTGTGTTGTTTAAGTAAATTAAGCATTCCCCCACTATTCTGTCAGTAGCCTGAGGAACAATCTAGAACTGTAGATAAACTTATCATGCCTCTGTATTCATTACTGACATCCTGAGCACTGTTTGAAAGGAACAAAATCACCTACAAGAGGTTGGCAGAAATAAGGGTCGGTTAAGACTAAGAGAGCACAAAGGGGTTGAGCCTCCAGATGACCTCTGGAGTTCCCTTCCAACCTCAACCATTCTGCTATTTCCAGGCCATAATCAGCCAGTTCAGCAAAGGCAACATGATACAGGAACGGGCCTCCTTTATCATCTTGCAATTTTCTGTGCTGCCTGTCTAACAATCCAATTAAACCTTTTCCTGCTAAACACCATATGGTAAGGCCACATCACGAGCCATGGCATGATAGTGTAAGTTATCAGAAGGAATAAAGCAGAAGGTCATTTCCAAAAAGTCAAATCCTATTTGCTGCCACCTGCCTTTCTCAGCAGGTGCTTGTGGGCCCTGCTTTTTCCTCAACAAACACCCACAGAAGGGTGAACAACTTTTATAGTCTTCAATTATTCACACACACATTGTAGCAAATTAATTTTGGGAACCAAAGTGTCAGCATAGGCTTGAGTAGTGTTTGGGCAGCCTGTCCTTTCAAAGGCAAGCATCCAATTACCCTGAGTACATTCACCAGCCTAAAATATCTATAAAACAAATGCCTTTCCAACTGGCTTACCCACAGATTAGTCCATGACATTCCTGGGCTGACATCTCCCAGGTAACAGCAAGTTCTATCTTACCACAGGCTTCCTGACCCTTACCAGGAAAGTCCAGCCACACACAGAATTTCTACATGCCCTGTGCCATCAGTATATGGTGCCAGCCATGTGTCACTGTCTATACACCTGCTTCAGGGGCAGCAATCTCAACTGCGACTTTTACCAAATGCCTTCAATCTGCCAGGAGTTAATTTCTCCCTCAGGCCCTCCTGACATTTCCATGGATCAGAAACTGTTAATTAAACACTTTCAGTTATGTCCCTTCTCCCTGTTTGCATCCTGAATGCAACACCAGTGCAGCTGCAAGCAAGAAGAGTTTGTCTGCCTTGCTTCCAGCTGGATTTGACCAAAGCAAGGAGCAGGCAGACTTGAACTCATCCATGCATCCCTAAGACCCTTCTCCAGAGTCATAATGGACAAGGGAATCCTTACATCAACCTGGTATAGCAATCATGGTGCTATTGAGAGCCTCCAGGAACACTTGCAGAGAACCCAATAATTGCAGCTGTATTGCCATGGGTACACAGACGTCAGCCATGCAGCTCTACCCTTGGAGATTTGCAGCTGTGCTTGGGGGGCTTCAACTGGCACACAGGGAGCCTGAAAGCTACTGCAGGTGCCTCAAACCAACACACTCAACAAGAAAGTTTCCAGCTTAATTTCAAGATGATACTTTTCCGATAGATTTTTATCTTACGTAGACTGAAATCTCTTGCTCTCCTGGAGATTTCGTTTAAAATTATTTCCATGGATTTTGCTTACATGCACAGGAGAAATACTTTAAATAAATCTGCTCCTTTAACTGTTTGCTTAAGTGGATGCTATTGCAATGAATTATCTTTCTTTAGCCACAGCTGCCTCCCAATGGATTTCTTCTGTTTCTTGCAGGGAATTTCACAGCAGTCTCTCCAATCCAACAGAACTGACAAACTACTTTAGTTTAGTGAGGCTCCATGCTGGGTGAGTCCCAGAACCTCCTATCCCTTACAAACAGCATTTCTTTTGAAAAGGTGCAAAGAGTTTGTTTCCATATGCTCACTATTTCTCAATACTGCTGTTCCGACAAACCAGTAAATGAATGCCTCCAGCTAGCAGTAACATTTCTATCAATGTAACAGCCCAGCCCACAGGGATCTAATTTACTGAAACTGGTTAAGTGCTACACAAACATCATCTAGAGAGATTAATTGGCTGTTAAAGTTTGATTGCTTTGCAATCCCTTGGTGATGGTTGGAAAATGAAAAAGTGATCTTTTGTCATTACGTAAATACCTTGAGGTACAGTATATATGCAGAGCTTTGTGTAGATTTTATAAACACAGTAAGTCTTCAGTGGGTAGGAGAGCTGTGACCCATTTATTTATACTGAAGTTTATTTAGTATATTCATTATGGATGACATTTTCCTGAAGTTTATTTAGGAACAAAGTCTTCCCAGGCTGTAATTAATCCAAATTAAAACACATTTATGCTGATCATTAAAGCAATTTGTTGCAGACAAGTTTCCATTTGATCATTTCCCAGAGTCTGTATTACTGTATTCTGAATCTTTCGTTTTTTAAGTGCAACTTTGCATTTCTTCTAAAAAAAAAAAAAAAAAAAACACAAAAAACCCACAAAACAAACAAACAAAAAAAGTTACCATAACCCAGATACCCCTGGCTCCTGGAATTTTTTCCACTCTGAGGTTCCTTGAAGTTACAGGGAAATTTGGTATCACTCTTCTATTACTTAGTTTTCTCAATTTCTGGTTTATAAAGCCCCATTTTCTCATGGGGAGAGCCCTAATCAGAGGTGAGGAAGTGCACAGAGCAGCTCAAAGCTCTGTTCACCAACCATGCTACAAGATTATGTGAGGAATCAGAAGTAGAGGCAAGAGCCAAATGAGCTGTCAGTGTGATCATTCCACGTAACTTAGGCAAATAAAATAGCTGATTTACACTGTGCAATCCCATGGATATAAGAAACTACTTTTTCTTGACAAACTGTCATAATTTTTTTCACAAGTTACCTTGTTGACTGCACTTATAGCTACAATGCCTACAGGCATGCCTAAAAGGGATAGGTACCCCTCATTATTGTTAGCATCAACATTTAAGATGATGCAGTAAGGATCAGAAATACGTAGGCAATAGAGTAAAAACAAGTAATAGTAAGATCAGAGTAGAATTACTGAAATCACTATTAGCAACGTGAATAAGAAAAGAAACTTCCTGTCTTACGAATTCAGGTGAATTGGAAGCTCTTGCATAGTAGGAAAGTCTTTTTAATCTTAGGCTCAGAATAAAAACTTCTCAGCATATCACAGTAAATTCCTCTTCCACTGTTATATGACTAGACATCCATAATGGTTCAGCATCTGGGTTGCATGCAAAGCTGTAACACACAAGTGGGGAAAAACTAAGAGCCATAGCACAGATTTCCTATAAAAAGTTCTAAAATAGACTTTCCAAGGCAGGGCACGAATTTAAACAATTTGCAGACAGTCAGGCATTCATAGTCTGGTTATATGAACAAAACCCCACAAACACTTTGCTGTATGGTGTACATGTGCGTGCCAGCCCGTTTACTGAGGAATTTGCACACTTTTGAAAGGAGGAAGTCTGAATAAACAATCTCCTCCAGTTGGGGTGTAGGGTAGGGGAGAAGTGTTAATCTGCAGTGAAGTCCCCAGCTGACACAGGAAAATGGGTAACAGACTTTTGGGAAAAGTAATTGAGAAAAAGCCCATGATTCTATTTATTAACAGATGCTTTTAAGTTACCATCACAAAACAGAATGCTCAGATAGCATGGTGATGAGCTGGTTATAAAAGCAAAGAACTCTCAACTCACAGAGCAAAAGGTTTTAACAGAATCATCCAGCCGATGGGCATGGACATAGTTTGTTTAAAAAACAAACAAAAACCAAAACACACTAACACGATCCCAGGAAAAGCATCTCTTGGCACAGGAGGTGCCAAGCTCAGTCTTTTGGAGCACCTTATCTGCCTTGGTAATTACAGCTTTGAACTTGCCTTTGGCCATGGCGTTAAATCTTGGGGGAGGAAGTGGGGAGTTTGAGGTTTGGAAACCAAGTTCTTCCAAGCTAGATGCAAATGTTAGCTCTCATTCTGCGACACCTGGAGAGCCACACACTACCCAGGAGCACTTAATCTGAGAGATGCCACTTGCATCCAAAAGATTATCACTGGATTTGCCAAGTGAGATATGCTAGAGGCCAAGATTAGCGGGAAAGAGGGAATGCGCGGTTTGGAGCTGCTAATTTTCAACTACCAAGCAGACCTTGTGCAACACAGCCTGTGCAACTGAAGCCTGGATACACTGCACTATGGGTGAACACACCAAACCCTACCTTAAATTATTTAAAACTATCATACAGCTGGCTCAGATCATGTTTGTGTAAAATAGCCCACTCAAAACCTCCGATTGCTTCTCCTGTTCAGATTACATTCCCTCACTCATTCCTGTATTTACATGAAATGGTTTCAAAGTAGGCACCTATATCACTTAGGAAAGAAATACACTTTAAAAGAAGTAATAAAACTGTCACCTTTCTGCAGTGAAAAGGATCCTAATTGCCCTACGCTTACTAACACCTCCAAGATTTATGGTGCCAGTTGGATTCATCTCCCTCATATCCCATTAAGAGTGGCTATTTCCTGTCAAAGATACACTGAGCAGACCCTGTGCTCATGCTCTAACCAGCAGATAACGAGAATGGCAGCTCCCTTATTTACACTGCAGTCCTCTGGCAGTAACACTGTTTGCCTTCTTTGCTGCAGCTGTGCATGTTGGGATCAGCACTTCAAGGATTTTTATGTTCGCTTGAAAGTGTCTTTCCCAGGCAGCACGCTCTGGAATCCCGCCCATTATATACGATGCCTTGAACTGCTCCCTCCCCCCCCCTCTTTATAGCTTCCTAACTGACTGCTTTGCAATTTATGAGCAGAAACTTAAATGATCTGAATCTCCTGTATCTAATTGCAGCAAGGGAGGCCTCATCATTTATTGTGCCTTTTCATTGATTTTTAGCCTTGAAATCTTTGCTTTGTACAGCATTGTCAGAGGCAATTACGGTACACGTGTAAAGCCTGGATTCCACCACAGATCCTAAAATCTCTCACTATAGAGCCCCTTCAGAACCTCTAAGGCTTACTGATGGTTCCAATTTCCTTTTTGAAGTTGGCCCTAAGTAATTTCCCCTTCCCAAGTATATTGGGTAGTTTGAGGGGGAGGGTATTAAACTAATACCTCATTTTTTAATATTATTTTCATCTGAGCAATCTTTATATGTCTTAATATTTTATATTCAAGACTGGATTTTTGTCATCTGGCTTCTATTGAGAACAGCAAGACAATGATGGCAAAAGAGCTGCCAGCACTTTGCAACGCCCAGCATCATCTCTACACAACTTTCCTCACAGATTTCCTGATTCTGGAAGGATCTCTTTGGCTTTTTGTACTCCTTTGCAGGCTGCCATTGGGACTGGTTTGTACTTCAGGAGGTAAATAGTTAATTGGAGGACATTTTTTCCAAGTGTTCTCTCATTTGGGCCATTAAAATTCACTTAAACTTTAAAACAGCTTCTAAGACTTTCCACATGAGTGACATCAAACAGTGCAGTCTAAAGTTTTCCAGTATGTTACTTGACCCCCTCAAATGAAGGCATTACAGTTAGTCACATTCTAGACCTCAGGAATCTCTTAAACCGAGCATTTTTATTTATTTGTTTTAAAGTCTGACTCAAGCTTTTAATCTCCATTTCCCTATGCAATACTGGTAGATACCAGTTATGCTTGCCACATACTACTAACCATTTCTATTATCTTGAAACAATTCCTGTTTGTTTTTCTAGTAGAAACATGTCTGAATGATGATTAAGAAGACATCTTTGCACTTCTAGTATACAGTTACTGCACCTGCAAGTCTTTCATTGTAAGTCTGAGTCATTTTTCCATATTTCTCCATTTTTGCTTTCTAACTGAAAGACTTACTAGAGTGCCTTGGACTACATTTTGGATTTCCAAATCTAAAGTAACCAGAAAGTTTTTTGACTTCCATAGGTAGCCCAGTGAAGGGCTGCCTTAGTCTCGCAATTTAATACATCCGCTGCTTATTAATTTGTTTTAGCAGTCATTAAATTGAAACCACATACTAGATGCTTTTTTCAGTTATGCCACAAAAAAATTTTTCCTTAACAAGTTTAGTTTATTTTATAAGGTTGAAAACAATATTTTCTTAAAGTATTTAAGTCAGACATTACAAGAGCTTATGCATGTTTACTGTCACATACCCTACACCTTGGCATACTATTCTTCTATAATGTTTAGTTTAATGCATTCATGCTATCACAGACACATGAAACTTGAAATATCAAGCTTGTGCTCACACTCAATTAGAATTTAATGCACAAGATATATCAAATATAAATGTTAAAGAGCTTAATAGCATTCTAATCCTTTGTGCTGAAAATTACAAAAAAAAAAACAAAAACCACCAAAACAAAAAAAAAAACCAAACCACCAGACTTGCTATTTTCTCACTGAGCTATACTTTCTTTAGACCTCTTTGGTGAAGGAAGTATTGCCCACTTTTTAAAGCAACAGAGGATTTAAATTATGAGAGGCTAACTTTTAAGCTCTCTGCTCAAGTGAAGGAGTAACACAGCTACATGTGTTAGAGAAGACTGATAAAAGAGTAGATAAAGCAAAGCACTGCACAGATTCTCCATTTTCAGTTTTATTAGGAGCAGGGCATAGAGGGATAAGTAACACCACTTTACCCTGGGGAAAAAGAAAAGGGCTGAACAAGGCTATTAAACACATTTTCTCTATTAATTCCTATGTTTTTCAACACAGCATAGAACCAGAGTACTGTTTGGGTTTTGCCACAGTACCATAGAAAGAAATTACACTCCACAAGTGTCAGGGAGTTCTGCTGAGCAGCACTTACACAACAGAAAGCTGTATCAGAACACTTATGCCTCTGTAAGTAAAGGGACACGTTAAGTTTTGCTTCTAATAGAAATGAAATGACAGCTCTTATCATCCACAGTTCTTTCCCACCCAATTCTCCTTATGACTTTTCAAGCAAGAACAGTAACCTCATTCGTACATGCCAGAATAAGCAGAAAGAGTGTTGTTACAGCCCACTTTGTTCATTTTTTCTTATTAAATTCTGACATATAAAGACCAAACCCAAACAAAATATGCACATGCTCCACACTGAGGACCTGCCTTACCCTAGCAAGCATCTGTATCTAAATATCATGAAGTGTTATATAATCAATCTATATCAACACAGTGACTGCCTGCAAAAGTTTCAATTTTCATTTCAGACCAAAAAAAAAAAACAAACAAACAAACATATAAAACAGATTTAAGTAAAGCCATTCTTAGGTTAATCCATTGCAGAGCAAGCTTCCAAGATGTCAAACACTTCAAAAGAAGTAAATTTGAATATTCCTAGAAACATTTCAAAACAAGCTTTCTAAACATAGCCCTGATCCCAGAACTACCTGGAGATGCTGATCAACTCCGAAAACAAACAGCCCTGGCGTTGTGTTTAAAATAGCCATCAAGCAAGCAGGAAGCACTCGTCTCTTAGCACAGCCTCAGAATTACAGCATTTCTTGTCATTCCTGAAGGAATTGCTCTAATATACTTGACAGTATTTGTGTAGCACGCACAGGAGCACAGAGCACTAATGCAGCCTTCGAGGTAATTTCACCTGTGCCTTTATTGTCTTGCTTCTATTAGACAGTTGCAAGTGTCTGACTCCAGTGTTATAATGTCTAATTTATTCATATCAGCTTTACTCAACACCACAACTCCACTGATGTGTCACTTTGGAGGATCCATGGCTCCAGTAGCCCAAGGTACTTTTCAACTGTCTATTTGCTGAAGCAATGTTTAAAAAAGGGAAAAAAAACCAGAGGGTAGAAAAAAAAAAGAAACAAACCACACGTACAAATGGAAGAGCTCTCAGGAGACTGAATTTCACATCAGTTGTAGACCACAGACCTTCCACCTTCAAGTGATTGCAGTAATTTCTTCAAGAGAAGTACAAACAGCATTTAAATTTCTTTAAAATAAGGTTAATTAAACTGGAATGTCTCACTACAATTTCTTTTCCTTCACTTAGCAATAAAAAATACTCCAAACACTGAAATATATCAAAAATTCTGACTATCTGTTTTTGTTCATGTCTCAGTTACAAAGGAAATCTTTGCATCATTTTTATGCATATGGGAGTATTATTAGGACATATTAATATTCCCCTTAAATGTCTCTATACTTGAAGCTGAATATCCCAGCCCTTTCAAATTACATAAAGAACAACTTGGCATGAAATTAATGTGGATGTGGGGCTTTGGTTATTTTTAACAAGTATTTCAAGCACTTTTTTCCACTCCTGCCATGCAGCAAGAACTAAGAACATTTCAGTCAGAGTTTAAAAAAGCATTTGACTAAAAATTGGAAGTGGTTAACATTTTGATGCAATTTTAACTGCCACGTGAATATCTAATTGGGCAATCTCTTGCCTTAATGGACTGTTTCGAAGTGCTCTGTCCTCAAAGCTAATGACTGATTCAGCACTGCATCAGCCCACTTTTACAGTAGAACTCACTCAGATCACAGTTGTTATCAATTTTAATCCAAATGATCTTATGAGTTCTTTTAGAAAGCTCAGCCATTTGCCAGAACCCTATAAATAGATATTTCTCACATATTACCAGGGAAAGTGCTTTTGGGGGGGAAGGTATGTGTGGTGTGTGATATAAGACCTCCTTAAAGCATTAGGTGTTATGAAAGCCAAATAACATTTAGGTAAAACAATTTCCCCCCCCCCAGTGCTGTTTTATGTTTTTTAAAGTGCTCAGGCAAGCAACTGCTGGTTGAATACCACAGAAATGGTTGTGATACTACACAAACTGTAGCACTCCCCATGAATCTCACTGCATTGTAATATGCAAAAGTGATGGGTATATTACAAATTTTGTATAATCCCATTATCTAGCAACACACAATACAGAGAACTGTATAGTTTCCAAAGGCAGGCTCCTGGCATATAAAAAGTTATCTCCTTACTAATAAATTAAGCAACTTTCATCATGAACAAAAAAAAAAAATTGCTCCCTGCCAAGCTTAGACATAAATTTATGGGCCCAGAGGAACGAAGCAAATGTTATCTGCTCAAAGAGAAATCTCTGCACAAACAATATCTCCATTCATTTTCCTGATCAGCCTTCTGCTTTGGTCTCCTCACGAAGATCTACAGCTTCTTGCCATCTTCGGTTCTTAAACATTCCTTTCTTTTATAAATAAAAAATATATATGGACTCAATGTCAGTGAGTTCACCTAGCTTTGGATCTGACTCACTGATATTTTTGAAGAATGCAAAGCAGTGGACACATCCAGCAGTTCTACCTCTCCCTACGCTGGGGGAAGTCAGTCAGTAGGTCAGTAATGACCCTTAAATGAAGGTTACAGGGAAAAGGGACCCAGTGCCAGGACTGGATTGGCCAGAGGGACACAGGAACTTTAGTAACTGTTGAGGTTGCTGAATGAGATCTATAGTCTGACTCACGTACAGATGTGTGAAGAGACCTGTAAATGCACACAGGGTATGGAACAAACTGTCTTTGCTACAGATTCAAGCTTAGTGATGTTCTATAGGAGTGTTGTGGCCCAAAATGAATGACAGAGAAAGTCACTTTTTTTTTAATAGCTTTGTCATGATTGTATAAAAAGCTTCTTGTCTCATAAAGATGTTTCATATTTATTAAGTGACCCGACCTATTCATGACATACATTTAAAAAGTCATTAAGTGCTGCCAACAGTAGTGCAGTAGAAAGGCAAAGGACAAAGACTGTCAGTTAGCTGAGGTCTAACCAGACCGAAAACATACAAGGATTAGCTTGTGCTGAAGTTTAAGAGGGAATAGAAAGTTTTAGGTTTCTAAAAGAGTTTAGGAATTGGGGTCAAAAGCAGAATTATCTGTTTGTTCTGAGCCACGACAGCGTATTCTGACTTAAGCTCTTCCTATGGAATACTGAATAAAGTCCATCTGCATCTGAACTCAGACGGTGACTACTGGTTCCAACATCTCAAAGCCACAGCAATGGCAGCAGAGCCCATGAAGAGATGCAGTCATGACCAAGTTAGGAGGCATGGACTAAGTGTCTGCAACAAAATTATACTACAAGCTTCAGCGGTTTGTCTTTTTCTTTGCACTAGCACTTGTATTTTTACTATGTGGCAAAAATATCTAGAGGCATAGGTTGAGGAGGTTTCAATCTGCGATTTGTTTAACTTCAAAACAATAAATAAAAAATAAAAATCAATCAGAACAGCCAGGAAAAGAGAGCTGCTTTTGTTGGCTGCAAATGAAGGAGTCAAATATATCCTTTCATAAACAAACCTCCTCTCTACTAAGGTTTCTTGTAAGAACAGGCAGGCCTTCAAAAGAGGTTCAGAGGTTTGGTTTAGAATAGGAACCCAAAAGTTCAGAAAATTCATTTATCTGCAAAGCAGAGCGGGAAGTCCCAAGAGAACAGCTTGAGTGAGACTTTCTAGTGCTTACCATGTCTGTTCAATCACAAATGGTACTGTAAAAACAACCTCTCAGGGTGCTTTTCAGGAAACTAGACATTTTCTGCTGAACCAGCCAGAACCCATTAATTTCAATACCTAAAATGATGAAAAGAGAAGTTGGCTGCCCTCAAAGGTAAACAGAGGTCAAGGTGGAGCTTGGCAAGCAGCTATTTTTTGGTTAAGTACTACCCAAAAAAAAGTTGCTTCATGCAGAACTGCACAAATTAAAGGAAGTAATTTACATAAAGAGTTTATAAACTATTTTGTTCATCTTCCAGGAATAATCCAGTTGATGAGTTTACTGGCAGAAACATCAGATCAGAACACTTCTAGGGAAAACCAAAAAAAAAACCCATGATTTGTATGGCTAATAAAATGAAACTATAACATTCCATTTCAACCTGACCAACTAACTGTACCTGTCCAAATAAGAGTCCAACACATCTTTAAAGATTTTATTTAGCATCAAACAAATTGCAAGTTATCTGCAGTCCGCAGTGAGAAAATAAGGTTAAAAGTCAATAAATAAATCATATTCTGCATTTTCTGCTCTGGATATTGATAATTCTATCCAAATTGTCTTGCTATTTCCTTGATCCACAGGGCTACATCTCTTGCAGTTCTAATGGCCTCCATATTTAGATACCCAGGAGATACAGGAATACAAGTAGCAGTGGAAAAGTGACAAAAACCCACATTATTTCAAAATACATTTATGCTGTTACAAAGAAGCAAGAGTCTTGACGGACAAACCTTCCCAGGCCTCAATTAGTAATCCATTAAATCAGTACAGGTGCTCAAAGCTAATATTTGCAGACTTCCTGCTTTTGAGTGTATAGATGGAGTTAATAAAACTACCAGGAAAGGGATGTAATGAGAGTCCTTTTGCTCTCCTTTCCACCTTCCAGACAATCCCCTTTTAATTGCTGCCTAACCCCCCATACATCTTTGCTCCTCTTCTGGTGCTTAGTTTTCTGTTCTCCAGCCCCCTTTTAGCCCCAAAGGCAAGAGAGAAGGTAAAGCCTGTCAGAGATAGGGAAGGAGGACTGGGAGGGAATGCCCTTTCTCTGCAGCCTGGGACTGAGAAAAACAAGTTTTCAGAAGTTCCCTACATTCTCATCTAGGGCAGTGCCAGAGCAAATAACCAGGGAAAGCAGTCACCTGAACTCATGGCCAGACTCCCACTTAACACACCCCACTGGCCCCTGCTTGCCAGCAGATGTGATCAAACATGTTCCTAGCTCCAGGGATCCCCAGCTGACAAATTTGATACATCAGCCTTCCACAAAAATAGAAGGAAGTTAATCACAAGTGTTACTCGTTATACAGTCCTAAGAATCAGCTGCTGCTGATGCCCCTGGCTTGAGGATGGATACAGCAAGGGGACTGGAGGTGATGCCTATCTGCCACCTTTATGGAGCAGAGGTTGATCAGAGGAATCTACCTATACCTATGGCAAAAAAAAAAAAAAAATCCTTGGAATAATGCAAATCAAGATGTTCTTGCCTTAGAAAAACATTACAAATAGATAACTTTGCTTGCACTTAGAAATAAAGGGCATGTTTTGACCCAGGCAAGTCCAGGCTAGGTTGCCCCTGACCTTGACTAATCTTTTCTTGGCACGCTTTTTGTGTGTATCATCTCCCTAGAGCACAGCACACAGAGCTTCCAGTTGCTAATGCAGCTCTTCTTTCCTAAACATGCCCAGATGAAGAGTTGGAACGTAGATTTTCCATGAAACTTATTGTCAGAAGACCTTTAAGGGCAAGGGAAGACCACAGAACTGAAATGAAGGTATTTAGAGGAAAAGAGAGAGGAGCAAGAGGAAGGTAAAATTGAAAGATCCAAGTTCTAAAAGAGAATAAAACCCAGGAAGACTAAAAATCCAGGAAGAATTGTAAAGAAAGTGAGAAAGCATCAGCACAGAAGTCACTCCTCAGGAGAGGTCCTGCATCCTAGGAGTAAGTGAAAGAGGGTTTCTCTAGAAAAAATATTTAAAAAAAAAGTGCTGTGGCTCCCTCACACAGCAGTATTTGCTTATTTGCTTCTGGCTCTGCACTTTCCTGACCTACCCTACCAGAGTACTTGGAAACACTGGTTGGAAGGGCTCCAAGTATTTCACCCCTTAGTGTTTATCATTTAGTCTTTCTTAGATAAGATCACACTACTTCTTTTTGTAAAATCTAAACCTATTAGATTTCTCTGAATGTGTATCCCTGAAGTTATCACAGTGACATTCTCAGAGAACTGTCACACAGCAGGATAAAGCAGGATTTAGTTCATCAGCAAGGAAGAACTGGATACACAGTGCTCTAGTGCTTCCAGAAGAGGTGTAATAAGCTGCCCTAGCCAAAACCCCTCATCCCTGCCCCAGAGCTACAGTTTATCAGATAATTCACATTCATACAGCAACTTCTATCATGTGATCCCAAAACCACTTTATAGGCCATACATCCAGGATATTTTACATATTCATATATACTCTCCCACAGATGCAGCCACATCAAAGTCTGAAGTAATATTCCATTTTCTCCAAGAGGTGAGCCGTTTTCTTAAGCCAGATTCCTTCTGCTAACCAGAGAAACACCCCATCCTAAGTGACCGAAATTTTCTTATACTGGAATAAGATCTTAATTACTGCTTAATTTTGCCAGTTCCTATGAATCACAGGGAAAAGATTAAAGCAAAAGTAAATATTGGTTCCTTGTCCTATTTACAGTAATCATCTCAAACAATGAAGCTACTCGAGTCATGTTATTAAAAGGTGTACATGGTTACATCTTTCTCATTAAGTTTGCAGAGAACTCCCTGCAAATGTAGTGTCAGTCTGAGGTCTAAGAAGTAGTTACACCCATCCTACCAATACAGTGCAGTTTTTCCTGCAAATTCATATGCAAGTTGTTCCCAATGGCAGGCAGGAGCAGAGTGGCAGTGGAGAGTGAGAGTACTGCAAAGCAACAGTGGACTGTAAGCCCAGCACAGAGATCAACAGTTTTACATTTATCAGCAGCTAAAGATTTTCACAGTGCAGTGAAAAAGTAGAAAAACTTCACCACCCCTCAGCCCCCTCTTCAGAACACACCTCTCCTGAAGACTGGCTGCTAAATTAATTTTCCAGGAGAGCCTTAAGTATCTAAAGCAAATAACACCGTACTACATCCTTCTGGCATTCCTTTCATCCCAGAGGATACTGCATCATTTAAACCAAATACTTGTGTTTTCACTCTTGCTTTTTCAATGTCCAGATGTTTGAGCACTACTAAGCAGTGGTCAGAAGACAATGGAGCCAGAGGAGCACAATGAATAGCATGAGGATGAGTGGGCAGCGTTTCAAAAAGTCTGTGCTTTAAATCCATTAGTATTCAAGAGGTTTAAGTGCCATAATGCTCGATTCATTTTATCACAATGATTTAAATAGCCTGTTCTGCCACTGTAAGTCAGATAATCAAGGGCATGAACATTCTAGTTATAAAAGCTTGCACAGCTACAACACTGGTTGATAATTATAGGTGTGCAATTTTATGGAAATAAAGATTTCTTTTAAATGAAAGCCCAGATTTTTCTTCTTTTAGCCCAGAAAATTTATTTACAGAAAATGAAAGCGAGATATGCTGTTTCCCAGGGAAAAAAAATTTCACCTACAATAACTCAGAAAAAGATACCCAAGCCATACTTTTGCTGGCCTTTGAAACAAAAGCCTCCATTCAAGTGAAAGAAAAGCAAAACACTTCACACACAGATACACTTGACAGTACGAGTCTTTCAAGAAAGACCAGAATAACAAATAAAAACAAGCATTTTGGTGTAATCTCAGTATCTATCTGATCTGAATGTCATATAGAAAAAGCAGAAAGAAATTTCAAATATGGCTTACTGAAAGTCTAGGTAAAAAGCTGTCTTTGACACACTTCATTATAAAGTACCTCAAAGCTCCTTACTGGTTTTCTGTGTAAATTCCATTCCACCCTTTGCCTGCATGAACCCAACTGTCCAATGGAATGTTTAGTTTGTTAAAAGCAAGAACCGACATTGGGGAAAAAACTGAGTGCCATATTCAGCCAGATCTATGAAGGAAAGATATTGTTATATTAGAGTTCAGATACATTTGTGGGCTAGCTCAGCTCTTCCCTCAAAGGACAAAAAAACCCAAACAAAACGAGTCTCTTGAGTTCAGAATGAAGGACAGAGAAGGGTTTTCCTTCTGTGAAATGCCAGCAAGACTCAGCCCTGCCATAAGAGCAATGCACAGACACTGGCTTGCTCCCAAACCTGAGAAAAACATCACAGGCTGAAGACAGCCACAGAAGCACACTTGATGTTTCTGTGGCAATCTGTTTTGTACCCAGGAGTTTCTTATTTAAAAAAAAAATTAAAAAAATCAAAGCACATAAATAATTGCAGATTGAACAGCAAAGTGGAGATGAACATGTTTCAGTTCTGTCAGATCCCAAAGATTATGACAGAAGTAGTACCAGTATGACCCACCATCCACCTCATAATTCCCTAACAATATGACAAGCTGGCTTGACAGCACTGCTTGCAGAAGATAACACATATATAAAACACATACACACATTCACAAAGGGTCACACAAAGAAAGAGCAAACAATGCAACATTTTTCCATGTCATCAGCGTGAAACTCCATCAAGAAACAAGACTGAATTCTAAAGCAACTTATTAAAAATAAGTTTTTCTGCATTTCAAAGCAAGCAACAGAATCTGAGTTGCAGCAAGTTCTCCCCAGAAGGTTCTCATCCCTCACAAGCCCTTCCTGTTAAGCCTGAGGCTTGGCTGTGTGATCCGTGCTCTTTGCATAAGCTCCTCACTCTTAAGTACCCTCTTCTGCCTCTCCTTACCCACTGCATGCCACAGTCAGCAAATCTCTCCTGTGACTGCAGTTCAGTAGAGTACTTTCCCCCCTCCATCCAGAGTATTCACCCATTCATTCCTTGGAGAAACTGTCCCAAGCTGGAGAGCTAGAAAGGGCAGCTTGAAATCAGAACAGCTCCCCTGTGGGCTCTAAGAAGCCATCTGAGAAAAGGCAACCAAATGGGCTGCTATTTTTTTGCTATTTTATGATTTAAAGTTCAGCACTGGTATTCAAGCACTATGCTAGCAGTGCAGCAGAGAACGTAACTAATGTAAGTTATAGAAGACACCAGAACAGCAGTCTCACCACAGATGTTGTCTCTGCACTACATTATTGTTCCAGAAACTGTAGTTATCTTGAACAGCACAGCCGTGTTCCCATTTCCTGAGTATGACTTACAAAATGTTTTTAGGCCAGTTTTTCTTCTCCATTGTTCGATCTCGGACCTCTCCTGAATTCATCCATCTGCTTGCTTACACGCGAGACCATCAGGGATACAGTTTTATTTCACCCAGTTATAAAGCAAAGCTTGAGCAGTACTGCTCTCGAAGTTCAATCACTGTTTCAAAGCTGCCTTTTCAATCCTTAAGTAATAATAAATAGTAGGAACACTATTACCCCAATCATGACCATTTTTGTAACAAAAGCTCCAGTTAACTATTTTCATCATATTCAACTGATTAAAAGGAATGCCCTTCTGAACCACTCCTTTGGATAAGTTGAATCCCTCTATATTGGTTTTTAAATTACTACCAAGTTAAAGAGCAAATGGTGCTGTGAGAATAACTGGGAAGGGTCACCGTTAATTCCTTTTTCATTTTTTTAAAGTAATACGTACTATTACCAAAAAACCTACTGACAGGAACAACATGCAGTTGCCAAAGATCTTTGATCTTAAGCAGTAATTGCCACACCATGTTTAGTGAAGTGATTTATGATTAGACAAAATTCACAAACTCCACATATTCAGTCACATGCACTCTTTAAGGCAATTGGCATGACCATAAGTGGCATGCCATAGAAAATATTCTCTAAAAAACCTTGAAAAACAGGACTCCACCACTGAGTGACAAAGCAATGGAGCTCAAGAATCTCAACTTACTAGACAGTTTTTTTTCCAACCCTATCTTTGCTCCTGAATACTTTTACAGCCTTAAGTAGTTTGTTGTCTACACACACTAAGCCCCTCTCAGCAGCACCACCTTTCCATATTCCAACACCACGAAGGCTGAATTACATCAGCTTCCTGCTCCTGGCACAGATCCAAACTCTTTGACCAGCCCATCCTTTCTTCTAGTTAATTTCTGAGGTAGAAGTGGTTACTGCTTTCATAATCACACATTCATGAGACTGCAAATGCTTTGACACAGAATATCTTAGGCTGGTTTACAACAGCTTGAGCTTTTTCATAAAAACAACTACCTTCAACTAGCATGAAAATTTTGTTTGCTTGATAGAGCTGACAAAACCCTAGAATCAATTGTTAGCAAGTGTTTTTAGTGATACAAGCGTTGGATTTACTGCTCTTTGTTAGTCATTGGTAAGCTGGTGACAGGATACTTGAAGTGTTTCCAAACAAGAAAAGCTCTACTGATATCAATATACCACAAGATGCAGCATTTACTTAAATTTGACTGGAAGTGGTTTGAATTACCTATTTTGTACCTGGTCATTTAGAAAAGTAGTCAAGCAGTCAAGAGAAAAACCCCTGCCATCCATGCAGAAATAAGTCATATGCTGTGTGAGCCAAGTGTCAAGACATCCACCACAAAGAGTGGATAGTAAAAGAGAATAGTTAATAAGCAGTTCATGGCGAAAATAAACAAAATGGGCTCTTGACTAAAGCAGCAAACATCAGCTCTGATAGTAGCAGTCAAGTTTCGTTTGCATTTGAAAAATAAAGAGACAGGATTTATCATCTTTTGCCCTAAGCAGCATCACCTTTGATTGAAACTTGATCAAAACATCACCTTAGCCTCTCTTGAATTAAAGTATGTTACTACATCGTCTGCAGTAAAACCTCTAAGTATTATCAGCATTTCATTCACAGCCAACTATAATTTAAAATAGTAATTCCCACAACTCTTTTTTCTGCTGAACATAAAGTTGTCCAGGAAAGGCTCAAACACACCCATAGCCTGTAGTCCAGTGCTGCTTCCAATCAGGCCAGGACAGAAGTTTGTAGTAACTCAGTCCTTAACCAGATTTAGGCTTTTCCTGCTTGTCCACGAAAGGCTGTGCAGGCCTGTTTTAGTGTAGCAGCAGTCCTGCTGGCAGATCCACTAACAAATCAGCACAAGCCCATCAATCCAAGTAAAACTCAAAACCATTTGACACCAATTTAAACCTTTCCCTCTAGCCCTCAAGCCCGGTTTTCTCCAAGACGTTGTTCAAATGCTTTTTTCCAGCATCGCTTGATTGGGTCCAGACATCTCGAGATGAGATGTGGAGTGTCTGCCCTCAGCAAACAGGGTGTTGATCATGGGCATAAACGTTAGGAGATAAAATACTCAAGTGACACCTCCTTAGCAGCTCAACTCCCAGATGTGTTCAGCAAAGAACTGAAAGAAACGTGGCCATTGTTCAGAAGGCAAAAGCTGAGCACAGGAATCAGGCATGTTGACAAAGAATCAGACAACTCAAAATACTTGAAAATAATTGTTTCCTTACCAATAAATGCCCAAGGGAAAAAATAACCTAAACATGCTTTCCCCTTTTCTGTAGGCCAGCACCAAGCTACAGACTTCGTTGTGTTAAAACACCCAAAAGACAATTGAAGTGAAATGGATAAAAGAAGAATGGAAGACTTGGGACAGACTCTTTTACATTAGGAATATTATCCATAATATCGTTACTGAAGTAAAAGCAGATAAGAGGAGGATGAATGCCAGCCAAACATTGAAGTCATAAAGATGTGGAAAATTACGTCTTGAACTCATCAGTCTACTATTACTTCAGCCTTTGGCCACTAACAACCAAACATCTTATCTGGAAATGGCAAATTTTCACTTTTGGTGAATGTATGCCTGGACAGAGAGGCAGAATCTGATACAATTTTGTTTTAAAGAGTGTTTTGTTGCGTTTTTCTTAAGCACAAACACTTTCAACTGTAATCCTAAGGCAAGAAAATTGTAGTGAAGAAACAACTACTCTGCACTTCTTAAAATACAACCCACCAGATACTTATCCTAATAACAAGTTTTGACAGAATAGAAGTGAAAAGATTTATAAACACTTTATCTTGTCCAGAGCTCAAATCGGTATTGCTGTATTTCAAGCTGTAAATTGTGTCAGTTATACTGACACTGATACAACTGAGTTACATCTGCTCCAGTCTGTCCTTATAATAGATCATTGTTAATGGTCACCAGTGTTCTGCTCTTTGCCTGGAAATATAATTCTTTAGAACAATCAGTAAATAAGCTGTTCCTGGGCTATGCTTCTCAACTGCAGTAGCCTATTATCTGCTCTACAACATGGCTTAGATGGCCCCACTAGGGACAAGGGCCACATTGTCCCAGGTACTGTGCAAACAAACCAGAAAAGACAATCCCTGCCCCAAAGCATCTTAGCATAAGCAAAAAAAGAATCTGAGTGACAAAATCAAGCTGGAACAGACTCTTGCATATTGGCCAAATAAAAGGAAGACTTCATTGGGTCAAAAGGCCATCAGCAAACTTTCTGCCCTAGCAGAAGTTTCTCTCTATTAACACAGCTAACTTAAGATAAATACTGAATAATTGAGGCTGTCGTGGATCAAATATGCCCATAAAATTATATCGTACAAGGTAGACTTATTTCATGTAATGAAAACCACTAGACAAATTTAAAAATACAAATTTAAATGCACTCAATATTAATCCTGAAGTACCATAGCTTCCCGATACAGACACAACCTATGTTGCACAATCAGGGCAGACACAGAGTTGGTACTAATAATCTCACATCTGTAACATAACAGAGGACTTCCAGAGCTGACAGCAGCACTGAGTAGGCCAAAGAGATGTCTCAGGACATGTTCATCTCTAGAAGGTAGTCTGTGACACAGGTGATACCTCAGAAACTACCATCTATTCCTTCAATAAACCTCCCCCTGAGGCCATTAAGTGGTAGTGAGAGATGACCAAAGGAGTCAGTACTGGCAAAGACTGCAAATGACCAAGTGATTCCTTATCTCACATCTTCAGCCCATGAGGGATTTCTTTTTCTTTTTTTTTTTTTTTATTTTATTTAAAGTAGCCTGCCTTTAGAGACCAGATTAAACTTTAGTATCTCCAATGCGACAAGAAGCCTAGATGGAAGCACAGAGTTGACTATAACTGTTCATGAAATTTCCATGCAATTTCCTCAAAATAAAAATAATAAAAAGCTATCAGAGGGGGTTTTTTAGGAGAAAATAACATAGCCAACAACTCCAGTGAAAGGCACTTGAATGTTTGACTTTTAATAAAAAGACTCATTGCCACAACTACAGAGACCAAAAGAAAAATGATCTCCAAATCACAGACTTGACTGCAGAAATAAGCAGGAAAACAGGTTTCTCTCATTTGTGAGGTGCCAAAATCTTGATAGAAAGGTGGAAAACTCCGTTAGAATGAAACATGAGGTCAAGTATTCAGAATGCAAATAATCCACCCAAGCCTAGGAGTTTATATCCACAGTAACCACATCGAGCTATCTGCCAAAGTTAACTTGAAGCTCAAGTTTCAGTGGGAAAAAAAAAGGCAGCACAGCAGAAGATATCCATTTTAGACATGAAAAGGGCAGTTCTAAAAGATGCAAGAACAACAATATTCTAGTACTAAAAACTGAATTTTCTTTGGTAATGTACAACTTCCCATGAATAACAGAGTATTCTCAATGTTTTATGAACTAAAGCTTAGTCATGAAAACTATCTGCAGGACTTGCATATAATATTCTGACACTGACCTCAATGTAACAGTAATATTTAACTAATATAGAGCAACCACATGCTACAATGAAAGCCTCAGAAAGCAAAAAATCAAAAAGGTCATTCTAAGAAACAGATGGGGAGCTACAAAATACCTTATTATTTCTTCACATCACTGTAGTATCCAGGAGCCCTGATGAGCCCAGACCCCACTGTGGTAGATGCTACTGTACAGCCAATTTATGAACCAGACATACTTCTTGGTGAGTAGAAGAAAGTACATGCTAATAACGTTAACGCTGCCCTGACGCTGTGATATCTTAGACAATGAGAAGTGTAGAAGTTTTATATGCTTTCTTTTTTGTTATTAAAAGTAGCACTGTTACCTTGGCAACAGCCAAATCACTTGGGAGTTTGTTAAAGAAACCCAAATGTTACTTATACTTGCACATTTGCAATCAATTTAGGGAAAACAATTGGGGTTTTGTTTGATGGTTTGTTTTTTTTTTTTAAAACAAATCACACATTTTTTCCTTATGACCGACCCAGCAAATTTCAGCTTTTTTTTTTTTTAATAAATCAGATCTTGAGATGTAATTGAGGCAAATCATGTCTCATTTGCACTCAAAGTAATCTGCACTTTCTTAAACAACAAATTCTAATAATCAATCTAGGATTTCGGTCAGAAATAGGACAGACACCATGCAATACACACAAAAACCCCCATCAGCAAGCTTCCCATCTACTGTGTAGGTATTGGGCAGAGGGACAGGCACTTCCCCCAGGGGAGGTGGAGGGAACAGAACCCCAAACATGTATTTTGCAGGGGTCCAAACGACACTACCAGGTATAAGAGCACAAAAGTGGGCACAGTATGATACAAGACTAGGCTGCCAAATCTGGAACTTGAATGTTTTCTCTTTCAAGCTCTGGTATCCCTGGGTTTTTTTGGCTGTTATTTCTTTTTTTCCCTACCCTTCCTTAGTAGGACCTGTTTGCTTTTGAGGGAATAACTGGATGCATGAAGACAACGGGAAACTGCAGGAGGATCAGTCTGTGAGATGTGGTGGTTGTGTGGGATGGCTGTTTTCTTTCTCATTTTCATGAACATATTATTCCCCAAGTACAGGCCAGCCCAACAGTAACGAAAAACAGAATACTGGCAAATCCCAGCCTTTCTGTCAAGGAACCTCATGAAACTCAATTAGGTTGTGAAAAAAAAAAAAAAAGCCTGATTTCAGATAATCTCAAATTTTTAACTTGAAAGTGCCCCACATAATCAGCATGTGAACATACCACAAGTGAAAAGCCCATTTTTCTTAAAATAAACACAGCCAAAGGCACATCAAATTCATTAAGACTGTCACCTCTTCAAGGTGTACAAAGTGAACTGGATTAAAACTCAAAGGTTGAATACGAATCCTGCTGACCCATACTTGCAAGGAAAACAAAACTCAGGGAAGATGTTATCGCTTCCTGCTACCTGAAAGGAGGTTGTAGAGGTTGGTCTCTCCTCCGTAGTAACAAGTGATTAGACAAGAGGGTGCTACAAGCTGTGCCAGTGGAGGTTTAGATTAGATATTGGGAAAAATTTCTTCACCAAAAAGAGTTGTCAAGCACCTGGAAAGGCTGCCAGGGATGAAGTGGAGTCACCATCCCTGGGGGTGTTTCAGAGATGCACACTTGGGGATGTGGTTTATTGGGGGGATTGGCAGTACTGGGGGACAAGTTGGACTTGATCTTACAGGTTTTTTCCAGCCTAAATGATTCTATGACTGGTACTCAGCTTCAGTCAAACTATTGGTGTCTCACAGAAAACATATCAAGTCCTCAGGAGGTCATCCTTGTATTCTGCATTAGTTCTTTATCATGCTGCACTTGGAGGTTCAACTTAAATCATAGCCAGAGGTAACCATTTTAAACATTTATTTAATATCTTCAGTGACAGAACTGTTACGGAAACCCACTCTCCAGAAAACATGAATACTTACAAGACTGAGAAAAACCAGAAATCAACTACAACCAAGCATAAGTCATTCCAATATTACTGTTGAATAGTTACAGAGTTCCTGTTACGGTTATTGCATTAGAAACTACATTGGAAAGAAGATAATTATAGGGCTATTGGCACCTCCACCATAGGTATGTGTTACACTTATGGGTTTTTAGCATTCTATTTCCTATATTGTATTGAGAACTCAGTTACATTGTTCAGAGCATTTGAACCTTAAATACATAGTACATATATTTGCTTGCAAGTGTGTAAGTCTGAGACAATGACTCATCAGATATAACCTTAACTCTGAATTTCCTTTCATTTAAGCCTCTAATGAGATGATAACACAAGGGCCTAAGGGGTTTGTTTTACAAGATTGTGGTAGAATTTAATAGCAACTGAAGATTTTGTTTCCCCCCTGAATTTATTTTCAAGGATAAAGGAGGGCCAGACATGGACTTTTTTTTCTTTAAAAGGTACACCAGAGAAGAATTCAAGTGTATATTTGCCTCTGAGAACACTTTCTAAGAAGTGGTTCACAAGAAGTAACAACTCTTTATTCACGCAGTCACATTCCAATACACCAGACATGTTTCAGCAGGAAAATACAAAGTTCAGGGTCTGTGCAGAGACCTGTATGCTCCAGCCATATTTCAAGTTGTGTGTTTTCTCTCACACCAACCTCTCAGTTTGTTCTGTCAGTCCCTTCTCTTGGGCTGACCATCCTGCCTGCATTATTCCTGCATGTGAGGCTGCGAAGACGACAGTGCCTTCAGCTGGGTTTGCTTGTCGTCTACTTATTACACCAGTGAAGTTCAGTGACCTTTTCCAATCAGAATTACAGAATGGAGGAGGAAGATTAGAAAGGAAAGTGTGATGGCATGGGGGATGTACCTTCAAAAAGTGTCCTCTTTCTGAAAGAGCAAGCAAAAGGTTGAGACAAATAAGAGATTACACTAGGACAACTACACTGGGGTACAGAGTGGTGGGACACTTGCCTAACTGGCACAGACTTGAATTACTTTCAGATCCCTTTTTAGACCCAAGTGATGTAAACCATGGTCAAAACCAGTGCTGTGTAACACAAGGACATCAACAGCTGCAGAAAAAAAAAAACCAAACAAACATATAGAAAGCAAGAATTGTTCTGGCAACTCAAAATGGTTTGAAATTGGCACTGACATCTGTGCTCCTGAAGGGATGCAGGCAAGAGGCTGAAGTAAGAGAGGGAGGAACAAAGCAAAGCTGCCTATGGAGCAGCACTTCCCCACTTTGGACTTGATGGAATGCTTAGGGTCAACTTCTGATGCAAATTCCTGGAAATAGAAACTGCAAACCACAGTCCCCAGTCAGCAGCTCAATGACCACAGCAAGTGCTGCCACAGCCCTCGTGCCTCACATCACTGCTGAATAGGTCTGAAAACACCAGAAAATTTGTATACAGCTCCTAGGGTAAGAAAACAGCCCTGGCTTGCCACCTGTACAGGCCCACTCACAGAACCACTTCCTGAGAGTATCAGTAGAATTCACCCACATTATATTTTGGAGAGCCCCAGGAAAAACAGCAGCCACTTTTCCTCCTCACCTCCTAAGGGAAGGGGGAAGGCCAATGAGACAAGGTGGCTGCCAGGGACACTCTCCTCAGAGCACTGCACAACACAGAGGTGAAAAGGCAGAGTGGAAGAATTAGAAAGTTGCCATGAATGCACGCTGCTTATGTTTTAATTATTCGTAATAACTTAAGTCCTATTAGGCCTGTTCATGCTTACCCAGTTTCACATGGCACTGCTACAGCACTCAAGGCAATACCTCTGTTTACAGGGCATAATGACTAAATAGCTTCAGCACATAATACCTGGTCTCAGAGCTACCACACACTCCAATATCACCTCCAAAAAGTAAAAGGCCAAGCTGAGCATTTAGTTCTGTTTCCCAGAGGTGAGCAGCTAACATACCACCAACACGGGGAAGGAAAAAGTTACATGCCAGAAAGACCAACTCTTTCTTTCTGCCCCATCCCTGCTGTCCCTTTCTCTACCCTTCCAAAGAAGTGGCACGGAAAAGCAAGACTGCTGCAGGAAGGTAATGTACTGGTACAGTCATTCCTGTATGACTCTATTTCTTACACAGCAGGATGTGGGACAGCATCTCCATTTCTTCTCCAGCTTTTCTGACCCTCCTGCTTAAACTGCTTGTCATCTGCCATTGCTACCTGCTTTTCCCTGTTCCAAAAGTCTCACAAGTGAGAAACATGAATCCACACATCAGCCTAGACTGCCTATGATGAAAAGAACCCCATGATTAGGGAACAGGACAAAATTTTCTCTTGAATTTAAAAAATAAGTAAAAAATAAGATGAAGAATAGAAGCAGAAGCATTTTGCTGCATCTTCTTATATAAAAAATATTTTTTAAGCTCTGGCTGCTTATGCACAAAGCAATTCATAGCAGCTAAAAAGACAGGAGAAAGCTCTTGCTAACCAGTGAATAGAAGCAATTAGCCAAGAGAAGAGCATAAGCAACTTACTCTTTGCCTTCATACAGCTTATCAAGTTTATTCTGCCGTGTTACATCTGTGTAATTTATATAAAAAGCCAGCAGCTATTTGGCAAGATTTACATCTAGAAACAGCACTTTAATCACATATGAAAGATCAGTGGAACTGGATGCCTCAGGACATTGCAAAATTCTCACCTCCCACTAACCTGCCTAAAACTTGCCTTGGTCATGTTAAATGTTCACCAAAAATAACTTTTAAATATCTTTCATTATTAGGCTCATCTCTCTAAACAGAAACATAAAATTTATTAAAGTTATCATGTGAAACACTGCATGCTTGCACAGCAGAAACAGCAGCTTGCAAGTTCAGCAATCTTCCCTCTGCAGTGATGTAACTCCTCTAATGTAACAGAATTCCTTGAGATTTCTTGGCTAGGCAGAAATGAAGTGAATAGCAGATGTTAGAGACTTCATAGTGGGGAAAAAAAAAACAACCCACCTCCAAAAGCAAAATTTAAACGTGACTTTGCTCCCTAAAACAATAAAACGAATGGATTCACGGTATTAGCTGCTACATACAGGTCACACATCAAATCCAGGATAGCCTATCCTGTTCTTTCAACATTACATTTCTGACATTTTAATACTGAACAGCAGTTATATTTACAAAATGCATCACCTTCAAAGCCTGACCTCAAAGTGTCCTAAAGTTTCAAATGCCAGTGCTATGACTAGGTTAAGTGCCTAATTTGAGGCACTCCTGTATTTATTGCTGTTTTACAAATAACAAAACTTTTAATCAATCAAGGCCTCTCAAAAGCCTCAGTTCTTTCTTCTTTAAAAAAGTCCTTACAGGCAACAATCACACCAGATCAGAAGTTATTTTCTTGCTGATTGCTGCTCAGAAATTTTTCAAAGTGTGTATGTGCCTGCATTGGAAACACGGGAGCTGCAACAGGTACCTTTCACAAACTTGAGGGTTGGGGTCAAGAACAGAAGAGGTATTAAGTTAGCATTAGTTTCTCAGACATGGCACTAATCAGTCCCAAATCAAAGCTTATAGAAAACATGGACTGCTTGCTGAGATGCACTTGATCTGCGAGTAACCCCTCTCACTTTGTCAATATCTCACTTCAGAGGAGGATGAAAATTCATAGTTGAAGAAAGGAAAACAAATTTAATGTCCAACATATAGCAAAGCACTCCCCAGTAGGCGAAAAAGAGGACATAATTCTGCCACTTAATTGGAATTCTAATTAGAAAGTAAAAATACATTTCATACATAAACAGTTACCCTTCATTAATCCCCCTCTTCAGAAATGAAGAATCTCTTTGGGAGCTGTAGCCTAGGGGAATTTTTTTGTTGTTTATTTTTTAAACAGTCATTTATCTATTTCTTGTAAAATACAAACAAGACCAGCATAGAACAGAATTTGTGCTGACTCCATGAAAAAAAATTTGAGTTTGCAGAAGCTAATATACACCTTAATGCTGAAAATGGTGGGCCATTACACAATTTTATCATCTGATATATATGCCAAGGCTAAACCTCACTTCCTCTTATGTTCAGCTCTTTGCCAAATGTGACATTATCTTGCCAGTGGCAAAACATATGGGACACATCCCGAGTTTCCAGGGGCTGCCTGGGCCTTTCAGCAAGCTCTTTAGCCCACACTCACAAGCAGATTTTTCTTGAAGAAAAGAAATTGATACAATAGGATTCAGTCACATATAGAAGGCAGTAAGAGAGTAGATATTCAGACTAAATAGCTTAAATTGGGAGATCAGTAATAGGTGTCCTGTTTAAGATAAAGTGGAAGTAACTGAGAAAACAGAGGCTCTTGCACTACTGGTGTACCATGTTCCACATCAAATAAACAACTCAAGCCATCCAATTTTTCCAGCAGCTCAGGCAACAAGTACTACTGGGACTTACACTAATAATTCTACAAAAAGTAATCGTAGGAAGAATCTTTTTTCCACAAGCATAACTGAAATCCTAAAGCAGGGATTCTATATTGCAATCTTTTTTTATTTTTTTTTTATTTTCTCGCACAATTAACCAACTCTTTGCTCATGTTCTTTCATCTTTTGAAACACAAAAGGACCCTCATAATCATCCTATTTAAATCTGATTTAAAACAACAACTGTAAACATTAATAGGTTTAAACCATAATGATGATGACTTGCCTGCAGTTCCATCTGTAGCCAAAGCTGTGTTAGTTCACAGTAGAATTTTAGCCAATTTACATGATGCCACAGGAAACCAGAGCTGTGCTCAATTAGCGTGTCCAGTAAACTATCAAGATAGAAGAAAATACATTTCTGAATGAACATTGCCTTTTATTGCAGCAAGAGTACATTCCTAAAATTAATTTACCCACTGAAAGGATGTCATTTTACAGTAATTTTGGATATTTGTACTCAGACACATTCCAAGATAAGGATGCTAAAGGAGAATCCTTTATTCCTACAAGGCTGCTGTTTCACAAGGTGAAACAGTGACACAGTATGTCTCAGCCTGGGAGGCTACCAGTCCAAGCTTTCTCTTCGTGCTTCAGGCTTTTTTAAAATGGCACATTTTAATTGTCAGATAGCAACTATTTCTACTTTGACCAGTGATAAAGTTAGCAAGTCTACCCCATTTTCACTGACTGATCACTTGCACTTAAGACTCAGGGCTTGAAACACCTTCCCTCCTCCTCCCCTCCCCCCCAAAAAAAAGATAACGCATTTTGCTTTTTCTTATTTTCTATGTTGTTCTTTTCTATTGTCTTTTCCTTCTAACTGAAGTTAGCCAAAAAAGGGGAGATATTTCTTGCCATCTGAAATATGCTTATCAATTCATATTTTTTTCCAAATCCTTACACGCAAAAACACCTCAAACTCTTAACTCGCAAGCATTGCCTGCAGAAACCTTTAGTAAATCTTAACCCCAAAGGCAAAGTACCCATAACAGGACAAAGTTGTCCTACCCTAACCTGTTAAGACAGTTAAAATGTAACAGCCAACATTGCCTTCTGCAGCCACCTAAAACCTGTAACATGAGTACTGAAAAAAAAAAAAAAAAAAGGAAAAACTAGGGATTTTACAGTCTAGAAGCAAGACTAATGTGCATCCTATAATAGATAAGAGAAATTGCATAATATGCAAAATTCTCCTATACCTCTTTATAATTCTCATATAACCTTACATAAACACGGTCTATTTGGCAATTTCCAAGATGTTTTAGTAATAGCAACATTTCATTCAGTAATGAATTTAAAAAGTTCCAATTGCTCCCAAGTTTTTGTATTAAAGGTGCGCTTCAGTGCTGCAAAATTGTGCTGTGCAAGTTTTCTGTCAGAATAGTTTGCAGGATCACAGACTAATCTGTTAATGGAAAGTAAAGATATTATTTCAAGCAGATAGACCACACTGTAACTCACTAGACAGTCTGGAGAGGGAAACAATGAATATGTTCTCTGCAAAGGGCACAGTCACACCACATACACAATGCATGTGTGTTCTTAAATACTCCAAATTCACCACCAAGACTCTGATATCTATTTGAATTAAATAGATAATTAATAGTTCTTCTCTTCCCCTACCCACAGAGGGACCAGCTGATACATTCTTACTATGAATGAGAAGGTGAAAGTTATAGTTTTTGGAGGCTTTAGGACAGAAGAGTCAAGTAAATCCACAGGAAATTCAGATGATATCTGAATGGTCCTTTATTTGAATTGGGCATAAACCTGTTCCTAACATTAATCTGTTTTTTCTTTAAGTTATTCATCCTGTCTATTTATGCTGTCACAGGGAAAAAAAAAAAAAAAAGAAAAAAGACAACCAAACGAAAAAACACACACACACAGCCCTACAATGCACATGCCTGCAACAGGTTAGGAACAAGTATAAACAGAAACACTTGCTGACCAAGTATATGTTAGAATTATCAAAAAAACCAGTCCTTGTACATTGAGGAAGAAATAATGTCTCTCCCCTCCACCCCCAGTCTTAGCTTCCTCTAGGTTTCAGCTACATAAAACAGTTTAATGCCTTTCACATGTAGGTCATCCAGAACATTTACATAGCCTACCAAAAATAATTTTCTACAATAAATGTATTAAGCTGTATTAAGAAAACTATAATTTTACATTCTTTGTAAGAATGCTATTTCAAAGTGAAATATGCAGCATTCTAATAATTTTCTAACATTTTTCCCCCTAATATGTTTCAGTCTTATAAAATTACAACAAACATTACTGGAAATGTCATAAGACACCAAATAATTATAGGTCTGATTATTTTTTTTTAAGTGCCAATTTAGAATTCAAATCTGTGCTTTCTAGGTTTATTTTCAAATTCATCTTGGTAATTTAGCACAGCTCTTTCCAAACCTGGCCTCTAGTTAATAAGGCTTCTACACATATGGTCTGACTTTCTAAAGAGCCTATTAGGAAAGAGAGGAAAAAAAAAAAGAAAAGAAATTCCATTACTGTTTTCATGCTTTTTCATTGAACCATCACCGCATTCGCTTGCAATAACTCTAAAGGAGGATTATAAAAGTGCTTTCCCAGAATGTGTACTAAAAGGAAAGGAGCTCCAAACCTGGAGAGTATCTGAAAGGGGCCTCTTGTGAAGTGAATTCTCCCATGCAGCCCTTTGAAACCCTTTGCCTGGTCGAGCTGCTGGGCCTCTACATACAATTAGCTATTACTGCAGCTTATCCCAAATACTTTCAGCAGCCCATCACAGCAGTGATTAGGAAAAACCTTACTGCGGGTCTGTAATGGATCCATTAGCAGGACCCTACTTCAGTTCAGAACAAGTTGAAACAATTTTCACTTTCTTAACACATCTTCACTGCATGTGGGCTTTTGAAAGGGCCACATGTTAGTTACTTCTCTGCTCTCCACCGTAAAGGTTCTCCCCAGATATCCGGGCTTTAGAGATCAGTTTATTTTGCAGTCCTGCCTTTGACAAATATGAAATGTTTTCAGCTTAACAGCACGCATGTAAAGCAAAGCTCTGTTAAAAATCATTAATTTAATACACTAGGAGAAGTAAAAATAAAGCAAACTGCCACCTGTACTCTTTTCTATTAGACAACATTTGTTATCCTCTTATTGATGTGACTTCAAAATGACTAGCCAAAAAGAACGTTTTGGACAGGCATACTGGGGAGATGGAATTAGCTACAATGTGGAGTAGAAGCTTTTTTGTGCCCAAGACAGCAATGTAGCAAGTTTCTATTTCTCCACTTAGGATTCCAAATATATCATCCCCTTTGATACTATTTATCTTTATGAGCATGTCCCAACCACCCCATTACTGGTATTTTACTTGAACATAATAGCCGTGTATCACCATCTACCCATACTATAGAGAATCCCAAATCTTCTTATCTTCTTATTCATGCAAGTGAATAAAGTGAAGAAAGACAGGCAACCTTGTCATATATCCAAGGAGTCCTAAAGACCATCCCCAAATTAAACTATAAAGGAAAGGGAAGAAGGGAACAAGGTCCCCACACTTTTTTAGTTTTGAGAACTTAAGGAATGCCACAATACACCATTAGCCACTTAAGGGAAGAAAGAATAAAACCACACAGTCTGACAATTGCACTGCATCTGAAAAGCAGAACTGGAAAATCCACAGGGCTGAAGAAGTGCCAAGGGAAACAGTGGAATTTGCTAGAAGCTTTGAATTGCAAATGCAAGGGGAAATCCTCTTCTGGAAAATATATTCAAACTCTATATACAGAGCATGCAAATGCCAAAACAAATCTGACACCTTTCTCTCCCTTTTCACCTTTTGTCTTTCACCCTCTTTTTCTGTCTCACTACTTCACCTTCCTTATCTCTCTCCCTTCCCACACTTCCCCCCCTTTGTTAGCTGTGCTTTTTCTTCATTGCCTTAACTTTTTCTAACAAAGATGAGGAATCTCAAAACGTTTATTCTGCAGAAAATCTTGAAGAGGAAGGGCTCTTTTTCCTCGGGGGACAGGGAAAGTCCCAAAAGATCACACCCACATTAGCAGTTCTTCCCTCAGATCTCTGATGCTTTTATCTGCCCTGTGCATGAGAGTCCCCTTGATTTCTCCCTCTGGTCCTTGCAGTGACGGGAGGCACTCACAGAACGATGCTACAGCACAGAGCAGCTCTCCTGCTGGACATCAGCACCCCTCTGCTTTTCACCCCAGCCCCAAGTACCAGATACAGACAGCTGGAAAACTCCCAGAGTGAGAGAGAATTTCCAGTACAAGCCCAAATAACCTAAATTCGAGCTATGAACATAAATATCAATAAATGATGAATGAACCACTTATTTAGCTTATTGTCAAGAGCTAGGCTCACTGTTCAGCAGAAATAAAATTAACAGGCTGTTCCTTTCTCAAAAAGATGGTAGGCTTAGAACTATGCTAAGCTCACACCTATAAATTAGCAATTAGGATCTCATCCTGCACCGAAGAGGTCAGTGAGAGGCTTCAAATTAACAAAACTAATGCAAAGTCCCAGGATCCCAACCAGGCATTCCAAAACTACAATCCAACACAATTGCACAGGTGTTTCCTGCTTATGTCTAATGTCACTGTGAAAACTCATTTGGAGGCTCTGACCATGCTTAGAAAAGGAGGAGCAGCACAGCTTTCACTGCTGCATTTACAGGACAAGCAGTTATGCAGCTGCCTGAGTATTTTGTGAGCTATATTGCTCTTGAAGGTACACAACTAATTAAATGCTATAGTGGTATCATTTCCCCTTGGAATAAGAAGTTCTACACAAAATTTCAATTATATATGTTTAAACCAAGTTACTATTACAGAATTTAACATGTGGCTTCTCATGTAATCAGAGTATAAAGGCCATACACTTCAGTATCAGTAACTAACAGGCTACTTCTGGGAGATAGTAAAGTTTTTTCCCAGTTACAGCATACTACCAGAAAGACACCTGAAAATGAATCAGTCCTTCCTTTGCCCAAGCATTTTAAGTAAAAAAACAAATCTTCAATCTTCCTTAGCAATGGGGATGTAGAGACTTGAAAAATATCCAAGGCTTTTATCACATACAAAACTGGTGGGAGACTCACAGGCTGTAGCAGACAAACCTGGATTAGCTAGACATTATTGTTTGGCCTTTTGATCAGAAAAACCAGGATACAACTGTATCTGGTGATAAGAAAGAGCCCATCCAGGTGGCTGACAAAGCCATTCCTCTTGTTTTCCTAAAGTCTTAATGCTGCAGGCACAAGAGGGTTTCTAGTACAGCAGAAATAGAGAACTAGGACCACAGTACTATTAATTTCCTTCAGTACTATTAATTTCCTTGTTTCCTTTCTGAAAAATCAGTTCACTTTATTTTAAGAGAGAAATATTCTTACAGAAGGAAATTTGTGCATTGTTAGGGTGAAGAGGTAAGAGGAGACTCATCTCTGCAAATTCTTCTCAGTTGATATCAGTTTGTAAACTAGAACAGAAATTACTTTCCAGAGTAACCAGGCACATGGAAAGCTTCTCAGATCATTACTCATACATAATTTTTCTAAGCAAATACATTTAAGATTACAGAGCTTTCAAAAGGAAAGGAGTTTTAAATTTCGAAAGGGCTGTAAGAGTAGCCACAGGTAACCTTCTTGATACCATACTTTGGTCACTAACCCCTCTTTATATCTCCATAGCACAAGGACTCATCCTTCACAGACTAGAAAGGATTATTTTGATGTACCAAAGACCAGAGAGCCGTAGGCTGTACCCCACTACAGCCCTCACTCATCCTTTGTCTCTTTATCTCTCATCCAAAATGAGAGGGGAGAAGAGACCACACCAACCCCACCCTTCACTTCTTCGAACTTTAGCGCACAAATACCTGGTGAGCAGCACAAACTTGAGCCTCACCTTCAGCCTCTGTCCTCCCTCCTCCATTTTGCTTCTGGTGACTCCTGTGACTACCCTGTGCTTCTGCCTCATGCCCCTTTTTTTAACAGGGGTGGTCAGAGCTGTAGCAGCTGCTTCTAGTCAGCTACTCAGGCTCAGCAATTAGGCCCTTCCTTAGCTTTTTGGGGAGGATTGCTGCTCTGACACACCTGTGTCCCACCTCATCACCCGATGTCAAATAAGCTGTGCTCAGCATGGTGAATTACTTCTATCAGAGTCAGCTGTAGTCCTTAAAATATTAAACCTTTCTGAACAATACACCTTCTCCAAAAGAGTCTTGCAAGAGGTAAAACAGTTCAGGCTGTGACAAAATTGCCCTCTGCACCATCTGCTCTCCCTGAGGAATGCAAGAAGCGCTTCACCTGTGTGTGAGGGTCAGCACAGAAGTAGAGGTGGGCTCTGACAATCTTTGCTCTCTTCTGTGAGGATTACAACAACCTGAAAATTAATGTACTCATTTTATATTCAGTTGCACTTTCATCCAAAGATCGTAAAGCAGTTCTCAGACAGCAATTAATTAACCTCCAGGTCCCCTCTGCAACATGTGCACATATGAGCAGAGGAGCAGTTTTACACACGAGTTACGAGCAGTGCCAAGGAGTGGCTGGGAGGCAGCAGAGCCTCCACCTCCTCCTCCTCTCTGTGCCTGTGTACAGCCCTGCAGTGCTGCAGCGTGTAGACAATTTATAGATGATGGAAACAGAGACTGGGAGGTTACACATCGTAAAACACTTATGTGGCAACGCCAAAAACAGGTCATGGTGTGTCAGGGATGCAACACTAATTAAAAATAATAAGCCAGCTCCATGCTTTAACTTTCTCTGCATAGCTGCTGAAGGGTGTGAAAAGGAGATTGTGTTTCTGCAAACCACTCTGTTCTTGGTTTCCCCACATCTAAAGAAGGCTTCCATTATTTGCTTTTCATGTGGTAAACGGGTGTCCATATGCCACAGTCTACAGACAAACTACAGACCTCCCTGAGAGAGATTAAGATGGTAACTTTTTCTAAGAAACTATGAGCACTGTGCAAATCGTACCAAAGAGTTTAGGACAAACATAATGCAGCCAATGGAAACTACAGAGGAAGGGGGAATTTAAGATGAGGATTCAGAAGACAACTGGGTTGATCTTACAACTCACTCCTATCAAACGTGTTAACCGTGCCCCTCTCTGTCCAGCAGCAAGATTCAGTCCCCTTCCCTGTCTCAGCCCAGAGACCAGTTCAGCTGTCCCAACCTGCAGACAGCCATTCTCCCACCTTGCTGTGTCAGTTCTAGCAGCAGTGCCCTGCTCACGGCCTGGGCTGTTCAACGAAACATCTTCAAACATTTCTCTGGATATTTCCCATTCAGGAGAGGACTTAATTGGAAGTTGCCACTGCTAGTTACAACACCTACAGTCATGACTAAAAGGTATAGGACTGTGCTATACTCCATGGTTTTTCAGCTAAAAGTGAAAAACAGGTTTTCATCTGCTTTCCTTCCAGCTCCAATTCTCTTTCTCTGGCCTTCTGAGATATATTTGTTAGGTAATGCAGGATAATCACCAGTTGTCAAGATAACTGTCATCATGTACACCAGAAAATTTCTAACTATCTTTTCAACCTTTGCCACTTCTCTGCACGTATCCAGGTGTAACTTGCATATAATGTCTCTTTTTGGCTTGCCATCCCATGGGACAGGAAGTAGGTGTGGGAAGAGATTTCAAACCAGTCTTCCCGCGTCTGTGGTGCACCTCAATTTTTATTTTATGTGTGCCTCTCTCAGCAGACTGTCAACATGAGACAAAATTAGTGGCAGACTGTGGAGCAAATGCAACCCATACATTCCTCTGCCATGGTTTAGAAACTTCATTTCACTTTGGTTGTTCTTGTGCACCACTGTAAATGATGGGAGATGCAGAGCCCAACCAGCCCCGACGCGCAGACTGCATAGTTCAGTGTTTTCTTCAGATTTTCCCTTTCAGAAAGTAGTTTACTTGGACAAAGAGGTGTCTTTGTCTCACCCTCGATTATGAAATTCAAATGACAGCCCTTTGCCTTAGGTGCTGCTTCTGCTTTTCCTCTCTGCTTCTTTTATTTCTCCTCCCTGCTGCTACACTGGAGTGAATAATGCATTTTTTAGCTAATTTCCGTGGATTAGGCTTCCAATTAATTCAAGCCAGTTTTACAGACTGCCAATTCAGGTTGCTAAAATTCAGTTGGACTTATTGGGGTAGGGTGAGGGGGTTTCCCATAAATTTTTTCCAGACTAACTGCAAGAATTCGGTGGAAACAAATTAGTCATTTTTGCACGTGAGTATATACATCAGTATCTGCAGGATTTGTTTCAGCCCCAACTGAAAGCACAAATTACACTCTTCCTTTCTAAAAGGCCCAAACACGGTTTCACACCAACTGACAGAGGTAGTAATTAATGTGAAGGATCCCTGGGGTCTTTTAACCTCCTTTCTTAGCTTTTGATGGCTGAGACAACCACAACCTGTGTGCCATTTAACTATCTATAAAATTGAGGGGGGAAAAGCATTTAAACACGACATTGAGTTTTCTTTAAACTCTCTAATGAGCTCTAGATAAAGCAGAGAGGTTTTTACTGCGGATTTTAAGAAACACTTTTTCCCCTCAATTGTTCTCCCTAGGGCACAGCATTTCTGTCTCCTCATAAGCAGAGAAATCCAGGAACAGCTCCCACAAAATCCAGGAGCACTGATTATGTCAAACAGGATTGCATAGTGAAATTCTGCCGTAGGACTCTTTTACCCATTTCATTGGCTTGGTGCAGTTTGCCATGTCTCTATTCAGATGTAAAACTGTGACAAGAGTTTTTCAATTGCTTCTTTCTTTGTTTGCTGCAGTTTTGCCAGCTACTCCAGGGTGGTTCAGAATTATTAGCTCATTCAAATAATGCAGCTTTATGACACTTTACTTAAATCAACTAATCCCTAAGAGAGGTAGCAATAACTATTGGTTAAGCCTGGGGTTGGGAGCTAAATTTGCAACCAAACTGTGATATTGGACAAATCAGTCAACCTTCTCAAACCCGGATCTCAGAAAGGAAGCATCCCTCTGGCAAAACACTTCAATATCCTCTAACGGTGGAGCTTGCTGCAAGTGTAGAAAATATTGAAGGACCAGGGAGAATTAGCTTTTAGTTTGATTTCCAGTTCAGGAATTGCAAGTTAACAGTGTAGGAATTGCTCCTTGTTAAGCATTCCAATACTTTGTATAGTATACCACAAAATAACTTCTCCAAAATACATACCTAAAGGGATACTGCAGATGCCAAATGGTGCACTCATATGCTTGAATTAAAGCCGCCCATATCTGAGCTCTGAGAGACTCCTGAGAAGGCAACCAGCAGCTGAACCCTGCCCTGTGTTCTCATCCAGACCTGTGCAGCAGGAGATGAGTTACTGCTTAGAATTGCCATTTTAGCATAAGCTGCCAAAGAAAATGGGTTGCACTTGGACACCAGGCTGGACTGAAGGCAGCAGGTGTGTGTCTGTCCTGCTTCATCACGGGGCGAAGGAGAGCCTGCAAAGGGCAGGAGGGGACAGCACACAGCAAAGAGCCAAAGTGGTGATGCTTCGTGTTGCCACCCAAGCTCATTTAGCAGAGCCCTGGATTTCATTTGTCCCTTGAGTGTCTGCTCATGCACAACCACAAGGTCTCATCAGATCAGATTTTCATTTCCAGTAAGTGGGTGAACTGGTTCAGATGGAGCAAGAGCATGTGCTTTCACTTCACTTCTCTCCATGGTTTGTCAAGTGTCTGAAATTCTTCAGGCTGGAACCAGAAACAGAGCAGAAGAATCCTTTTAAAATACAGCAGTCTCTGGCTGGTAATGAGAGCAGTGAAGCAGTTATCCTCTGAGCTCTATTCCTTTTATTTAAGTAAGGCTCTGCTTAACCTAAAATGCTTTACAGAAAATTTTGACACAGCCTTGCCCTGGTGAAGATCAGAATTTAAGATCTGACAACTAAAATTAAGCAAATAGTCAAGAAACAGCAAGTGAATAAATTGATTTTCCTATTACGAGGTTTAGGGGGAAAAAAGAAGGAAATCGGGAAAAAATTGATCTGAAACAGAAGTGGCTTGGGCTGTTTGGAAGAATTAAAAAAAATAACAAACAAGACAACCAAAACCAAAGCAAGAAGTATCAGCTACATCTTTTAACTCAAGGTAAGATATTTTAAAACAGCTGAAAAGTTCCCATCTATGAAAAACAATGATATGTTAAAATGCTATCCTAATTCTAAATTTTGGCTAAAATGATTCCTAAATTTAAGAATATTTTTAATATTTAATCTTTTCATTTCCCATCAAAGTCACTTTACTTCAGAAACTTTTATCCAGTTCTCTATCAGAGAACTCCTTTTAATGGTAGAGAATGCACTGAACTGTTTAACCATCTATCATTTATTTACTGTGTTCAACACTTTCCGAAGTGACCAGTGTTTGGACTGTTCTACCTGAGATCCCTTACAGAGATCTAGCTTTCAGAAATTCAGAAGATTTCCCTTATAAGAAATGAGAGCCAGCTGACCGGTGCCTACATGGATGTTTTGGTTTGCAGCAGCAGAGAGCTCTGGAGTGAGCCCAGTCACTGTGCTGGTGGGATTGACAGAGTAATTCTGTTTGATTGCTTCCAGAGAGGACCGAACTGGAATTTCATCTTCGGGTGTTAACCATAGGGATTTGAATCAATAGCTGCCTCTTTGGACAGCTACATACCATGCCTGTGATGTAGACCTTCAGTTCAGGAGTCCAGACTGAATTTATTCTGAAGAAAAATCTCCAAAGAGCATGTTTTGTTGATGCAGAAGCCTCAGCACCAACTTCTTTAGTCAACTAATCTGCCACTACTGCGCTGATTTATTTCTTAATGTAGCCGTAGCATAGGACATCTCATGGTGAACTTCAGAAAATACTGTCAAATCACAAACTGTTCCTGAAATTAAAAGCAATAAAAGAGAGCAATTTGCAAGATGAATGAAAGAAAACAGGAAAGACGCAGCAGTAAGCTCATGAAATCATTGAACTTACATTTCTTCACAATGGTTTCTTGGTCAAGGCAGGAATTGATATCTCCTATGTTAGTACAAAGAAAGAAGCATCCCAGTCACTTTTATCTGATATTAGACAATCTTTTCATAAAAAAACACCTTGCAGCAAACTTATACAAACAAGGGTTTTACCGACAGAGAGACTGCGAAACTAAATACTGTATTTGAGACACAGAAAATGCCAGCACTCTAATGGAAAGTGTGATTTTTCTATAAATGTTCTTTTAAAAGTTAACATAGTAACTATGATTTCAGCTTAGTATTTTTAATATGACCTCACATAGTGGTGTCTTGGCCTGGAAAAAACTATGATGTTGTATGTAAACTATTCATTACAAATCCACAAATTGAAAACTTACCCAAATCCTTTGGAGCCATATGCTAATAACGTCAACATTCCTGTAAGTAAAGAAAAGTAAAGTTTAAAAGAAGTCGTCATTCAGCACCAAGCCAAAACATTACTATCACAGTCAAGCCTATTACAAAAGGGAAACCACGTTTTAAAGACTTAAAAGAAGTTTGCAGAAGTCTGCAAAGTTATCAGCCAAAATCCTGATATAAATCTCAGATCAAATGGATGAGACATCATAGATATTTTAGCTACATCCAGAATTTTCAGTAATAGTGGGTCTTGCTGTAACACAACCCTGATGTTCACAGGCGGTGCCCTGGTAACCCCGTGGACATCCGTGGGGAACAGACTGTGCAGTCAGGCTGTAGAGAAGACAGTCTTTGACAGTTCAGACATCCAAGGAGTTTGATCATGGCTCATCATGCAAATCCTGAAAGCCTTATACTACTAAACCTCATTTTTTACAACATGTAAAAACTGATCACAGAATCACAGAGAGGGCAAGGTTGGGAGGGACCACAATGGTCCCTCTGGTCTAACCTCCCTGCTCAGAAGAGAAAAAGCTGCCACTTGAAGACACTTTTCTCCATAGTATTTCCCAGTCATTGGGACTGTGGAACAAAAGAGATGGATGCCTGTAAATGCTGAAAATCCACAAGAGTCCTTTTATTTCTATAGATTTCACCTCTTGTCTTTGTTAAGTGGAGGAGTCAAAATTCTCAGCTGAACATCTATTATACCAGAAATTTGTTGGTTTACTTTCTCAGAGGAGGAAAAGAGCAGGGAATTTCGCTCTCGCAAAGAAGGTGTAGGTACAGATGCATCAGTGTAAAGATAATTCTAGCTATTGTTGGACACTTGGTGAGCAAAAATTATCTTCTTCAGTATCAACCCCACTGTTGTCATTATGAGATTTTCTCCTACATGTATGGCTGGATTTGAACCAGCAGTTGCTTTCTAATTTTTCTTTTCACTGTATTATAAGATAGAAACAGAGAACCTTTAAATCTAAGTTAGAATTTAACAGATTTTCTCATTTAAACTTTTTTTTTCCCTTTGGAAACTTGAAAGAACTGCCCCATAAGTAGATAAAAAGCTGCCTAAATGATAAATGTATCTCTTCATGCAGGTAAGTTAACCACATAGTCCTTCAGGGGGACCCAGATCCTTACAAAGGGAACAGCATCAGGCCTCAATAACACTTAAGAACCACTTTAAGAAATTCACTACTGAACAAGCTTGGCCAAATATCATACACTGGGGTGATCTCCCTCAGAGTTTTATTGTTTCAGAAAATAAATCTTCAAGCATTAAAAAAGGACGTTTTGTGGCATTTAAGAATACAACACCCAGAAGTGTTGAAGGAAGAAAAAATCTCCCTATCTCAAGATTTGATCCAAGCCTAAGTCCAGCTTTTTTCAAACAGCTGCTATTAATTCAGCCATTAGCAAGATAGTAGCCTTCCATAAAATTCTATGTATCTCAAAATTGAATGTAACCTTTCATTCCCTGGGGAGCAGATAGGTCTGCACCTGAAGGTGGCCCTCTAATTTTTGTGATCATTAAAACTGTAGCTCAATACCTGAAAATTCATAATTTATACATTGATTTTTGTAGTTAATTTGTACCATTTCAAACAGAAACCAGGCATTTCTCCTGCCGTGCCTAATGAAACATTAAAATGCAACTGTTTAATGCCAATAACCAAATAGATATACAGAAGTATTTGTGGGGTGGGGGAGGAGGAGTGTGGAGAGAGAGAAAAGGGAAGTAGAAAAGATACCTCCAGAAGGATTATGGATAATGTAAACATAATGAGTTCTGCAGTTCTGTATGTCAGGGCCACAAGACTTAATGGTTTCCTGTGGAGTGTCGTGTCACCTTCCAGGGTCCCAGAACTCTCCAAGTGTGTACTGGAAGAAGTTTTAGCTTGGGACAGCCGGAAGGAGTATTTCAGCTAAGCCTTTAATATTAGGTACAAGAAACTTGGGTCCTTTCCTAAGTGTTTATGAAAACATGAGAAAGTGGTCTTGAGAGTATTCCAAGTTCAAGTTTATTTACTTTTCTGATTAAAATTAGATGTGCAGAGAATGGTTCTTGCATGATAGGGGTGGGGACATGGTGTTATGAAACAGAACATCTTTTTAGCATTTACGGATCAAAAATGAGGGCTGAATCCATAACAAGGCTCTCTAAATTCCTAAAAACAGCCTTTGGTGGGCCTGTAGAATTCCAAATCTCCAGCTCATGCTGTTCCGTCAAGTAATTGATCAATAATAAACTATGAAGCCTCCAATAACTTTAAATATGTTTTGTTCTTGACAAGGTGAAATACATTATGTAGGATTACAGGCTTTCCATATTAAGAAACTGCAAACTTCTGAGATTTCAACACTATCATTCTAATTGCACATAAGGGGCAGACTGGTTCTGGGTGATGCTGGTTTGAGAAACCTGTGTAGTCAGTTGTAACTGTGGTGGGTGTTCACCCCTGGAGACAATTTAACACATAGCATTTTGGGCCAGACTGTTGAAACAAAGAACACAGAAGCAAAAGGGCTTTTACAGAAATTGCTAGCTAGTTAGGACTACCATCCATGACCTAGTTCGCAATTGAAGAGATACAGATGTTGATGAATCCTTCAAAAATGTGAAAAAATTATTAAAATACTGGAGTAAGATGTATTGTCTCAGTGACTCAGATCACTCAGATCACGGTTTCAGTGCAACTTGCCAAGGTTTTAGGGAAACAATTGTGTCAATCTCCTTCATGTGTGAAGGGAAACATCAATTCATTTCCCTCTATCTGACAGATAATCAGTAAGATGAGAAGATCCTATATGTTACCACCAATAGGCTGGAAGTGATGGAGTGTACCTATATGCTGGACAGGTATATAAAGTATAGCATTAAAACTGCTAAAAGTAAAGATGATGGTTAACTGGGAAACAAGGACATGGAAGTCCTGACAGAAAGAACTGGATCGTTGAAAATGTGAGTTCAGTGTGAGAGATCAAGGGGAAGCATCTGCAGAAAATCTCTTATCTTTCTGAAGAAGGAGGATTCTGATGAAAAATTAATATCTCACTGATGTGGATCCTAAGACATACTAATTCTGGGCTTATTTATAAACCAGATGGTTAAAACTTACAAATTAGAGATTTTTCCAGAATGTATGGACCTGAAAAAGTAAAGCCAAAAAAAATTTTTTTACTTATTTATACATTTTCCTAATGTCTAATGGTATATTTGTACATTTCACTAAGCTTATAAACTTGAGGGAAAGGTGCCATTTTACTGTAATGGTTTGACTGACTTCCTTACTAATTTGGAAATACATGTATTTCACACAGCACATCCGTCAGTCGCTTTAAGAAGGTGGTGTGTTTTCCAGAGGTAATATCAACAAATTGTCTCCTACAGTCGCCTTGGTAACTCCTAATTTGTTACTGCATAAGTGGATTACTTATGTTTAAATAGCTATAAAACTTTTTTTGAGGCTGTTATAAAAACATCCTTTTACTTTTCAAATTGAATACCTGTATCTGTGTGTATATATGTATGTATTGGATAGGAAAAGTGCTTTCCCAGCTTGATTTTACCTTTGTTGCAGTTACCTAGATTCAGTCTATCATCCTGGAAAGCATCTTCTCCAAGCAAAGGAAATGATGGTCCTTGTTGCTCCAGAAGAAAAGTCCTCCAGGAACTAGAAGTTCCTCTCTTCAAGCACTAGCTTTGCAAAACATCTAAGAAGAGTTTTTAAAATTCCACTTTACCAATCTCCATTAGACATTAAGAAGAAAATACAAAGCAAATGTGGGATTTTTTTATCATATTTATCCCAATTCTGATAGAAAACCAGAATGATTCAACACAGTTACTAAATGAAATAAATGGGTTGATACTTACCATTCACTGACGGTGAATAAGATTTTTTTAAACATTTGTTTTCTGGTTTAAAATAAACAGAAATAGATAAAACTCATTTAAAAGACATATACACCTCCTTATTAAAAAAATCACCACCTTTAAAGTTGCTTCTTTCAACTCTTCTTAACAGAAAAACCCAGAACTGAGAAAATGTTTTCATCAAATTTAACAAATAAAAAAGAACCTAATTTTAATCCAGTGACAATCTCAGAGTCTAACAATGAAGCAAAGCATCCATAATTCTATTTAACTCTGCTTGATGTGAAGGTTTTATTTTGTGATCATTTTAGTGCATAAACCCTGATGAATAATGGAATTTTAGAAAAAGAACCCCTATTGAGTCAAGCTTCATTGACATCTGACTGGTAGTCTAAGAGCCTGCAGAGAGGGTCCAAAGCAATGCATCATAGCCTCCCAGCAGGTCATTAAGGCATTACCCAATTAGAAAGCAAGGCTACGGAGCGACATTGTTCACAGCAGAGCAAACATAATTGATTTTTATTTCAACAGGGGGGAGAACCTCCTTACTAAAGAGCTTTAGCATAATTTCTTATTTAGGAGAGGTTTAAAGAGATTTGTGCTGGAGTATTTAATTCCAAACCCTGGGACAGTCTCTGGCAATGTGTATAAATTAAGGGGCAGTTGACTTCACTCATTCATATTCAAAATAGAGACTCGCTTGTTGCTCAAAAGTAGCATGAAGATTTCTGAGCAATGGCATCCAACACCAGCTGTGCAGGGGCACAGCACTTGGACCCTCACAACCTTTATACAGTTCATGTAGCTATCAGCAAGCCAGTTTCCTGCTTTAAGGCTTCTCCCCGAGGTACTTTAAGATGCTAATACACTGTATATAGTCAGCAGCTCTCCAAGAGCACTATGCAGACGGAATTCGCTCCCAAGACATCTTCATCATCATCCATCTCCTTCTCATCTTATTGTTTCCCCACTGGTTATTTTTAATCCCACTGTTTACAGGCACTGTTGGGTGGGAATGCTCAGTGACAGCCAGACTGTAGCAGAGAAGGATCCTAATGAATGACAGCTTGGATTTCCCTGATTTACTGTATTACAGAAACACAATGGAAAATGTTAGCCCTGTTATCTCTCTTAAGAAACCTGTGTTTCCTTCCTATGACTAACATGAAGCCCTTTTTCATTGATAGCCATGCAAGACCAAAAAAAAATAAATTTAAAGTCCTACTGGAAGCACCACACTCCAGCTTTGAAAGCAATCAGGTCATAAATTATACAAAGAATGTTTGTTTTAATTTATTAACACTCAGTGTTTCAATGAAAACAAATAACTTTTAGTAGAGGCATTTTTTTTCCTAGTCTTTGCATTTAAGGTCCACTGGAGAACAGATAGCTGGAAAATGCTATAAAATCCTCACTTTTTACAAGACCCAAAGCGACACAACAAAAATTCTTACTGGAAATATTTGTAGATTACTATCTCCAAACTGTGTATACAGTAGACTTGGGAAAATTTGTTTTCCCCTACTCCTTTTACTTCAGTGTGCCAAATGAAACACATAAAAAAATTAAAGGACTTCTCAGCTGTAATGGCAAAAGTTCATTCCCAACTTCATACGTTGGGTCTATACCTCGGAATCACGTGACTCATCAGTCTCTAATTTTCTATTTTCCATGATGTTTCTGACAAAAATAATTATCATTTTCAACTTGACTTATGCCTTAAACACACTTCTTTTTTTTCTTTATTCTTAGCTAAAGCAGAACAGGGAAAAAATTTTATATGGCGCTTTAATTTTCGAGTCTGCCAGCAGCAGTAGGGTGACAATTTTATTCCACTTGGTTGTTCACAAGCCTACTTCACTCTCTTGCTTAAGCACTGTCCTGAAATACAAGGAAAGCAAAGACACGGAGTACATTATTTTTATAAACACTCATGTACTCAGATATATCACAAACCTAGCAGCAGCGAGGGCAATTTAGCAGTCGTTTGTCTTAGCACAGCACTTATGAGCCCAAGGCACAGATTGTTACCCCTCAGTGTTAGTCACGACGCCAACACACATCAAAGAAGAAATCCCTGCCCTGAAAAATTCGCCTCTAAAAATTAGTGCCCAGGACCAGCTGTTTGTGAGTTTATCCCTATATTCCCAATTCTCTTTTCCCTTTTTTAAGGGTAGGATCAAAATCAATTTTTCCTGGTGCACAGATCAACGTGAGTATAAAATTTCAGTGGCAGCGGCAATATATTTATTGTGCAGTGCTGCTTAGTCATGTACCAGCAGAGTTAGTAAGATTTTCTGAGGGCTGCCAAGGCACATCCAGTGCTCATTTCACAAAAGACCAGCATTCTGTCTTCCTCTTGTGTCAGAAAGACTACAGCTTCCGTGGACCCTTTACCACAGATAAATTTAATATCAACTGGCAGTCAATCAGATTATTCAAATCCACGCATATTTAACTGACTAAAGGGTCTGTTCTTTCCACCACATGAATGTTTGAAAAAAAAACAAACAACCTCTTAAACTAATTGTGACAGAAACCATCAGTGCATGAAGCAGTGTGGTCATTTTCGTTAGTTACTACTACAGCCTAATCACCTCTGCCCCAAACTCTTTCAACTGTAGTTATTCCTGGGAAATTATCTTTGTTCACAAAGAAATCCCCACCAACAAACCTGCTAAAAAACAGCAAAGCCATAATTAAACACATGGTTTCTAAGAAATAAGCCAGATCCAAAAACACACAGGATTAAGCTGATCCTTACTTTGAAAACAAATCATCTCAGCCAGTGGTTTTCTATCCTTCTCCATTTTTTTAACATCTACATGTTTTCTAGCTGTAACAAAGACCCAGTACCATATAGTAATAATAACCTTTCTTTTTCTTGTTATAATTGTGACATATGTCTTGAAAGCAGTCACTGACAATTAGGGGTTTGTAGCCTCAGGCTCAGCCACCACTGGTCAGGTAGAACGCTTGAAGTATGGAAAGATATTAATCAAATATCTTGAAAGGATGTTGGAGAAAGTTAAAAACTTTGAACTTGCTAAAACTCCTCACATGTAGACGTGTCTTTACTCTGCACCAGCTGCCCAACTGAAGCAACAAACCTTCAGGGTGTGCACTGTGCAGCCAGGAAATGTGGAAGAAAGAGATCACATGCTGAAAGCCAGACATGGGTATAGGAAAATACCCTTTCCAGCTTTGAGAAGGATAAGTGGAATGGTTTACATCTGGAATTAATAGGTCTCTTGACTTAATGAAAATAGGCAATGCATGTTTTGTATGCTAGGTTAGACTGTTTTGATTTGTAACAAGGAAAGAAAGTGTAGAATATACTGTACATGGCCACGTTCTCCCACAGGTGTGTGATGGGTGGGCTGGAGAAATTGGGCTAATTTTAGAACTTTCACCTTGTTAAATGTTTCTGGAGTTTAACTTTGTAATAGGAGACATGCTGATATTACAGTCCTTGAACATTCCTCAGCAGTGAGAAAACAGAGGGAAATGGTCTGAAAATTCAGTGCTTAAAATGATAACTATAAATTATACTGTAACTTCAGTCCTTTAAAAATGCTTATGTTACTGGAGGATGTTGAACAAGGCTGTGTTTTTCTCTGAGGAAGAAATGCTGTAGTTCACCACAGTAAATCTGCATGCAGACACTTAAGTACATGAATAACTATTATTTTGTCTATAAAATCATTCTCTAATATTCAGTAAGTTGTGTATTCTTAAAAAGAATTCTGAAGTGCTTAAAAAGTAATCTTGGAAAACCATTCAAATTATCTGATTTTACATTTTACATAGTATCTTCTTTTAATAGTTCACTTTCTGTAACTTTCATTTATATGCTCACTGGTAGCTGCATATTCAAAGCTGAACATGAATGTACACTGTATATAGTATGTTTATTTTTATCTATACTAATTGAGAGAGTAAATTTCAGACAGACAAGAGCATGAAGAGTCACTTGAACATGAAAAAGTTCTAAGGATGTGAATAACGGGACAACACGGAAAATACCTCCTAAGCAGAAGCTTAGTTGTCCTTTAGTTTCCTTCAAAACACCATCCAAAAAATCATCAAATGAGCCAGGAAGGTAAGTAACATGAAAAATTAATGTCATCAGGTTGAAGACCCTGTGCTTAATCGACATTATTAGATCAGCTTAATGTTTTGAGTCCAGGCATTTATCCAGCCTTGTGATGGTTGTGTTCACACATACCAGTGAAAAGATACCTGAAGGTGCATTTATCTCTTCAGTGTTCTGTGACTAAAATCTTGGTGCTGAACCCTTCAGGCGTCACAGATTTAGGAGAGTCCAATAGTTTTACACAGAGCAAGAAACGGAAAGTGGCGTTGACTGTCGAAATGGACATTAAGGAAAGGTGCAAATAATGAGGTCTAGTCACACAATAACAGCGAGTAATAAAGTGGAAAAGCACTCTTTTCTTTAGCTTAGTACAGCACAATCAAAGAAGAGATCCATGTCAGCAAGGAGAATCTCTGATCACGCAGGGCAAGTCCCTTTAACTGGCGCAATAAGGTCTGTCCTGCAGCCCCGTGGAAAGCAGATGTCAGGGTAACGACCCAGGCCTGCGAGCGTTTGAACCGGCAGTGCCGTGTTCAAAGTTCAGTGATGTCAAGGCACATCTGTCATGTGCCCTGACTTTAAACGAGGTCCGTAAAAAACATCAAGCGTGAAAGTGGTCAGGAGTCAGATGGGGCCTTTCCTGTGAATGAAGACAGTCAAGAATATATTTGCCTGAAATTCATTTCGAGCCTGAGGAGTTAATGGAAAAAAGCCAGACTTTAGTAAAGGGTTTGTCAGAAAATGGTTCACCACTGAGCACCTCTATCAATTAAAAATCACACAATGTAGAGGATTTCACCTAGAAGTTGAAAAGAGAGAAAGCAAGGCAGAAACCATAATTTTTATAAATGTCTGATTCTTCCTAGATTTTCACATTATATTTTACAATGTTTCTCTTTCCATAGTTAGATGAACTATACACGTTATATAAACATCTTAATCATTTACCACCATAAAGAGATGGTCAAAAACAATCATTTCGATTTGCACAACTTTTTAAATTTTATGCTTTCCATGGGCCCCCGGAAGTTTCAGGAATACATATGGGAAGACATCGGGGGGAATAGATTCGAACAAAGAACTATGAAAAATGTTACACATTCTTTTCAACTTCTAAGACCAGGAAACAAGTTATGCCCATCTGATAAGCAATACACCATGTCCCTAAGAGGTCTGTCATTTACACCCCAAGAAGTACTGAAAAAGTATCTTTAATCTATAAATACCTACAAAGAAAGTCAGAAAACCTGCTACTGTGTCTGGGCAATTCACTGAAATTCATATATTTCAATAAATTATTCATTAGGATTTATTTTCCATTACTAAGTATCACACATAAATTACTCATAAATGCTAGTGAAATCTGACAGCTGAAAACATCTGTCCTCCCATGCTTATACATCTTAATTTTCTTCCTTCAGCTTGTCTTTATTTCTCCAAATTAACTATGCCAAATGGCTTAAAGATACACTATATTTGATTGATGCCATACAGACCAGAGCTGCACGGCACACAATACACTCAGAAAAGATACAGAACATCACTCCCAAGGCTGGAATCATCTTAGTCAGAACACCAGCTTTTTATGCCTATGGCTAATGAATTTATCTCCTGAAATAAATGTATCTTTTGGACTTGGATCAATGCATGCCTTAATTAAAACCATGTTTCTGTATAAGCATCTAACAAGAACACATGAAGGCCCTATTTAAATTGGAAGAGAACAGTATAAACCAGTATGGCTTTTAAAACTAACTGCTTCCAGGTGCAGAGAGAGTGGAAGCTTAGTGCTGTTTCCAACTTGATGCTTGGATGCCTTTGTTCTTGAAAGTGTAAGGTTTCTCTCATTCTCAGTTTTATGACTGCAGGTTTCTATGTTGCATAACACCCTATAACAGAGCACCAAAGGGCTTAGTTTTATTGTTTTGTTTCACTTTATTGACTGCATGTTTTATTCAGCTAATATGTGCCATAGAGGCAGGCAGTAACATCTCAATTACAACGCCAAAGCTCTTCCTTCTCTGTAAATGACCAGCTTCAATCTGCACTTCGTTATATTCACATGCAGGTGTTAAAAGGCAAGGAAGGAGGGGTGAGGGAAGGCATAGTTGAAACAGACCATTTAAAGCATTACAATTGGAGAGGCTTTTTTCCCAGGTAATCCTCTAAAACTAAACACATTCCAGTATCTGATATTTACGCTGTGGCAAGCCACCAAGCCCCAGCAACTGTTGCACAGACATGGGTGTGAGAAAGTTCAAATCTAAATAAAAACTCCTCCAGAGTTTGATCAGAGCTGGATCTGGTATTTCACTTTACTTATTTCTACTATTGTGCATCCCTGTTGGAGAGCCAAAGAGACTTTGGCAATGCAACAAGTACACAAGCAAGAAATTGGCACTCGCTACAGCTTATTCAATGTCCTGAATATTAAAGCTTGTTTTACTAAGAAGGGGAATGCTGAACAGGATGACATTGGGAGTCTTCATGGTTCCTTTTGTAATGCCACTGGATTTTTTTCGTTCCCACAAGATTCCCACAAGGGCAAAGAGACAGACCAGCTGAACGCTAGAGACAGATACAATCTTTTCCTGTTAATCAAAAGTATGCTGAGCTGGCAGGGCAGTGGGTGGGAGGTTGAGGGAACAGAGGGGAGAAAATTAGGAAAAAAAAAATCTGGAATTTCATTTATAAAAGAGAAACAAGGCATTTCTTTGCAGGTGGAGCTGCAATTTAAGTGAGTCGAAAAACTATTTTATCTGAAGGATGCCAAGTCTGATAATACAGCAGCATCAATCAGTTCAGCACATGAGCCCAAGTCCTGCTAATGGACTTGAAAGTTTAATGTCTGTTTTTCTGGCCATTGATAAATAGCCAGATATCAACAGCTACCAGAAATCACCATCCCCAAAAGCAGCAGACCCTGGATACTGAATGCTATAAGGAACAGCTCTTTGCCTTTCCATAGGAAGTCCCTATGAGCCAGCAATGGATTGTTCCTGTGGAGACAGAGACTGGCATTTGGTAGCTACAGACAAGAAAGTAATCTTTACAGTGTTTCAGAGATTATTAATAAATACTTTACTTCAGCTGAATTGTTTATACTGCATTGTGAGCCTTTTGGAAAATGTTGATAATTTCATTTTCTGTTTACAAAGAACTCAAATATTCAATATCTAGCTCAGTTAAAGGCAACTGCAAACAGCTAGAAGTATTCACAGTGATACTTCAGGCCAATTTGACAACAATAAGGAAGAATGATTTCTTTTTAGCCTGGTATAAAGGGTAGCTTATTGCACAGACCTTTCCCTGTCTTCAAAGGGCAAAAACCTGGCTCAGCTTTTTTCACATTTCTCCCACATCCTGACTTCAGTGTTAGTAGCAAAGCCACACAGCTCAGTCCAATGCCAACATATATCCCCTATATAAGGCAGTTTAAGTCTGTTACTCTACTCACTGAGTACATCCAGTGAATTTACTGGATGTGGAAAGACTTTGCAGACCAATCCTGCAAGATGTGTGTGTTTCCTGCAAGGTGCTACCAGCCTTTGCTCCTATGGTGACATCAGGTATCAGCATTTGGGATCACACCTTGCAGGAGCAGAGCATTCCCTCACTAACCAGCCCAGGGCTGAGAGGAAACTAGATGAGAAAATTTTGTAACTCCTAATAGCTTCAAATTGTTATGTGTTACTAAGCTTGACAATTTTTCTACATAACATTTAATTCCTTCTTTCTTAATTCATGTCAAGTACATGGACAACTACCCGTGGTGGCAGCTCTGCTGAAGGGTCAGCACTTGCACTGGGTGCCTTCCCTTCTGAAAGTCAGTCTGTCCTCATAGCCATGGGAAAGATACAACAACCCCGGCTAGTTTGGCTCAAAAAATACCCAGCTTCAGGGGCAGAAAGAACAGCCTGACCCCAGAAGGGACAATTAAAAATTGCTTTTAATGACAGGCAGAAAGCAATCCCTTCCTTTAAGCTGGGGGTTCCTGAACCTGTCAGAGAAAAGACAAAGAGAGGAGTCTATGGAGTCCCTACAGAGCTGGGCACAGGCAGCAGCTGCTCCAGGGTCTGCAGGCAGAGCGTGTAGGAGCAGCAGCCAGGGGAGGTGCAGGAGCACTGGGACCCAGCACAAGGTGGGTCTCATCTTCCAACCCCTATCCAAGACAGCCGCGCAGATCACGTTACTCAGACTTTTTCTGTTATTTGTGATTATTTATTGAGCATCAACAGCAAGCCTGGACTGTACAAGGGACAAATAGAGTCCCTTCCCAAAAATGGAAACAATCAGGCTTTGTGTAGGAATCTTGAAATCCACCCAAATTAAAAGGCTTCAGCCTCCAGGGCTGTTAATTCAGCACATATCAGGAGCAATAAATTCACTAAGAAAAAGTTTTAGAAATCAGTGGAATTTTGGTCTCTGACAGTTTGCTCTGAACCAGAAGTTAGAAGTCAAAACCCAAAAAGCGAACACACTTCATTTGCAACCCTCCAGTTTCTTTTTCTGCCAAAGTATATTAAAATACAGTCAATACCTTTGGTATCCTGATATGACTTTTATGGCCCCTAAAGATACTAACTTTGAGAGCTGGGCTGGATGCTTTCCTGACATAAATCAGTGTCACAGCATTAAAGTCAATGCAGTCATATAGAACTACATAGAATAAAATTCTGCTGCATAGAACGATATGGACCTTTATGTACAATTATCTTCTGAATGGGGAATAGGGTGGCAGAGCTTAATGATCCAACACATTTATTTCCTGCTGAGAGAAAGAAAAAAACTATCATTCTAACTGTACTTAGTACATGTTAAATTACTGTTATTGAACTTTCATATTAAATCTCCAGTAATCTGTGTTCTGCTCTGTGGTGAAAACTGTACTGCAGGTTTGCTACTGATAACATCATAAATATAGCATTACAATAACTAATGCTGCCCTCCTATGACACACTGCAAATTAAGAACATTATTAACAAAACCTGAAGTGGGTGCATATGTCAAGTCCTGCTACATGAAAATGCATTTAGTCCTTTGACTGTATCACAAAACCACCATTTTTCAGCTCTCTACAACCATTCTGTATATTTTTAATATTATACTAAATGAAAACCCTGTTACTGTACTGTGGGGGTTGACCCTGTCTGGATGCCAGTGCCCACCAAAGCAGCTTTGTCACTCCCCTCCTCAACTGCACAGGGGAGAGAAAATATAAAACTAAAGGCTCCTGGGCTGGGACAAGGACAGGGAGAGATCACTCAGCAATTACTATTACAAGCAAAATGGACTTGACTTGGGGAAAATGAATCTTTTACCAATCAAATCAGAGTAGGACAATGAGAAATAAAACTGAAGCATAAAATCAACTTCCCTCCATCTCTCCCTTCTCACAGAAGCCACTCCTGCAGGCCCCCACTACAAAACCTTGTCATGGAGACCCAATACATTCCACCTCTCACCTCTGTGAAACGTGAATTTAAGAATTACCATTAAAATACATGTTTATCGCACAATCTTCACTCACATCTACGAAAAAGAATTCCCCACATCCAAATCAAAATAACATCATCACAACGCAGAATGAAAGTGGGCAACACACAACCCACCCTTCATCCCTCCACCACAACCAGAACAACCAATTCCCCATCACTATTCTGCTCTCTAACATTGTTCAATTGATGTTTTGTCCACTACCGCTCCCAATTACTGCCCTTATCTTGACCCATGAGCCTTTCATTATATTTTCTTTCCTCTGGCCAGCTGAGGAAAGGAGTGATAAAGCAGCTTTAGTGGGCACCTGGCCTCCAGCCAGGGACAACCCACCACATGCGTCCTGCCCTTTGAACACAGGAAATCTCTTTAACAGACACAGTACTTGCTATGTAAGGTATAATTTGGAAACAAAACATTATTTTGTTAATATTCTTCTCTAAATGCTGACTTCTTTATGTTGGTTTCATGAAGCAAATCTATCTTTAAACATAAAAAACTGCAGTGCATGTTCAGTGATGCTCATGTTTCTACCAGAAGAATCTTTTCAAGTCAATGCTCATGTCCAGTTACATGTAAAAAAAGACCAAAGCTATGGACTCCAAGTCCTCATATAACCACAGCCCACATGCAGATGTGGGCAGTGAATAAATATTAAGCCTAAATTTCTTTAACAATCAATCAGCGCACAACGTATAGCAGAAGAAGAGAATTTGTTGTTCTGTCCCATGACCAACATCCCTTCCTTGCATGCAAGCATAATGTGAAGCATTTAGAGTCCAGGAACACTCAGTTATACCACTAAGGGGTTTCATTTCACTCTGTCAAAGGGAGCAAAGAAAGGACTTCCAAGGTATTGGCATTGGCAGAGATACCCTTGGAAGAAGCATCAACAGAAAGCTATAGTTTCTCCCATTTTGGACCTTCCTCTGTTCATGCAAAGCACCCTGGCAAACCTTGCTTTCCCCTGCCAACCACAAAACTATCTGGGTTATTTGGTGAGGTTCAGCAGATGCTATTTTTGTGGGAGTTTCATCCGTTGGAACCCCAGTGTGATGGACAACGATCGCTGCTCAAACACGTAAATGCCTTCCCCGTGCAGCACACAGGGAATGCCCTTGGGAAGGGGAGCTGTGTAGGCACGTTTGACATTCATCACACGATTTCCTATCTCATTCTGCCTTGAGAAGGAGGCTACAGTACAATTCTGGGGTGAAACGACTGCTGTTAAATGTTTCTTTTTCCCTTTACTGGCTACTCCTGTAACAAGCACATCCCTAAAAGTGACCAGCAAGGAGACCTGTCAGACCTCCTCGGTTCTGGCAGCAGTAATTGTGCTGCTCCTGCTCGACTGTGTTTTATTTACTTCTGGTGAATTCTGCTGTCCTCCTTCCCTCCTCCTGAGACCCTGATGGTGAGATGCAAGCAGAAAAGGGGCTGAGGGGCAGATAAGACCCCAGCAGCAGGTAAAGGTGGTGGAATCAAATGAAAATGTCTTTCCTATGAGAGCAGTTTGGACCAAAATGTTTTTCAATCCCTACCATGGATGCTCTCCTCCTCCCTCTGATCCCATGAATTATATTTTATATGTTCCCAGACTGACATTTTTTAGTTTACTAATGAGGTCAATAGTTCTTTTCTGAATGAAGTCTTGGCAAGAAAGAATTGATGTGGCTGGACTGCTGTTTGGATTTTGGTGGGGTTTTTTTTAAGCAACTATCATAGTAACTGTCTTATTGCAAGGTGGGTAACTGCAGGGGCAGAGTAGGTACCAGCCAGTCAAAATACCTGGACTCATTGACCCACCTGGTTAAGGTGGTCACAGTATCTGTTAATCCCATGACTAATGCTGGAGCAGAAACTTGGTGGATCTGTCTCTAGGCCTTCCTTTGGCCCAGAAAAAAGAGACACAGGCTGGGAGGAGGTTTCTGCCTCTTACAAGAGGAACATTTCCTCGATCTTACAGACACAGGCTGGGATCTGAAGCACCTGTTTCCTGAGAGAAACATGTTCACAGAGCCACCAATTCCCCTATTACAGTTAGTTATATATGCCCTTTAGTAGTTAAAAAAGCAGCAGTGCAGCAAAGACCACTCAAATGCATCATGTGAATAGCTGGAGCTGTGAACTTAATAAAAGCTCTTTGCTATCACAAAGCATAGCTTAAAACATCGTGTTCAAAGTATTTCTCCATGAACACTTTGGGTGAATTCCTGGTCCCACCAAAGCCAGTGGGAGTTTTGCCCTTCGCTTCAGTGGGATGTATTTCACCTTTTGTGTTTAATTGCTAGTTGTTAGGGAAGGGAATAAATTACTACTCTGCTAAATCCAGGCACAGTAATAATCAACAAGTTCTTAAAAAAAAAAAAAAAAAGCTACCATAAGAGCCCTTTATGCCTAGTTGAAGTCTTAGAGAGTCCTTTTTAAGTGTTCTGAAAGTTATTTTCTGATACTTTTTTGTATTCCTGGATGGTTTCACCGCATTTGCATCAAACCAACTGGACCAACAAGAAAAAACAAACAGGGAAAAGCTGTTAAGGAACAAAAGACAAGATTTAAAAACCTTTCACAACCATCCACTTAAAAGACCACACTGTTTAGCTAGCTTGTCCAAATTTACAGTGTAGCAAGAGCAATAATCTCTGTCAGTACTGGTTACAGCCCCTGCCAAGCTGAAAGCAATGTTCCCATTGACTTCTGTATGCAGATCAGATCCTGGAAAAGAGAAGTTGTATGCCAGAGTCAGAACAGTTAGACAAACGAGTGTACACTGAGATGGGGATATCCTTCCTCTTGGAGTTAAATTATTCTGCCATGGAGAGGACATTTAAAGTCTGTAACTCTATGGTACTGAGATGACCCATCTGGGTTTTAAAGTAGATTAGAGTACCTTGGGAAGCAAAAGACACGTTGCATTACTTAAACCAAATATTCAAAATTCCATTTGCTATTGGTACAAGCTACACACACTGTATCTTCAGTCATGTGTCTGAACACATTCCCAGTGAGCTTAAGCAGAGTATAATGAATTGAATCAGCCTATGGAAGCCTACCACACCACTGCAACTCGAATTTGCTATTTCTATTTTAGTAGCCTTTGAGTAATTTGTGTCAAAACCCTCTGATTGCTCCTCTCCTTCTCTGCACTACCTGCGAGGATTCCACCTTACTGGTTCACCACAGCGTCTTTACCTTCACTTAGACATCTTTATATCGTTGCCCTTTACAGCATTAAAAATGCTTCTGTTCCGCCATGGTATTATGAAACACGTGTGTTAATACAGCATTCAACAGTCTAATACACAAAATGCAAGTACAAAATATTGACCTAATCTTTTCTTCCCAGCTTGCCTCTCCACTACCTCTTCTCAAGTCTTACCATCCAGGGAGCAGTTGTGTAGAACTGCCAGAGGTTTTCCTGCCATCCAGCCCTTGAACACTCCTGCTGCTGGCTTGTAGCTTTCTCCAGGCAACTTGAGAGTCAGTTTTCTAGAGCCTACAGATTTTATTGGTGAAAGCAACATATGCCACAAGCTAGAGAGAGGCTGGGAACATGGCACTCCCTCATCAGTCACTACTGCTGCTCAGGATAATCATTCAACATGTTCTTCATGTTTAACACATCAGTTCATTGAGCTGGCACTCTCATCCCACTCACAAAGGTATATAAAGTCTAGAAGGGGTCTATGAAGCTCAAGCTAACGAAAACAACGCAGCTGGCTCCAAACTGTAATTCTGGCTCTGAGATGCAAGATCTTGGCACCACCTGCTCCTTCCAGAGAGCTAATATTAATGAAGAACTCATCACCCCCCTGCTGAGCCGGGGAACGCTAGCACACGGCTCCCAGTGGATGCACACAGCTTTCAGCTGTATTTTAGCACTGCTGATATATAGTTTCTGCCAAATTTCTGGGATATGGAAATTTGAGACATAGCATCTGTGTGAGTTCAGGTTGGTAGGCCTGGGCTGCAGCACTTCTAATGGGATGGTTTGAGCAGAGCAGGCTCAGTGATGTGGGCTGCTGGGCCAAGTATAATTGCTGGGGCACGCAGTCTGCACAAGGTACTGCATCTCCAGGATCTCCAGATACTGAAAACCTTCAAAAATCACCCAAGTCCTCAAACTGCAAACAAAATTTTCAGATGCAAAAAGAGGATCAAGGAAGCTCAGGCAGGTAGCAGTCCTTTGTTCACTATAAAGCAATACATCTGTCTTAAAACAGGTTTCAAAGTCAAAAAAATCCCCCATATGTCTGATCTATTTCCCTCCCCAGACCCTTTTTGATTCGATCCAAATGATGCCTCATGACCCTGTCAGCCTACACACATCCACCATCCTGGCCTTATTTATAGATGTAACACCCAGAAAGGCACAAGAGCCTGCTAAACACAAAATAGTTCTTCTATGCTTCCAACCACTGAGTTACACTGCACTGCCATTAGCACATGGGGGGAAATGGTTTGTAATAATGTCCAAAAATATGGAGGCAAATAATTTCTGTCTCGTTCCTACAGTCCAGGGTTTCCCACCAATATTTTTTTCCACTTCAAAAAATTTAAAGTATGTATCCTATTCTTCATGCCAGTGAACTAAACAGCATTTTACTATTTTACTCAAAAAAAGATTTGCATGCTTGGTGTATTTTGAAACTCTGTGTAACCAGACTGCCCAGCTATTTGCTTAGTTGCACAAGAGATCTCACGCTACTAAACCCTGCAGAGTTATCTTGCCCCCACCCCACTGCTCAAAAGAGACTTCCAAAATAAAATAAATCATTGATCCAGTGTCAGGAAAGCTGCCTTCTCAGTATTATCCAGTCCCAGGGTATTCTCTGTAGGACTGTTTCCTACAGATAGTAGGGGTAACCCTGAGGTATTTTATGGATCCATACACTTTAAATTTTACACATAGCCTTTTGCACTGGCATCCCTGTTATCAAAGATATAGGATCCCGGGCCCATTGGAATTCCCAACAGATAGACAGTAATAAAATTGTATGGAAAAAATTAGTTTCTCATACCAAAAGTGCTGCAGAAATTTTAAAAGATATGCAGTTGGTGTTTAAATTGCCCAATTTAAAAATATGTACTTTGCACAAGAAAACTATCCCATAACAACATTAAGGTAGTAAAGTGAAGTACTCAGAATTTCAGATGTTAGAATTAGGATTTCTTGGCACACAATTTCTGCATATCCCTTCAGTAAGTCATATCCTGCGGAAGGCTGACTTCAGATAGGTCAAGAGTGTGGCTGAAATTGGTTCTGGTTTTAGCTGCTAAATATATATATACACCAAAACTGTCCCTATGCAACATGTGCAAATTGTAAGGTATAGAGACATCTAGAATTTAGCCAAATGCTCATAGATCAGAAGTGGTAAGAAAAATACCTCCGAGTAAAGAGCCCCAACAATCCTTCCCCACTGAATTTCAATCCTTGCTTCAAACCATTCAGATATTTTACCTTTGCAAAGTCCATCACATTTTTTTTTCCCACTTTATTGTTCTCTAGCTCTATTCTCAGGCATCAGCTTGGGTGAAATTTTTCTAAAGAGTTTATGGAGATGCCCAGCACAGCAAATTCCCTCCAAATTTTGTTTAGAAGGGTTCAAGTCTGGCAAAGCTTACGCCAATCAAACTGGGGGCATGTTACACAATCTTCACAGTAAGAGACACCAGCAGCTCCGCCTGTAATATTTTTGCCACTTACAATTAATAGTCTGGAAAAAGACATCTTGAGAAAGTAAAATAAGTGGCACAAAGAGGAGGAGGGTTTCCAAGCAACTGCTTCATTTTCATTTTAAGCCCATGCTGCAGAAGTGTTAGCAGCAACTTAAGGGGCTAGTCTCATCCCCAGCCTGCAGGAGAGTGAAGAAACTAGGTTAGAAACAGTAATTTCCTGCATATAACCTCAGATTAATATACAACAGGAGGGATCAAAAGGAACAGCATTTTAAATCATTGTGCCCACAGTTAATTTCTAGATGCAATACATCACACAGTCAGAAAACGTATTTGTATGGCCAAGTTACTTTCCCACTGATTTTTGCAAATCCTCTGCTCCCTAGATCTTAAAATAATAGGGAGGGAAATTATAAAGAAAGAGCAAGTATAAGTGTTGCCTTTTCTTAGCAAGCACCTCTTAAAGAGCTCCCTTCCAAGCCCTGTTCCTGCTGGTGGTGGCTCAGCATGTCACCTCACGCTGCCCAAGCTTTGCTCACTCAGTCACTATTTTTTTTTCTTGATTTTTTTGCTAAACTGCGTCTTGAAATTATCACATGCCCAGTTCCATATTTCAAAATCAGGCACCTAAACAAATCATCTGATTTCCAGGAGCTACTCACTATTGTCAGCAAGACAAGGGGACTTGCAGGCTCCCTGAATGCCCTGGAAATCAGGCCACTTTCAACTGTTCTCCTGCTCTCGGCTTTTTCAGTTTTTCCTCCACCCAGTGGCCACTAACAGAAACAAATCACCTAATAAAATACACTGTACTACCACTCTATGTATTGAAATTACTCTATTAACATAGCAGTAGTCTGTTGTTTTCTGGACTGATACTTATAAAACATCACTGTGTGCCACTTAAGGCATTAAGCAGACGATTACTGAGGATGCACTACACTATGGAAAACATAAGCATAACATGTAGGTGACAGAAAGATAGGAAACTGCTCTGTGCGTGGGGATGGCAACTTACACAGGACCAGACAAGAATATTATGTCCCCACAAAGTGTAAAAATAAAATCACAGTCAAAAACAGTAATTGCTGTCATTGACAGAATTGGAAAAAAGGTCAAAACAAATTCAAAACTATTGCCATGATTTAAAGCACAGAAATTTTCATTCTTTCATATAAATCAACCAGCTGATGAGATCTCCTGACCAGTTTCCTGCTGGTACTGCAAAAACACAGATTTCTTGACAGCTGTCTGCCCCACCTGAGCAGATGTGACAAGCTGCGGATCTGGGCTTCGGAATAAAGCTCCTGTAGGACACACAGGAGGGAGGAGCCCTCTTTGGTCTGGGTACAGATTGCCATGGAACCCTTTGGTAATTATAGTTTAATTTTGGATTTTAATATTCAGCCAGAGATTTGAAAAATGCTGTGCTTCTCTAGATGATGTGAGAGCATTTTACCTGAGCCAGCTGGCAGAAATGTAAAGTTGCATTTATGTTTCATTACTAATAGCTATTGAATTAACTATATAATTGATTCTTTAAGAGTATTTGCAAGACACATTCCGCACAGTATACTAAAACCAGTTTTTCTAGACTTAGCAGGGCTGCACCAAAATACGAACACATGTATGCAAATTTACCTGCATATTTACAAACATTTACACCCCTACACTTATATGCTGGATAGACATCTCCAGGAGGAGTCAGGATTAAAAAAGCACCTACCAGGTCACATGATTTACAGCCCAAGACAAAAATTCCAGGCAGATCCTGAACAGTCAACTATATTATATTGCTTACATACTGAAAACTACAATTTTATTTATTTTTCAATTGATTCAGTGTGCATCTATTTGACTGTATCACCAGCACAGGGGCACTGACTCTCTGATCATAATGTTGGTCAGCAGGCCTCCTTTGCACAACCTGTGCTTGCTCTTCACAGTCAGCCCCTTCTTCCACTTTTTGACCAAAGAGGCTGTTTCAGCCGGATATTTGAACACCCCACACAAGTGCCCACTTTGCCCAGCACCGCAAGGCAGCTCATTTCCACAGCCTGCAGCACAGCCCACTGGGGCCAGAACCTTTGAAGGCTCCATTTGCTCAAGGCTCTCTCACTGGAAACCCCACTGCTCCAGAGCATGAAGAGCAAACAAGGGCTGGAAATACCATCCCACAGATCAAACCTCTTTCTGTTTCAAGGAATGATTGAGAAGACCTGCCAGAGTATTTGCCTCGCTCTACCCATAAAGATTCAAACTTGTTTGCTATTTCCCCCTCACCTTGAGTCTGTAGTTAATGACAAGCAGGGATGGTAGGAAGGGTGGGGGCACGCCCAGTAACTCAGTGGTCCTCAGAGTGCTTTAAGGCAACATCATAAAAGGGATCAGGGACAGAGCTCTTAGCCATGACCCCTCTCTGCAAACAGAGCAGGAATTACTGAGCAATAGTGTCGCTCACAATATTTTTCCCCTTGAAAGTATCTCTGCAGGAACCACCACACTTGGGCAGCAGCAGGCAGCTGTGTGTCCTCCAACTAAGAGAGCACGGCCACGGGCTCTCAGAGCTCCATGTCTGACCTGGCACTCCCCCACTGGCCTGCAGAGCTGCAGACCTGCCACAAAGCTTCATGAATTATGTTGATTGAGCAATTTTCAGTATTTCTCTGGCTGACAGCAGCAGTGGTGCTCTGTCTGCCAGCTCTTGGCTAGACAAAGCAGATTTAGTGTCCCCCATCTGGTAGTTGAACTCTGTGTGCAATCTGCACACAGCCACAGCCAACACTCAAACTGGGACCTCGTGAGGCCCTGGCAGTGCCGGTACCAGGTAAGCCAATGCAAGAAGTGCTTTGGTAAACCCGTCTCTCTGGGAAATGACTCTGCACCTGTGAGGAACAGGAGGGGTGACAGAAATATAACCTTAAAATACAGATATACAGGATTGAAAAAAAAAAAAAAAAAAGGAGCTTTAATAGCTATGCAGATTAGAGAAAACCCACGGAGCTGGCAGCACTTCTGGGACTTGTTTACACTTAATAGCAAATGTCAGTTACTAGCAATATCTTGTTTAAAATACAAGGCTATTTAATGGGCAGCTATTGATAGTTTACTATCCTAATATGAAGGCATTACTGCCAGAATTTTGCATTTAAATAAACCATCATGCCCTATAAAAATCACAGCTATTTCCTCTAGGCTGTTGCTTTGCATCCAGCTCAAATCAGTAATGACCAAAACCAGTCACTCTGCAAGGATGCTCGGTGACCTGCATGCCCTGAGCTCACAGGTCCAGCGTTGTTGTGGTTTGCACATCTTGCCACAGGGCTGCTGCCCATCTCCATGGCTGCCCTTAGCACAGTTGTGTCATTGCACCACGCCAGCACCCAGGACACACACTTGTTAGCCTGGTGTCACCTTCGCCACATGTGATTGGGTCTGAAATGACCTGAAACTAGATTCTTTGTGATGAAACTAATATTTTGTCCCAGAGAAACAAGTCCTACTTCTCCCCACCCCCTCCCAAGGGTAAATTTGTTCCATTCATCCTCCTCTACTGAACTGTGCCCACGGTGTGTCCAGGCTGGGCAGCACCTGCAATCCACAGCAGCACAAACACAACTGTCACCTGCCCATGTCCTGTTAGTTGGGTCTCTCCAGGACCCATTTTCACATAGTCCTTACAGCTAGAATCAGATGCTATCCTGACATTTAAGTGAATTAACCTAAATTTGGACCATGACCCCTTTTCCAACAAAACTGTTACAAAATACTGAACCTGAAATACCTCAGAGCTGCCTCCATGCTCCCAAATTTCGACCCAGGGTTTTGCACTAGGAGTGCATTTTGGTTTCAATCTGAGTCCACATCATGCTGGCCAAGCAAAACTTCTGTAGCAGGGCTGTTCCCTAATCTTTCACAGGTAGCCTGAACTCCCACGGATGTGCTCTGGAAAACAGCTCTGCATTGCAACTCTGGCCTCCTTGCTTGGTGCTGCTTTCCCTGTTTGTGTTCTGAGTGCAGCAAGATGTGAAGGTTACCCATGTGAGGGAGATCCCTGCCAGCTGCTTATCATTTATCATTGCTTCATTCAGGCCTTCTCAGAGAGCACTTGTAACCTGCGGGTACCAGTCAAGAACTGCAGTTCTCATTTCACCCTTATTTCAGATTTTCCAAGTCTGAAACCCTTCGGCCCAGCTGTACATCAAAATCCTCTTCCATCTTCAGGGTCTCCTTCTCTAACCCAAAGCGCCTGAAGTTAAAATATATTGGCAGAAGTAAACCATTAGCAGCTCAAGCATCCCAGTGACTGGATTCCCAACATCCAGAAGTTCACTTACATGTCCAGATATTTCCTGTCATCTGTTTAACTCTTCCCCGCACTAAGTTTAAAGCGGGGGGTGGTTTTTATGACATTTGCACGCACGTGCACATAGACTGCGAAACGCAACATTTTATTTTCTTGTTCTTCTAGCTGCAAGGATGTCTTCCTTTACTTACAAAAAAGGAGATTTCAGAGGCCAAGGTCTGCAGGCGCTGGAGAAGAGCCCCCCTGCTGCCAGGCAGCTGGGCTGTGCTTTGGCTGTGCCAGCACACTCAGACCACGCTGTCATTAGCGCAGCCAGAGCACCAGGCACTGCAAATCCATCATGCCACTTAATTCTCAGTGAGGGACCAAGCATCTCTGTCTGCAGTGCAGCAAGCCCACCACATAGGCAGGCAGAGAAGGAGACAGTACTAGATCTTCCACTGCTTCTTACCCCTAATTAGCAGAGGGATGATGGCTGCCCTGTCTCTACTGGTGCTCTTCAGGCTTTAAATAGATGCTGTCTGCCTGTCATGCCTATATTGGTTTAGGCCAGAAATAATTGCAGGTATGAAAAATCTGTGCAAGATTTATAATAATAGCAAAAAATTAAAATCAGAATGGCAAGTGTTCCAGTATTCTACAGTCAGGACTTGTTCACTTGTTTCTTAATGTGAAACAATCAAACATTTAAAATATGCAGGGACACACACACAATTTGTATGTATAAACATACATTATTTAGACCAGCTGAATTCTCAAGAGCTGCAAATAGTCCATGAATTATTCTGTAATTTATACTTCCCCCATCTGAGAATATGCTTCCACCAAAACATTTTTCTTTTTCAATTAAAATTCCTTATGTTAGCATGCCAGCCAGGCAGCCAAAGCAACACAGAGGGACCGCCAGGTATGACCCACGGGCTTTGTGTGTCAGTCTGCTCCCAGACATCATTTTCTCCGCAAGTCCCCCAAGGCGAAAGCACAAAGCAGGCTCTGAGCCAGACGAGCTTTTCTGTTCTCACCCGTCTCCCAGCCAGCACCTTTTCAGGAGGCACCTCAAACACAGATGTAGGCTGAGACCAGTAAGAGCCTCCTGCGCACAGACAGTTGGGCTGATCCAAAATCAAGCAGTAAGTCAGACCTACTGCGCCTCGCTGGTGTGAGGCTCAGGTACAGCTGGCATGACAACTGGCTTTTACCTCTGTCTACATTTGCACGTTAAACCACCACTCAGAACTGATTTAAAATGTAAAATTCCTGCTGCACACAAACACGCACCTTTCCCTAGCCATGTCAGTCACACAGTAATGGTTTCCTCTTTAGCATGGCTACCCAGTACAGAATCCTGCACAACACCAGGGCCATAGCTTAGGAAGCCACATACATCTGTGTTTGTACTGAAGGTTGTGGAATTTCTGCTCATTTCACTTTTTGCTCTTAACCAAGAGCTTCTCTGGAGACTTCTCTTAATGATTATTTTTAAAAAATAATTAGTTTTTCCTCTTATCTGTGATGTATAAAACAACTTGTGAAGATACTAAATAAGTTATAAAGGAGGAAAAATATTTTAATATTGAAAAGTTAATACTTTGTCTATCTTAAAAAAAAAGTGTGAAAACTAATGTAATTATGACTGCAAAAGTAGATGAAAGAAGCAATGTCAAGCCAGGCTGGTTCAGGTCCAATATCCTGCTTGTTGCACTGACACTTGTTGAATCCAAGCACTTAGAAGAAAGCTGTTCTAAAAATTAAATGCTTCTGACTCTGAGCCATGTTTCACTTTGCTGTCCTTGAAATCCCCAAGGAGCTGTCTAGGGAAAGAAGGGGGAGGGGAAGAGCAGCAACAGCAGACTTAGCATTCCTGTTATTTTTAAATACAATAACAAAAAAAAATCCCCAAGAAAGCTGGGAGTATTCAAAGCTTCCCAGACCTTTGGACAACATTTTTAAAACCCAAAGGGAAAAAAACAAAACAAAAAGGAGCAGTAGAAGCCAATTTTAAAAGTTTCCTTAACAGGTCACCTTTGAGATGAAGTCACAAATTTCCTCCACATAACATGGTTTGAAAACACATTATGATGATATTGATGGTTTCTGTGCAAAACCACCAGTGCCAGAAATTAGAGTTCTTCTCCAAAATAACGTTGAAGTGCCCAGTCTGAAGTTTTGCTTTCTTGTAGAAAATACATGAAAAAATTAAAATTTCCTATCCCAAATACAACCAGTTTTACCCGTGGGAATAAAATACAGCTATTACTGTTAGTTCTCCAGAGACCCTTCCTAATAGCACACTTGAAGGGATACCACAGCCCCCTCCATGGCATTTTTGGCTACTACTTCTTGTAAGTAGCCAGGTGCATTTTGTGTAGCAGAAGCTCAGTGAAGATCCCTAAAAGCCATTTCAATGGTCCAAAAATATTGGTATTAACTTCATATTTAAAGCCTCAGCTGAGGATTTGGTTAGAATCTCATGTTCATTCAAATAAGGAAATTAAGTACGTCATATGGAACAAAACAGTTATACTGAAACTACCTTCAAAGTCTTTCTGGATGGCTTGCACTGTTACAGACTTACTGCTTATGTTTGCCCACAGACTGTCAGGGCCACTTGGCCCTCCTTTCGCATTGGAATGAACTCCAAACCATTCAGACCCCACACAGCTCCACTCCCATCCTTGTATTGCTGACAGAGCCAAAGCCACCTTTTAGGTGTCCTGGCGCACCTGCCTGCCCAGGAGCTGCCCTGGATCAGATCATTGCTTGGCTGCACCTTGTATGTATTAAAACAAGAATTTCTGTATCAAATCAACTACTGGCATTTCAAAAGGTGGCCAGAATTACACAGGGTTTTTTGCAGCTTTGGCAATCAAAGTTAGTGAGTGTGCAACTTGCATCATCAGGCTGTTGGGTGAGAATCTGAATGAGATAGCAAAAAATCAGCACCTTGCTTTGCCCAAAGCCACCATGTCTCACAACTTACAATAACCTAGGAGCAACCAGAAAGCCAGACTGTGAAGGGGATCTGATGTAAACCCTAAATCTTCCAGTTCTTCCCTACATATATTTTAGTTTATCCACATTCCTTTGCTGCTTGCTGAGCAAAGCAGCCTGATAGGCTAAAGGCTGTTCAGACTCCCGACAAGGACCTGAACTGGGAATAGAGGACCAATCCACGATAAGCATCCCTGGAAAGTATTTCTGTGCATTTTATGTCTTTATTCTTTATGAAGTTAGATATGGAATCATCTCCAAAAAAGAGGCAGGGAAGAATCCTTCCCACAAAAAAAAAAAAAAAAAAAAGGGCATTTTAGCTCACAGCCTGAACATTTCCTTTTTATTTGTGCTCTGCTGCTCCCCAGGATGGCCAGCAATGCCCAGCTGATTGCATCTGATCTGTATAAAGCACCATCTTTACCTGACACTGTTTTGTCTAAGGGGAGCTCTCTAAATTAATTCCACAGGCTTAGAGCTTTGACAGTTCTTTTTTGATCTTCTCTGCTGCTTCTCAACACTTTCAAGGAAGTTTAAACCCACTCAAGAGAACAGCAGCTCTTCTGATAACGCTGTCACTATTGGCATGGGCACCGAATTCCCCTTACACAACAACCGCAGGTAAATCAGGGCACCACACAGTCAAAGTCAGGAGTGTTGCAAGTATTTCTTCTCTCTTTTCTATCCGTCTCTGGCAGACTTGGCAGCCTGTGCGCCACTGAGCCAACGCTTTGCAGCCCTTTGCTCAAGCAGAGGTACAGAACTGCAGGGCAAGCGCCACAAAGGTGTGAGACAGAGCTCCACTGAAACATCAACTCAGCACACCCATCTCCCGCTGGGGTCAGCAGAGGTGGCAGCACAAAGCCCATGGTGGAGAAGCTGGAGACGAACCCTTCCCCATGCCAGGGTGGCTTTGCTGTTCACAGCACTGATACAGAAAGTGTGCATTAAAAAAATAAAAACAAAAAAACTTTGCCACTGTAAGTTGTGTCCATACAATTTATATCTCTACCCTGAAAAACCTTTCGAATTTTCAGGAAAACGTTTTATACACAGAAATTTAGCATATAGCAATGTTTCAAATATTCAAAATAAAAATAGCCATTTCATCCAGATAATCCTGGCCACATCATAAAATATTTCTCAGTGAATTAGACCCATCTCCTGTGGGAAAGGCATGAAATAGATTTTCCTGTTCTCACTTGGTTCAGGATTGGGTTTTGTCTCATTTCAGACCCCCTTGAGGATTCATTAGGTTGCGGGTGGGAAGCACACAGCGCTTGAAAGCAAAGCATTTTCCTGCTAAAGCTAATAGCCAGCATTTCCAAACTTGGGCTAGCCAGATCACAGTGGGTGATTACAGAAAATCCATGACATGCTAGAGCAGGAGCTGAAGAAGTTCAGTTTAGCTGAATTTCACACCATGTCAGAGTCCTATTTGCAGCTTAGAAAATGAATTTAATAAAGCTTTTCTGCTGTAACATGGAGTGTCAGCTAGCAGATTCTCTGACACCTGCTGCTCTTTGAATCTGATACCATATTGCAGCATAATGTAGTCTAAAATTAGACTTCACACAACACACCAGGTTTCAATCTTTCAGAAAATAATTCTGTTCAGCACCTTTCATTCCCTAGCAGCGTTTTGGGACATGTCCTTTCTTTCCTGCCCTCTCCTGGATTTACACTTGGAAATTTTTAGCAAAGGTTTGAACCATTCGTAAAAAAGAAAATTAAAAACAAAACAAAATTGAAGTAGTTTCATTTTCACTTGATTGCAAACTATACCATGAAGAAATATACTTGCCAACTTATACATTTGCTTCCTACCTGCACCCCCACAGACCAGAGATAGAGTAAAGCTGGAAGGCTTTCAACACTGGGTGCAGAGAATTATTGTCTGAGAAGGAAAAATATCCCAAGCTTAAATGACAGACGGGTGTTTGAATATCTATTTGAAGACTGAGAATCAACTACAGGAAGAAGCCAATGACAGCTCCACAGGATAATGCAATTTTTCTGTATAAATTTCACTCATTACCGAAGAAAAAAATTAACCTGATCTATTTCTTTCTCTAATCAAGATCTATTTTTGTATCTTTTTGTATCATTGTATTTAAATGCAATTAAGTGATAGTTTATTCCTTTTATAGAGAATTGACTGCAATTAATGCTCCCATTCATTCTAAACAGTAATTAGATTTTTAAAATGTGCCTAGCTTCTAAATCCTAAGTTGGCTCCAAAAATCCAGCGCTGAGCTGAAACCACATAGGAAGCTTCTTTCACAAGACAAATACCTGTCCTGTCTTTCCCAGCTACCTGCAAAGTCTTTAAGACAATGTGAAGCTTATGTACACAGCATGAATAATGTCTTGCTGCCAAGAAATCTAGCACTAGTTGGTGTGCTCCAACACAGTATCTTCAAGAGAATTTGTAAGAGGTATAATATTTTTTAAAAAATAGCATAAAAGAATTTATACATGTAGATGTTGAAATGTAGGGAATTCACCATAGCAGAAAAGGGACAGCCTTTTGCTACCAAGAAATTGCTCTGAGATATCCAATAGAATAAGTTACTTTGCTTCATCGTGGGAATTAAAAATCGATCTACTTTTCCTATCAAAATTGAACAGTTCCCAACTTAGAATGCAATATCCCGTGTCAGCTTGCAATGAACGGGAGTGGGAAAGTAAACCAATCACAAACACTAAACTCTACAAATATAAATAGCAAGCAGACTGAGGCGAATCACATGTCCAGTGGGAAAAAAAATAACAATCTAACTTCCCCCATTTTAACTGAATGTCCAGAATATTGTTTTGTACAAGACACCACCCATAAGAGTAAACCAATCTGATTGACTGCCTTAGCCAATTCCTAAAACCTTCCTTCACAGAATGTGTTTAAGCAAGTGAATCTCCTTTCCTTGCAGCAGCAGGAGGAAGATGGCTGGGGAAGGGAAAAAGAGCACTGCAGTCAGACCCTGCAGAGCATCACTAAAGTAACCTGAAACAGCACATGTAGGTGTGGGCTTTCCACCTGCGTCCCAGAACAGTATCATATACTGGTTGACAGGCAAACCCAAACAGAAGGTTTCAAATCAAAGTACAGTGTTCAAATTCTGATCTCCTCACCCATCTCACTAAAATATGTTTTCATGAGATATTTCTGTTGCCACTCAAAACATGAGTTAAGATTGCACTTTTGTTCTTCACCAATTTGCTATAATGTCTGCAAACTACTAACCTTTCCCTGAAAATTACATGGCCTGAGCAGAAGGGGAAAACAGGGGAGAACATAAAGCCTCTATACATCTCATTTTGTTTACACTAGCTTCCCATCTTCTTGAAAATGCAATCTACATATTGAAACAAAGGAACCATCCTAATGGGTACATTACAATAACAGTTCCTCCCATCAATCTCCATTTACATCCATCCATATGGCAAAATAACTGATAATCTCAACAGAAAGAAGCTCGAGTATTCCCAGTGTTCTCAGGCTATTCAGCCCATCAAATTTACATCTATGAACATACTCATGCCATTTTAGAGATAATATTCATTAGGCTCATCAAAAGTATTTGGTCTCATTTCTGTGTTGGAGGTACATACGCTTATTTATAGCTCAGTTAAGTTTTTTGAAAAAATATAAAATCCAAGAACATTAAATTGCTATGACCTGCCTTTCTCAGAGGTATTCTGCAAGTGCTGAAAATGCTGATCCTAAAACCCTTCAGAAACACCAATAATCCAGAATCTGCATGTTTGGTAACCTGGGCTGTGTAGCCATGCCAGCGTTTTCCTAACTACCTTACCTGAGCTCTTGTTCCCCCCACCGACACCTCTCTCTGTAAACCAAGGGTATGACTAATCAGGCATACAGGTGGCTTGTGAGGGTTCATTAATAAAAACTTACATTTGTAAAATAATGAACATTTTCAGTACCCCTATAAATATTCAGATTCATATAAATGAAGTTATTTTAAAATTTGAAACCACACACATAAAAATTGTAAGAGAAGATGGTCTAAGGAAAGCATGTGGAGCATCTTGCCTTTTCAGACCTATTTAGGACTGGAAGAAGAGAGCCAGACTTGGGGAACCTGGCTACACTGCTTCTTGAGGTTTAGGCAGCAGCTTGGTAGTGTTGGTTTATGGCCATTCAAAGTTGACAGGGGACTTAGTCATAAATTATTTATCCTTTATTTTAATGTTATCTCATGAAAACCAGCTATTGCACTCTGCTTGATTATGGTGCTAGTTTGCATTTTCTTCTGTTTTAATAATTTTGAATACTGTGATTAAAAGAGAAGGAAATAAAGAGGGTAGATCAGGACAGACAGAATCTTACCATACATACCCTCAACTAAATTGAGTCAGCATCCCAGGCTGAAACTGTGCTCATATACCAAGTATCCCCAGAGCAGTGAAAAGAGATCTCACTGTCCTGTGGCACCAAATACTTCCACTCACCTCTCTCTCCCACCCTGTAGCTCAGGCAGTGGTGGGTGATTCCCTGGGATACACAAGGGTGTGAAGGAGTAGCTGGGTGATGGAGGACACAGTCAACTGCAGCCAACGCAAAACCCTGCACAGCATTCCTGCAGAAACGCACAGGAGAGACGGAATACGTGGGGGTGGTGAGGAGAGGAAATTGTGAAAGCTATTCAGAGGCATTGCCAGTGCAGAATATTTTTATATCCTTCTCAACTTTGAAACAAGTAATATATTACTTCATGTATGTTCGACATTCCCAAACACAGGAGGACCTAAAAGCTAGCCCTGAAAAGGCTAAATCCAACTGGAGCCTAAGGCAGAAGTAGTGAAAGGACTTGCCCAGGGAACACACCAGGAAGTCTTTAAAGCAAGCCCACAGCAGTGGCCTCCAGGACAGCTGGGACAAAATTCCTGCAGCTTTGACAAAGAGGAAACCAGAGGCGCTGCCCCTGAGGGACTCATGGGGTTAAGCTGGCCACTCTCCTGTGTTTGATTGATCTTGACAAGTCATCTGACATGCACACGGCCACAGAAAGCCCTTTCCAACATATAAAACAGAAATTCACCTGTCTGGAAGGAATCACATAAAAACCTTAACCCCAGTTTAGCCCTGTATTACCCATTACCTGCTTAAATGTCTGTTTTGGCTGGATTCACAGGCAATGGGCAAACTCCAGTTCAACTCACATGCAAACAGTTTGGATGAACACTGTTCTCCTACCTAAGCAGTAGGATGGGAAGAGCTCCTGGTAATTCAGGGTGATAAAAGCACACAGGTTGGAGAAGCTGGACAGAGAAATCAGTTTTAACTGATTCAGCTGACTCTGTGCTCCACACACAGGCAGTAAATGGGCCATTAGGGGTTTACAGCATCATAAGAAAGTTTCTTAATTTTCAGTTTTGAGGGACATACAGCTCTGTTACCAATTCAGGACTAACTTAACTTGTTTCCGAAATAGGATGAAATTATGGTTATCAAAAAGAAACACAGATTGTGTCACAGGGGCTCTGCACAAGCACAGCAGTGCAGGATACAGCGGCCACTGGTTTTCTAAAAAAATTTGTAGACTGTTAACCATTACTACTAACCCAGGATGCAACCACAGCATAAGGATGCCTTCAGCCAGTATTAACTTTCTCTCTTTGGGAATATACCCCATTACAGCCAGGTCCACAGTAGAACAATAAAGTACGCCTGGCACTACAAAGACCTCAGAGGAAACTGAACACTTCAGACTCTTCATTCCAACCTAGAATGAGCTACTAGTTCAACTTCTTTGTACAAAAATCAAGGGGTAGCTGAAGGACTGAAGTAAAACCTTGGCAATTTGCAGTGACAATGCCCATCATAGGTCTCTGCGGGTTGCCCAGCTTGAGGCATGCCCTGGGGATGCAGCCTGTCCAACACACACCCAGGAGGGCTCTGACCACATGCTGAGGCTCCCTCCAGGAGACAGAACTGTGTATCCAGCAATAGAGCAAGTGGGAAAGCCTGAAGAAGCCACACACTGCTTTTCTGAGACAAACTCCTGCCAAACTGTAGCATATGTAGTCTAAGATTTGCCTGTTCCATCAAATCTGAACAGGAACAATGGGAGTTCAAACCTCTGGGTGGATGGAAGTTATGATCTATGGTTTGAAACAGACAATAGGTCTGTGATATACCAGTTACTTTCACATTGGATCCACAGCAAGTTTTCCCTCACTCACTGTTGCTAGGTAGTTAATCAAAATGCAGTCTAAAAAAAAAGTTAAATGATTCTATAGTTCATAGTTATTGGCTAAAGCGTGTTTTCAGTAACCTGGCCATTTGCCTGCTCCATGATTTTTTTTCTCAGATTCATCCAGTCCATCAGGCTGTAATGAAGCCAAGATTTAGAAGAGATGTCCTCCAGTTTTAGCAGAGAAGGAAGAACTCACTTCCCTGCTCCCCCTTGCCGTAACTCCCAATTACCTCGACTTGCAGAAGGTTGATCCAGATGGTGAACACAAGACTGCAGGCAAGCATGCCTCGAACGAATTCTCAGTGTGGAAGGGTGGAATAAGCCATATGTTTTCACAAATTAGGGGTGACTCTCCAACGCCTGAATGATGAAGCAGATCCAAGAGTAAGTTATGCATGATCCTCCCCGATGAGTGAAGAGAAATGTTTTATTCAGTGCCTCATGCTGTGAGCTATATTTATACCAAATGTATCTTTGTACATTTTAAAATATTATCTATTAGGGGATATTGCAACTGCTACACAGGACTATGTACAACACCATTTAAAACCCAAGAATTACATGAGGGCTATAAGTGGCCTTGACACCACCCAGCTGTGAAGTTACTTGTCCAGGTGACTCAGACAGGCCAAAGAGCTTAAAATACAGCCAGCAAACTGCCTGGAAGACTTCCCTTTGTCCACAAGCTAGGAAGCCTCCAAAATCATCTGACCAGACGAAAACACAACTAACACCCTGTTTTCCATTCTTTGTTATGGTAAATAGTCAACAGCACAATAATTGAAACTTTTTTTTTTTTAAAATCACCAGTTTCTGGAATCCTTGGATTACATTAGTACCTTACTTTTTTTTTTTTTTTTTTGCTTAAAACCTCCCTAAAAGAGAAAACTATACATCAAACCAAAATTATCTTTCTTCTAATATCAGAATTATTGCAGAGAATTTACAAACCTCCAGTAACAGGGAAGGCTGCTCAGGCAGAGCAGTAGGAGGGAGGCAGCCCTTTGCTTGTCCCTGGGAGCAGCATCCCGGGGGATCACAGGCTGCACAGGAAGGAACTGACCCACCTCCCCAGGGGCTGCCCCGCTGCCTCCAGAGGCCACTTACAACAGAGGGGAGATGCAGCTCAGCAGTGCTTTTGCAGGGAGACTATGTTTCAGATGGAAAATAATGGTAAAAACAAAAGCAAAGATCATTCTGACTGAAAATCCATAGCTACTCTTAAACATAATAACTGTGATCCCATTTGTTGACCAAGTAGCAGAGTCAGAGCCCACAGGCAAGATCATCAGCTAAGACAAATCGCCACAGCGCCATTAACTTTGCCCCTTCATGCTTGATCTCGCCCACCACGCTCCCAAAATGGCCATGGTCTATTTTTTCCTTTCATTGTACAAAAACACCAACCATTTTAAAAAGTACATTTGCTGCACAGCTTACATTTCACTTATTTTACACCTCGCTGTAATTTATTCCCCAGCCTAATCTGTATCTAAACATACGCAGCAATGCAGTCTCCCAGCATCCCACTTATGAAATTCATGAAGTTAAAAGACCATAGGAATATTTTTGAAGCCATCTCCTGACCTTTTAATCAGTTGTTACCTTCTGCAACAGAATTTCTCAAAGCTCAGCTGCTCTGAATTCTTGGCCTGTCTCATGTAATGAGCAGATGTGGCAAAGTAAGGATTTGTAACATGATGAAAGTTATGATGACAGGTCTTTCTCTGCCAGATTTTTATGTTTTTACAGCCTAACACTGAACTGCAGCACCTTTTTTTTTTTTTAATTCAGCTTCTGACAAGAACATATAAAAAGCATATCAAAGGCAACAATAAATTCCCTAAAATACTTCTCTCAATTCAAACAGATCTGCACTTTACAGGACCATGCACATCATGCTCTGTTTGAATTTACTCATAAATACCAACCCCAGCATCTCACGGTGCCCTGCATGTCCCTTCTACCACCTAAAAATAACCCCATGTGTTGCCTGGTGAGGGAAATCAAGATGACGATATGTAGGAATATTTAACTGACAGAAGAAGGCAAAACTGAGGCCAACACCGAAGACAATGATAAAAGGAAAACAGTCCTCTGCCTCCCCTGGGCACAAAGCAATTACGGGCGAGCGCTCTGCTCCGCGGTTATTATTGCAGGCTGAAGTGGTAGCGTTCTCCATGATTATCACAAATGCCTCCGCTGGGAGGAGGAAAGTGGGAGGATTTACCAAGCAGCAAATCCTCGATTTCCCTCCCCCTATTCCCAGTGATTCCTGCTGAGCTGAGCTCTAACAACAGAGAGGCGCAACCTCAGACAGCTCCAGCAGATTTACACCCGTGTCCTCGCAGAGCCAGACCCCAGCAGGGCGGCCCCGGTGAGCACATCAGCACTGAGCATCGCCTTGTGCCAGGCTCACCCAGAGCTGGCAACAACCCACAAGGGTCCTCCAAGGCCTCTGGCTGGAAGCTGGGACACCTTGGTATCCTTTCCAGTATTTTTAAACATGGCCTTTTTCAACATGACCTTGTAACCCTTTTACTTTAATTCAGGACAATTTGAAAAACATTTATGAAATTAAAATTCCAAGTTACTTTTTTTCCTCCAAAAATGTTTAATTGCTTCATCTTGGTGTCAACATTTCCAAGTGTTGTTACACAACCAAAACTTTGCTCAAAATATTTTGATGATAACAAGACAGAACCAGTAAGAATGAAATAAAACAGAGTGATAACATCTCTCTGGATCTGAAAGAAAGAAAATGAAAAAATTAAAAATCTGGAGTTTCCGTCTAGCTGCAAAAATAACCAGTGCTGCTGACACCTGACAGATCCCTCTGAAACAGGCTGATCATGTTAAGGCTGCTCCCTAACGAGTTGATAATTGTGTGTAGCTATTAGGGCTACACCTATGCAGCGTTCACAGCCTGAAAAAAATTTGCTCTGCCTGCGAACCAAACCAAAAGTAATCCAAAATCCAGTAAAGTGGGTAGTTTGGCAGGATGCTGACTCCAAACCAATACAGTTCATCACTTGTACCACATGAGGCCAGGGTTGTCTCCTCACTGACACCACAACTGCTGCCCCACAAGGGGTTTGACACAGATAACTCCTGAGCATCTGCTTTCCAAAACACTCCAGAAAAAAAAAAATAAAATCACTCTAATTATATTGTAGACATTTACACGAACAATAAGGTCCACAAAGTTTAAAATACATGATTATCCCTAGGACTACTTCCTCTAGAAGTAAAGTGTATTATTAGTGGGATAGAAGGGGAAATGATCTGCATTGTCTCAGCAATACCTGGTTCATTAAGGGAAAAATCTGCCTACTGCTTTAGTATTTTCCTGGCTAAACCAACATATGGTTCATTATTATTGTGCATTACGATAGCCCCTAAGGAACCCAGCTATATCAGGGCCTCAGCCTGCTAAGCACTTGTACAAACACAGGAAAGGAGCCCCTCCTCTGAAGAGCTTGCTGTCTAAACAGAGGAGACAGACAAAGGGCTGAGACGCCGCGCGAAGGTTTGCAAAACTCATCTGACGTTCAGGGGGTTCTTTCCTCCAGCTGGTTTTTCTTTCTGATGAAAAGAGGATTTTAGTTTTCAGGAGACAAAGGAAAACTGAGGGAGGGACACAAAAAAGGCTGAGAACAGGGAGGTTAATGAGAAGAAAGGGAGATATGAATAAATACATACAATTTTTATGTTTCCAAGAGGAAGGGGAGCATCTTTTCACCACATGTGCAGCAGATAAAACAAAGAGTAATGGGTTCAAACTGCAGGAAAAACATTAGATATTACAGGAACAAGTTCTATAGATACAGCAATAGGGAAACTCAGAGACAGGCTGCCAAGAAAGCCAGAGTGACACCAAGATTGGATGGCTACAAAAACACATTGAACATTTATTAGGCATGACCTAGATATAAGTGACTCTGTTTGAGTCACTTCTGTTTGAAGCTGGAGGCTGAGCTCCCTGCTCTTGCAATTCTCTCCCATTCTTTTGGTTCTGGGAGTGTCACCTCTATCTCATAGTATTGGGCTGGGATCACTGCTCTCCTGTGGTGATTGCAGGTACAAAAGGAGCAGGTTTAAGCTCACTCAGAAATACAGTCAGAAGAGAAGATGCCTCTTTATCCATGTTCTCAATCGCTTTTGTAATGGTACCTCCCCGAACATCTTGGGTCCTCAGTAAAGAGGGATCACATACACAACCAAATGTGCCCAACAAGGGGAACCCCCCCAGACTTCTCAGCTTCACATAAAAAGCCAAGCAGTTGCCAAAGTCCAAGCTGAATTTCCTGGGAAATGCTAAAGATGCTAAGAGTCCTCCTTAGATTGTGCAGCCCACAAGCATGGAGAGACAGCTCTCCCAAGGGCTGCCAGGAAGAAGAAACAGCAGATGACAGCAGAGCCAGCAGGAGGAAAGACTTTGCTAATGCCCTGGAACAGACCTGTGACACATTAGGCAGGGCTGATGTCCTACACAATCCCCTTCATTTGTGAAGGAACTCTCTCTACCTCTTCACTGACAAAGTGAGCACTTTAGATAAACTCTGAGTGTTCCCAGCTCTGGTTATGATGGGAGGAAAAAAAATATAAATACTGCTGAGCCTCCAAGTGTCTCCCTTGCCTGGTGAAGTAGCAGTGATATTTAACAGCAGGAGAGAGCCCATCTGCTAGCTCCTGTTCTCTGCTTCCCTTGCACGAGATGAACTTTTCCATTCCTCCAGGAAAAAGAAGTGTGATACCTTATCCCTGATTCACATTCTAGGTGATCCAAAAAAACCCTGCCATCTCCCTCTGCTCTCCATTGTTGAAGGGGCAGACCAAGTGACTCAGACAAAAACGTGAAGTATCCAGTTATCCACCACTCACCACAATCACAAACAGGGGCAAATTTAAGTAAGGTCCTACAGGGCATGGATGATGATACACTGTGCTTGCATTTTGGGCTTGCAAAGTATAATGCCATGTTTCTGCACTGCTATTGACTTTCCCACAGCAGAGTTACATCCTTCAGATATTCTTATCTGAAATACCTTTATTTTCCTGCAATGCTTTTTTTTGAACCTTCTTTCAAAACCTATTGAGAAAGAGACCATTATCCTGAGTGGGGAAAAGGGTCATACAAAGCCTCTTCTAGTCTTTAGTAGGGGGTCTTCCCACAGTCAAGACCAGCTTTCTGTAGAAATAACAGAAGTTAAGAGCCCTCTATATCTGCTTTCAGCATCACAGATGCTATTGTTCAGAGCAGCACTTGGAAGGAGTGAAGTGCTCCAGAAGCCCTTATCTTTATGACCTGCTTCTAGCAGAGAAAAGAGCTCATTACTGTTTTCTTAAAATATTATTATATTAAAACATAATAATATTGTTTCATTGCTTATATTGCAAGAACTTTGGTCTCACTCAGAGAGGTTTCTCACTGGATTGTTCCAAACACCTACAAAGAGCCAGTCAACATTTTACTGAATTTAGTTGAATTTCAGAATTGCAGAGCTCTGGTGGTTCAGTTGCTTCTGCAGACTGAAAGAAGCAGTCACAAAGACTATCCTGTCTCTAACAAACCCAGCTCTCCCCTCTCCATTATCTCCCCACCCCTACCAGAGTAATTAGCCTCAGCATTTAGGGAGAAAAGAAAAAAAAAACAAATAAAATAGAAAAATCACCACACCAAACCAACAGGCTAAAGCTTATAACCTGAAATCCTTAGTCTGGTTCATCCGCCTGCAGGGAATTCAGTCAGTTACACTGCTGGGCTAAAAAACCCTGAAGCTGTCCTTGAAATGAATGGCTCCATTCATTTAAGTGGGAGTGTGTTCTGGTTTTATTACCTGACCCCATATTTCTACCACAGAATCACAAGGCAACTAAGTAAAATAACCTGTTCTCAAATGTGGCTGCCTGCTTATGTCCTCTATTACATTAATTTCTGTTATTTTTCCAGGATTAATTCAGTGCACTTGGAAAGGATAATATCCCATACCTCCCCGTGAAAACACCATTTTCAAATATCTTGTGAATGATTTAATGCCACTCACCCCATTGAACTTCTGTCTCAGCAATGACAAAGAAAACAAAGGGAATTCATTAATACACAGGCAGGAAAAAAAAAAAAAGTCTTCTAAATCAGCCATTAGCAAACTCCTTCAATGCAATGTTAGCCTTTCCATCATCTTCAATGGACTTTACCCAAACTGCAGTCATTTAATTCTAATAAAATAGAGCTGTTGAATTACAACTCCAAAAAACCCCACAAGCATTCACAGAGCTGAGGGTTGGTTCCCCTAACCTTTTCATCACCCTTTTACAAGGTTTTCAGGAGTGCATCTCTGGGAAGGCCCCTTCCCAAAACCGCTTTACAAGCAATTACCTCTCCGACAGGTCAATGCATGACTGCACCCACCTTTCCACCCTGCTGTTCAAGCGCATCCCAGACCAGGGCTCACCTGTGCCAGGTGCCCAGGGTAGGGCTGGGGATGGGCACCCAGGGTGCTCCCACTCAGCATCCCTAGGGTGGCACCCCTGGATGCTCTGCCAGCCCCTCCACCCTCATGGAAATAACCACGCTCACAATTCTGACCTGATAGGCAAATAAATCTTTGTCATTATCGAGCTCTGTAACAGATAAATACACCTTATAGACTAAATCATTATCTAACTGCCTTTTTTTAAAATGGAGCCAGGCAATTATTTTTAAATCCTGCTATGAGGAATAATAGCCAACTTCACAGGGCTGGCTGGGAACGGGCCATAACACTTGGGGAAAGTCCGGGCTGAAATGCTCTGTAGTTTAATGACATGTTACACAGGGAGAAAAATGTATTTGGAAGGAAATACCATTAAAAGAGGTAAGAAATAAAATGCTGTACTGTGAAATGCTTGTAAGAGGGGAAAAAAAAAAAATCTGATTATTCCATTTTCAAAAGATTTCAGAGCTTGTCTGCCAGCTCTATGATGAGTAAACTACAGAAAAATACCCTGATTCTGGATTGAGCCAAAGGTGACCTTACAGGACCTTTTTTGTTCAGGGAGACAAACTAAGGAAGGTAAAACAGGTGCCATTGTTAAGATAGGGATATTCAGCCCTAGGATGATTATGATTCTTCAAGCTGTAGAATTGCAGTCAGAGAACTCTGCAGCAGCTTTACCTTCTATTAATAGTACAGAAGCATGTTCTGGCATTAAAATAATGAGGAATGCTAATTCCAGATCCTTTTTGATCCCATCTCTCTCTTTTTATTTTTTTAATGACATATCTATTCTTTTTATTTTAATGTTTCTGATTATTTTGGAGATAGTTATTCATAAATCGTTCCCAGTTAAACCTGTTTAATAACCTGTTCTCATTTAGCATCCCCAAGCAACATAAAATTTCTAGTTACTTACATCAGTGGTCACCTCTCAAAGATGACTGAGACCTCCCAGAAACAATCCCACTGCAAATGTGATTCCTGTGCTTCTAAGTCACAGACTGCTTATTCTATACATATGGTTTCTACAGAACCCATTTGATGGCCATAAGCCATATAATGCTGGCATTTCCTAAGCACTCTTATTAGATACCCAGTTCCTGGTTATCCCTAAAGGAGAATTTTGCAGCTGAAAAATTAAAATTCTTTAAAAGTCCTAGCTGTGTAATTGATGCTTTTTTTAAAAGGAGATAACAGATATTTTGCCTGCAAGCAGAAAGGTCACACAAATAGACACCACAGCACTAAGAGCTCTTTCAAATGATTTAAAAAGTCTTAATCAGCAATTCATGTGTCAAGAGACTCATGAAACAAAACAGAGCTGTGATGTATATCCAGTAGCTCCTGTAAAACACAGGCTCCAGACCCCACTGCAGCCAGCACCCTCTACAAAGGAACAGAAGAAAGAGGTTTCAGCCCCAGAAAGCTCATTCCATGTTAAGAAATATGTAACAGTCCTTCAGTCCTTCCTAGCTGCTCTATTGTTTGTCTTTACAGCACAGAAGAACACAGGTCCATGTGTGGGGTGTTTAGGCACTGCCAAAAAATTGGGAAAAAGATAGAAAAAATATTTTTTTTTTAAAAGAAAAATCATAAGTACATATTGGAGGAGGAAGAGACAGCAAAAAGAAAACAAATGCACCAGTAAATCGAATTTCATTCATTTGAAGAGGCAGTCTCTAATCTGGCTACTAGCTACCAGCCTATTGTGACTTCACTGAAGAAAGCGTGAATTTTTAATGGGAATTCCTTTCCAGTGTTGCCTTTCCAAAGGGAAGAGTGGAAGATGACAGGCAAACACCTGCCAGCTCGCTGGTGTGGCTGCTCCCTCCTCGTCACTGCCTTATCAGAGCAGCTGGCAGAGCACAGCTCCTCTCCTCGGGCAGTTATCAGTGTTAACCTTGATCTGCCTGGCCGTGACCACAAATAACGAATGCTTACGGAAGAGCACGTGCTCCCGTGTCGAGTAAGGCACGTCTCGTTTTGTGCCTCAGGCTAAGAGAGGTATTGATACAGCACATTGGTGTAAACAGTGGGATACAACTCACAGCAGACAGGTAAATAATGACTAGAAATTTCTCTGCTGCAAGGAGCCCACAACACAAATCTACTCAGTACAATAGAAGGACAGTGCTTGATAGATGCAGTGCTTTGGAGGTTGTTGTGGAGCTCTCCTGGAAGCAGCAAGGTAAGAAGTCCATTATAGCATCATGCAAACTACTCTCAAACGCTTCCGAAATGGGAAAAAGGGCTTGAGGAGACCAGAGGGTCAAAAGAATTAAAAAAATGCAGCATGAACAGAAGAAAAAGATTGATGAAGAGGTGAGAAGGCAACAGAAAACATTGCTGACCAGCTACAGGCACGAAAGACCTCTACTGTTTGGTTCAGCAAAGGCCTGCTTATTTCCACCTAGAGATAAAGGGTACTCCTCTCCATGAAGGTTAAGGGAGAACCTGATGGAACTAGTTTCCAATGTCTTTCAGTTTTACTGGAAGAGACTCTGGGAGAGGGCATGCAGTACTTATTAGAGGAAATTTCAAAAAGTTAATGTGGAAAAGAAGATAGTAACAGTGGAAGTAATCAATAGGTGTAGATCACTGGTACCTGTCAGCTGAAGTCCCAACTTTCGGACTGAGGAGTCCAAGAGCTGCCAGAGACCAAAGCTGCACTCAGCAAGGACCATCCCCAAACCCAGCCCAGCAGCCACTAAAAAAACCCAGTTCAGTTCACTGTGAGCCCATAAAACATGCACTGCCCAAGGACAGCACAACCAGGTGCCTGCTCTCCGAATCCACCTGAGAGCAGCACAAGGACTCCCCTGGGAGGCTCACAGACACCACCTCCGAGTGTCAGGCTGGCATCACACAGGGGCTCACTGAGCACACAGTCAGTCTCTCCAGACATATCTCAAACGACAAGCTGCGTGCAGTGTAAGACTGAAGCCTCTAAATGAAGATTAGTCATTGCAATTCTTTGTTAGCAGGTACTGTAAGTAAAATTGCATTTCCAGTTTAGTGAAGCAACTGCATAATGCTTTTAACTTACCCTCTGAAGTGCTGTCTCCTGTCAAAATCTCTTCACTAAGTCATGATAGCGCACATCAGAAGCACTGCAGATGCAGACACACTGCCTCATGGCAAAGGGTTGACATTTCTAGCGAGGGCCTACAGCCCTCTGCTGCTACAACAGCAACATCCTGCCAGAAAAATCACTACAGCCTCTCTGTGAGGAAAAAAATTCCTGGAGATAAGAATAAAGGGCAACTAAAAAGCATGTCCTCAGAGGTATACTGCAGCCTGAATAAAGGCAGAAAGAATATGCCAAATCACTTTTAAACCAGACTGAACCATATCATCCAAAGAAGGAGGAAGAAGAAAATGACAGGGAGTAGAAGTGAGGGAGAGAAGAAAAAAAAAAAAAAAAACACAAAAAAACAAAAAAACCCACAAAACACCAAAAAAACCAAGCAAACAAAAAAACCCATCCAACACCTCTACCACACACCCAGCAAGCACTGGGGCTTTTAATGATCCCTGTACAGCCTCACCCAGCAGCTTCACAGCTGAAGCACATCAAGCCATGGGTCTTGTAGTGATCACCTTCAGTTGCCACACAGCCCCTTGATATTCAGGTACATAGAAATGTAATTAGAGTCCAGCCTGAGCACTGTCTGATATTGAACAAATTCTGGAAAACAGCATAAATAGCTTTTTTATTCAGTACCACCTGGCTGAACTTGCCTGCTAGCTTGCAAGTCATTTTTAACTAGGTAATTGAGGCTGTTAGAGCAGATGCTACCTTCTGAGAAGCCATTTGACTGTCTGCTGGCTAGATAAGCCAAAACACAAGGAGTGACCAACTAACACCTCTTTCCTTTAGCTCTTCTCTCACAGCTCAGGTGACAACAGGAAAAATACCTGCCTTTATCCTGGTGTGTATATTCATGCATAACCGGTAACAGCTCAAATGAGGCATACAGCTGCCCACAGCACTCCCGTAGATGTTATCACAGCTAGTTCCAAACCAGCCCTGAGACTGCTGGTAACAACTTCACACAAGTTAATCACCAAAGTTTTTATCCAGCTGTTTCAGTGGGGTTTACAGCCACAGTGAACTCGCTGTCAAAATATCTCTAATAAAGCTCATGAATGCGTGTCTGTGGCACAGGCCCACCCCTTGGTTACACCGAAGTAACACGGCAGGAGCTGGTCTCCTCTATTCACCTCCACAGAAAATTAATGAAGGTCTCACAATCTATCTCAACTCATTAGCAACCCAGGACACTGACAGCTCTATTATTTTATTTTTACCAAAACTGGCAGGGACAGTGTCACTTTGTTCCAGTTTTTGATGAGTCTGTATTTTCCCTCCTCTTTCCGTATGCCAGTTGTTCTTCCAGGACAGATTTTGATCAAGCACTGGTGTCGTGGGTAGCTGGTGTGCCTCTGGGTCCAGGAACACCAGCTTGGGCACTTGGCCACTGGACTAAAAGCACTATACTCCATAAATTGATTTTTTTTCCTAGGGCTGAAGTATCAGCCCTGAAGAAGAGCTTGTGTGCCTCCAGCTGTGACCATGGAATTGACTGGAGGAGCCAGTCCAACAGAAGACATCGCCTTCAGTGCAAAATTTGTCTTTCTGACACGTGAATGCTGTTAACCACCAATACAGGGTGCTCAAAAGGAGCCTTTCAGGAACAAATTCTCATGCCTCTGGTAACAATCATTATCACCTGCACTACTATTAATCCCATTGATTTCTGGCTCTTGTATATCATTGCCTGAAGCACTATTTTGGGAGGTAGCATTTTTATGACTAAGAGCTTTCAAGCACTTTTGTAGTCTACTAGCAGAATTGAGTGCTATTCAGTGTGAGCAAAGACATCAAATTTGCTTCAGATGCCGATATTCGAGATATGTGGCACCATTCCCAGAGGTATTAGAAGAGATTCTCTGAAAAATAACATGAGAAATGGATCCTCTGTTTTCTTCCTCTTCTGGTTTCTGATCCACCACAAAGTACTGATGTGCTAGAAAGCACTTGTGGAGATGGAGTAATCAGGTGAGTTTTCCTTTGCCTGACAAAGAAATAAAGGTGTGAGAAGTACAAAAAGCTTACTGAACTACAGAGAGCTCTTGAATTAAAAAATGATAATAATTTTGTGCTTTAGCAATAGGACATGTTCTTCTGCTCCTTTTTGTGTTCTTCACCTGCAGGACACTACGAAAACCAATCCACACCCATATGCACAACGGCCAACTGACCTGCACATACTGAAGCCTGAAAACTTGTAAACACTTACCTCTTTCCTTATCCTTCCCACACATGGGGAGCATTTCAGCGAGCTTTCGCACCTGAGCTTTGAAGAGCTAGAATGTGAAAAGAAAGATTTCTCTGAGCATTACCACTGACTACAGATATTGTTAGCATTTTTAAGTCTGTTGCTGTAGCATACCTGTTAATAGAATTATGTAGATGCTTTAAATAATTTCAGTAAGCAGCACGTTGTTACTGACTGTATCAGTGAGGTGGGGACAGGTACAGAGCAGAAAGCAGCATGGCACTTGTTATTTGTGATGCAGAGTGATGTGGACTTGAAGGGACATCCTGATCAGCCTTCCAGGCTTAGGGACTGCCTCCCCCTGTGCCACTGCTGGCAAATCATCCTTCCACATTAGCATATCAAAGCGTCCACCGACAACAAAATTAACAAAACACGAAGAATGAAGGAGACACGCTGAAAGTGAATTGAGAAGCCACAAAATAAGCACACCTGCCAGGATTGCTACTCAGATGCACTTTCGACTGAGCATAAATTGTCCTGCAGAAGGCGAAAATGGGCCTGATTCTGCCTTATGGAGTTTTTGTAATCCCACAGGTGACAGTGCAAGTCTGTAAATGAATATCCACCTGCACACAGAAGACTGAATGGTGTTGCAATTTTTAAGACTGTCTTCCACTCCCAGTCTGGGAGGGTATTGGTCATCCTCTGCATACTGCTCAGCTTACCCCAAACACAGCTTGTGAGGAAGGCTTGGAAAGTTTACGTACATTAACCAATTTAATTCTGTAAGTGGGCACAATATCTTGGCTAACTAATAATCTAATTGCTACTTACAGTGGGTTTATTCTAACACTGATAGGTATCAAAATTCTAGGAATGTCAAAATTATGCTTATAAAATTCTTCCAGATTTCTTGTGTCTTAATTTATTGAAACCTCACTGCTTTCCATCTAAGCTCAAGCTTATGTGATAAATTTTATCTCTTTGTGATATCAAAGTAAGAATTAGTGCTCTACTGGAGAATCTTCTATCATCTTAGCATCTTTCTAACCCTAAAGGCAAATAAATAATCTATTAATAAAGGCATCTTCAAGTTTGAAATTGAATTGCACTCTATACATTTGTTTTCTCTTCATTTAATCCAAATGAAAACCCTGAAAGGCCTATTCACCCCTTACAAAGGTTTACAAGAGCATGGAAAAAATCTGCTGTATCAAAATAATTATATAAAACATTAGCCTCAGAAGAAAAGGCTGGGATCACAAAACCCATTCAGCTTTCAGATGTAATCTTTTTAATATGAGGCTAGATTAAACAATGTGAAGTGAAAGGGGTTAAGTATAAATCCATATAGATGTCCAAAGTATTTACAGTGTGCATTAAATAAATCACTTCACGTGAAAGGACAGTTATTGTTACTGGAAAGGTTTCCTAATTCACTTTCAGATAAAAATAAAGAGGGTTGCATCTAGAAGCTTTGTACACTTTTTCCCTCCTGACAGCTTTCAAGTGGCAGCATATTATTTGGTCGCTGCTACATACAGAGTGTCTTAATTAAAGGTTGTCTAAAAATACAGAACATTTTCACAACCACATCTGCCATTAACTCTTCTGACATTCTCATGGCATTAAGTACCAGAAAATTCTCCTCATTCAGAGCAGTGTTCCTGCCCCTGTGCTCTGCCTCTCAGCAATCCTCTCTGATTTCAGCAGCATGTCACAGTCGTATGCACCATCGCGGGGAGGTCGGCACAGCCCATCCTCCAGCACAGCCAAATGGCTCATCTTCCACCAGATCCAGGCTCCACCCTGAGCAGAGAGACAGACACCCCATGTCCCACCTAAGACCTGGGGCACTGAGCCTGACTGGCAGCTCTGCAACCACATCTTAAAAAGGGGCAGCTTGTCGCTGCCTCAGACCGGGCTGTCATTGCCTCTGCTCACCATCCAGAGGCTCTGGCAGGATCCGGAACCCACCTTGGTCTGGCCAGGGTTTCCCTGCTGGCTTAGACGCTGCCCACAGCATGGGGTGGTGACCCAAAGCTGCTCCCAGCCAGCCCTGCCACCAACGTGTCCCTCAGCCACGCACAGGGAGAAAAGCTGTGGCCGCATCCCAACCCAGCTGGCTCGGAGGGTGGAAGGCATTGCGAGACCTCCCCGCCTTGTACTGAGGATAAAATTGACGCCAAAGAGCCCAAAGCAGAGGCAACCCAGGGAGTTATGACATGGGGCTGGTGATTATACAGCCAGGTTATTTATCCTGAGGAGACATAATGAGAAATAAAATCACCGAGGTTATAGCATAAGATTAAAATCAAACCACTTTGTCTTTTTATGAAAAGGAATCATCCCACAGGCTGCACTTTGGAAATGTGGTTTTCCTCAGTTATGCCGTGTGTGTGCGTGGCAGAGGGTTGGATTCTCGGGTGTCTAATAATGCAACTGACCGAACCCTGCAGTATTTTCCCTAAAGGGAGCACTGATTTGTTTTCCCTCTGCTGGACTGCTTCTTCTTATGAAATCTGGAAGACTGCAATATCCTTCAGCCCTTCATCTCACAGTCAAATTTGATTCAAATCAGGGTTTCTCCACCAAGTTATATCACAGAGGAGAAGTCCTGGCACTGACCAGCAAAACGGGAGCATATACTTCATTTCCTCAAGAAGTTTGGCTGAGGCAGGACTAGTTCAACTCATTTAACATCAGGTACATTTAAACTAGAGGGAAATACATACTGCCCACAGAATTCCTCTCTCATTCTGACTACTTAGTCAAGCACTGTGGATTGGTACACGTAAGCCATATTTGCAATTATCTGCAGTAAATACAGTTCGTGGTTTAAGGAAAGGACCAACTCCCCAGTGAAATTAGGGAGTACTCTTCCAAGTGCTATGTCTGTCGCCCCATGCAATGTTGAGAAAATTAACTAGAGATTTTTTTAACTCAGAAAACCTTCTACTCTCTCCAGACTCAGCTTTGTCTGGTGCCCAAGGACAGTGACTTTTTAGAGAACTGTGCTGCTCTCTAGCAAATGCTACACCCCTAAGACACACCCACCCGAGCAAAGTTTAATATGTTAACATCATGCAGGCAGTTTGTTGCTATTTAGAATCTTCTGTTTTGTTGGTTTTGGGATGTGTGGGATTTTTTCTTAAAACCTAGAATGCTTAAGCCACTTATATTGATTTTTTTCAAAGGTTAAAATACCTCTAGTGGATGTGTCCTAATGGAGCATTCGAGCTCAAAGAACAAACTGTGTGACTCACCAGCTGTTAAGCAACCTTTAATGCACATGATTCTGAGAACTGCAAAGAATATAGCACTACAAAGTACCCCAGGCTCCCTGGGAAGAGCCTGATAATAAAAGCTACATTCTCACATTATTCCATTAGACAGATATGTTGATTGGTGGGATATCTGGCGTCTTTGGGGAAAAGGTGTTCCCACATAAGTGGAACATCAAACTAGAAGATTCCTTTATAATTCTGAAGGGGTTTTGAGGTAATTTATTCTACTGTGAAAACTCACTGAAAAACTACTGTAAAGCTTACTTATGTTACAGACCTTCAGAGGCAAGACTGGGCTCCTGTCTGTGTTTGTACAGCACCTGGCACAAGACTGACCCAGCCCCCATTAGCACATTTCAAGTAGGTATGCTAAAACTGACCTCTCCTGCCCTCATCATTCATTTTATTCACACACTATCTCCTCCTGGGAGACAACACTCTAAATTGGAAAACAGAAATCAGCTTTGATTTTTATTGACAATAATTCAGACCTTCAAAAAGTTGAACAATTCTGAACAGCTCGACTGGCACAGAATTAGCAATTCTCTGTGGAACTAGAACAGAGAAGATGAAAATCACACAAAGGACATGTAAAATGCACTGTGGTATGATTTGTGATGCTAGGTGCATAAGACAGTCATGGCAGAGGGAGAATTTTTGATGGAAAGGAGGAGACGGGGATCAAAGACATAAGGTGGGACAGTACAGGCTGGCGAGTTTCAGCTTGGTGTGCTTGTACTGCAAATGCTTCCTGAAGACGCTCGAGGTAAAAACTGCCTCAAAAAAAAGTTGTTTAGAACCCCCTGTTCAGAAATGGACACTTGGTGAAACAACTTTCAGTCAAGTTCTTCTAACCTTCCAAAGGACTGTTAGTGCTACAGTTCCAAGGGGCTGGCTCTGTGCTCCTTGTCCTTTGCAGACTGGCAGAACCGCGTAAGGAGAGGGGGGCGTTGTATCTGAGTTCATTATTTTAAAAAGCAGAGGAAGGGAGAAATGCCTGTACCTCCACATCTCCTTGCTCTGTTATTAATGTTTTTCAGCTGTTTTAAATTAAGATAAATGTCTGAAATACAATGGCATTATGTTTGAACTCCATTCGGTTCAATATAAGTAGATTTTAAACAGGAAACTGATGGTCCTTTTGAATGTGAAACTCTGTATTAGAACCAAATGCAGCTCTTTAATCTCATTTGGTACATATACTAAAGTCATTATTACTTTATGAAACCTTTTTAAAGATTTATATATTCCATTGACTTGGACTTATATGGCAACAGCTTTTTCTTTTAGGTTTAAAATTAAAACAGGAAAAAAATCTTCAGCATTCTCAGAACTGTTTTATTTCTTTCTTGGCACAGAAAGCTGTTAAATGAAGTCATTTTCTCCATTGTGCAGCAAAGCTACAGCTACTTGTATGTCAGTCAAAATATACTTTACCCAGAAAGCTCATAGCTGCTTTGTTACTGTAAAACTGAGGTTAGTCTCATTGTTCCAGTCACACAGTCACCAGATATAACCTCTGAAAGGGAAAAATAAAGTGCATATTATTGCTGCTAACCAGGTGCTCTTACTCATGCTGGAAGTCTGGCAGTCACAGTGGCATTGAGTGTGGAGTAATGCGGCTGTCACAGCCTGAGCAGAGGGTCTGAATTCAGCCAGCCAGGGGTAGGTATTTCATCACATCTGAGAGAGGAAAAACTATGCAAGAATTTTAATACATTCAGTGCCTGAAGTAGGTATTTGTAAAGGCTATGATTACTACATGAGCAGCAACAAGAATAAAGGAATTATCCATCTGACCACTCAGAACCATGTCCTGGTTTTCTAAGAAAACCATAACGTCATAAATAAGCTAAATAAATATTCCTAGAGGTATAAAGTAAATCAAACAAAGAACACATCATAATGAAATCCAGTGAAGAGAGAAAGCTCACAGGCATATTGTTTGAATACTTGTTTCTGAGTCAGTTAACTGATTGTCTGTGTTACCGTTACTGGAGGTTGCAGAGACTTCAAGCAAGATCAGGTCACCGTCATGCTGGGTAACCCCTAAACAAAGGGAAGCCCTGCCCCAAAGGATGGATGACAGAAAACACATCCATCAGAAGGAGCACTGCTCCCTCCAATTGACCAAACCAGAAAGGCAGACACGGAGGCTTTAAGGGACCTGCCTAAAATTACGGATGATGGTTGTAGCAGATCTGGGACCAGAAAGCAGCTCTGCCACAGCCCAGTAAATGCCTGGCCCAGAAACGACACTTTTACTGGCTTTCCACTTTTATTTTTCTCATGTGACTACGTACAGCTTAAATTGTTCCATGGCCAAGTGGACTCCTGGGTCAGTCAGCTTATCTGGGGAGAACAGGAAAAATGGCAAAAGCTGAGCCATCTGGAGAGTTCCTCTGCCAGCAACCAGGTTTGGCACAGGAAAAGTATAATGGGGTCAGGCTCTTTCCTGGCACCATTCACACTTAATTGAGGGATTTTGAAGGAAAGGTGGTTTCTAGAGAGCCAGTGTGGGCAGCAAGGGTGGAAAACTCCCAGTAGGGAAACCCGAGCAAGAAGGTTTGCACAGATGCCAGTGCTGATCTGCTCCAGCGGGAGGAAGGGCATGCATTCTCCAGACAGGGAAAGGGAAAGTTACATTTATCAGAAAGAAAATGAAAACACAACTGAATCAATTCCGATCTCTTACTTGGGTGACTTCCTTCCACTTCAAAGAGGGCAGAAAATTAAGTTTAAACACCAGTTCAAAAGCTCATCTCTTGACTAACAGGTGAGCCTAATTTGTTCTTAGAGAATTATTTTCACCCAGTATGGCTGAAAACTTCACTGATGTCATGTAGACTCCCAGGACAGGCAGAGCAGCTCCACCGGAGCAAGATATTCCTCAGCAGACAGGAAGCTGGCTTCTATACAGCTCAGTTATTGTCACCAGCGGTCACTATATTGTTCTGGGTGAAAAAGAAAATTTGGAAGTCAGCACCATCCTGTACTGAGAAAATACATGGCTGAGATCTGCTCTACCACTGCCTTGCCCTGCAGTTGTTTCTTGCAACACGAAGAAGATGAAAGAGAAGGCAGAGAGAAGACGAAAGAGAAGGCAGTCACCAGGAGTCCTCCCCAACCCTCAGCTAACTGAAAGACTGATACCTCCAAGCAGGAGCTTCCTTGGCCACAATTTCCCCTTTTCTCTATAGATTTGAACAAGAGGAGCCATGTGACAAACACGCACCTGGCTGAGCCTTCCTAGGAGAAACTCTAAAGAGAAATTTCTCTTGCAGCCACTGCTTTTTTTTTTTTTTTTTTTGAAGGGGGGGAAATGCCCCAAACCTTGGGTTTCTTTTAACAAAATCACATATGGAACCATTTGACCGAAGCTGCAGCAACAGAAGACTGTGAAGCCTCTTCAGTTACTGCTATCAGTAAAAGGCATGAACAACAAGCAAAGTACCTCAGGTGCAATTCCAGAGCAGCCCCTTTCCCCGTGGGCTCCACCAGCCTGTTGTGCAGCAGTGGGTGATCACAAATCCTGACTGACAGAGCACTGAGGGGAGAAACCACAGAGAAACATGGCATCAGGGCCACACTCGGGGGTTACGATACTGCACTGATATTTCTAACTTCTCCGTTTGTTCCAAATTGTCTTTCATGCAAAAAGGAGACCTACCCCTCCTGACATAAATATTAAAATTGGGGAAAACCACTGGACATCAATGCTCTGGTTCATTAGCAGTGATGTTTCCTTATTCCACAAAACATGGATTACCCTTTTTTGATGACCAAATTTAAGTGAACCCATTTATTACAAGGAAATTAGCCTCTCTAACCCTTTGCTACTTCACAACTGAACCCACTTAAAGACAGTTCTTGATTAAACACCACTTATCCATCATCTTTACGTTTAATGACTTTTCATTTTTGAGAGAATGAAGAGTAACATGCTGGGCTCAGTGATCACACATGGGATAACCATTCCCTCAGCTCTAGGCTTCTTTTGGAGCCAGAGGATTCAGGGAGGAGGCACAGAGGGGAGACAGAGCTGGGTGGAGGAAGCCTTTAATGCCCATTTGGAAATCAGCAGGGATTTTAACAGCTGGCTCCAAGGAATGCAACTATCTTTAACAAAAATCCAGATATCAACCTGCCATTTCAGGGGAGCTCATTCTTCTCTAGCTTGTACTGGAAACAGGTATCTTTTCAGAATTATGACTTGCATACACTTACCTAGAAAAAACATCAACCTCAAACTAATTGCTTCTCCACAATTCAGGTACAAGTGCAATCTGAGGCTGTCCACCTATAGCCACAACCAGTCATCACCCCACCCAGCACCTGCCAGGCTGCCCCTTGACATGCCGAGCTCAGACTGGGGTTGCCCAAGCCCCTGATTAGGTCTAGGAAAACTGATCCTCAAGGAGCTGTGCTGGTGATCTAAAGAGAAGCTAAATCTGCTTTTATGACGTTACACAATGTTGCGACGACTGGATGGAAAGCACTCGGTCAATCAAATTCACTCTGCAAACTCCTTTTAACGTTTTTAATGGGGTGACTCTGCACTGGAAGACTTTACACCAGATCAGCTGCTAACCTTGCCTGGCTCACTGTCAGCTGTCCTCCCACAGCAGGCATAAAGCTAATCTGAAAACATAAAGCTGCATCAACTTTGCATCATTCATCCTGGCTAATTTGACAGAAGTGTGATTGCGCCGTGCGTCTTGATTCAGATCATATTTATATCACCAGGTGATAACCTGCATCATGAACAGCCCCTCATTAATGATCACACCTGTGAAAACATACCTTTGCCATGCCCCAGTGCTGTGTTGCATATGTTCTCTTCAAATTCTAAGGAATTGCCTGGAGTTTCATCAAATTTTATGCTAAAAAAAAAAAAAGAGAGCAAATTAAATTTACAACATGGAAAGTGCCATCTAAAGGAGCAATTGATCTGACAGGGAATTTCCCCTTCATTTCCAATAACCAAGTAGCTTTTGGAGGGCAGTGCTAGTGGTCCTCAATGCAGCCTAACACTGTGAATTCTCCAAAAAGGCTCTTTACCTGCCACTTGGCTCTTCCCTCTGCGTTGCTTTTCCAGCATATCTTCACTTTCCCCCATTTTGCTCTGTCTGTTACATTTGTGCTTCTAAATAAGCCCCCCTCTTTCCCATTTACATGCAGAAGAGTGTCTCCAGACTGCTTTGTACCAGCAGGTTTTCCTTCAAAATTAAACTACTGAATTTAGGAGGTTTAGCAGCAGCTCTCTAGATAGGTACCAGCAGACTATCCCAGCGATTGCAAATGCTCATTTCTCAGAAACAAAACACATCTCCCTGTGTGACTGGAACATCTGGATTCAAAAGGTTTATTCCACCCAGTTCTCTTCCCCAACCTTCACTTCTCACTTTGTGCCTGCAAGTGCTCCACACAGTCAGGTAGCTGCTTGTCAGGCCTGCAAATGGAAAAGTTTTGCTATATTTTTGTGAGTCAGTAAGGAAAAAAGGAAGGGCATGGAGTCTTCAATGTCAGCCAGTTTTAATCAGAAAAGCAGAAAAGATAATCCAGAAAGATGACTTGTACAGACAAACGGGTTGGAAATACTGGCTTCCAGGGGTGAGTCCAGTACCAACACCATGGTTTCCCATACTGATATAGGAAAATAAAAAGAGCAAGGCAAGATGAAAAAAACATGACTGATCATTCCTAAGTCCAGGCGTATACCTAAAGATAGTGAAGAGGAAATGAATAAATAACTAAGCTTTTAATAAGTGCATCAGTGCAGGAGAGACCTGACAGGGTCTAATGCAAAGAGGAGCCACTGTGAGACAGACTTGTTTCTGCTCTAGAACCAAAAAATGCAGTTACATGCTGAAATGAAAACCTGCATCCCCCACCAAGGCCAAAGCCAGATTCTTAACTGCCTGAAAGAGCAAGAGCTGGGGAAAAGAGATAATAAAGAATGTAAATATTGGTGTATCACACCGAAGAGAGACAGAAGAGAATCTGGAGGAGTTTCTTCAAAGGGCACAAATTCCCTTTCTCTTCCAGCTCATGGTATCATACACAGATAACCTGAACAGCCTTCACAGCAGGAAAAACATGTTTCTGACGGAGACAACACATATTCCCAAGTTTATCAGCCACACAGAACACACTTGCTCCATTAAGACTTTCGTGTGTAAGCAGACAGGCAGCAAAACATTTCCTTGCTGTCCAGTCAGCAAACATACAGAGCAGAAAAATCCTCATCCACTGAAGTCAGAAAGAAGGCATGTGCTGGCTCAGATAGCTTGGGATGACTTCTCCTACTCCAAGTGTTTCAATGCATCAGGGCAAACCCTCACCATCTCCCTGCACAACTCACCTGCTGCAGCTTGTCTGTACGTGACTGTGACCAGTGAGGTGAAAGGTAGGAGAGGGGTTGGATAAAATGCCATGCAGGAGTTTTCTGCGTGCCCCTCTGCTGAACAAGTGTCACCTGTGAAAACACAAAAACAAATTCAAAAATTGCAATTATTATCTGATAGAATGGTAATCTGACATGACAGTAGGTCTAAAAGTCAATATATTGAATCCACTGGTAAATATTATTGAAAATTACACCAGTTGAGTTACACAACTTTTCAATTACTCAGCATGCAAGACATGCTTGTCTTGCACAAACTGTGGTGCAGTTTCCTGGACACAGAAGAGCATCCCTGATACAGAGTGGCTGTTGGCGTGCAGCACGTGTTGTTGACACCAGGAAAGCAACCCTGGAATGATGGGTATGTCTCCTAACACAATGCCATGTAGCTGTTCAGCTCCTGGAATTCAGTTTTATGTGATTCAATCAGCCCTAATACGAAGAAGTAGTAACACATTAAGCAAAGTTCTGAGAGCCTAACAAATCAAAATGCTATTCCACTGCAGCCTCTGTCAGCCCAGCTGTGGCATGTTTCTTACTGAATCTGTTTCTCTGCCCCAGTACAGAGAAATTATTGATGAATGCTATGGATAAACCAGGGTGCTAATTTCACAGCATCTAACATAACAAGATGCTTCACATTTCTATTGTGCTCTCCAATCCAGAATTTTAAGCATGTTTTAATGGCAGTCAGCTTATCTTCACAGCACCCTAATACAGCAAGCCAAGACTAATTCCCTGTTTAATAGCTACATCAAGCTCCCCAAGGATTATTTTTAGTCTCACCCCATCAGTTCATTAAACTGGTTTGAGCTGCTCCAGGAATGGCTGACCCATCCATCAGAAGTGGACATCAGAGTGTCCTTCACCATACTGAAGGAACATCGCATATTTCAGTGTTTCTGACTGCTTTGCACTACTGAAATAAAAGACATTTTTTGCAGTAAGAGCTGTTGCACGCTCCATCAAAAATCCTATTCAAGCCATGGCACTAAACTACTCGGATTCAGCTTTCATTTACAGCAGCGTTGGGATAGGGATAGTTTCTATCACTCATGTGAATTTGCTCTGCTTTCAGAGACTCACCCTCTGAGGAATCTGACCAAACAGGTCTGATTTTCTCTCAAATACTCTGACTCCAGATACTTAGCAATTATAGCGATGTCACCAGTGTTAACAGCGATTTACACGTGCCTGATATAATCAAAATTAGATGCAGTCAACTTATGAGAGGAGAAGAAAAATGTAACACTAAAATACAAGGAGTCAACTCTGCTCTTGCAAATCACTGGTCTCACAAAGCTCCATTTCCCAGTGAAAACATAATCACTGTGCATTTGCAGGTGTTAACTAGAAGATTCACTCATTTTTCTGATTTGCCATTATTTTACTGCCACTACATCCATTATTACCTTAGCCTCAGATGTCAAGTCTTTCTGAACCTACTGGCTAGTTTTCTGCAAGAGATAATGAATTCTTATTTATTGTTTATGCAATTTTAGCAGCTACACTGCTATTCCAATTTCTAATGGAACTACCTTCCAAAATCAACACAGGGCTCTCATGATTACTGGGCTTCGATGTTTACAGAAAATTAGAGCAGAATTTACAGAATTACAGAATAATTACAGAATTATATAGAAAATAATAAACCAATATCAGCTACATATTCCTGCACAGCAACACAGCAATCACCTTTCAAATAATTTCCTCCATTTCTGGAGCACTCAAGACTCCGAATCATGCAAAAAACATCCAGTTCAGCAAAAGGAGAGGTGATGGGGGGCAGAGGAGATCACAGAGGGTATCTTTTCTCTGGGTTAATCCTACAGCTGCAGGAATCCCAGCAAGTGTAGGGAAAGAGCCGCTTGTGATCAGCAAGACATGGACTTCCTGCAAACACGCCGTGACACGAACCAATCCCTCTGATCAGAGCAGAGGGTGGCTTTAACTCCTTCACAGGGCTGGGAGTTGCCCCTAAAGGATTTTACCATGGATGAGGCAGGCACAGCAGTACCACAGCCATGCTTACAGGGTGCTGGGGGCACTGAGCCGGACTGTGGGGAGCTGTTCTGCAGTGAGCACTGAGCTCCTTCCTCCACAGGCACAGTGCAGCTGCTCTGGTGGCAGTGGAGCAGGGATGGCTGTGTCCCCTTGGAGCAGAGACAGTGAGCAACAGAGCTGGAACTTGCCAGGCCAAGGACTGAGCTCACCGGTGCGGCTCTGACCCTGATGCTGACACAGAGCTCACCCCGAAGTCCTGCAGCGCTGGGAGACAGCAGGAACTGGTGGTTCCCATGGAAGAGTTTCCAAGCTTCTGCAGGCTGATCAAAGTCTTTTTCCTTCACCCCTTCTTCTGGGTTATCCAGGCTGGAAATGAAAAACCAAGAACACTAAGAAGCCACAATAACACCTGAAGCTTTATGGGCTCACACAAGTTCCAGGAAAATCAGCAGAACCAAACCCTGATACACAAAACCCCAAGTTTGGATATGTTTTTTCACGTGAAAAGCAGTTAGATTTTTTTTTCTCTCTCTCAGTTAAAGGATATTCACTGATGCTGTTGTTAATTTACTGGGAGAAAGACTAAATCAGTGTGGCTCACTCAGTCTGAAGAGATAGTTGTGCTGTTACTCTAATTAGCAGCTGCCTTGAAGAGGAGCTGATAACAGCCAGCCAACATAAACCACCGGCAGCTGAGAACTGGCCTTGGCAGTTTGGTCTGGAACTGGAACCTTTTACTTCTGGGAGAAAAAGAGAACAAAGGGCATTTTGGTGGTGTCATATTTTTTCCCTCTCTACATAAAAAAGTCATACCCAGCATCTTAAGACCAAATTTTACCAGCTTAGTCTTTAATATATGCTGGCTTTTGTTGATACTTTAAAGGAGGAAAAACTTTTTAAAGGGCAATAATGCATGAAGGGAGATGCGTGCAAAGAAAGACGATCTTAAACAATACTAAAAATAAATGTAGCTTAAAAAGATCCCTTAAAAACAGCTGTTGACGTTAGAGATTCAATTAAAATGTAATTAGTTATACATCCTCCTTTGAAATGAACAGGCATATTACAGCCTTCATCTACAATGAATTGCCTTTTACGCTCATACCTCTCTTTTGCCTGTAAAAAAAAGCAGATTTTTACAGGAAGCAATGTAAAGATAGGGTAGTTCTACCCAAAATTTTTGCAGTCAGAGACAGCATAAAACGATTTTTTTTAACCTACCGATACAAAGCCATATTCATTATGCTTGCAGCGCTCATAAGACACATCACAAGTGTTCCTAAATGCACAAAATAGAAGAAAAGAGAGAGATAAATGGATGAGGGATGGTACTTGCCATAAATTAGGATTCTGAAACAAGTCAATAAAGACTAAATCAATCTGACTCATTAATTGTCATTTACCTGAAAGAGAAATGCACCATAAACTCCTCACCCTGCATGGATTGTACAGGCAACAGGCAACCAACAGCTTTCTCTGGGGCCAATGGTTTATGGAAGCACCATTGACCTGGTTTTCTATGGAAACTACACGGATGTTTTCAATTCCAGTGTGGAACTGCAGCCTCGGTCATAGCCATCAAACTCCACATTAGACATTCATGCAGCATTAGGCATCCTGTAGCTGCCAAGGGCCACACAATGAGGCATTGTCTGACCCAAAAGTCATGTAATTAGGCTGATGGGAACAACACCAGCGGATGGTGCATTGAGCATATCCTAATTTTGGATAGGCCATTCTTTGGCTGCCTGACTACCAGTTAGCTGGAGAAGAAGTAAAGCCTGCTATTATTGACAGACAACTTTGCTGGTAAGCCAGAGAGATGATGAAAGGGATGTTTGGCTTGAAAATTGCCATTGGGGAAAGGAAGGGCAGCCATAGAGCAGAGATGTTCCGGGAGACAAACAGGAGACCCCACTTTTAAGTACTTTTTTTTTTCTTTTTGCAGAGTGGGTGACCCTACCTTCTGGAAGCCACTTCTGCAGCTAAAGATACAGCATGTTGCTGCACTGGATCGGTGAAAGCCCAGCACTCATTATAACATCTAATACCAAAGGCTTCAGAGGCAGCAGCTGGCAGGATGAACACAGAGCTTGTGTCAGGGGGAGAAGTGTGAAATTCCTCTCATTAGCAGCACTGCACGTTTGTGCACAGACTCTCTCCTTAAAAGAGTGACCTCCCGCACAGCCAAGAAAGAGCTTTCCAAGAACCATGTGACTCCAAAGATTGAGGACATGTTCTGCCGGAGTGGGTTTTTAATTTAAATTGCTCATAGAAAGTTACATTTTTGTGGCCTGAAAACATCTTCAACTGTGTCAGACACAAAGCAGTTTCATAATTGCACGTGATTGACTTTTTTTTTAAAAGAAGTGACATAAGGAGAAAGAAATATGAATGCTTGTGAAACTTTCAACCTCCCTGTCTGCACTTGTGCAACAGTTGCAAATAATTCCAGAAAATATCTTGTGACTTCTATTTCCAACAAAAAGTGGATCAAATCATTTAGTAATGTGACTGGTCTCTGGAAAGCAATATAGACAGCAACTACCTTTTTTGTCAACTGTGTACTCTAAACTACGAAAAGTTAGGCACATGTTTCATACTTAATTAGAGCAAGGCTCAGACAAATTCCACTGTTTCCAGCTATTCCTGCCTATTCTAAACATGTGGCCTAAGATTTGCACAGTTGTAGGCATACCATTGAGCAAACAGCATCCCAGTCATGAGGAGTAAGTATGGATCTTATTATACCTATAAATTATGAACCATTTCACAACATCAATTCCCTTCTGATGCCTCGTGATGTAAGAGATTGCTCCTCCCCTCCTTCTTCATGTTCAGTAACATCCAGCCAATGCGAAGGGATTACTAGATCCGTGCTGTTCGCTCCTTCATAACACTAACATTTTAATCTCCATTTAAAAGGGGCATCACCTTTAAAGTGTCAGCGATGTTACACCAGAGGAGGCAAGAAAATTGCTACCTGAAGTTGCCTTTCTGTATCTGCAACAAAGCCTGCCAGGACAATATGTGTAACAGTAGGATTACATATTTCTTCTAAATCAAGCCCACATCCCCTGTAAGAGCCACAGGAGGAAGGGAGATTCTTACACTTGCTGAATAAGATGATTCAAATAACATGTAAAACCAGAAATCTGAAGAAAACACCCACAGATTTCAAATATAATCCAGTGTTTGTTTGCTCTAGACCAATATGATTCCACATGGTGGCTATTGTGAACTGATTAATTAGAAAATATCAGTAATCGTACTTTGTACTTACGTTAGGACTTCTACCTCAGGATACTTCAATAATGTCAATTAATTAATCTTCACAATACTGGCTGTAAGTCGGTGTCATTAGTTCAGTCACAGATGGAAATCCTGAAGCCTATAAAAGGTGAAATTAATTAGCTGAGATGATACAATGACTCAGTAACAGAACTAAAGATCCTGAAAAACACTCCTTTTTCTAACTCTTAAAAGGGGGTGATTTACTTGCCCTTTGCAGTTAAATCGTGGAAATAATTTCCAAATGTGTAACAGAAACTTTTGTGACTCTTACAAAGCCACTATTTACAGGTCATGCTCTCGTTGAAATTTCTTTTGGTTAAAATGGCCTCTACTGTTTAGTACAGCTATCAAAATATAAAGAACATCAAAATGAAATAAAACTGCCACTAGATCTATAATGAACTGGAGCATCGCCACTGTTGTCTCAGGTCTAAATTAAAGCTCTTTTGTAGAGGGTAAAAGTGAATAAAACATAAAGACAAAGGACAAAATAGGAGACAGCAGACTATTCACCCACTCCTGGCCATCACATTTACAAGGCAACTGCCATTCATACTAATACAAAGTGGGCCACACAATTCTACCAGGTGTGAAAGGCAGAAGAGCCCTTGTACATAAGAAGAAAAAACACTCTACTGCATTTTATCTCCATCACAAGTGGAAAACCAGTAATGAGGAACATCAAAAATCTCTTTTTGTTCTCCATTTAAAACTAACAAAGCACTTCCCTTGGTGCAATCTTATCAAAGGCTATAAATTTCTCGAGACAGCTAATCAATCACATTTGTTGTGGCAAAGGCATAAGATGCATTTAGTATGAAAGTATTTAACTGACTGATTTTCTTACCCAGTAATCGTCTTGCCAGTGGAGATCTATAAGTTGTTACAGAAGATATGGCAAAAAAATTCCCTGCCAAAAAGAACCAGCAAAGCCACATTTAGGGGGAAATACTATCTGTGCGCCTTGGATAAGTGTCTATATGCAAAACAAACCTTACTTGGCAGAGTCTGATTTATGGGGAGAACTAAATCCTGATGAAGGGGAACTTCTGCTATTGGTTTCACGGAGCCCCAAACTCAGAAAAATGCAGCCCAAATACTGGTGGTTTCTGTAGCCACAGCCACAGCTGATAGTCCTTAAGGCCAAAAATTCAACATCACATGACAGATGCTATTTACAAAGATTGCACAAATCTTAAAAGATCAGGGCTACATGGTGCTCGCAGTATTGTACATTTATGCATGTATATACCTGGGGCACAGTCAGAGTTGCACGTGCTATACATGTATAGATAACATTAAAAAATAATCCAGATACCAAATGCTTAAATATTTCTGATACTCCTTCATCACTGTATAAGCACACTGTGATACAACCTAACTCACTAAAATTAAGACTGAAAAAGCTTTTTACTTTTTAATCAAGGTTAGAAATTAGATGAGATGTAATTATTTTACATATCCAACTGTGAAAGCTTCATTAAAATCCTTAATATTAAGCAATACAAATTTTTCTAATATTTCAGCAAGTTTCTGTTAACATTAATGCACTAGCAAGAGAAAGACTTTCTAATTTTTGATTTTTCTGGAGGATTTTGTGCAGTCACTTGCATACACAAGTACATACTGAATATCTGGTCACACCCATGTATATATCCATATAGTTTGCTGAGTACAAAGCAAGAGAACAGAGTAGTTATGAGTGTCTTTCCACATCACTCACCTTTGGATAGAGCACATATTCACCTGCAAACTCAGGCCCTTTCGTATTTGCCAGGTAGCCTCTCATAAACAGGTACACCAGAAATGCAAATGATTATACAGACTGAAGCATTCCTTAACTACTTTAGGTTTAAAACAGTCTTTGTTCTCTAATTAAATCATCTCTACTTGAGAGACAACTCGAGTTACAGGAAACACAAACAAGCAGAGCCAGGGTGAATAATTCCTTTTTGCTATTTCTAGATCAATTAAATGCAATACTCACCAGTGTGCTCTTTCAGCAGCAGAATCCACATTCATTTCAGTGACAGCAAAGCATCATTTCAACTTCCAAAATGGCAAGACAAGGAGAATGGAGAAAAAAAGATGGGTGAGGGGGCTGGCAGAAAGGAGCGAGAAATATCAAATAAAAACCAATTTAATTTAAATACCTTATTGTACTAGATTCTTACTACTAAATTTAAAGTTTGCTTTTAACTCTCATTTCAATAGATTTGCAGGGAAAAAAACTAAAATTTAGATTAAATTGATCATTATAATTTATTTCATTAAAATAATATAGCTGAAAGACCTTTCTTCCAGTAAAGGGTTCTGGCTTTGATGTCTGATTGTTATGCAAATTCCGTGGAGTACAAGATATGGACAGAGGAATAATTAAGCTCAGGACTTTGTATATAGTAATTCTTACAAATGTAAATGTACCCTGGTTTGAGATAATGATGTGTACACGCATTGGGAACCAAACAAGTACTTTAGCAAAGACAGGAAACCCCACAAATACTCACCAGTGCCTCCAAGCAGGAGTGTGGGATGGCAGGCCCAGGCTGCTGACACGCGCCGGGGGCACCCACAGCCCCAGCAGCCCCAGAGGAGCCTCTCGTGCTGGAGACCCCCAGGAATAGTACTCAGCACCAACACACAAACATTTGAAAAACAAAGTGAGCTTTGTTCTGCAAGACAAACATTGACCATATACATCTATATATTTCAAAGCACTCAATTAGAAACTGAACTTTGCCCCTTTCTCAGGCTTTGAAATATTCCGGCCCCAAACATAGGCCTTTATTCTCCTTTGGCGTGGGCATCCCTCTCCCTCTCCTGCTCCCGCTCACCATATGGCCCCCGCCCCTGGGACAAATTCTGCACTGATTTATGGCCTCTGCGGTCCAAGAGACTGACTTATGGCATAAATCTGGGGGGCAGTGCACTTGGGCAGGCTGCACGTTCTTCCCCATGCTGTCCCTGCTCCCATGCGTTCATCTCTGCCAGCCAAGGATGAGGGATTTACACCCCACCACTGGGAGCAGATCTGGGTTCAGGGCACATCACTGCAACCCAGCAGGCAATGAGACCAAATGCAGTGGACACCACGAGTGCCAGTACAACCTGAAATGTTCTCCAAGAGAGAAAGGGGAATGCACTTCCCTGTCGGCAGCTGGAGGCTCCGGGCACTTGAGGTGCCTCAGGTGGGTGGGTGGTGCTGAGCCCACTGGCTCTGCCACCACCACAGGGCACTCAAGCTTGGAAGGCAGGACGAAAGGCACTCACTCCATCACTGGATGCCAAAGCAAGAGTAATCCAGACTGCTCCCTCTGCAGACAAAATAATTCACAAAGAGGAACAAACACAATCAGGCACTACAGCCCATCTTCGCATCTCCTGAACAACACACACGAGCATGCAAAGGGGGCGAAACAGCACAGAGAGGCTGAAAAGGCAGCCAGGGCCATGGACCAGGAGGGGATTGCCTTTGTTTCAGCCACAGTTTGGTAAAGAAAACAAGTCCTGCAAGATAAGGAGGCCAGTTGCATTTACTGACAGACTGAGCAGCCCAGGCTGGGGCGTTCACTGAGCTGCTGCACAGGGGCTGCTCTCCAGAGGCACATTGGCTGCTCACAGTCATCCGTAATACTGCTGCAAACACCATGGAGACATGCAGGGTTGTACGTTATGGGGGGGGGGAAAGGAGGAGAATTTAGTTTTCACTTTTTGTTCATCTTATTTACCTTTCAGTTTCACTAAGCTTGAAAATCAAGCCAAGTGATGATCAAATTCGCCTTTTTATTTATAGCCATTTTCACAACTTTTCCCAGAAAACAGCACAGGATGTTTACACTGAAATGAGAAATTGATTGACGCATCTTAAGTGCATTTCCTAAACACCCATCATTAAAAAAAATATACACATGGACTTAGACTTCCTGATCCCTTTAAAGTGACCAATTTTGCCAAGGTTTTTTTTCACTGTCTGTACCACATATGTATTTAAGCACACCTTCTCTGCCACTCTCTGGAAGCTTTTCCACAGCACTGGAGTGGGGTTTTTTTTCTCCCCCATCCAAAATGACAAGATTCCTGAGTCAAGTGCAACATTCAGTGAGGGATTTTAACTCTATAAATCAGATGATACCACAATCACAGTTCAATGAAAGAAGCAAAAATCAAATCAAATCAAACAAAGAGATCCCATCATCCCCTGCCGCATCCTCCCTCCTCCCCCTTCCCACCCAACCAGCAGCTCTGTAGCCCATAAAGGAGCTTGGAGCAGAGCAGCTCTGCCATACACTGCTAAGCACAAAGTAAAACATATGAAATACGCTACACACTTTGTGCTTGCTTTGTTGCTTTCACTCACTCACTGAAAAGGGCAATGGCAAACTCAAAGAGGAACATTTTCAAGTGACGTGCAGCACCCTCTGCAATCTGCTCTAACACGCTTCAGCCAAGAGCCGGTTCATTCAAACACAGTGACTACACTCAGCAGCAGAAGTCCTGCGGGCTTTGCCTGGTGGGTCCTTGGGCTCGTCAGGCAGAGAGCGGCTGCGCTTCCTTCACCCCAACACCACTGCGGGCACCATCAAAAGCAAACCAACTTTATACGGCAATAAATTTTTTATTCAAATAAGCTTGTCAACACCAATTACCACAACCACAACTGCCAAATACCAAGAAGCACTGCGAGGAACTCAGGGAGGCTGCTGCAGCCCTTGTTCCACCCTAGAAACACCGAGTTTGGGATGCAGTCCTGAGGCCCCGGGGCACGGCAGAGCCAGGACCCGCAGGATGCAGCCCAGCACCAGCACATGGCAGCAAGGGAGCCTCCCCTGCCCTCTGCTTCCAGCTCCCAAAGCTAAGCCAGCTGTCAGCTCTGTTTCTTACATATGCTTTATCTGCTAAAAGTAACAATTCACACAAACCCAAGGATTTTTCATGACTAAAAATTCTGAATAAATAGTATTTTTTGATGTGGGAAACTCCAGCAATAAGACACATACTAAAAAAAACAACAATTTTTTTTTTGCTTAAAAACATGCCATAAGGTATGATCACTGGCAGGATTATTCTGGAAGCCTGCACAAGCTAGAGTTTCAGCAACATTAGCATGACACAGTTTAAACTCCCAATGTTTCACTGCTACAAGCAGGAAACAAAAATTCCAGAACTCTCAGTACATGAAATCAAATCACCACACAGAGCACCTTTTTTTCTGTAATATTTTATTTTATTTATATAGAAATACTTAAAAAAACATGAAGTAGCACCATTACTTAAGTTTTACTTTTATTATGTAGAACTTTAAATGTCAGAAAAATAAAACTCTTGATACAATTTCAAATCTTGTCTCAGCAAATATAATATTAGTATTTGACCATGAGGTTAAAGGCCCTTTATCATAAAATAAAATATACTTTGTTTTTAAACTTTGCTCAGTAAAGTACATTTAAGCTCAAGTAACGTCACCTACATATACATAAACAAGTGGTAAACAAATGTATTAAAATAGAAATACTAAAACTATAGTGGTGCAACAGAATTTTTGTAATTTCCACTGAATTCTATTTATACAAATGTTAGAAAGCTTCAACAGTTCCTTTTGACATATGTTTATACATTTCCATTTTTGTAATAATATAGAATAAAATATGCTTTATATCACTGAATAGAAAATATGCTGGGTGAAGCAGATTTAAAAGATTTTTTTTCTGAACCTATAAAATCTCCATCCCAACAGAATACTGTTCAAAGCATTACACATTTTATGGTTTGTAATTCCGTTCACAATTGTGTGATATTAAAATAATACAGTGTTCTTTGCCATAAGGCCATACTAAAATAAAAAAGATTTAACCCAGCTACAAAAAGTTCACTGAACTTAAATTAAAATACTTGTAAACATCTTTGCAATATGAAATATAATTTTTCAAGTCAAAAAAGAATAAAATACTTCAATCTGTATTAATGCAATTTATCTTTAAAACCTTTAAACGTTTTTAATATATATAAGAGATATGTTACAGTTTTGTTGGTTTTTTTTTTCTTTTTTCTTTTTTAAAGTCTGATAAAGCTGCAGTATCATGGTTTTTCACAGGAACTTCTTGCCCTTTCAAGAACATTCAGAAAAGTATCCACCCATAGATTTAATTATTTTGTAATAAGCATCCTAGAACTACCAGCACGTTTTACTAACAGTCCACACACCATTGTCATCATCATAAGCATCTTCTACTTTCAATTTTTTTTTCTGGTTTTTGTTTTGTTTGTTTATAAAAAAAGGGGGGAGTTTTGGAAGCTTCGTATTAAAGTACAGTGTAAAAACTAGCCTAGCACTAGAATGGAGTCGCCCGTTATTATTTATAGCATGCACCCGCTGTCACACCACCCCCCAAGCCCTCCCTCGGCCGCACCCGCACCCCCGGCGGGCGCGGCCCCGGCCCCGCCGGCCCCCCCCTGCCCTGCCCTGCCCGGCCCGGCCGCCGCTGCCCCCGGCGCTCAGGAGAAGATGCGGATGGCCTGGGTGACGGCGCTGTGGCACACGGGGCACTGCGGCTCCGTCTTCTCGCAGATGCGGTTGGCGCACTCCATGCAGAAGAGGTTGTGGCCGCAGGGCACCAGCGCCGCGATCACCTCGCTCTCGAAGCACACCGAGCAGTCGCGGCTGCCCTTCCGCCGCACGCCGGAGGAGGAGCAGGAGGAGCTGGACGAGGAGCTGGAGGAGGAGGAGGACGAGGCGGAGGAGTCGGAGGGCAGCCCGGGCAGGTGGGCGCCCAGCCCGTTGGCATACAGCGGGTAGGAGGCGGCCAGCAGCCGCCCGCCGGGGTCGCTGCGCACCCGGCGCGCCAGCGGGTGCTCCGTGCCGGCCGCGCTGCCGTGCAGGGGCGGGGAGAGCCGCGCCGGGGGCGGGGCGGCGCCGCGCCGGGGGCCGCTCACC
>JAWMRA010000016.1:9741440-9758055 GCA_035584735.1 Pseudotriccus pelzelni
CCGGCTCCTGCGGCCGCGGCGGCGGAAAGGCCGCGCCTGCGGGACCCGGGCTGTGGCCGCCCAGGCGCCTCCCGGCCCGCCCTGCGGCCCCGGCGGCAGCGGGGTCCGCGCCGGGGGGAGCCGCGCCCCCGCCTGGCCCGGTCCGGCCGTGCCGCGGCGACCCGGCGGGTCGGGAACGGAGCGCGGTGATACCGCGGGCACAGCGGGACCGGCGGCGCTGCGCCCCCGTGCTGTGGTGCTTCACAACCCTGTGGCGGTTCCCGACACCGCCACGGCCGCCCCGGCCCCGCAGCTTCCACGTTTCCGACCATAGAGAGCCCGCAGGGGAACAGCGCCTCTCGCACGGCCGCTCGTGCAGCGCAGTGTCACCAGCATCCCAGGTTTTTCGCTAAACCGCTAGAAAATAGATCACCCCGCCTCTTCCTTGGACCTTGTACCGCCAGAGCACTTTCTCTCATCTCTGCCCCCTTCAACCAGTGAAAGTTTTTCTTTTCTCTCAAGTACCCTGTCCCAAAACCCTTGCTTCAGTCTGATGACTAGACTTGAAAGTGTCCTCGCCTTTGTCATAAAAACGCCACCATCACATTTTATTTCTCCAGATCTTCTCCCTGTATGTAAGCACCCATATTCAGTCCTTGGCAGCTGTCAGGTTCAAAACACTGACATTTTCGTACTTCAGAGAAATCAAATAACAAGGAATTGTTAGCCAGTATCAGGTACGACAGGAGACAGACGTTTACAAGTGCACCCGGATCTGTTTAGCCAGCTGCCTGTACAAACAAGTGTAACAAGTCACAGGTAATTGTTTACACACAGTGTTTATTGCAAATTACTGTCACTTCCTCAGGATGTTTGCATGTTGTATAACAAAGCTCCAGTGGATTGTTTTCTAGCAAGGGTATACACTGGTGATGTGCTTTCCTAAGTGCTGAGCGCATCCCATCAACTAAGGAAACTGAAGTTTCATACTTAAAAGATTACTTATTTTACAAATTAACTTCCATAGGCAGCAGCAGTGGTTTCCAGGGGATAAATGAGAGATTACTTACAAGTTCTCAAGGATCCATAAGGGTTATAACAACAAAATAATGCTCTTTATTATTAAATAAAATAAAAATTAAAGGTCTGCTTCTTCGCAGCCTTTTTAACTCAAGAACTCTAAAACCTATGAGACAGAACTTAACTCTGCCCATTTACCAGAGAGGACAGGACAGAGGTGAGGGAAAGACACATCAGTATAGAGGACTGGTGTTGTTGAAGTCCAACAGTGAGAGTCATAAATGCTTTAAATGCAAAGATATGAGGAGAGCTGTTGGGTTGTGCTTGGATTTTACCTGTTCTTTGTTTTGTTTCCTCACCTGACTCATCCCTTTTTCTCTCCCTTCCCCTTCCCTCCACATCTGCTTAAACTATGATTTTGTTTCTGCCCAAGATCACTGTACTGTACTGAACATCCATGTACTGACTAAGGAGAAAAAGGAAAACGAGTTATCTTCAGGTTTATGTTCCTCTATAGGAAAAAATTTCCCAAAGCAAGAGCCCAGGCAGATCTAGCTTTATTTTGTAATGCCAAGCTCTAATTAAAAATGTTTAAAATGCATTTCAGAATAAGCACGATCCTTTCAGGGGACAGGGGGAGAAGAAGATGCATTTCTGGGAGACCAAGTGTGCACTGGTGTTCCAAGAGTCCCGTGAATCTTGTGGAATGCTCCCACATCTTGAGAACTATTACTTTTTTGGTGTTTTAGAAAATATTTAAGAGCAAACTACAGGGAATAATAACAATTAAAAAGTTATACTGATGAACCTTAAAACCCGCATGCACCAGCAGCACAGCCCCTGGCGAGCACAGCATCTATGCAACGGTGTGCTCGTATGGCAACAAGCAACACACACCAGATTCACATGAATCTACTCCCTCCACGGAAATGTTTCTTCAGAATAACTTAATCAAGTCTAAATTAAAGTGTTACCTATCTACATAACGCCTTTCATTCCATAAAACCTTGAAACATGCACAGAATTAAACTCCATCTCTGGGGGAGAGACCAACCATCTACCTACCAATTTACAGCAATTTAACAAAAGCAGGAAGGGAGGATATATTACAGGCAAATACAGGACTCATTGCAGGAGGAGTGTAATTCTCAGGCCTTTTAGTTTCTCTCTGTTATCATTTCCCATTTGTGACAGAGGTAATAAAACTTCCTTCCTCCAACCTTTATTTAATTAAAGTGTAAGGTCTTTAGGGCAGTGAGCTTACCGTGTGTATATATACAGCACCTAGCATGAAGAGGTCATGAATTAATCTCAGGCCTTTGAATACTACTGTAAATACAAAGCATTAGCAATAATAAGAATAGAACATAATTTTCATTTAGAAATGGATGAGACCTCTGTTTTCAATGTGGTATCACAAAGAATAAATTGCAGACATCCCATGGAATAATTAAATTAGGGGTCAAGGAAAAGTATTTCATACCAGAGACTTGCACCTCCACTCTATCCTGGTTGTTTACACCCAAGGACACTGCTGCCCACTGTTACAGCATTTACTCAAAATTCTTGTTTGCCGTAATCTTGCAAAATAATATCTTAAATGCCATAGGTCAGATCATCAGTAAGAGTAGGGGTATAGTTTATTCTGAGACAGTTCATGTGATTACTGTGGTAACATACCCAAATTAACCTTTTGCATGTGCAATAAACTGCAATTAGCAATCTGCAGACAAATGACAAGTTCCTTCGTTTCCTGTAATATGCAGCAATACACAAGCCAGATTTCCTATTGAATCCCATATTAACCTACATTCGGTGGCAGCGAAATCTCAGAGCACCGTGTCAGAATTTATCATCTTCCAATGATGTTAGCTCCACCTCTTGACAGTCCTAGACAGGATGTTTATAAACAACTCATCCAGAATCTGAACAACTGCAGCCGAAAATGTTTATTATTTTTTCACCAGTTGTTCCAGCCACTTTGGATGCTTTTACTGAGGAATGGGCAGAGCTCTCAAAACAGTATGGCTGTGTTAAATAAATGACAAGAAATAAAATGGAGATGGGATAGTGAGTAGCTTCATGATGCCTCTCTGAGCTGCTAGGAGGCTCAGGGGTAGGGAAGCCGCAGAAGTGCCTCCTTCCCTTGTGATAAGAAACGTCACATCAAAAAATACAAACAGGGAGATGATGTTGATGATTTTCCCCAAATGTGCTTTCATCCCCATAATTCTACACCTCTCCCTGTTACAGAATTCATTTACAAAATATTTTTTTAAAAACAAAGATCTTCTGGGACAACTTGCGAAAAGCAATTTTGCTGCAAACCAGAAAAAGTCTCACACCTTTAACAGTCACCATGTCTCTGAAAATCTTGATACAGTGCTGTAAACCTAAACCAGTTGCTAATGGCTTTATTAAAGTGCTTGTTTTCAGTATGATAAACAAAAAAATAGTTTTGTAAGAGGCATTACTCGCTACACTTTCTTCATGTGCCTGTGCTGTTAGTGTGACATGAGCAATTAGTGTGTGCATGCGTGTAGGGGATGAACTGCCTTACATGAATGCAGTTGTTTAACATGAGTGATGGAAAGCAAATCAAAAAGCATGAAGATGCCTTTGTAATGTCAGAACTAACCAGCCAGATCACCGGCCCACTTTAAAACTCTCCACCTGGATTGCTGTTCCATTCCGTCTCTCGCTCACGAACCAGGGTTATCTCACAGTGTATCTGAATTAAGTGGTGCTTAACAACCCTGCCAACCAGAGTTCGAAATGCAAATCCCTTCTGCCCCTCCTCTGCTCTCACACTCCGTGTTTGGAGTCCAGCCTTCCCTGCTGCTCCCGCGAGCAGAGCAGCTCCTCTCCGCACGGCTGCGGGATTGGAGCTCTTTGTTACCATGGCCCGTGGGCCAGCACTGCGTCTGCGATGCAGCACTGGCGTCTCCAGTCTGTAAGGCACCCACCACATTTGTGGGCACTGTCTGTTAAACTGTGGCTAGATTAAAAAAGAAAAAAAAAAAATTTATATCTGTATGTTTAGACTGAGCTAGATAACTCACAGATCTCTGAGGTAGCTCATAACCTTGAGTCTTTTTTAATCAGTTTTAATCTCTGAAATAGTAAATTATAATTAAAATTTAATTTTAATCTCTGGAATAGTTAATTATAATTATGGCCATAAAACATGTACAACCTTTGCTTCCTCTCTCCTCCATCCCTCACCTCCTACTCAGTGCTGCTACAAGGAGAGGGAGAAAATAATTGTCCCATTAATGATAATTGTTTATAAACTCCTTTGCAGAGACTATGTTTATATACAATGCCTAGGCAAAATCTAGGCTCAAATGCAATACTCATAATAAACGAGTGAATAATACATCCCTGACCATAAACCCAGTGCTCTCCAACAAAAGAATATCTAATTCCTGTCACAGAATTGCCTTGTAGGTTGAAGTTCAGCATATAAATACACAGGGGAAAAGATTAGATTTTAATTGATAAATATTAATCATCATTCATTGCTGTCTCTGCAGGAAGCCCAGTGTTAAAATATCTAGTTAATATACGGTATAATGGATAACCTTGAGGCAGAAGCTCTTGCATCTGTCTCTATCCAAGAAAAAATGTCAACATCAGCCTTTGTTGTAGCAAAATACCCTGACATCTGAATGGAATTGCTGCTGCTGGAAAATTGACTGTCTCCAGTGCAATCCTTCCTAACCTGGGTCCACTGTCTAAGACGGAGACAGGGCCAAATTAAAAATCTTTATCTGTGTACACCTGTACTCCCTAATGTTTGAAATCTGGTCCGGGTCAGAATGCTGTGTTTGTGATACATTTCCTCCCTGAACAAACACATTTCTCATGTGATGCTCTCTCTGCAGCCACAAAGCATTAGCACTCACAAGAGCATCATTGAAGATACTCCGGCTGTTCATTGAGAACAAAGCCATTAATGATTAATACTATGGTGGGAGAAAATGCAGCAGTATTTCTTGGCAGCTGAAATGTGGCAATGTCTGTCCTACGTGCAAAAGACTCACGACTACCTTTAGCTCTCTGCATTAAATGGTTCTTATTAGCTCTGTGGGAAGAAGAATCAAACAAATTCCCCAAATTAAAGTGAAGGAGATTTTCACAGTAAAACTGGGTATATACAATACATCTCTCTCTGACTGACCCAGCAGATGCAGAGATGCATTTATGCATCACAGGCATTACTGTCCCAGCAGATGCTGTAAAGTTGTCACTGACACAGACTCTTACTGTCCCCACAGATCTGTATTTTGGGAGGGGATTTTCGTACCACAGAAACTACTGTCCCTACAGAACCACATCTGCTGGCCGAGTTATTGTTTGACATACTCTTTTGCCTCCAGCAGATGTGAGAGTCTGCCAGGATGGCAGGCATTTCTGTCACAGCAAATCTCGATCTACAGGGAATTAAACTGCAGCTTAAACTACTCTACTTCCTGAGCCCTTAATGTGGACGATACTGACCAGGAGGAAGCAACATAAACCAATGAAAATATAACGCTGGGCACCTAGGACATCACCATTAACTCTGCCTAAATATGGCTGTGTTTGGGGATGTGTCAGGAAGAGAAAAAGAATTACTTGCATCCTCCTCCCATCCCGCCTTTAAATCATTCAGTATTCATTCAGAGAAATATTTCAAGTAAAAGTTGTCCGATACCACTTTCATGTAAGAGATCCAAGAAAGCAGAAGTCATTCATGGCTACAAAGCTGAAAACCTTAATGCCCTGATATAGGGACCAAGAGTGTGCGCTAGGTCATTTCAGCTTGCTTTTGAACAGAAAATTTTCAGAATTTCCAATTTATTAACACCAGAAGATTTGATCTCCCATTCTAGAGTCCCGAGAGCAGAAATAAAGGGGAGGGATTTGCTTTTAAGCCCCTTAATTTGGGCCTTCACCTTTTGGGACCCTGCATCATGGACTCAGGGTCCAACAGCAGCAGCAGTCACAGGGAGTTTTGCTCCTGTGCAGCCAAGCAGCAACTTTCCAGACATGAGGGAGAAAATCTTGGGCCTGTGCTAGGACATGACTATAGCTAGACTTTCCCTCTGGAGTGAACTCAGCCTAAGGCCCATACCAGTGCATGTACTTACATATAAATAATATGTGTGGTATGTGAACCTGGACTTGAGAGCTGTCTTGGACCTTTTTTTGCCTGACTAGATGTATCCTTTATGATTTGGTACCAGAGAGGGAAAATCTCCCCTGGTAATTCTGCAGTAATGTAAGCCCTACTTGAAGAGACACCATCTAACTTTGGAATTCCCCCGTGGGGAGTCTGGGCATTTATCTTAATCTGGAGCATCAAGAACTGTCCATTGGCAAACGCAGGACACACAAATTCCCAGGGTAATAATCTGATACAGCACAGCAAAACCTATATCCTTGGAGCAGATTGTGGGAAAGCATCAAGATTTTGGTTGCTCTGCCAAAGCAAACAAGATGTTTCAAGCCCCATCATCTGCTCTGCAGTTCACACCCTTCCAGTGCTATCTTTTTCAGATGCCATGCCACACTGGTTAGTGGCAATGCTGTTGTCATGTGTGACTCATTCCATTTTACTGGAAATTAGAAAACCACATGCTGCACTGAAGAACTGCTTATTTATGTAGTCATATCATCCCAGAGAGCACTCCTCCTGCCATTATTTGTATACAGATTATTTTAGAATTTTGGAAATACAGCTCTACCAGGGTTCATCCAGAGGACAGATTAATCAATAGCACATTGCTCCTTACAGGGCCCGTTGAGCCCTTTATAATTTCTAGTGCCACCCTGAAAATGCAAATGGTAACTTAGAACAGAGTATCTTTGTCATTACAGGATGTGTGGGAAGCAAAACAGAACAGATAGCAGTGGAATTGGAGGTGCGTTAGCAGAAGAGTCTGTCATGTATTTATTTCTGCTTTAGGCAGGTGAATTTCACCCACAAGGAAAAACACAATCTACTTGGCCTTGTTTGGTTTGGTTTGTTTTAATGGAGTGCCTTTATAAATCCTCAAATATTTCCTGAAGATTACAATGCTACATTTACTGTAGTGGTTAATGCTCACTATGAGTGAGATGAACTGGCATATTCAGGACAGTAAAAAAATGCAAAGAAATGTCAACAGTGCATTCTTTCAGTGGATTAACAATTATTAGATAAAAACTTTAAAGCTTTTAACCAGTATTTTATGGCCACAACAAATCAGGGTGGCTAACTAAGTTCTGAAGCACAGGTCTGGAATTACATGTGATTCAAAGAACAATTTCCTATATTATGAGTTTGCTAGTTTTTATAAAATTAGTGTTACTAATGCAGGAGCAGTAGGATCAAAAGTCAGGTTTGATTGTGTGCTGACAGGGAAAGGCTGAGCCCAACAAATTCCTAAACTAAGAGATTGCATTACCCTCTACAGATACAGATAAATCCAGTCTTATCTTTAGATGAAGAAACTGTTAAGACTATTCAGGCACCAAACATTTATGAAGCAAGAAAACAGAAATGTGAGCCATTGTTTTTTAAAGGTTAGCACAGCTTAAACATTCCTGAAAATATTTATTGTCATAACAGACTAGACCTGATGAAATGTTCTCACTTAGGATTTGGTCTCTGACGTTCTCAGCAATCCTGTTCACTTCAGCTGGATCAAATGGCTGCCACTAAAAGCAGAATTTAGCAACAGAGGAAAAGACACAAAGTAGCTGAAGACCATTTGGAAAAAGACGTTTGCTTTCAATGTTACTGCTACCCCTCAGGACCCAAATTAGACTTCTGTTATATTTTAAAGCATTGCTTTCAAGCTTGCTGGAAGTGTCAGACAATTTGAATAGATCTCCATTTTAATTTCCAATCTAGCAATATGGAACAGCTGCCATAACTTTGTGCAACGTGGCAAATTCGACATCTTCATTCCTCAAACGACAATCATCGAGAAGGGACTCTGAAAAAAGCATAATGCTTCCATTTTTACTGCCTTTGAGTAACTGCCAGTCAAAATTGTACTTCAAATAAAGAACCCAAACCCTCAATTGTACTTTTAACTTGCACTGCCTATATCAGGAAGCAAAGGTATTGGGTAAAAGTTTGATGGGATTTCTAGAGCTATTTCTCCCACTTCCAGCCAGTGAGCTGGAGCTTTGTTCATATCCTTCTGACTTATGTATCTGTATCACTAAAGGTGCCCAGTCAGGACTTCTCCCACAGCTGTCGTGGGAAGATGTAATGGAGCAAGCCCCAGCTCAGCCTCATCAAATCTGCCTTGCCAAAGCCTCCCAACTTCTACAGCTCTGGCAGCTGGAGTGAGAGTGTGAACTGAAGTGTGTCACCCTCATGCTTTTCCTGCTTCCTAGCAGAAACAAAATGCAATAAGGAAGATGGAAATAACAATTATTATGGTCTTCATTTTTGTTTTTCAGACTATGTTAACTCAAGAGGGAAAATTGAATCCAGAGGAAAAGCACTTTGGGAGTCAGATGAAAATCCTTAGCAATGTGCCCCACTCTGGGACTGTCCAGACTAGGACAAAGGCAGGTCAGCCACATTCAAGGCAATTTGTGTGTATAGGATATGGAACATTGGTAGGTACAACCCCATGTTACATACAGTTGGAGAAGGAATATCACTTTAGAGTTCTGTAGCGTGGATGTGTTGGTCTTGTTCCAGGAACAATGTCCCATCTAGCTCACATTCTGTATTCATTCACAGATTATAGATTGTGTGCATTTAGACAAAGCTACCTCCCACTCTCCTCCTTAATTCCGAACAGAAAACTCAAAGGAGTTTTGAGATTTATCATGATGTCACCAATGCACCAAATAAAAAGAAACAGAAACATCCAGAAGATATCCTGTTGCTCTAGGATGGACTATTTTTTTCTATAAAAATAAAACACAATTTAAAAGTCGCTGGCACGTCTGATTTCAATTGCTAAATCAACATCCCTATTCTCGTTTCTGCAACACTTCTTTACTACCGAGTCTGTGGTTTCTTGCCTTCCACGATATAACCAGCTTCTGACCCTGAGATTTCCTCTCTTCAATAGTCCACATTTCTCATGAAACTCAATCTCCAAACATGAAACCAGCTCTCACTAATCTGCTTTCTGTTATCAGGATACTCACAGGTACATTTACACATTAGGGAGGACACACATGTATGTAGCATGGATGTCTCTTACTTGAGTTTGACTCTAGCAGTTGCCATTTGAAACTGAGAAAGCAGAACAGAAATATTAAGGTCAGCATTTTCCAAACGGACTCCAACTTTGGATGGTTTACTTGATATCATTTCCAGTCAATAAGAATTATTTCTTCACAAATCAGATTTTATTGCACCTTCTACTGCAGTCAGATCCCAAGGGAACAGGCTAAGGACAACAGCTAACACAGAAAGGCAAACAGGGCAGGTTAACTACGTTTCACCTCTGTTCTAGAGTGGTTGGACATGGCTGCATGGGACTGGAAGCAGGCTGCATGCTTGTGTGACCACCTCCAGTACCTATTTCTATCATGCTGCATTTTCTTTTGTTAATGGAAATTGTAAGTATTACTTTAAAACAAAAAAAAATTATGTAAAGAAGTAAATATAAATCAAGCTGCAGTAAAGTGGTACTAGGACTCATTCACCACCAAAGATGGAAGCTTTCTGTTATGGAAGGTTGGCCATCAGCATGCCTAAGGCTTTCTCCACATGCAGGAGGACCCAGCTCCCTGAGCTCAGTGGGAATCTGTTACACCTGACTCAGTCACAGATATCCTCTGCACAGCTCCTCTGGGTTACTACAGTTCTGCTTCTGAGAAGAGGCAATTACTACCCATTCTTACATTCACTACAGTTCCTGCCAGTGTAGGTTGTGGACACTGGTGGCACAAACACATTAACTTCACCTGGCAATGAGCAATTCTCTCAGCCTGAGTGCATGCCAAGAGGAGCCTAATCTGCTAGAGAAATTATAAGCCGTATTTTGCGCTGAAACCCCTGCAGAAACAGCCCTCCCCCACTTCCTTCTCTGCTAGCTTGCTCTAACAGCAGGCAGACATAAGTGAAAGGAAAAACAATGAGAAAGGAAACTTGGGAGGGACAGGTTAGAAGCAGAAGGAAGAAGCAAAAGGTCTGACTCTGCAGACCATATTCATGATGAAAAGCATTCGCACAAATAACCTAATTGCATTCCGTGGGACTGCCGGGCTGAGTAAAAGTGCTGCAAGTACAAGCAACAATTGCAGAGGCAGGAAACATGTAGGAAAAGAAAGAAAAAGGAAGGCCCACATGAATCAGACACCTGCACAGAAGAGAGCAGTCTCATGCACCCCAGGAAAAACAAATCAACCAAAACACTAACTGCCTTTGAGTTACTGCAGAAGTATTTATAGTGCATTTCCCGACCTCTGCCTCGCTTCCTGGCAGGCAATACCACAGCAAGAATCTTTACCACTGGCATCCCCTTCTTCCGCCAAACAAAAAGCAGTCCCTTCCCAAAAGCCCAGCAAAGGCAGTAAGAGAGATCAGATGGGCTGCAAGGGCAGTTTGGTCTCACCTGGGGAAGGACGAGCGTCACCCCACGCACATACTCAGAGGAGAAGCAGCAGTACCGCAGAGAAGGGAAAGTGGGCATCTCTTCCTGCCTGAGGAATTGGGGGAACAGCATTGACTTTGTACAGCTTACTCTCAGCAATGAATAACACAGGAGCCCAGGAGGTGGTGGTTTCCAAAAAAACCTCTGGTCTCTTCCAAATGGTCACTTCTGTCCTTTCTTTACAAAGCACACTGAGAGACACTGAAGAGAATAGGATGTCCAGTAACTGTATTGCTCCTTTACCAGTGAGCTCTTTCAGGAATTCTCAAAAAACCTTCTGTGACAGAGCAATACTAAGCTTATAATTCTAGGTTTATAAATCATTAAAATAATGCATTTATTTATCAAAAGCTTTCCTCCTAAAATGAAACGCTAGAGAGCAATCCAATCATTCCAATGAATACATGCATTTGAATTCTCGGGGCTCACACTTAATTGGCACTTTTCAAAATGTTTCCAGTTAGGTTTGTCCATAAGCGTGAAAAAGAAAATCAAAATATGCCTCTCTGAGATGGGCTGATGTTTGTGAAACAAAACTATCAAATCAGGGAAATCAGGGACTGAATTCAAAGCAATGATGGTTTGAGATCATACATTAAAGATGACAGGATCTTTCTAAATCACCTCAAATATGAAACACTTGCAGCACTAACACAAATTTATCTGAAAAACACACACTACCATCTACTGGCAATTATTCATATATGTTATTTACATACTGATAAGTGGTAACAATATGTGCACATTTGTTTTGCGTGAACTTTGCTAGAGCAAAGATAATTCTTCATCTTCACAATTACTATTACAATTGTATTTGAAGAAAAATATATTTTCTGTGGATGTAGTTCCCACAACATGTGACTAGTTATTTTCTTCTTTTCAATAAGAACTTGAGCTGGAATAATGGTTTATTTAAATACTTCCCATTTAAGGTTGTTGCTTTTGTAAGTAATGTAAGATTGGGGGTTTTTTTTGCTCATCCATAAGTTGGTAACGTGGTACCACCAGGCTTACAGACCTTGACATTTCACACCCACTGCCCTGGAAATGGGGCATAAATCACAGTGGTGGAGTGGGACCAGGGAAGAGAATTGGGGCAACAGCTGCTTCTGGGTATGACCTCTCTCCTGCCCGTCACACAGAAGCCTGGGAGAAGAAGGGCCATGGCCAGATCGCAGAGATAACACCAGGGAGAGAACACACTCTGAAACATCTTTTCCTCGAGTAGTTCCTTGCTTTTTGCTGCAGTTCTCACCTTCTTGCCCTAAGGTTCACAGTGATGCCACAGAAACATCTTGGAGGTAGAAGTGCTACGATGTATATGCCAGAAAGTAGCGTTAGTTAAAGGGTTTCATGTGAACTCCACACGCATCATCCTCGCTGAGCTTGGAGGACACGTTTCTCAGCCTGCATGCTCTCAGGGGAGACCTTTGCCTGCTGGCAAAAATCTGATTGCTGATGTGGTGCTGGTACGGCCAACGCCTGATTTTGGACTGTATATGACTTACACCATTCAAAATCTAAGTCGATACTAGTACCGTGTGAACAGGACCTGCAGCATGACTAAGCCCTCACCTCACCACAGAGGAAACGTGCCAGGAAAGCTGGGACTGACACCACTGAGTCACTCTCTGACCTGCAGTGCACTCAGCTTCAGCCCCAGTGCTGTTGTTTCTGGGGTGAGATCACCTTCCAGAGAGGATTTGGGTACATGAGTGGCAATGTCAGAAGGATTGGCTGGTGGTGATGTAAAGACTCACTGAAGGCCAAAGCCTGAGCCTGTGAAGAATTGCCCCTGCACCTGCCCACATGACAGCAAGTTAAACCCCAGACAATGTCTGTTCAAAAGTCAAACCAGCAACAGGACAAGCTGATTGCCAGGTATTGTAGCCCTGCAGGAAAACTACCTTTTCAGTGTCTTATAAATAAAACACTGTGTCCAAGAATGGCATTGTATGTATATAAATAAATCAATATTTTAAAACTAATACAGTTTTACAGATTTATAATTAATACCATTTATACTTCAATTAGATTTTTTTTTTTTAATCTGAGCTGATTTTCTAATTTTTTTTTTTGTTAGTTGAATCTTAATTATACACAAAGTTTCCTGCTGGCAAGTATCAGACTAGCTTAAGACAGGCCTTCAGATATGCTATGCTAATGCCTGACACCCAGGAACAGACACTTTTCGTTCTCTTCAATATGTGCATTGCAAGTAGTATTTTAATTGGGCTCCCAATTCAGAAGGCTGGAATGAGCTCGTGAGTCATTTTTACAAGTTGACTCACATGCTGCAAAAGTGAAGAATTTTGTCCGGGGAAAAAGAAAAAGCAGAGGATGGATTTGTGGATTTCTGCACATCCCTGTCACTGGGGAAAAGGGTAAGGTTGTCCTTAGCACCCAGCTGCAGCAGCACAGTGGGTTCACCAAGTGCATTACTCAGATGAGGCTTTTTTGTCTGTAGCTGTTGAAGAAAGGATGCTCTTAGAAGGTTTTTGTTTCAAGAAAGCTGCGATTAAGAGATTATATCAAGTATTACAATTTTGAGATTCTTTTCCTTTTTGAAAAGGCATCACAGGATGCCTGGTTTGAGTGTGTTTCAGTGATTGCATTTCAGCAGTTCCATTTCAAAACTGGGCAACACAGTGACAATAGGGAGAGGGTTCCTCCTCACCCTTAGGTGCCAACCCTGCAGACTCAAATTGGAGACAGAGTCGGATTAAGTTCTTTTCTCCCTGCACATCACCACTGAGGAAACGTCCCACAGCTCCCACTGTAGCCATGTGAAAACCCTGTTGTCTTTCTACTGCATTGTCTGCATTGTTTGTGCAACCTCAGAGCCTCAAACCATTTGCTTGGGTGCAAGGGATGGGAACTTAGTCAAAACAAAGCAAATGGAATAAAATCTATCCTTATTTTTGCTGTGTTAGCTTCAAACAGTGGTAAACCCCACATTTATTTACTGAAGCAACAAAGTGTAAACTGCAATACACAGAAACTGCAGGTATGCTGAGGAAAAGGCTTTTTTGACCTGTCACTTCTCCTGTTACAACCACATTTTAACATTTTTCTTTCCATATCCTTAGAGGAATCCATACAGTACACAAATGAAAGGCAAATTCAGAGAAGGCAGAAAACACCAGGGTGTTTTTCATTGTCCTGAGGACAAACGGCAGAGCCCTTCTGGGACATTCAGAACATCTAGTCACTGTATCTTATTCAAGGCAAAAGCCATCTGTCAACAAACTAATCACTGGACAGATTCAGAGACAAGTGAAAATAAAAAGCTAATACAAACGTGCAGATGAGGTTCTAGTCAGCAACTAGTCACAGAAAACAAACAAATCCCATCCACAAAGCCTGGCATTTGGGTCCAGCCATTTTTCAGTGAAGTCAAAAGTGGTGAGGGAATAATGCAAAGTGATCTGCAAACAGGAACTTTCAAATCAATCAATATGCCAATGGAAAGACGGGCATGAACCAGACCTGGATCCATACCCTACCTATATAAGCCAGTAACAGCAGCAGAATGGAGCATGAACATAACAACTGATCATCCAACCACATGTTATTATCAGTATTGAAAGCCCTACTACTTAATATTTAAACATTAAATAACGCTGAACAATCTGGGTCTGAGCTCCTGGCTGAGTGCAGCCCTCATTTTTGATTAGAAACACACTACATCAAGGGATGTACTCCAAATGACTAATGTTCCTGGTGGCCAGGATTCTATCACCAGTGAAAAGTGAAGCATCTGCCCCATGTGTGGGTCCAACTCTCATATTTTTTTCATGAATGTCTTCTATGACAAAGGACTTCATGATATGTGGACTGAGATGTTTGCCAGTCTTCTTCTTGAAAAATGAAAGCTCTCTCCCGGGTCACCACAAATACACTTTCCTCAAGCACAAAGCCACGAAGGAAAACTCTGCAAGGGAGTTCCTCAGTGATAAAGCTCTGCTGTTCCTTTATTTTCTAAACTTTACTTTGGGATGTACATGCAAATGGCAAAAAGATGTCAATTGTTTTGATTCTGCACCAAATTTGCTTTCATATTAGTGAAAAAATTGAACAGCAGAGGAAAATCAGGCTATTTCAGAACATTAGCATGTTCCATAATTGAGTTAGACTTCAGTTTCAGCAACATGAAACATGAAAGAAGTTCAGCTTAGCACTAGCTGAAATCAACCTGAAGGAGTCAGAACTTCTGAGAGCTAAAATCGTAATTGCTTCCTTAAAGGCATCACTTGAATAAAATTAAATGCGTTTCTCCAAAAGCATCACTAGCATAGCAACTGATTGGCCCGTGAGGATTCCTATAGATACTTGTCATTCAGCATGAAATCAGGTCAGCAGCTAAAATTAAACACCCACCTCTCCCCTGCACCGCATGTGGAGTCATCGCTTTTAGCATTGCTCAGCCTCTGCCTCCCCAAATGGGTTCATTCTTACCACAAGCTTAAAGGCTGTCTTATCAAGGAGCACTGATGGATACAGTCATTCCTGTTTTGAGATGAAACTGTTGGGAATCAGACTCGCAGTCCCTTTGACTCCATCTGCATTGATTAGTTCTCGGGCAGCCTGCCAAGGCAGTGTGCTGCCTCTTGCCCTCGCCACTGTTAATCTGCCTCAGCGAGGCCTGCAAGCCCTATATAAACTGCAATTTCTCTTCATTAGTGTGATTCTGCCTGCATGAATCTGATAACATATGGGATATTATCATAAACCAGCCTATTTCACCAATTCATTTTCTCCTTTATGAAGATTATGAATGTACTGCAAGTGCATAGGCAGGATAAAACAGAGGAGTCTACTATACAGTTTAGCTTTGATTTAGTTTCTAAAATGCAGATAGCCTTCCTGTTAAGTTCACATTTCCCAGTAATCCTGTATTAATATACTATAAAAACTGCTGACTGCCTGATTTTCTCTAATTCATTATGGGCTGATCCACACTCCGTGTCACTTGCCTGGATCGAGACTTTTAATGATGAACAGAGCAAGCAGATGCCGCACAATGGAAAAAATGGGAGGTACAGTAACTGTTTAGTCAAACCTAATCACTGCCACAGTCTGACTAAGCACGAACATGAAACATGATCACAGTTTGACTACGGATTATGTAATTGCAAACATATGCTTTATGCCCGCTCGCTTCCTGACTGTTTGAGATAACGCAGTTCTGTCGGAACGGGCAGTTTCTGCACAGCTGAATGAGTGCTTTGTCTGGGAATGATACAGATGCAGGTAGATTCCTACCTACTTCTGAGATTTATTAATTAGCACGTGTCCCCATTTAATGAAGTCTGCGTGCCCTCTGCTGGTACATGCATGCATTCCTGAGAACATCAACGCTCCCAAACAGAATAGTCTTACACACAGAGCTGCTGTGGCTCCTTGGGCAATGTGTGTTTGCCGGTCTTGGTGTGCTTCCACATGCAATATAGAATAAAATGAAATTAAGACCCCCACTTATACTAAACATCACAGCTGTTTTGCCCTTAGAACAGTCAGATTGGGTTTATGCCTCTGTTTTGAGGGCATTATTTGCTAAAAGGTACCGTTATAATTGCACAGTGCATGTCTCTGAGATTTTGTATGCACTGATCCCCTAAGCAGTTTGAGTAATGGGATGTTGCAGAGCACAGAGAACACAGAAGCCTGCAGCACCCATAGAATTGTTCTGACCTGCTTCCAAGAAAAAAATAATTCAGCTTTCCAGGATTAATCCATTATAAAAAGCTAGACTAACTCCTGGCTAATCTGTATCAATTACTGAGTACAGATACATGCAGTAAAGGTCATTTTAATAAGCAGTTCACTCCTTAAATTGCTTCCACTGCCAAATTGAGTCAAGATTGCTAGGGATAACTCAGGGATCATTAGCTTAACTCATCTGTCAACATTTTCTGCAGATCCTTCTAACTCTATATCATCATCATCATCATCATCATGGCTAGGCTTCGCGAACGAAGATTTGGGAAGGGCACTACCCACGCTTGCTACAA
>JAWMRA010000016.1:9758155-9849992 GCA_035584735.1 Pseudotriccus pelzelni
TCTCCCATGGGAGCAGCGCGGTGCCGGGCCGGGCCAGCGGGAGTGGGACCCCAGCTAGCCCCGGGAGTTGCAGGAGCACGGTAGCAGCGTGGCCACTGGCACGCCCGCCATCTTGGAACCCCCCTAACTCTATATACTGCCAAACAAAAGACACAGCAGATCCTCTAAGAATATGGGATGGGTCATTTTAACAAGGAAACAAGCACAAACCACAGGATGGGCAGGGTGAAAGTGGCATCAAATGAAGATAAATATGCTCATAAACTCCCAGCTGGTGCCAATGCCCAGAGAGCAGCTGACAGTTCCCTTCAGTTAGATGGTTCCTGGGAGAAAGGGAACATGCCCAAGTACCACTCATACATGGCAGCAGAGCAGAGGAAAAATAATATCTCCCTGTGCCCTAGATCATGACAAATCCTGTGAAAAAAAACTTGAGAAAAGAATATTTTCATGCCTCACTAATGGCATTTAAAACAATAACAACAACAAAAAGGGAAACAGCCGAGTGTGTGGCTGACTTCCTGCCTTGGGAAGTGTGTCGGCGTGCACTGATCTGTTCCTGGCAGTGCCCAGCAGCACTGGCACAGGCAGCACTGTAAGAGAGTATCAAAAGGGTTGACCACTGCATATCAAAAAGAAGGTGCAGGCATGAATGTAATTGAAAACTGGCTGGCCCAGGGCATATTAAAAGCTGTGCAATTTTTAAATGCTGCTCATCTACAAGACTCAGCTCTGTGCGTGGTACAGCGACCTGTGTCAGGGAGGTTTGGCTGCAAGAGGAAGTTATTGCTTAGATGCATATCAAGGACTCCTATCTATTCTTTCCTTTCAAACTGAGCAAAGCTATTGCACCAGTGTGTGAGTGCAAACCAGAATCCAACTGCTGCAGAAGACAGAAATGTCAAACAGGCTGTCAGGAATAGGAATCAGTTATATTCAGTCCTGCCCAGATGAAACTGTAGCACAAAAATGACCTATAGTGGCATCTTCTCTATCTTTCTGTGACTCCACTTTATTATTAAACTCCATTCTCATCGTGGTCTCATCCAGACTAGAAGAGGTAACAACCCAACATGGAAGCAAACACAGCATTAAACCCAATTTTATGCCCAACGTACTGCTATTTCAGCTCTGTTAAAGCACTGTGATCCGCCTGACAAAGGAGGGGAGCCAAGAGACAGGTGTAGGCAGATATTTTCCAAAAGTGCTAAAAAGCACGAGTTTCAAAGCACAACCTAGCTGGAAAGGAGCAGGGAGGCTCATTAACCCACAGGTACTAATGGATTTTGAAACCTGACCCATTTCACAGTCAGAGCACAGGAAATGTCCACCCTGTGTTTCTAATAACACCCGTGAGAGCCATAAGGGACACTGTACAGTGTTGTTGGAGGCATGAGAAGCTGTATGTGGAGGTGAGCAGGAGATGGAGCCAGGCCAAACCTCCTGCCACACAGATATACATACTATTTTTCCAAATCCAGACATGAGCTTATTAATTGTTATTTCAAGGATGCACACACTTTATTAAGCACATTCTCAGTAGCAAGTGTCTGTCCCTACATGTTCAGATTACCTTCCTGTATCTACTCCTGGTGGCTGGTGATGTCTCTGTTAGAGCTATGTCACCACCAGTGCTAGCAGTTCCTCCAGCCACTGCATACTAATTACTGGAGAGCAACAACCCAAACTGCATAAACAACTAATCTATGGCTAAAAACTCCATTCTGGGTGTATGTCTTCACTTAGTATTTGGTTGGACTGAGAGACTACACCATCTCCCTTTCCTCCTTCTCCTCAGAAGACACAAAGGGGACACAAGAGCTATGTAAATGACTCTATTTATATGTGTGTGTGTATATTTTACATATTTATTTTTTATATATTTTTATATATAAAATTTGTGGGCAGATGGGACAATTCTGCCTGACTCCATATATATACACACGCATATATACACACTATATATATATATATAAAGCATACATAAAAGCTGTTGTCTTCCATCAGAAATAAGATGCTGGTCCAGGCAGACCTGTGGCCTGTCCCAGTTCAGCTGTGCTGCTGGAGCAGAGGGAGCTGTTGGCTTTGAGCAGCTTCAGTCCTTGCCTTTTTCTCCACACTGCCTGTAAGCACAGGTGCTCACCCTGCTGGAAGGTGCCTTCCCCACTGGGTGTTTGCAGCATAACTGACCGTATTTCTGAACCAAACAGGTTGGTTGCTGGAGCCAGGCATTAATTTTCCCATCTGGCCAGCATTAAAAACATGTTAGGTGAGTTTCCTGATTTCTTCCAACCATCCTTGAAGCTGAGTGCAAAAAGGAAGAGGAAGGGAAAGAAATAGAGCAGCTCTAGAAAAATAAGGTTAGGTAATAAACATCACAAGCATTATTACAACTTCCAGCCTGTGAGGACATTCGTGAAGGTCTTCAAAGAGTAAGATCTGGAGGCGCAGTTGTGCGGAAGACTGAGGAGGATGGTAGTGGGAACCCAATATCTAGTTTATGGGGTACCTTAGCTCCTTGTTACTAATGCTCTACTCTGCTTGGTAATGGGTGAACAGCAAGACCTTGGCCAGCTGAAATAACCATGCTTCAGCTTTAATGCAGGAAGATATTTATCACTTTTCTGGATCCAGTTAACATCTGGGTATTCGACTCTTAAGATTAATGTTTATAAGGTTGCCTGCCAGGTCTGTCTTCATTTCTCTTACATGTCCTGATCAAGCAACAAAGAGTTATATAAGATTGGATTTTATTCTCTTAGTCAAAACAAGTATAGAAAAAAGTTCTTCATTTCCTGTGAACAGGCTTGGCTCACTTAGCGTCTTCTCATGTCTTAATCCTGAGCTTACAGTGACCTTAAAGCTTGGCACTTGTTGCTACATGTATTCTCACTACTAACAACCAGCAGCAACCACAGCACTCAACGCAGAACCAAAGCAAGTAAAAGGTTTCTCTTATTGCTATTTTTAAAGAAGGAACTAGATTATTTCAAGATTTTAAGAGCAATTCCTGTACTCAGAGAGACCTTAAAGTTTAAGCGAACTGAGAGTACTCACTAACAGTGACTCATTGATAAACCCAGAGAATGAAGGCCTGTTTCCATCCAAAGAGCAGATAGCCTGCACAGTACAAGTTCTCCCTCTTCCACCTCAATCTCGTTCTGACGTCATGTCTAGAACGGAGAAAGTTGCTTAGTCTTCACGTCCATTCAATCATACTATTCTTGGAATTACATTTGTGCCTTCAGGCCTCAATCAATTCAAGATTCAGTTGTATGAAGCATTCATAACACGAGACAGTCCCTGCCCCAAAGAACTTACCATATAAATAGCACTTTCTGAAAGCAAAGAGCACACAGCCAAGCTTTGCATTTCTGTATCAGACCGTCCACAAGGATGCTAATTACTGCCAGGATAACTATGATGTGAAAATCTTGCCTGTTGGGAATCAAATCTCATATCCAGCAAAGCAGCCATCAGATGATAGTAACTATTTTTAGGCTGCTTCTGACCTTTTAGAAAGTAAGGACTCTTCAAAAAGATGATTAAAATACTAAGTGAATTATGCAGAGAGTTGAATAGTCTGAAGAAAATGTAACTTCACTTAGTCTTGCATAATGTCTTTGGTAACACGGTTAGATTCTTTTGGCCCACAACAGTCAGATTTTCCACTGAAGTGTTAGGATGTAAGTTGGGCTGGTCATTGAGTAATAGAGAAGGCTTTCTCATTTGTGCAAACTTCCTAACCTTCAAGAGAACAAAGATTAATCAACAACATTGAAGAGGATGTTGTCATGAGATCCAGTCATAAGATTTGTAGGGACTCCTGCAGGGGTTGCAATCCTTAAAACTGGTTTGGAATAAAATCTGAGAGATGGGAGCACACAGAAAAGACATTTTCAAAATAAAATCCAACACAGTTACTAATGATGGAATAAAGGAGGTTATACCATTGTAGTAAAGAAGTCTGGAGGGCAGAGTTCCAGAGCATGAAGCAGACACTGTGAGGTAGGAAGAAATACAGAAGTGGCCACCTGGTTCTGAGTTTCGTATCTAAAGCATCCAACTGACTTTCAAAGCAAGTGCTCCTCATTTTGAAAATGACTTCTGAAACCACTGCCAGTGCACCTTTACATTGGCTTCTCATGCTCCAGGCTGTTCTTGTGTTAAGATGACATAAAGGGACAGCTCTGTACCTTAAAGCAAGGTACCTAAGGGATTCCCAGCTGTGGGGCACAGACAAGCATCCACATGTACCTGCAGCTGGTGTGGTTCCAAGAAATCACTGACCTCACCCTACTCAACACCAAAATTTCCACTCAATGGGAGGAGATAAACGCAGATGCTGAGCAAGCTCCTGAAAATTGCCTCACAGATTATTTGCTAGGATTTGCAAAGGGGTGGGCTCTGTTGTTCACATGCTGTCTTTGCCTGTGGCCATACTGAGCCTCTCGTGACAGTTGCAGCTAAAGAGAACTAAGCAAACCTTCCTAATTAAAGATGGACCAGCGAGTTTCTGAAATTCCTTAACTAGGAACGAAGCCTCGTCTCTAGGCTTGTCACCCGTGGCAGTCTGAGATAGGGCAGCTTGTCAGATCACCTGTTTTTGAGCTGCAAAATGCCTTTCACTGTGGCTTAAAGTGCTTATAACACCACCTGTAAGGTGGTACAGCACCGACAAGCTGAGGAGCCAGGCAAACACCAAGCCATAATCAAGTCAGAAGATGCCTCCTTACCTGCCTACAAAATCATTCCTCACCTACCAGGCAAATAAAAATCCCGAATCACGTGACTATTGAAACATCTGGGGCTTTGCTTCCAGACCTCTCAAAACAAGGGATAAATGGAACAAATAGCCAGTGGAAACCACAAAAATGAAGGAGCTGAACTTAAAGAGAGAAGGATTATCTATCCAGATAACTTGCGGTGAGAGAAAACCAGGGAAAGTTGGAAATAGTTGCTTGTACAGCTGACAGAAGAGCAAGTTCCTGCTGAGGAATCAGTGGATAATCACAGGACTAAAAGGCTGGGCTGGATGAGGAGGAGATGGTGCTCCTATTGGTTCTCCTGCAGAAAGAGCAAGTAGATCCAGACCTGCATATCATGTCTGAAAGCAGCACAAGCAGATCAGCCAAAACCTAAAGGTCCTGGTTTCTCAGCTACCCCTAATAAAAATGAATATGGCACAAGAAAGGATGGTAAAAGCAAGCAAGTGTTCCGTGTGGAATATTTTGGTGAGTTTCCCATGGGCTATCAGCAGCTCTTTGAGCACTTCAGGGCAGCCAGATAGAGAAAAAAGGAGGAAACCAAAAACTACAGGCCAAGCAGTGAGAGCTGAGCACGACAGCCTGCCAAGGGCACCCCTAAGCAGCTGCAAATCACAAAAAATGCCTGTGAAGAATTAAGACTTGCCTTTGCAGGATCCAGTGGCTGGGGACATGAAGGTGCACAGTGAGGAAGGGAAGCAGAACCCAGGCTCTGTGCCAACCCAGATAACCAGGGGACCAGAGGAAGGAAACCACAAAGCTCAGCAGTAAACACAGGGATTAAGAGAGGGGTAGATGAACCAGTCAGAAAAAGTTACTGACCCAAAACTCTCTTCTCAAAACTCAGATAAGATTTGTGCTTTAAAAATATCCAGTGCTCTCCTCTCCTCCCACTTCCTATAGAATTTTTTTTTTAACACTTTCTAGTTTTGGCTGGGAATAAGTAAGAAAGTGCCAGGATACTGCTAGGAAATCTGTCTGTTCTCACAGTGTTTCTGGCCCAATCAGGAGTAGGAGTGAGCTGGACTCTCAAGAGAGAGTCTGTTTCCATTTAATTTCCAGGCCAGTTTTGCAGTCTTACAAGGTCAGGGTAAGGTGCCAGACTTCTGGGTGCTGCTGAAAAGAACCTTGAGCCCTCGGAAACTTGTTTCTTCTCAGCAACCAGGAGAAATGTAAACACAAAGGGAAAAGACTGGAGGAAACATGGAAGCTTAGAGCCTCCCATACCACCACATTTTACAAACCACCTTTCCTTCTTTCCAAGGCCAGATCTCTGTTTTGTAAGAAAAGCTACATCAGCTTATTTAAAGCATGAAGGACAACTCATGAGTTGCACGGTACCAAGCAGAGAATAAATACAAATTATTTCATTAACTGTTTAGTGTTTCTTCCAGTTCTGTACTTTACACTTAAAAAAAAAAAATAAACTGGAGACACATTCATAATTGTGAGTAGGCAGATGTAGGTAAATAACATCTGGTTAAAATGCCAGAAGGTGCTGGAGGGTTTGCCTGGCGAGGGGCCCTTGCAGGCTACTCACTTACTTGCTAGAATTCCCTCGGGTAGCTGGGGGTGTTTTGGAGAGGAAAAATGTTCAGGGGTTGATGACTGAAAGGCAGGAAAAGCCTTCCTGAGAGCACAGAAGTAAAAGCAAAGCCTTGTGGGAACTGTCGGCGTAGGTGTAACTTGGTAGAGGTTTGGTTTTTCCCCTCCTCCCCTGGCAGCAGAGCCTGAATCAGCGTGGCTCTGACTTTCAGCTCAGTCAGGCACTACTCTGATTGTGTAACTGCTGGGCAGAACTAGCCCTGACAAAAGCTTAAAGAGCTTTGAGGTGACTTCAAGTGTCACTAAGCAAACCAGCAAACGGTGCCGAACCTGTCACTCAAAGGACTCACAGAGTCGGCACAAGAATTTGTCTGGCTTTTCTTCAGCGCTTCCCCGGGGTTAAATTCTCAGCCCTTCTGAATGTATTTGTTTTCTTTCAGCATACCAAAGAAACCACCCATTTAAAAACATTTGCTTTAAAAAAACCTCAACCCATCCGTAATCAAAGACAAATCATATTTTCTGAAATTCTGGGGAGGGAAAAAGGAAGGATCCATATTTTAGATTTCAAAAGAAATGGTCAGCTTACCTCTAGACGCAGTTCAGGCATTTATTTTCAGATTTTTTGTATTCTAATGAAAGACAGTTACTTCAGCCCAACTCTTCCTCTGCTGCCAGCATTAATTTCACACAGTCCAGAGGCAGCTACACCTATCCCAGCTCTGTTTACATAACTGGCATGTCCACAGCAGAAGAACTGCTGCAAGATGTCCCATACCAGGCACAAAGCTAGCAAGAGGCAGAAAAATAGGATATAAAAGCGGCTGCTTGACTTAAGGTAAATGATGGCCACACATGACATACAAAAAACCAATTTTTAGTAACTCAAAAATACTTCTCAGCAAAAGCAAATTCAGAATGAAGATATCCTAATGTGAGCCCACACAGAGCTTATCAAATGACACTGGACAAGAATAGTAATTGTCTCTCCTAATATTGTTTCGAGAGCATACTTAAGAAAAAAAAAATCACACTTCCCACCTCTGACTCCAGCAGATACAGAAATTTCTCTATCTAACTGCACGTTTCAAAGACTTTTCAAGGTTCGAAAAATTCTTGGAGCAGGAGAAACTTCTTTGTAGGTACAAGCAGATCTAATAGATGTTCACATTTACACCTGCTTTCCTCTCTTTTCTCCCTACATGAACTTTTTTTCACTTTTATTTAGAATTCTGCCCTATTCCATCCCCCAGTTAAGACAGGCATCCAAGATCTTCTGTGGTCCAGCAGGTGTTACAAGGCCTCTGGAGAAATCTCCCTTCTGGAAGACTTTGGCACGTCTAGCAAAGGCATAAATGCAAATGCAAGGAGATTGCAGGGATTCAAAACTGGACTGTTCATGGTCCTGGGCAACCTGCTCCAGGTGACCCTGCTTGAGCAGGGGGGTTGCACAAGGTGACATCCAGAGGCCCCTTCCCACCTCAACCATTCTCTGATTCTCTGGGTATAAGCCCAGGGCTGTGGGTGACAGAAAGAAGCAGAAATGGAGATGTGCATTTTAGCCACACCAAAATTTTTTCATACTCTCCTGTTCTCATTTGCCTCTGCACAATCCCCAACCTATTTGTCCCAGTTTTCCCTGCTCTGATGACCAGACACTTCCTTCCCTTTCCCCTCTAGGCTGTTATCACGTAGGTGAACCCTGATGATGGCAACTTTGCAACAATTCACCAGAAGTTTCTCCTCAGACATGGTAAGTGAAGAAAAAACAGTTGGAGTTTTGTCAGCCAAGACATTTTGGGGATACCCTTGGGGAAATTGTGAGGAAGGCAACATTGAAAAGCTAGCAACAGACATGCTGTTCCTGCACCTCTCCCAAACTTGGACTTGCTTTCTTAGAAGACATACCGTATTTACTTTTTGAGAACCTAGGAAAGATGTGAAAAACAGGTTCATCACAAGAGACAAGGTGCAACCTTCACTGTGAAGCAGCTACAAGACTTCCAGTTGCCAGCTATGCTACCGCATCTCTCCAAACTCTTTTAAATCACACAAATTATAAAAACAGCTACAGGTTTTATTGAAAAGTAACAAATATTATACATATGCCTGATTTACCTAAGAAACTATTAGAATCAGAAAAAAAGGAAGAGTGAAGGCTAAACATTCATAAATGTTACAGGTAATGGAAATGCAGGCCATTAATTTTAAGCACTGCACAGATGGTAGGAAACAAATGGATATCCAAAAAACCACCATAGATGACAATTAATTCTCTAACTCTAAGCTTAACAAATGTATTATAATGTTAAAGTAGTCATAATATGCATGAATGCTAAAAGGCAGCCCAGCTGGGAGAACCAAGGATGAACCATCTGACGGTGTTCATTATGTAAGGTGTCACTTACGATCTCAGAAGAAAGCATTGTAAAACCCTCTAAAGATACAGAGCATTTTCTAAAACCAACTTTTGAACATCAGCATCTTGTTTTGTGATTATTCAAACCTTTTATCATCCACTCAATTCTGGGGAGAAGGGCAATTACACATTGTGATATATAAAAATACATGACCTCTTTGATGTTATATGCTGCCAGATAATACCAGAATCACACAGCTGGCTTAATGTTTGAATTATTTGGTTGCGTTCAAGCATTGTGGGTTTTAACAGTGGCAGAAATGCTAAAGGCCCCAAACCAGTACAATTTTAACTCATAATCAGTAATTGTAAATTATCATTCTGAATGTTATTTGGTCACCTCATAAATTCCTTAGCACTGTAATACCTTTTTCAGTACACTAAGTGCTGATGTAGTGACCACCCTTAGTGACTCAAAAATGGTGCTGAACTTCAGGGAGTCTTTGAACAAAAGCCATAAGACAGACACATAATGCATCAAACAATCCACTGGGGAACTCAACAAAAATACCGATTCTTTAGCCAGTCATGCAGCTTTAGGCTTCTGAAGATAAAATACCCTAATTACTAAACTGTCAATTCTTCCCAATAACTTTAAATCCCAGAGTGAATAAATGTTTTGCCCGGTTCAAAAACAAACCATGTATCTATCTAGGAAAGGAAGAGTTAATGGACACAGCAGATGATGGAGTTTTCCCACCTTCCTTGAACCCAAGGGCTGTCAGGCCCTTGACAGCAGCAGCTGCTTCCCTGCTCAGCTGTCGTGTTCCATGTCAGGACACAAGGAATCTCTCTCTTGGCCTAACAGCTGCCTCCTGTAATGGATTGCCCAGTTCTCTGCTTCCAGACATCATCAGTTTCTCCCTGCTCAGATTCTCTTTCCACACATTAGTGTGGCTTCTAGTTCCAGCCTGCCCTGGGGACCGAGGAACGGTCCAGTTCTGGGACACCTCTGCTCGGAATGGTTTTGTTCTGGCATTCGGGCTGGAAAACAGACAATCCTGTGAGTGAGCTCAACTGGTCACAGCGTGAAGCCTTCAGAGAGAGCAGTTATAATTTCATAACAAACTTCAAAATAAATTCGGTAAACACGTGCCAAAGTCAAGGACTCCTCTCTGAAGGATACCACAGCCAGCCACCTTCCTAAGCAGATTTTTACTTCCTTTAGTGGAAACACACTCTGGTGGGTAAGTGCCGAGAGCGTCTCTGAGTGAATTCGTATTCAAAAGTAAGGCTCTTATCTTTGCAATCTTCTCGCTGCCACAGGAGTGGGGTAAGCAGAGCCAAGGTTAGACACTGCTCAGCTCACAATAGCAGCATGTGGTGCCTTTCAGAGCATGAATGCCAGTTTTTTACTGCAGGTGCTCTTGTGGTGTGGCCACAGGAGGAAAGCGATAACTGACATCCTTTTCCATTCAATTTACAGTCAAAAGAGTGTTTGTAATTTAGCAGTTGACTGGCTGAAGCTCAGCCCATATGGTAGCTGTTGTTCAGCAAAGGAAAAAAAAGAAAGTACAGTACTTAAACCGGAAAGAACAGGCAGTCTGTGCATCAACTCCAAGCTTCAAGGGGGTTCTGGCCCACTTTCATTCATATTTAAATGTGCACGTTCACACTGGGGATAGGGACACTGAGCCACATTTCCTAATATTGCAAATCACTGCTTTACTTTAGGTCTTGTGTGTTATATACAAAGAGGAAAAAAAAAAGTGAATGCACATTTGCATCAGTGTCCCATGAGGAATGCTGAACGTTAGAAGAAAAACCAGCTGGAAAATACATAAAGAACACAACACAGACTCCAGTCTGGTTCTTTTTTCAGAATATTTCTCTCCCATTTGCCTTCTAAGCAGCTCTAAGAGGCCCTGAAGTCACTGTCTACAGCACATAATTCTGAACGTAAAGAAAACAAAGACAAACTGCACAGATCATTTAAAATACATCTCTAAGGTGAAATGTAACTATGACTGGAAATGCCTGGACTTATGAGAAAAAAAAATAAATCACTGTTTCTTTCCTTTTAGTCTTTTTAGAAGAAGATAGGCTGTATTTCCTTAAAAACATTCTAAAAAAGTTTAAAATGGCAAGTACCTCCCATGGATTCTTACAGGAAAAACACTACCTCAAACAAGAAAGAATGACATCAAAAATAAAAAAGGTACAATGATGATTTCAGGTTAGTTTTAGCTTGGATGGAGTACTGCAAAATAAATGATCAATACAGGGTGCACTGGCTTCTTGCAAACAACATGCGACCCTGCTGGTCTTTTGACTTCTACAGCAATGGAGCTTCCCAAGAAAACAAGGAATAGAGGAGAATGGGCAAAGACAAAAAGCAGGAAACTGGAAGGAAGGAAGGAAGGAAGGAAAGGAAAATCAGACTTGGATTTCACTACTCCAGTCAATTCTTAAAAATGTTTATGTTATTGCTGGGGACCTGGAACTGACATATGACTTAAAGAAGAGATGTGGTTATTAAAACTGTGATTAGCAATCAGAAGTGCAGGGCTTGTGAAATTATGCTTTTCCTGTGCAAATGCACCCCAGAGACAGGAGCTTCATAGACATTGTATTTGCACATCACTGTACACAATGGCAGCTACTGCCAAGCAGCTCCAGTTTTTGTCCATTTGCCCTTTAGTTTAGGATAGGACACAGATCACACTAACAAGTCAAACAGGACATGTGCTCCCACTGAAATAAAATCAAAACCAGTGAAAAATAGTTTCTGCATTCTTCCAACTAGTTCCCAAACTATCCAGTGTGTGTACCTTCAATCACATCTTCTTAGGAACTGTCTCCTCTTCCTCTTGCACGTGAAAAGCCACACAAATGTAAGAGGAAACTGTCTGAAGATACAGGAGAAATAGTGAAAGTGACTGTACACAGAGTGCTCTCAGACACACCAATGCTTTGAAAACACTGCTCTCATTTGCTTGATTTTAATATTATTGAGGCATTAATTAGGCATTAGACACTAATACCAATAACACAGAAGACCCACGCTGTTCAGAAGGTAAAATGCACGTAGGACAACACACGGAAGGTCCCACAAATGAAAGAGGGTTTCTTTGCTTCACCTCAGCAATAGGCTGTGGCAAGAATATTCAATTCTTCAGACTCTCTGCAGCTCTTGCAGTCTTGCACCCCCTGCAACACCCTGGATGCTGACAGGAAGGTATTTATGAGGGAAACCGATAGGCACCATTCAGATGTATTTTGAAAGAACCATTTGCAAGCATGCAATTTTGCATCCATCAAAAACCTGCTGTGTTAAATGAGAAAATTGTCTTTGTTGGTTCATGCAAAATTGGCCTTTTCTATAAATAAAGGCCATTTGCTGTGGCTAAGATGATATTTTTTTTTTCTTTTTGCAGTGTTTCTGCAATTTAAAAGCTGGTCACTGTGGAAAAGCATTTCCCTTTGCTGCTGTGTTTCAGGCTGATAAATAAAGTTATTTAGATTACAGAATTAAAGCACTGAAGTTACAGCTTAGGTAGCTGTGCATACGACATGGGTTGGCAGAGAACAGACATTAGGAACACAAAATGAGGCTACAGTTATCCAAGTTTACCTCTAAAAAAGTAGTTTTGAGGAGCTAAAAGTTAGTTACACATCTAAAAATATTAATATAAGCATTCTCTTATTCCATACTGTATTTCTGCAAGTTTTATTAGCAAGGCCAGGAGTCAACATTAGTGATTTACAGTCTGTAAAAAGGATGATGTCATTGAAATGTGAAGAAGGTCAGAATCCCCAAAGAGAAATTATCTTAACAACAGAGTGAGATCATTCCATACACTTATCTGCTCCAAGGGGCAATAATCAAACAGACCTACATGTAAAGCCTAAGCTGAGCATTAGATAAAAGCTACAGAGGCATTACTTTCCCAACATAATACAGCAGAGTGCTGTAGATTTTGCTCTGAGCTTCACTCACAAAAAAGCTTACACTGCAAGGGTCCCAATCCCTTTTTTTTCCACTAAAACGTTACATAGAAAATGTTATCAGCACATGTAAATAGAAGATCTGGTTCTGTTTCAAATAGAAGCACTGATACATACATGGAACTATTAAATAATGGGGCTCATTAAAAAAGGAGAGTTTGCCTTTGACCTTTCACATAAGGTTTAATATACAGCTCCTTCCCTGCACTAAAATTCTACAGGCTGGTTAAGATCCCAATCTGCACCAAGAATAAAATCCCCCATAGGCCCTCAACCAGAATAAATCAGTTTAACTTTACTGATCTAAAAGAGCTACAAAACCAGCTAACTAATGTTACCTACCAAGACAAGAAAATTACACAAGTTTATATCATCTGAGAAAACATTCATATTTTCATTGTTCTACCTTCTGAAACATTTTCCTGTGGATATGGGGGGTGAAGGTTGCTGTGTTAGGGTAAAAAGAAAATCTGCCTCTACAGAACAGGGAGTGGTGCTAATCATCTGCAATGAGAATGAGAAATTCAACAAAAATTAAGTAAGTTTTTAAAAGTGATGAATTCGTAACCAAGGTCTCCTCTTATTTAGAAGTGGTAAGTGTTGTTAGTTCGCCTCTTCCATCTCAAATAAATATAACTTGACAAAATTCAGTGCTTCTGAAGTGAAAAAGATGTCCCATCTAGTAAGTTTAATGAAGAACTGCAACTGTGCTCCCACATGAGCTAACCAGCTTCCTGGATGTGGGTGTTTCATTTAAACTTCTAAGAGGACTTCAACACACATTTACATGAATACAGATCACCGCTTCCGCTGGGTGATTTAAATGCATCTTACAGCTGTGGAAAAGGATTTGCTCAGTTTCAAAAAACATCCTTCTTAAATAAAGGAAATATTAACTTCTTTCTTTCTATACAGATCAATAAAATCAGATCCACCTGTGAACCTCCATATTCTGTTAGCAGCAACCCTCATCCTCCTTCTTTGCCCTGTACCAGAGCTGTAATAGTTCTGCCAGACAAACATTTCATGGCACATTCTGAGTTTACAGTGAATGCTCAGAGATTTCACACCTATGCCCACCTGATGCCATCACATATCTCAGCACAGACTACTGAGTTTGTAAAATCAGGTCTTTCCATTCCTGATCAAAATGGGTGTGCTGGAAGAAAGACCATCATGAGGAAAAAGACTCTTCTAAAAAACCTGCTGACTCTGGGTGTTCCTTCTAGAAGGATAATTTTTATTTTTTCTTTAAACAAGCAAACAAAACCCAAGGCTGTTTCTTTAGCAGGAATGTGAGCTTGGAAACTCAGTTTCAGACTTCTTTCCTGGGGTAGTTAAATGTTTGCTCACTTTGCAGATCATCTGTGTGATCGAAGGGGAATGATGTAGCCCTATCAGCTGATCTCAGGAATGTGATCCATTAAAGAACCATCCTGCCCTGAGGGACCCAGCAGAGCGTATGTATGGAAGGCTGTCTGATTTAATGCTGCATAAACCGGTAATGACTTCTGATTAGATAATATAATACATCCCCGAGCAATCAGCACAGAAAAAACACCCCAGACCTTGCCACCAGTTCCTCCACAGCTACACAATTCACAAATCATTCACTTCACTTCCCGCAAGCAGGCATTTCGGTTTTTAAACAACACTGCACAGCAAAATATGGAGTGTTCAAAAACACATTTGCCAGGGCAGATTTGAAAAGAGAAAATACATTTTCTGATAACTTGATGAGCTCCTGGGATGTTCTCCCCAGGTTTTGTATCTCAAAAGAAAAGCAGCATGCTCCTTGGGAGCGTCATTGTAAGTCAGTGATGAATATCATCACCAAGAAGTTTGATACAGCAGCATCAGAAAAGGAAATACGGCATAATAGGGGAAGGCTCCATCTTTGCCTTGAAAATATACCTACAATTCCCAGTGTTTGTTTAGATCCACAGAGTAAAAGGGATGGAAAATAAACAAATTCCCCCTTGCTTTGCTATAATTCCAAAAAGCAGCTTTTTAGAGTATAACAACATAAAACCAACATAGCTCAAAGTCATGGAAAATATCTTTTGATTTCGAAATTAACAACTGTTGCAAAATTTTCATGTCTAAGTATCAGGAAATCATTATTTCTGCTAACCTCCTCTGTAACAACTCCATCAAACATTCCAAAATAATATTTGTTGTAGCAAAGAGGCCTTTGACCCTACCAAATTCTTATTTTCTCTTCTATAATCTTACCTCTTGTTGCACAACTCTTCCAAAGTGAAGTTTACCCATTTATCCAGTAATCATCTTTCTCTCTTCAGCCCTGATAACGTCTTCATCTACATCAGCATTTATTGTCAACAAAAGCAGAGTGAAAAGCTTGCTCTGACTTTTTTTGCCCTTTCGTTACTTATTCAGGATGATTAAAGCCGATCTGGAATAACTTCAAATTGATTTTTACATCTGAAATATCAAACACAACAAATTACCATTTCTCTCCCTTTTACTGAAGTGCTGGATAATTATGTTGTGCAAGACTTCGAACATTTAATCTCTCTCTCCGAGGAAAGAACGTTCAATGCATGGGAACCGGTGAGAGAAGGAAAGCTCCGGTTCAGTTTGCAGTCCCACCTGGTATCCCTTGCCCAGACTCACAAAGATTTATCCCAAACACTTGGATTCATGGAAGTGATGACTTGAGACTTGTCCAGTAAAAGCACAGCACAACACACTGGTTTGCTCTTACACAAGCTGGGGCTAAAGGAGGGCTGGGGGGCGAAAGGACCTTGAAGGAATCTTTATGAAGTGAAATCCAAGGAATAAATATTGAAACAGAACAAACTATTCCTTAAACATTTACCCTGATAAAAAGAAGGGGTAACTCAGCATGCTTTGAGCAAGGAGGGAAGAATCAAGACTAGCATTTCCCCCCACAACAGCCCAATATTTTGTCAGATTTATTGTCAGCCTCCAGCCCTTTTGCTTTGGATCATGCAGACTCAAATCAAGAATCAGATCTAGAGAAAAAGGCATCTGTTCAGGGACTATTAACAGCTCTTTGTTTTATAAAGTGACCAATGTTTCCAAAGGATGCAACATCTTTTCTTTTTCAATAGGGATTTTGCAAGAAGCTTATCTGCAATGAAAAAAACACCACCACTTTATAAAAAGTATTACAAAAGTCATTTTTACAGTTACAGTAAAAGACCACAACACAGACATTAAAAGTCTGTCCCTCAAAACCACAGGTCTTTCATTTAGTTGGTGGTTTGGGATTTTTTGTTTGTTGTTTTTAAAGTAAAATACTATATTTAGGGGTTCTTGTATGCATTTGGTTTTTTCTGCCATCATGGTGAAGTTGCAAACATTTTCATGTTTTTCTCTAATTTGATGCCAACATCAAGCTGGAAACTTTTTTTTTTTTTAATGAAAACCGAGATTCTGATGAAATACAAGACCTGAGGTTTTTAGGAAAAACAAAGTATCACAAGATTTGTCATAAAAACACGCAGTTGGCAACAGTAACAGTCTTACGTACAGTAGCTTGCTATTTATAGGTGTGCTCACAAGTCTGCAGACATATTTCTGCTCTCCAGTAACAAACCGATGAAGAAAAAAGGCTCAGCAACAATTATCAGAGATACCTGTCACTTCGTAAGTCAAGAACAAAATCAAAGTGGCACAAACCCCAGATCCTCATCTGGCAGAAAGCAAACAGAACTCAACTGAAATCACATAAACAACAAATGACACAAAATGAGATTCTGATCCTAAAACTCTGTCCTAGCAATGGAGGCCCAGGCTGTGTTACACCATACCTGCATGGAATGAGCTGCAAAAGAAATGCACATCCCCAAGGGAGGCCGGACAAGGGAGTCCATTTCCAGACCAGTTCCAGTCCCATGGCTGCACTGAGGCGTGTCCCTGGCACAGTACATAAGATTTTCACACTGTTCGGTGGTTTGTTCAACTGCTCAGTAACTTTCTTCATTGAACAGCTCCTTTGTTCCTTTCAAGCTGATGTTTGAGCTAACATCCAGCTTCAGCTCTTTTGGCCTCTGTTTTCTGGTGGCCTGCTCACAGGACACATTCTCTGGGTTAGCACGGCCAATACCACAGACTGGGGAATGTGGCTCTTTTTTTGACTGTCTGACTGTGAATCACACATAATGTGACAATGACATTGCTCAAGTCCAAATTGCTAATATCAGTACTAAATCTGTTTATACACAAAGGCAAGGGAACCTTAGTTACTTCACCTTTCAGACATATTTAGAAGATGCAGCTGTTTGCCATTTTTCTAGTTACCTGTGAAGAAATACAGAGTTTCATTCTTTCTGACCAGAGAAATATGTTCCCTGCAAGCTCCAGAGCAAAAGCAGAGCTCAGCTTGTCAGCCACCAACTCTCCTTTACACAGTTAGGTAACAGTGACACTGTGATGTTAATCACAGCCTTAGTATTTTCTCTTTGGGTTGGAAAATTACACTGATAAGCTCAAGCACAAGTGACAGCTATCAGAAAGCAGGACAGTTACTGGACCTTCCCTTTTCTATCGCAAGCCCTTCCAGCCCAGAGGCTTCTTCATGTGCTTTGGGGTGCTCAACTGAGAGAGAATCACAAGAACAAAAAAATAATTAAAGAATTTCCCTTACAGCATTCTCTTACTTGAGAAAGAGTAAGCTCTCTAATTTCATGATGCTGGGCCTGCCACCTTTATGGAGCCTGTGGATCTCAAAACAACATCCCTGCAAAATGTACTTCCATTCAATTCCTCAGGCTCCACCTGTCCCAGCAGCAAGATGCAACAGAAGCCACGATTCACTGGTAGGTCCTGGCAGAAAGGGATTAAAGAGGCTACTCAGAGCTGCTTTCTGTACAGTCAGTGAACTGGTACTCAGGGAATGGCTGCTGCTGGGAATGCACAGCTCCCTTCCACCAGGCTTTCTGAAATGGTGAGTCTGCCACAGTCAAGCGGTTTTTACTGAACTCTACAGGACAGGGACAGAGAAACAAGCTAGAGAGGCTTGTTTCTTCACAGTGTCCTTTGCAGAGGCAAGGCTACACAGAAGGGATGCTCTGTGTAATTACACTCTGCCTCTCAAGGCAGCACATCTTCCACATAGCACACTTGCACACTATCTATTATTGAACACTTCTAGAGCACAAAGCAATCTCATTATGCAATGAAAGCAGCTCCTATAAAGGCATCTATGCAAGCGTGATGAGGTTGTTTTTTTCACATCATTTTTACATTTCTCTTCCAGCCTTCCCCTTTCACACCAGCTGCAGTCAAACTACTCGCTGGCCTTGATGCTTATTATGTTGGATGTGATAGGAACAGACGAGACATTGTTTTAACACAGGAAGGTTAATTTAAAATAACCTCCCTAAGCTGTTCGTACTGCAAGACAGCAACATTACAAGGAGAAGACATGGATTCACAAATAGGATCAGCTTTCAGAGCTCAGACCAGTGGTAGCAGCACTTGTCATGAACATTCTGTGCTGAGTCTCCAGGGGAAGAGCAGCTTCAGCTGCCACTTACACAGCTCCTTCTGTCAGTCACTCCATGAAGCAATGCCAGCTTTTTCTACTGAAGAGCCTTTCTCTTGATCTCCTAAAGGTAAATGCTGCCATGACAAGAGATGAAAGACAGAAAACGCTCCATAGCATGCCTGCTACTATATTTCAGTGCCAGTTTGCTCTGGATATATCTTTATCACAGAACAAAGAAATCAGACTTCGAAACTAGGTTGGTTGCTATAAAATCATCATTTAAAGGAGCTTTAGAACGATTAAAAAGAAAGGACTTCCAGTCAAACACATATATTAGAGACAGTCAGAAACCACTGCTTAATGGTTGTATCACTCCTGCCATGAAAATTTTTGAGGGATTTTTGTCATCTCAGTCCTTCCTCCTACATGACTGACCTTGACTTTGCATCCTCCTCTTTGAACCAAGCAGGAGTAATATCTCAGAGTATAAGCCTAGCCAAAAAGTTACACTGCCTTCAGATGCAGCAAAGGATTAGGATTCCTGAAGCTGTCATGGACTTTGCCAAGGCCTCTTTAAGCATGATTAAATCTGTCTCTTCATCAAGATCAACCTTCTTACAGGAAGGACAGCATTTAGGCTTGCCTTGCATGGTGGCCATTCCAAACTATTTTTTGGAATCCTACAATGAAAAGACTGCTCAGTGTTCCCTTTTTTAAATGCCATAAAAACATTACACTGAGTCAGAAAGGCCAGGGATCATTTTGTACTAACCCCTCTGAAAATCTCATTGCTTACTCCACAGACAACCTTTAAGATTTAACACTGTGGGCTTTTTCTTCTGTTTTAGGCAATTTATAAACCAGAATTATTGTTTTCATGAGAATATGGCAGAGGGGACAATAAAACACGTAACTGTCACGGAGTCATCACTCAAGCCCAGAAGTTTCTTAAGGCTTGTCTCTAACTCTGAGGCCTCTGCTACAGCAAAACAAATGACAAAATATGCCAGGGTAGCAGTTTGCACTGCCATAAATCACTCAGAAAGCAGTGAAATAAGAGTGATTTATTCATTACCTGACAATTTATTACAGTGTAAAATAACCATATGAAAAATTCTGGAAAGAGGTCTCCACAGATGGGAAAAAGACAGCACTGAATTGGTGATGATGACCAATCTGCCTCCCATTTGTAAATCCACCTGACAAGATGCAGGTTTTAGCTGTGCTCTGTGGCCACTACACTAAAAAAGTATTGTAACAGTACTGAATTCCACTCCTTCTCAAGGGGTAGCAAACGTGTGTGAGCATGTAGGAAATGCAGGGCTTAAAAAGACTACATGGATTCTTCTGATGAAAGTTTTACTTTTGCTGTCTGGATAAATTACTATTTACTGTTACCCTTTTGCACCAGCAGCTTTTCTGGGGGGAAAAAAATGCATCTAGATATCTCACTGGAGAGCACTGAGACATGTCACTTTGCAAAGGTGAAGGACAAGGCTTTTATACAGCCATGAAAAATGGTAACAGGAAAATACTACTGAATTTTGTGGGGTTTTTTTGGTTCAAATTCCAGAATCAGCAAGTCTTTACAAAGATAAGCAGTTTCAGTAAAAAGAAGTAAGATGATAATAAAAATATTCCTCTGAAGAATCAGTGGGGTGTTACGGAATTGAATCCTTGGTAAAATAGGAAATGGAGGAGGGATGAGTAGAGGGTAAGAAAGGATAAATTAACAATAAATAAATAAATAAATCTTCTGTAGGAAAACAGCATCTGTTGAAACAGAAAAGTCTCTGCCAAGCAGCCCAAACCACACTACTTCATGGTATCTATTTTTTCCTTCTATTAGTCACAGTTTGCAGGAGTTTTATAATCATGGAATGATACAGCTGTAAAAAACAATGTCCCCCAACCTTTTGGGTTTATTGATAAATATTACAAAAATAAATACTAATTTTTATCTAATTTTGAGTAGATCCAAACTAGCACAAAACAAGTCAAAAAGCACACACTCACAACAGAGGATATGACTAAGCCACATCAAGTAGATAAGAGACCAAAATTCAGACATACTGCTAAATCAAATTAGTATTTACATGTAAATATTTTATCTAGCATGTAAACTATTAGTCTCAACACTAGTAAGATCAGCTGGGCCTACTCAGGCAACTCATGTTAACACTGTGTTTTCCTCCTCAGGCTGTACTGAAGCAGCACAGAGATACTGCAAATTTAAGGAGTAAAACTGCAAACTGGTGAAGAATAGCAAAATAAGAAAAGTAAACCCTTTTAATCATTTTACTGGCATACCCATGCAGGGTTTAAAATAAGAGATTCTCTCAAAGGAACAATTTCAGAACGTTTTCCGAATACCAAAGGACTATGTGCCAACATCACAACAGGTACTGAAAAGACCTTATCCCTATAAGAGGACATATACAGGATATCCTATACTTGATGTAACGAAGGAAATTATACTCCCTTGCCTAGCTTCAACTCTTAGGTTTTCACAGGCAGTCTGGTATGAACAAGCATCAAAATGAATCACAAGCTATGTGAGAATTCAAACTATGCATTAAAAAAAAAATGGTGCTGACAAAATAATCCAGCTCATTCACATCCTCTCCTCCACATGCTCTTCTATTTCTGCTTCCAAAGGAAACTAGGAAGAAGCACAGAAAAGTTCACATAGCATTCTGAACCAAACTGAAGGTAGAAAGGAGAAACCCTAAGAGAAGAAGCAAAACCTTCAGATACCTTGTCTAAAGAATTTAGGTTGATATGATCAGGGCCATGAGAAAAACTCACCTGAGTTTCCAATTCCAGTTCTGCTGCCAAGTCACAGTGTGGGAGGTTTCAAGCTTCTAGTCCCATCTGTAAATGGTACTCGTCTGGCACTAGGTTTATTTAAATGAAAAAATGTTTCAGACAGATATATTTGAGGAGGCCCTCTCTAATCAAGAGTGCTGCTTTGCTCCCAGAATTTTCAAGCACAGTGCTTTTACTTCCTGTGTGAATTATGACAAGACTACTGATGTCCAATTTCTCATTTATAATGGAGACACTCCCATGCCCCAGTATGTAGAAACAAAGAACAAGCAAACACTGAGCAAAGCTGAGGTTCTTTCATCCTTATGGGTCTCACTTGCACAACCAGGTGACTCCTTGCACACACAAAAGAGTTTTTCTCAGGCATGACAGTATATCAGGCCAGGCTCGGCTGCACCAAACTCATTAGTTTAAGGTTCCCTTTTAATAAGGCTGCCTGAAAGCTCAACTAAGGATCCCTCAAGTAGGACTACAGAATTTTCCTGCCCACAGCTTTTCATGAGATAAATCTTGTTGCTTAGCTGCCATCTACTGTAAAGCCTGTCTTGACTCACCTCTTCCCTCTTATGCTTTTGGAAGTTGCCTGGTACTTGAACTGTGCTGCTCACAGCCTTCCTATAGATTCATTATCACAGCTTTCTGCATAGATTTATAGCCAAACACACACACAGAAAAGCAGAGGGTTCAACCACGCTCTCTGAGAAATGTAAAGGACATTTACGATTGTGATTGCTTAACCAACTCCAAATGGTTAAAGACGAGTTTCAACTCAAAACAATGTTCATGTGAAGGTCAAGAATTTTGCCAGGACCCCTCTGACATCAAAGCAAGTATTCAATCTAATTAAGTATTCCAGAATCACAGACAAAGCTCCTCTTCCATGCTCTGCATTTATCAGAAGCACAGTGCACAGTTCCAAGGTTGCATGTTTCTCTCTTTTTGTCAGCATGGCAGGTGACTTTATGGACAAGTGACACATTTTATTTCCCACAGAATAAGCTTCCAAATGAGTGTCTCACACAAGAAGAGTTAGTTCCTAAGGTCAGTAGGGAGTCAAGAGACTGTATTCAGACCTAACATGTTTTAGCCCATTTAGTACATGTTTAGTATATTTGTTTGCTTGAGTATTTCATAAATATAATCTTAAAAGGAAACATTTCCACAACGAAAGCAAACAAGCTGGAAAAGTCTATCATTTAAAATAAAAGTTAAGCGTTCAAAATCGTTCTGCTTGCGAAACAAGTAACACTTTTCTTTCCCATAAGAAGCAAAACTCATACGAGTAAATTCTCCCGGCTGCATTAACTGACACATAGAGAATAATTACTCAGGAAGACCAGGTAGGTGCTAAAGGAGTACAAGGCAATCACAAATTAAAGAAATGGTTATATTCTGGAAAGAAAAGAACAACCTATTTGCACGGTTATCTGAAACAGAACTTTTTGCAATTAGCAAAGACAAGAGGTAGCATAAAGTCAGTTGGCACAAAATTTAAAGACATATTTCCAATTCATTCTGAACCTCTTGAAGGACACCTACATCTCTTCAGCCTTAACCTTCTAGAATTCTTGTTCTTTCCTTTTACAAAACTAAGCAGCCAAATGAGAAGATAATCCATGCATCATGTTTATTTACCAGGAGCTGGAGTTAGATGACCCTTGTGGGTCCCTTCCAACTCAGGGTATTCCATGGTTCTGTGATTTCCTATCCAAGGTTTCCACTTTTCTTAACTAAAACTTACGCCCCGTGAGGACTTTTTTCCTGTTAGTCTTGGTCTGAATCATTTTGGAGCCTTCTGCATCTTAAGACACTTGCAAACAGCAAGATATTTTGTATATTTTTGCAAGTGTCCCTTTTCACTGAATTCAAAACAACAGGGTGAATGGGCAGAAGTTCTCAAAGAGTCTGTAAACACTCACACAGGACTGGCAGAAGTAGCTGTGTGTCTAGTTCAGAGACAGCAGCTCCCACTTTAGGATAATCCCATGAAATTTTAATAAGGTGAGTTCTAAGGAAGGAAAAAAGAAAAATCTTGCTTGTTTTTTTACAGTGCTTACGTCTTCCACATGTGCTATTTTTGACTTTCGAATTAAAGAAGACACATTAATGCTTTAGGTTAACTGCTTACATGAGAGTAAAACAAACAGTTTAGAAACTCCTAATAGGCTTAGAACTATTTGCATACAGGTGACTAAGGAAAGTACTGGTGAGAAACAAATACATTACAGAAATTAATTTAAAAAACAGAGTCAAAACCATTAAGGAGCTAAATTCAGTGCATAGTTTATTTGCAACAAACTAACTAACCAGCTCTAACTGTAACTACACATGATAAATCAGAAAGAAACAAATTAAATTTGGAGTTCCTAATCCTTGTGACAGGAGGTTCAATTCGGCAGCAAATTTTAAAAATTAAAACCAACTGCCTATATTTTATTTAAATAAACTATTTTCTCTGTATAAAAGTTTTTTAAAACATAAGCCACAGATATAGCATGTAAGAAAAATGGTGTCAAAGAGCAAAGTCCAGATGAAATTTTGAATCTGCTGCATAGAAAATAATCCAGCTGAGTCAGGAGAGAAAGGAAGGCAGACACAGCTACTTATTTCTGCTGAGAGTTCGTTGCTTTTCAGCATGCTCCACAATCTTTTCTTCTACATACAGCCCCTTTCTCTTTCTTACTGCATTCATGTACTTGCGGGCCTGGTTCTCCGAGTCTGCCTTCTCCCCAAAGTGCAAATATTCCTCCTCAGTCGTTGGTACCCAGAATGGGTCACTTGAAATGATCTGTAAAAAGAAAGAAACAAACAAAAAAAAGTAAAGTAGTACAAAAGTTTATTAGTATGTTTCAGGTAATCAACTGCTGAAGTCGAAAAATATGGAAGTAGAGCAGATAAAGTTCTCTGGAAAGCCTGCAAGTAGCTATTTAAGCAGAAAAGAGTTAAGTCATGCTTGTCCCAAGAAGCCCATGGTAACTTTTCAAATTCAGTCGCAGTTATATGCACAGAAGTTTTTTTAAAAGGAATTTTAATTGCCAGTCAGCAAACAGTGCCAAATAACATTCAGAAAATCCTCAATTTTCACAAAGGAACTTAAAATATTATCTCATGACAATTTTATTAGAATTTATGAGAACTGAAGGTTTCTGCTCATTTCTGTGCCCGATGTTCTTCAATCCCAATCCTGAGCTGGACAGACGGTTTAAAAATTACTGTTTCTAGTGGTTTCATGGTTCTAACATATTTAGCAGAGCTGTTCATACTACTTATTAGCCCTCATCTAGAAGAGATTTTAGATCTAACACGATCACAGAATAATTGCACATAATAATTGGATCATTGCCCCAGTTCATCTTTTATATCCCACACTTCTGACTACCACAGAGAGTATTTACAAAGATCTAATTATCTTGCACAGTCCTTAAAGCATTTTCTCATTTCATTCCACATAACAAGGCTGAAAAATTTTTTAATTCCCCAAGTCTGAAGAGATATTTAATCTCTACCTTTGGTCTATATAAATATCACACAAATTCTAGGCTTAATGGTAACTAGCTAACCAAAGATAACAATTTATTCTGTTACTGCTAGTGACTCTCACATTACTTTCAGAAGTTTTAGTTTTACAAGCAAGTGTTTTAATACCTAAAGAAGTAAAGATTCTCCCTCCCACCCCAAATCTAAGCTCCTAAGAATCCACCTCAGTTCTACCCATATGTATAATTGCTGCAGGCACCAGAAATTACTCCTAAGTCATTAAGAGTGATCATCAAGTCTTATGCACATAGAACACGTATGTGTCATGAAATCTGGAAAATGCTCCCTAGAGAACTGCTGTCTGGATACCCAACCAAAATTGCATAGGCTTGCAGTCCTGAGATTTAACTTTTCTTCCCATTAGAGGACAAATAACAACAGAATAGAGTAAAAAACCACTGCAGTTAATGAGCATTAAGGAACTCAGAGAAAAATAACAAGATCACCTTCCAAGAACCCTAAATATGAACACCAGGGAAGGACGGAATTGACCATATTTTGTTGTAGAGGTTCTTCTGCAAATTTTGAAAATACTTGTTTTACTTCATTGTAGATTTCCTCAAAATATACAGTTACAAGTAACATGTTTTTACTACAAAAAATAAAGGTAATACCGTATCCATTTCTTAAACAAAATGCTCATGGAAGAAGCAATGCAGCAAAGTATTAGTTACTGCAAGAATTATGCCAGTTACAACAATAATTGAGCACATTACTCTATAATAATTTCCAGAATATTAGCACTAGCACTAATAACTGACAAGTGGAGAACAATTTTCCCTAAAATACCAATTTTAGCTGAATGTTATAAATCTTTTCTACTATTACAATCTTTCTCTTCTGACAAATCCTTTTAATTGCCATATTATATTTCAACCCAAGCAAAATTTCCTAAAGCTTAAGTTACACTAACTAACAAGAAGAGAAATGAAAAAATGATGACTTAAGATGGCCATTTTTCCCCAGAAACATCAACAGTTGTGAGTCCTAATTTAATACCTCGCCTTAAATAAAAACCTAGCACAACCAAACCAATTACACTTTATGGGGAGTTAGGAGAATGAATATGGCAGAAGACTTCTAGTTTGTATTAGGCAACACTGAAGGTTCAATCCTGCAAAAATAGCATGTAAAACTAAACCAACAAAACCAGTTCTAGTTTGTCACAGGTAAGCAAATACACAGCCCCATTAAATTAAGTGGGTATCACTCTACTGAAAGTGACAGCCAATCTCAGTTATTTATGTGGGAAATAACTATGCACAGGGTTGTCTGGCTGAAAACCAAAACCAAGCAGAGCTCAGAAATAAACAGTATGGAACTTAGCTTTCCAAATTTTTCTATGTTTATTTTTAACATAAATGTAGGGACTGTCTAACCACAGAAGAATCTGCCTGAGTCATACCCATTTTGGTATCTTGCACAGGGCCTTATAACCAATGCTTAGAAACTTAAAGGTGATTCCTTGATAGCTTACATCAAGAAAAAAAGAATGGTCTCCACTCTTTGAGAGTTTGAAAGCTTTACCATTATTTTATGCCTCAGAAATAAAGAAAAAGGGCAGTGAGGATTGCATGTTGACTTGATGAAGTTGTACTGATGCTCATCCTGAACATCTTAATAATGTAAAGGAACTTCCCTGTTCATGATGAGCATAAACAGCTGAACAAACAAAAATTTCAAAGTCCAAGAACACATGAGAAAGAAAAGATAACTCATGCTCAATGGATTTGTTCCAGACTGTACTACTGAGGGAGGTCACACAGCTACAAACTATGATAACTTAAAAGGCTGTTACTATCCCCTTTGATGAAGTTTTTTTTACATTAGCAAGAAACGTGAACACCCAGAAATTACGCCCAGAGAGAACCAGTGAAACAGCAGTTCTTGAAGAATGCATACACCAGGAGTCCAAAAGTATACAAAATTCAACTTACAGATCTAATCTACCTGTAAATATTTAGATACTGTAGTGATGGATGCTTAAGAAAATCCCCAGGTTTGACAGATTGGCTCTTTCAACAACTGATGAAAGACTTGCTCTACTGAAGTTTTGCCCTGAATACTTCTTCCACTGATAATAATTCTTTATCCTTCAACGGGTCTCAGGAAAGTCAGCATAGGAGGAGACTCAAATTTGTGTACTGTTTAGTAGCCAGCAAGGGCAAACCTGCAAACTTACTGCAGCGGGGGCTAAGGAATCCTGAATGAACTTTGTACTGCTACAGGATGCAGAGCTGCTCTGTGAAGAGGTTAACTAGGTTCCAAAAAGCACCTCAGGAGTTAGTTTTGCTTCTCAACCTGTTTAAATAATTCAGCCACTACATACTGCTTCTAGAGCAACATCTGGTGGCATCAGAAGTGTCTGTTAGAGGACCATGGCTACCTAAATGGTGCAGACACACTGCAAAGGCTGAGTTATTCAACACGTGTTACCGCAGCCTGGTAAGTAACGAGAAAGAAGCAGCCAGATCAGCGGAGTCAGCTGGAACCTGGGGCACCAGCTGGGCATCTCTTTTAAGAAGTCACTCTAACCCTAATATGAGCACATGGAGGTGCTGCTGCCACAGAGACACAAAAATAAGTAGGAAGTTTTCTTTTTTGAAAGTTCTGATTCTTTAAGTGAAGGTGAGGACAGAAACTGTTCCCCTTTATTCACATCATGTTAATGAATGAAAGCAAATGTTTATAGCAGGTGGCATCTATGACATTCCCCATGCTCTGTTAATACAGTGCAAGCAAGCAAAAGGAAGAAAACATTTCCATATAACGCTCCCAAGGCATTGTCATCAATTCCCTTACAATAGGGACTGTCAGAATGGTGGGTCTGGGCTTCCTGGAATCAGAGCTGAGAACCTTTTTAGGCCCTGAGCTATTGTTTGTATTCATGGGAACCACACAGCGATGGCTCTGGAATTTGTGATAGAAATTGAGTTTTTGTCTGGATAAAGTCCTAAAGGATTAATTAGATCTAAATGAATCAATCCTTCTGGCATATGATGTAGTTATTTCACAGACAGCATTTACTGTGGATCCCAAAAGATCCATAGGATCAAAGCAGAAAAGACATTCAGAAACACTCTGCTGTATGTCACTTAGAATTTAGAATTATTTAGATTTTTCCATATACTAATTTTTCAGATACAATTTGTTCAAACTATGACTTAAAATAAAAAAACCCAGTCAAATATATTCTGAAATGTGTCCCATCACTTAGTGCAGAACTATGAGCCACTCTAGATATAAATAAAACACTGTTTATAATGTAGTCAGCTGGGATTAGGTATTTCAAAAGAAGTGAATACATTAGTTAAAACACTGTAAGTGAAGGGTATTTTTGAGAAAAAGAAATCATTCTAAAGCAAGATGTTTCATTAAATATCACCATTCAAACCAACACACCCAAACAATGAAGTCTCATAAGACTTGTTCAGTAACAGCATGCAGAGCAGCACAGGCAAAACAGATGCCACTTTATTTCAGCCTAACAGCTACACATTAATTATTCAAGCAATAAATGCTTGTATCTTTGTCAGAGACATCATCTGAATACCTGTAATAATCAATCAATAAAAATAGAAATACTACGAGCGTGCTCTGTTAATACTGAAAGGTGACAGAGTGTGTACTAATCCTGCAAATGATTATGTAAGCTAATCAAGCTTGTCAATAAGACATGAGTCAGAGCAGATCGCTTGCACTTCAAGAGGACTTGGAATTTTAAGCCTTAATTTGAGGATGATTTATTATTTGCATTTCAGTGTCACCCAGATGGCTCCAATACTGATCCTTGGTCCCATTGTCTAGTGCATTTCACAAAATGATGGTATGAAATAGTCTCTGCCTAAGGCAGCCTAATTATGCAAAACGAGGTTGAGAGAAGCATCAAAAGCAAACAGAAGGGATCTGCCTAGTTCATCCAAAAGGTCAGGCAGATCTGGGAACACAGCCATGTTCCTAGTAGCATTTCCCCCACTGGTCCTTAGTGCCTGATGAAGACAGAAAATTTACTCAGAGCCAAATACCATCAATGTGGAAAATGCTTTAGTTGGACCATGAATAGAAAGAGCAGGGTAACACTGTCTGATGGAGATTTTAAGACCAGCAAGCAACATTATGGCCTCTGTGAACTGCTTAATAAGAAATCCCAAGAAACAGTAAAGTCAGTACCACCAGCAGCCCTCAGCACAGTAGGAAAAACCTTATGCCAGAAGTTCCTTTAAAAAAACCCCAACAATTCAAAACTATTATGCACAATTTCTAAGGTGATACAGTGTATCAGAATCCTTTCTACCTCTGAAAACTTGATGCCAGAAAGATACTTCAAGAGCATTCACAGTTCCAGTGGTGTCCATCACCTATTAATGACACAGGCTGGGCAACTTAACAAGGATATGCATGTACAGAATGCCTGAAGTGGCCCTGGAAAATGGAAAATTTTCAGGTAAATTGACTTTCAGATAAAATGTCAGAACTTTGCAGCGGTTTACATGAATAGTTACCTGCTGTTTTTTTCAAAACAGCATATGTAATATGCTGGGTAATGCTGTACAAGTGCTTCTGCACTGAGCACAGACAAATGCAAGGCCATTCGGATACAGGCAGTGTGCTCCCAGAACAGAGAACACCCTACATGTATGTGTGAGGAGTGTAGATTCCCTGCAGGTAAAATGAGCCTCTGAAAGTATCTCAGAATTCAGAGCTACCACTCACAATATATAATGGGGACTGCCAAGGCCTTAAAATGCCCTGGCAGACACAAGAACTCCTCTTACAAGAAATAATGGAATAATGAACACTTACACAGTTATAAAATAAACTCATACAAGTTTATTTTGGCTCAAGAGCATCACCCTTGTTTGTGTCTCAGTGAGCTAAGCTTTAGCCTTGACTTCAGTCAGTAGCTGCAAACAGGAATTTGGTAACTGGAAATAAAAAAACCAAGACATGTGGCTCTACTGTTGCATTTTTTCCTATTACTTAAGAAACATGTATTGTGAGAGAGAATTAAAGCCACACCACTAGCACTTTTATTTACTGTTTCAATTATCTTCAAATGACATTGCCAATACAACGAGCTTCTCATGTTTGAAAAGTTCCAGATTACTCCAAGAGTTTACTTATGTGCCTGAACTGTCACTGGCACAATGATGTATGTAAAGTTACAGTTCAAAGCTAGAGTAGACTCACAGATTCTTCGAGTCTCTCTCATTACTTTCGCCTGCTTCCTGCTCAATTCAAGCCTAACAATCTCATCCAGCAACTTCTATATTAAGCCTCATCTTCCAAGTTGTAAAATGACTTGCAGTTTGAAAAGAATGAATTCAAATTCAGAATATAAAACTTCCAGATTCGGATTGCCTCCTCACATTCCTAGCAATTACTACATGCAGTCCTTCTCTTTCTCCAGAGCCCTGATAGACACTATTCTACTTAGAAGGGATAACAAAAAAGAATTCTAATTAAACACTTTCAGTTCACTTATGTCCCCCCCCAAGAATAAAAATGTCTAACAGCCAATCATGATGCAATTTAAGAGCTGTGAAATAACAGAAATACTGTACATTTCACAACTTTACAACTAGTAGATGTCTTTGACAATTTCCAGACTAACTGAAAATTCAATCAGCATCTGTAGAGAGACACATGCATTGTTTTTTTTACTTATAACAGATTTCCCAAATGGGATTAGAGTTCCATTATTCTAAGCATTGTGCAAAGATAAATATCTTCTTGTTCAGAGGACCTTATGATTAAGATAAAAGGAGATGACTGAGTAAAAGATTGAACCGCAAAAAACAGAGAGACAACAAAGGGAACAGGCTCAAACAAAAACATACACTAACTGAAGGTGTATTACTAATTCAAGAATTAAAAAAAAAACCTGAACAAGTAGTTCATGATTATCTTAAAGTTAAACATTTTAAACTAACAATTCAGAAGAAAGGTTATATTGAAATCTACAAAAATACTGCCAAGTAAACCCAACACACCTAACATTTGTCTAGGCTTATCATAGAGGAAAACACCTGAGTAACTTTTCAAATTAATTTGTGTAACTGAAAGCTCCCACTAACGGTTACTTGGTGTCATCCTCTACAGGCAGGAATAAATTACATAAGCGTGCCAGAAGAAACTAATCAAAAAGGAGCATGTGACAAGATAGACCTCGATCCATGTATTGCTCCGGCCCCTGGGGCTGGAGCAATCTGAACTACACAAAATACGTTCATTGACTGAAGGAAAAAAAAAAAAAGGGTAATATCATTTCCACAGAGACCAAAATGGCTTCATTTAAATGTAGGCTCTATCACTGACCTTCCTGTGTTTAGAGTCTACAAATCATGTTAATGAAATATAATAAAAGAGTCAATTCAAGCCTCGATTCTTTAAACGTACTCTGTGTATGTGATTTCCATGAGATTAAGTGTTTAAAAAAATCTCCAAAAGCATCTACTTCGTTAAGTGTAAACCAGGGTTAACAACATGTTAGAAGGAATCCGTGTAGAGAAATGCATTTCCCAGGTACTCAGCTAATGAGCTGAGCACATTGAGAAAACACCACTAACACAGAATTAATTCCAAATGTCATGGAAGGGTTTGGATATCATGCAATTAAAGCAGCTGCCATATGCTGGCAGAACAAAGTGCAGACCAAAACCAAGTACCTACTGCACTTTCTTCCCGTTTTTAACACTAACGAAAAAATACTTTAAGATTACACAGTTCACACCCTCTTATCTCACACAATTAAATAATAGGGATTCAAATAAAATGCTGGTGTTTATCATTCATATACATATACCATTATAATTCATCAGTAAGGTGGCAATGTCAAAGTCATGCCTAACATCTGATGCAACTTGACAGGGTTTTTTATTTGACGGTTTTCTTCTGTGCAGAATACGGAAAGAAAAATAAACAGGATCTGAGACACAAACCATTTCTCATGGCTTCCCTCTCATGCCACCACTAGAGATTATGAAAATTGTATTTATTTAGCAATTCTGCTGATGATGGGAGAGTAACATGCACTCCTTCTGCCATCACTGCACGGAGCCAACATTACTAGCAGCTTAGTAAAAGGCTTATTTTGTCACAAAAAAATGTTAGCATGGCTTTCACTGAGACAAAAAATCCCAACACTCCCCACTGGCAGATCTGCCAGGTGGAAAGGTGACTCGCTTACACAATAATTTTTCCTACTACATTTTAACATACTAGCTGCAATTATAATCTTTCCTCAGGGTCAATTTCAGAAAATGTTGCCAGTTGTTCAAATCTCCCCTTTCCTATGCATATCTGTAATTATGTGTGAACATTCTCTGATGTGAAATTCATAACATCTGAGAGTGAACATATGGCCCAAGGTTTGTGGTGGAAGGGGAGGCCGAGAGACATGGGATTTGCGTTTGTGCTTAGTGCTGGAGCACAGTAGCCACAAACCCTAAAGAAGCTGGCACAGAACAATGGTTAGCTGGAATTATCATCCTTCTGACTGATATTTCTTTAGGGCACTGATGTCAGGGGCCATTCAGAAAAAAGACCAGTTAAGCCACAAAACCTCACCAGTTGCACTTTAGATGAGAACACCCAAACCTGACAAGATTACCATATGCAATACTGCCAACACTCACTGGTTTGAGGTAGCTGACCTGTAACTGCCTTACACCCAGATGCCTGTACTCAAAAGCAGTAGTTTATCTATTTTTTATGTGTACGCCATCTATGGGGTATTGTCCTTTCTTTTCCTTTTTGCATTCTGTGTCGCTGTTTTCTGTGGTTCTCTGTGAAGTCGGACTTAATTACAAATTAAATGAATTGGCATTGAGGGAGGAGAGGCAAGTCCCTGGACCCTGCATTTTCTAACACCAGTAAGGTATCACTGCTAAAGAAGACTCTTTTCCAAGTGTACCATTTCAAGGATTCCCAACTCATTTGTTAGCACATGGCTGGTTTGCACAGGTCCTCCTTTTCCATTGGTATTCATATAAAATTCCTGAGGCAGTTACAACAATGACTAACAAAGAAATACTTACTTAGTGGGGTATTTAACAGATACTAACTAATAGGACAATTTAGCTACAGAAACTAAGCAAGAGTCCACACCACGTGAAAAACCAGCACACACTTCAGAGAGAAACAGTGGTGAGCAGTCCATAGCTGGCAACTTCATGGAGTATTACTGACCTCAAAAATCTGCAGTTGTTTGTACTCAAGAGACTTGACATTTGAGGTGACAAAACAAATCAGAAGATGAAACAAACAAACAGAAAGGCTTCTCCTCTATTTATAAAAGTTTCTACTGGTTTCTAACATCAAATAAAGGAACATCTGACTAAAACAAACAAAAAACCAAAAAACCCAACAAAAAACACCCCCAACCAAACCCAGGAAAACCTAGACTTATTAGTTAATTTAAAAAAATTGATGTGAAAAGTTTATACTGACTCTTGCCCTTGAACCCATTTTTAGCTTCTTCAGTGGAGTCTTTTGACTCCTACAATGCAGGTGGTTTGTCTTAAAGATGGAACTGACTTACAGCTTCTTCTCTTTCTCCTTGAAGATCTACTGTGCACATCATAGGAACAAACTACAGTGCACTCTCAGCTGCTGACACTCTTCGTCTGCTTTCCCACTTGCATGTTGAAATGCTTTACACACCTTCACATTCACCTCTTCATTTCCTTAAGTTAACAATGACGACCAAAGGGAATGATTGTGAGGACACCTCCACTTACTACCAGCAGACTTAATTTTGAAAGAATGAAATCTATCCCCTTTGCCTTTAAGTACGAAAATAAATGTTGACTGGGAATATATAAGGACAAAAAAAATACCGAAGTGCCTGCTAACCCCTAAAAGGTTAACTTTCATGTGCATTAGATTTATTGATACATTTTCTGTTAGTGGTAGGTTGGGGCTGGTTTGTGGTTTTGGTTTTTTTCCCACTCTCCAAAGAAGTTCACCAGAGAACTCATGAAAAAAGGCACATAAAATTCAGTAAAACACATTCATGAAGAATCAGTTTCAATTACGAAGGACTTACTTTCTACTGAAATAAAAAAAGCACCCCTCTAAACAAAATGTAAATACAGTTCTGAACAGTATATCTTTAAAAAGAAGTAAGAGTAACATAAAGCTACTTTTTTTCCCCTCTTCATTTCAAAAAGGAATTAATCAAATGCCTTGACCAAAACTTAACCTTTTCCGCTTATTATTCCAGTCTGCCACATCTACAGGAAATAGATCACCAAAACAGATGGAGTGAATAGATATTTTTACCTCCCAGTGGCTGAACACCAGCTGTGGACTGGCCAGGCCACTGGTTCTCTTCCTGATTTCATCAGCAAAACCAAAGCTTTCTGCTACTGGCAGGACAGCCTTAATAATAAACACATCCGTCCCCTCTTTCATCTCCTCTTGTAACACTCTGCCTTCTCTCTTGGACAACACAGCGTACACACGACCTGCAAAGACACAATTCTGATGAGCTTACTGGCATATTTACATTCTGCATCATGAAGAGAAGTACATAAATACTTGTTCAGGAAGCTTCAGCATTAAGTAAAATGTACAATTTCTTCCTTGTAAGTGGATCAATTAAGCAGACCCATTAAATTCAAACAATCAACATATTCTGCCAGTACAATGTAAAGAACCACGTGAATAACATTTAATACATTATTGCTACTGCATAAATCCACAGGGGTATATTTTACACAATCATACGACTGATTTTAAAAGGCACTTTGTCAGACTATGTGCCTAACTTGCTTTATTTCTCACAATCAAATATTTGAGAGTCATTACTAAGGAATATTACTCACTGTAATTTTATCTTAGCTACCTTTCAAAATTTGTGCGGATCACCGCATCACTGAAAACTAGCTTATCTGAAATACTACATATTTATTGTGTTTAATGTGTTCAATTAGCTTTTAATTAATGCAGTCTTAAGTTAGTCATGGATAATTTCAATTCTCTTTCTCAAATTAATACACAATCCATTGAAATGCAGTGTACATATCACGCAAGTAGCTCTGAGAATGTCCATGCTTGACTTTACAGTAGGCAGTAAATTTTTTAAACAGTTTTGCTAACTGGTGAGTTAGCTATTCTACAGACAAAAACCAAGAAATACATTAGCGTTGATCAAGATAAAAAGATCAAGGTAAAAAGATCAAGAAGACCTACACACTGAAAAAATGGTTTAGGAATGCCCACATTTACAAACGTGAACAGTTAATAAGTATTAGATGCACAAATTAACTTTAAGAGTACCTTGCTGTGAAGAACAATTTAATAACCATTTCTAAGAGGTTCAAATATATTATATTGCACTGAAAAAGCATGAATACCTACAGATACCTTTTAAACAGCTGGGCAAAACTGACTCTTACTGGAAATAATTAGAAATATACACTACTTTGTAATAACTGCCACCTATTCTGATTTGATAGAAAGGTATTATTAAATACTACAGCCACATGCACTGATTTGCATATATATTAAGGAAACGTTGAAGTGGGTTTATTGCCGTTATTTTTAAAATACAGAATCTGGTCCCTCATCAGGAAATTCAGCACAAGCACACAGCTAGTACTGTTAAAGCTTCCTATCAGATGCAAGAAGTGAGGAATAAATTCAGCAGCAAACATTTCCGAGTTCATAGTTCTCTAATAAAATGTGGATTAAAGTGCTCTTTCTATTATCACTGATAATTTTTTCTGCTCGTGCCCTTACCAGGACCTCCTCACTGTCCCTCTCACTGAACTGCACCTTTACTGTGCACAACAGTCTTCTTAATGCTCATGAGAAAATTGAGGAAATACTTAAGATTCTACATTTAAAATCACAAAAAGATTAAGGAATCCTGAAGATAAGGCGCTGACCTTGCCAGGCATGTACAGCCTTTGTTAACATAATAAAGCAATTTCAAGTCTACGGAAATTTCTGAGAGTCCAAAATATTCTCCGATATGAAAGGGTCAGGTCACAGCACAGCTCACAATTCAGTAACCGCTTTAAAATGCAGGTTTAAACGTTGCAAAAGAGCATCACATCACGGTCACTATACACACACTGCGTATGTAACACACAGTATATATTAAAGGCAAATTACTAAAGCAAGTAAGTGCAAAACCACTTTAGAGGTTATTTTACTGTTTTCAGTAGGACACAGCAACTCTCCATACATATTTAGTAAGTAAGGTAACATTTAGCACAAAGCCCATATTCTGGCCATAATTCACTGAAGGTTATTCTTCGGTGCCAGAAGACATTTTATAGCTTTAGTAAATGGTTTTTAGCTATATGTATTTGATCCCAGCAGTCTGGAGTGTTGGCTCAAACAACGGTGTCACAAAGAACCTATATAAGGTCTTGAGTTTTACCACTATGGGCAGACTGCATTACACTGAAGAAATATTGGTTCTGCTCTAATTAGCTGAATGGATTTAGCAGCATCAACCACCAAGAAATGCTCTAAGAGATCTTATTCAGAACAGTTCAACCAATTTTTTTGTAACCACAACAGTAGTTCAAAAACAGCTTCATGGTCTGCAACATACAGAAGTCTGTGCATAATGGACTCACTCCTTGAAATATCCAGCTCCCGTTCACTGCTTTACTGCAGGATACTTTAAGTAAGTGAAAAAAATAAAGCCTCCTACTGAAAACAAAGACTGTGGAAGGAAACAGGATCACCTAATAACAATAATTAAACATGTGATACTAGTTTTTGAGACTTTACACAGAACTTCCATAAAGCAGGAATGTGCATAAAAATGGATTTTTTCCAGCAAACTAACTGTAGGAATGAGATGCTCTCAGTATATCAAACTGCAGGTGTATGCAGGACCCAAATCTAAACCCAAGGCCCATTACACTGGCCGTGTACAACCTTGTAACACATCCCTGTGTTCCCCTCTCCTTGTTCCTCTCCTCAGCTCCAGTTCAGAAAAGTCTTTATACGGAAAAGGCTTTATATGCTGAGAACTCTCCCAGAAGCTAACATCTGAGAAACAAGCAGATCAATACGAAGACATATTAAACTTCACTGGCTATCAATGTATGGAATGCCAAGGGGAAAAATAACAAATACAAAAGCCAGTGGCTTCTCACATGTCAACTGCCAAGCCTGACTGGACAGCAGGCATGCTTTTCACTTCCCCTAATGAGGATGCAATTTATTAGCTTAAATTTCCATAATAAAAATTAAACCCATGAATTTGCAATGAACTAAGTGCATGTCCATGGCTATTACCCCACAACTCACATTCATTAAACTGGACTAATTTGCTTGCGTGTCTGAGTCCTAAATTACGCTAATTAAAAATGTATATATATGCATTAGAAAGCCATGCTTCCATTTGGGTTTATGGCACAATTGACGTGCACATTAATTCCCTCACTGCAAAAATCATGCTTTTTGGGTAGTGGGTATTTTGGAAAACAGCAATTTATATAGACAGACTTTTTGTGGTTTCAAAATGGGTATCTTCCTTACAGCTTGATGTACAGATAACGTGTAACACTACAAAGTCTACTTTTGAGAGGCATTCTTACATGCTAGAAAAGATAGCTGAAAATGCCAAAGTTCTATGTCACAGTAAGTTGTGTTTAAGGGAATGTGTTAATAATCTTACCACAGGACACCTTTTGCCAGTACTGCCAGAAAAGAACAGGATCATCTATCTGTACAAAACAACTGTTCACTCAAAGGTATTTGTTTTCACTACATACTATTTTAAATTTTGCTCTCCGGACTGCTATCATTATGCTTGCGTTATGATAAGATTTTTTACAACGAGTAACCAAATATTTAATTATTTTATCTGGGATATACTATAATTTCTGTCATGATTAGTATCATCAAAGTAAATCTGCCAACAGTTTAAATGCAATGGAGGTTAGTTTTAAAGAGAATCTTTGTACATTGGATTGGATTCAGCATGCAAGCAACTCCCAGGGAAAACTCCAAGAACAACTGTTAGGGTAAGTTAAGTGGTGTTGCAAGTAGGTCATAAAAACAAGCTTAAGTAGGTGTAAGTGGTAAGGTAATATACGTGACACAATCTGGTATGCACTGGGTTTGCAAAGTGATCTACTTGCATACCAGAAGGATACAGATGCTACTTAAAAAAACCCCAAAATTACCAATTGAACTGCAACAATAACTTCATGTTCCTTTTCCTGATTTTATTTCTATATTATTTATTATATTAACCCAAAACATCTTGACATGGCATTAACTAAGATCCTGCTCTCACTTCACAGACAGGACAGGTTTCCCATCTCTTCACAGAATTAATGCTTAAAAATACGGGCAATATTCATGGGTACTGAAATTCATATTACAAAAACCCCGTAACAGGCAACATTTTTGTATATTATACTTCCAAAAAGGTGTAGCATGGCTATTTATGCATATGTTTCAGAAAACCAAGAATGCTAAATTTTCACTCAGAACAGTATAAATACTACAGGCTTTAGAAAGTCATTGAAGAACTACAAAAAACTTCTGACAAAACTTTCAATCAAGTTATACTTTCTGATTCGGTCTCATTTATAAAACCTCAGCTTGGAACTCAGAAAGCCTTGACAAAGGTTTAATTTCTTTGTCTTACCTAAAACTTCTGCAGTGGCCATGATTTCACACGTGTACATTGCTGCCATGAGTCTCTGGGGCTTCGCTTGCAGCGCGTAGCGACACCCTTCCTTCATGGTGGCAATCAGCTGTCCAGAGAAGGGACCATAACAATCTGCAAGTAACAACTCTCCTCTGGGTTTACTGATTTTCTCGGGTGATTCTGTACCACTCTGATTCCTGTCCTGGTGTTCATTTGCACTGTGACCTACCTCAGTGCTTCCTAGAGTATTATCTTCACTTTGTGGATGTTCTGTGGCATCGTGTTCCCCCGAATCCTGTCTACTAGTTGCCAGCATATCTCCAACTTTATTTATTTCCCATTTTTCCACTATAAAACAAACACCCATGAGGGGTTCTTCACACATGGGACCTGAAAGTGTAGCCAGCTGAAATCCACTCACTATGCTGTTGTCGAAGTCTCTGTACTTACTTACTTCTTTCACAGTGTTCCCAAGGCACTGCCACACAGACCTTTTATAGCCCTCAAAATTATATAACAAAATATTAGGCCCACACTTGCGTGGTCCAAATGACCAGATCTGATCAACAGCATTTCTCCACTTTCTTCCCTGCAGATTTTTCTCCAACTTTTGTTTGAATTCTTTGATTCTATCAAGAGTCTTCTGATTTATCTCATGGGTTTTTTTATCTTCATTCAGAGATGTGTTGAGTTGCTCCATAGTTCGAATTAAGTCACTGTTTTCTTCAAGAAGTCGAGTTACCTCCTCAGGAAGTGGCATTGCTCTTACACTGAGGGTAGCTTGTTTATTTGGAGTAGATATTGTAACAAGCCCATCTGAATCAACCTGAACTCCTTCAGGAATTTTATTTTGGTCCTCTTTTGTTTGGTGTATGACAGCAACTTTCTGCTGTTTTCCTATCTCCTCATTCACCATGTCAACTTTTGGAGGTCTTGTGATTGTCTCCCGAAACGGTATAATAGGTGCTGATACACTGATCTGTACCTTTGCAAACCTGTAAAACAAAGTTGGAAAATTAGTTTTAAAATTTGGAAAATATTTTTAAACTGCGGGAGGTAGGGCAATGGCCTTAACATGGAACAGATGTTCATGAATAAATCTGATTGCAACACAGATTACTAGGTAATGCATTTCAAACTCAAATTTTATGTACTTCAAAAAAGAAGCATTGCCTTTTACGTCCTCAGAAATATTTGGAGAGGAACTGAAGAAAATAAAAACAAAAGCCTCTTCGTAAATCACTGGTTCACCCACGTCTTGGAAACTATGTGCTGCTGTTCTCTGCCCTCAAAAGAAATACAACAGAACTAGAAAAAAATTAAGAATAATCAAAGGGACACAAGCAACAGCAGCCTTCAGATACTTCAAGGGTACAAGAGAGGATACAAAGTTATGAGGGGCATGGCGAAGGCTCATTAGGATTAACTGACAGCCAAAATACAAAAGACCATCAGCAGAGTCCTGGGAAAGCATCACAGTTACTCTGATTTTACTGTGGGCCACAGTGCTGCAGACATGCTACTGAGCAAGATGGACACTTGATTTCAACCAGTACATCTGCTCATGCGGTTGAGATGCCCCAAGAAGATGAAGGCCTGGGTAACCTGAACAGAGGTAACCCAGATCTGTTAACCCAGTACAAGTACTCTGTCTTCAGCCAGGAGCACTTGGAGAGCTGATACTCCCATTTTTTCCACACTCCTGGCACAGCAACAAGCACCAAATCAACACAAATATTATTGTCTTTTTGGTCTGATAACCGCTGTTACGAAAATTTCATGCTAAAAAGTGATGCTTTAAATCGAGGTGAAACATTTTAGATACGTCAAATGTTATGAGTGATGGCAAGAAAAAAAGGAAGAATTATTTATTGCATTTATTTGACAGACTCAAAGTTCAGTGTTGTGCATCCTTCTTAACCACTCCAGTTCCGAGCAGATTCATTAAATGATAACAAAAGGACTAACCAAAATTTCTTATGTTCTGGTAAATCTTGGCAGACAGATAAAAAAAGTCACAGAGAAAAAGCAACTGTAAGCTTTATTTCTGTGGGAATCAAAACCAGGAGAACTGTCCCTTTTGCAGTTCTTCTATGCACTTGCATTATACCAAAACCACAAACAGATACCCCCCCACACACACATGCAACCACTACCTTAATTCTCTCTGTTTCTCATTCTGAACAGGGTAATTTAATCCCCTTGTGCTTAGTATTTGCAATGCTCTTTGGACAGGAAGTTCTAAAAATTTCTATTCTAAAAAGCAGAAAATAAATGTTCAAAGTTACAAGGTCTAATTTCTTACTCTATTCAAAAAGAGCTAATTGGGAAGAAAAAAGAAAAACAAATTTAGCAAAATTAAGCAGAACATACATATTTAATCATTTAGATAAGCATAGATGACTGATCTTTTAGTTGTACCCATGTCTCTCCACTTTTTTGACAATAAGTATCACTTGAACATAATTTTCTAAATACACACTGGGAAAGCTAAAATTAAGCATGTACTTTTGAACAAGTCTGATTAAAATCTTGACAAAGACAACACAATGTAGTTTGAATTCAGCAGAACCTCCTCAGTTGTTGTAATTAGTCCAAAAACACCAACTCTGCAAAACTCAGTTGATGCAATTATGGTAGATGCTAACATTAGAATTCTGCTCCACTACTTCAGGTGTGACTTCAACTATTTTGAACAACCTTTCCCAATAGTTTAGGGAAAAAACTTGTGGATCGCATTTTAAGGTTATCCTATGCTGGCTCAATCCCTAGTTCACAACTTCCTATTCCAAATTATGCAATCTTAGAAGAATTTAAAGATTAACACAGAAACACAGCTGACACTTTTCCTCTTCACACTTTAATAGTTAACTAGTCCAAGTTTACCACTGTCAGAAGTTACATGGAACCCATGAGGAACAGAGCAAGACTGGGATCCCATTCTGGGCTTTTCCTTTTAGAAAATGGGGAGAGATGGAAGGGACAATTCTCGTCCCACAAGCCAGTACGTGAGGGATGGCAGCTAAGATGAGCCAAATCCTCAGAGATCAACTGAAGGAGCACGAGCCAGTAAACACGCTTGTTCCCAGCTCCTTTTGGGAGTGGTACCCAACTGAGGAAAACAGTAATCAAGAACCACATGTCAGGCAGGACAACGGTGGGAGCCCTGCTGGTTTGTGTCTGCAGGTGTTTCTTGGTTTTGCTGACAATCCCTCAAGCACAGAGTGGTTTTGGGCTTTGTTAGTTTGGAACACTGACAACATTTTCTTGAGGAATACAGCTAAGGGACACAAAATGGTCACTTCTGACAAAAGCCAAATCAGATAAGAATTCATAAGAAACCCCAAATTATGCATACAAAACTAAAGGTTAGGAATGTAAATATAGGGTCTGCTACTAGCTGCTCACTATAATCCTATTTCCCTGTCATGTAGCTATTATTTTATGATTTTTTTTCAAATTTGGACCACTGCCAATAAGAAAGGCATTTATACACTCTTGCTATGCAAACTGCAGCTAAAGACAGGCACAAACAGTTTTGCTTTAACACATATTTAAGCAGGGTGTATTAATAAATAATACGGTGTTTTCAGAAGTGGTAAAAATGTGTTGCACTAAGTTGTACTGAGGGTAGCCATTAGAACATACTTCCAATTATACAACTTCCATAAGAAATGATGGTTCCTTGACATTAACCTGAAATGAGCATGGGTACAGTAACATCAACATTACATCATCAGGTTTGCTTCTTGGTTTAGAAAGAAAATTACAGTAAATGTACGTGGCAGAATTACCAGGAATGTTTTATGAAATGAAGTTATAGGAAAAGATTGTTGCAGACAACTGTTCTTCTTCCATTTGAAGAAACAGAGTATACTGAATATATGCACATACGCTTGCAAAAAAATATTGCTCATGAATGAGAACAGATTAACATTTGAAAAAAATAATAAATGAGAAAAGGAACGGGATAGAGTGTGCACAAACAATTTTAGTCCTGGTGATTTCTAGTTTTTGAGAGTTCATTTATGAGACATGACCCCTCTCAGTTTTTAATTTGTACAAACACTACATTACATTCTTAACTGGCCTCCTAAGCCTACTGCAATTCATAATTTCCAGAAAGTGCCCAAAAGATTACTAAGATGTATAGAAGTGATAAGCTAGTGGCTTTGCCCAACTGTAGATAATTTTATAGCTACAAAAAGATATGTTTATGACCCAATGGTAAAAGCTGCTGGTGGATAAAGCTCTATTTTACCAGAATATAAATCAAAGATATCCATCTGACAGAGAAATACAACAGACACCTACTGAACCAAAAATATTTCTTCCTACTTGCCCCTCTAACCTTTCTTTCAAGTCATCCAAGCAACGCTGAAGATGAACTTCTCCTGCTGTCACCAGCACATGTTCTCCTGTCTCCTGGATTAAAACCTGCACACAAGGATCAGCTTGGTTTAAAAGCTTCATCCCTCTGACCAGCTGAGGCATCTCACCTGGCAAAATAAGACATTATTAACTGGATAAAGAATATTTGAAATAGGATACACTTCAACCGAGAAACAGTAAAACTCATTTTTAAGGAAGACTAAGCACAAATACTTATTTTAGGAATACTCAAAGACTTTCAGAGAGGCAAATTTCTGCTTATGAGTCACAGAGTGGTATGGTTTAAGAGCAGCAACTGAAAACATAAGCTGTACTCAGAATGTGTCACCAACAATTTACATACTGATGATGAAATCCACACTTAAATGGATTGCACATTTTTTGTTTGCGCAGCTTTACAACAGGTTTAGTGTAACGAGCCAGCTATTGACTGTGACTGTGCTATGTTGCTTCCTATACACAATTAATTTCAGATGCAGCTCATAAACAGTTCACGACCAGTAAAACCCCCTGAATTTTATTATATGAAGTGATTAAAAAATTCAGGACTTCACTCATCATTTTCACAAATTATCAAATTATAACCTTTCTTATTTATTGCAACTGTTTAATGTCATCTTTTAGTAAATTATTGTATTTCCTTACAACCTTTCACGACTAAGTGTAGCAACCTCTAAATTGCTAATGCTGAAAATGCTCCAAATACATAAATAACGACATATTAACTTTACTAAAATAAAACTAAAAAGCATTCCATATGGATTACTTAGAAGGCATAAGAGCAAATGAAGCACAGGAAGGATTTTAAATTAGCTGGAAGCCACTGAAAAGCTTTAAAGCAATTAAAACCTGAAAAGGGGAAAAATCAGGAATGTGAGAGCTTTCAGTGAAACAAATCACAGCTGTCCCTAAAATGAAGGTGTTTAAAAAGAGTTGCCTTAAAGTTAATGGAGAATGAGCAGCCACAGCTGAGTCAAATTTGGCTAGATTACATCAAAGCTATGCATAAGCACCTCATGTCAGCAGCCTTTTGCAATGAATACAATTTTAAAAAATTAATTATGAATCCTTTTTTTATTTTACATGCATGTTAAAGAATACCCACAGGCTTTCTAGGAACGCATATTCATATTCAGAAGGAAGAGTGGCATTAAACTTGTCATTCACTTGGAGAATATTAAAAGAAATACGATATTGTATGTTTACTGCTAAGCTAAGGGTGTAATAAAAAAGTATCCTTGAGAAACAAACATAAAAATAAATAAAAAGGAAGAAAAACACAGTGTTAGTTCACATGGTCAACAAAGATGAATGAAGACTTCAAACTTTGCCTTCTGCATTTAAGCTCACAGAGTGATGAGCACTTTTTTTTTTTTTTCTTTTAGAGCTTATGGTAACCATACAGAAAGATTTTGGCATGAATATGAAGACAGGCAGTAAGTTTGTAAAAAGTACCCAGGGAAATAATTTATATTTATTTGTGTCATTCTTCCAAATAAGCAGATGCAATTTGAAGCAAGTTTGATGTGGCAATCCAATACACCTACATGTGACAATGTGCTAGGGCCACCTCAAGATCACATACAGCTCACGGGGCAACTGATTGCTTTCAAGCTGAGCCTGCAATCCAAATTTTGTTTGTCTTCCTCCTGCTGCTGCAAGCAGCAGTGGATTTTCAGGAAACTTTTGTAACTATAGCTACCTTCAGACTTCTGTCCCGCTAAGAAATTTTGTTCAAATCTCAGACTCGGAAGTTGACAAGGAGGGGAAACTAAGTAATGGTGTAAAAATGACGTAACTTCATTTTTTAATGAAAATAATTACACCCAAATGGGTCAGTAGCTCTAAAATTACATTCCTTTAACATTTAACTTAACATTTTAAAATTTACCTTAATACTGCACTCAGCAGAACCAGTAATTTCCAATATTTTCAAAACTGCTTTAAATATGCAGGATGTACAATATATGATTATCTTTTACTCAAACACATGAAACAAATAGCTGCTAAGCTGTCCAATCACTTTCTAAAAAAAAAACCATATAATCTTAGTGTTAGAGTATTTTGCAACTGAACATAAAGCCAGTTATTTTGGTTCGACTAACACCACAACAACAAACAGAAATTGAGTTAAATTCAAATAAAGCCAGAGATGTACCACTCTCTGGTTTGGAGGAAGGGATCAATGGGAGGCAGTACTGCAAATCTGTACCACAAGCTTAATGATATAGCATATAAAAATGGCAGCAGAAAGGGAAAACCCACAGATCTACTTACCTTCACAGTAAAGGAATACTGAACTTTTAGTACCATGTGGTGTCTTACTCGTGGAACAGCTAAGTCTGACCACAAAAGGGCACAACAAGGTCTCCCGTATCTCCTCACCTACTGAGACATGAGCGAGCCAGCTGGAACAACTCACACACAGCCCTCTAGACAGCACAGATATTCCATTTACACTGGGCTAGTCTCTGATTCAGTGGCTAAATCATAAACTAGACAAATCACTAAGGGTGGGAAGGTGCATTAGTACCAGACTGAACTCGTGCTCCTCTCCCCGTTCTCCTTTAAACCTACTTGGATGCTTGGGTTCAACAGCCACCCGCACAATCGGCGTCGCTTCGAAGTTGAGAGGAGTAAATGGTGGACAAGCAGGTGATGTTGACAGTGTTGCAGACTTCAGCACAAAATCCTGCAGGCCTCCTATTCCTAATGGTAAGTGAGGAAAAAAAAAAGGCAAAACAACAAAAACAATTAACCACGTTCATTAAACGAGACTAAAGACACAATCACCAAGTTAAAAAAAAAGCTAAAATTATTCTAATTACAAAAATAAGATTCAAAAACTCCTCACCGTTCATATAAAGTATCTGTTAAAATATTTGTGCATAAACTGGGTTCTCAAGTCTCTGGTGTGACATTTGATATTTAGTCTCTCAGTTCCCACTGCAGTCCCTCAGTATTTTAAAAAGGCATGTTTATAGCTCTGAAGAACAGAAAGGACATGAGAACTTTTTTCCCTTCTAGTATGTCCAAGCCTTTTTACAGGAATTTTTTCCCTTCTAGTATGTCCAAGCCTTTGTACAGCTCAGAGACAATTTTGGTGTTTTAAGTTTAGAAAAATGCAGACTGCAAGAGCTCCGCTATGGTCATCTAGTCCAACTTCCAGTCCAAAGAAGAGCTAACTTCACAGTTGCTCAGACACTTATCCACTCAAGTTTTATAAACTTTTAATGATGGAAACTGAACAGTCTCTGTTGCCAACCTCTTTCAGTGCTTAATTATTACTATTGTGAAGAATGCTTTTTTTTCCCTTCCTATCCCCTCATGTCCATTTGGGATTCCCTTTTTTTCCAACTTGATTCGTATAAAATTTAATTTATCACACAGTAAGCTATTAATTCTCATCCTAATACATTTTATAATGTTGGCAAGTTGAAGAAAAGCGAGCTAAAATTGTAGTGATAAGAAAAAACATGGAAAAAATATTAGCTATAAATCTGCAAAATAGCTGCTGTAAATGCATATTTAGTCTTGGCTGGCTGGCACATTTAAGAGAATTTGAAATTATTGCCTTCAAATTCCTAACCAACAGGACATCAATCATTATTTAGTCAAAGCTATAAAATCACAACTAGAAGTGTTTGAGTAATAGAGACAACAAATAAAGCTGATATCGATATATACAGTCACTTTTCCTGATGCTGCTTCAATCACGATCAGAGTTACAGTAATTCCAACAGAGTATAAATTAAATGTAATTTACAACATTATGAGAAAACTGAAACCTTTAGCTCATAATCTATACCTGCTTAAAAATTACATTCACATTGTAGACTGCAGTACATTTGTGCTCCTTCCTTCTCATTCTCTCCTACAAGGCCAAGGCGAAGTTCTTAACCCCAGCTCCCCATTATCACCCTACTACTCTTCCAGGTTCTTCTTTTTGGCTTAGCTTGCTTTGTTTCATGCCAGAAACAAAGAGGGGCAGCTTCCACCCTATGATATCATGAGGGAGTTTGAGTTCTGAGGAGGCAGTTGCTGCAGAGTTCTCATCTGTGGAATCAGGCTGTTTCTCCGGCTCTGGAGGCCTGGCCAGCAGGGAATGCCAAAACACAAAATGTCATTATATAAGAAAACCTGCCTCAAAATAACTGGAAGCAACACAACATCCAACGGCTTTAAATGCAGGATTGCAGATGCTACAAAGAAAATAAATCTGTATAAACTCTGTGTTGCACCTGACCTATGACCAGCATGTATTTCCTCTTTTTCACTTATTCAACATGTGGTTTGAATGAAAAACAAATGCTGGATCATCATCACCACCAGGGACTGAGAAAAGGGATGGGTCCATTTTACTCTGATCTTCTCCAGCTGGTAAAAGGAAAATGATTTAGACTGGGAGGTGAACAGACTCTTTTCAGTGTAATGTGAACCAGAGAAATAAAGTTACCAAATCTTACTTCAGATAAACTCCCTTTTTTCTTAACACATTACTGCACTCTTACTGCCATAAAGAAAACTTCAAGCTTTTTGCTCTTTTGTTTCACATTTGAAAGTACAAATACACAAAATACACTAGTGTCTGGCACCAATACTACACTAAAATAAAAAAAAATTGTCAGCTTTCATGAAAATCTGTTAGGCTTACAACTTGTGTGTTTTAATTGCTGAACAATGTGAGCTAGCACAGAGTGGTATTCAGCCCTGATGAATTTATTTCATTTACAAATTCTTAGTAACAAATGTTGGAAAAAAAATCCATAAAGATTCTTGGACACTTTGTCCCATAATATGATTATTAAGTAACTGCGGATGTGTTTTCTGAATAATATTAGAGGAAGGTGTAATAAAACTAATTCCAAAGTACCACATGACATATCAGTGGAAGAATTCTATTAGTTATGCTGATACATAAACTTAACTTACTTGTTGTCCAGCCCACAAATTTACACATACTACTTGAGATCACGGATCTCAAATTACTTGAAAGGTCTTAGAAAAGTCACTCCAAAATTAAGCCTATAAATACACCTCCCCTTTTAAGACTGTTTTTGTCCTGTTCAGCCACTGAAAAAAAATATCATTATAATACATACATTTCACTTCACATTTATTTTTGTAGTGCAATAGTTTTCAAAAATAAATGAACCAAAGATAAAAAGAACTCTTAAGCAAGGAAGGTGAGACAAACTACTGCTTTTATTTTAGATTAACTTAAAGAATGAAATACTAAAAACTATTGCAAGTAGTTCTGAATAGTCATTTCTCAAAGAACAACCAAGCCTACAAAGTATGCAGTCTGTCACACAAATAAACATGCAGGCTGGTAGGCAGCACTTTGTTGTACATTGCTTCTATTTATTTATTTTTAAGAAAAGCTGGAGTTAGAAGTGTCAGTAGGAATTTTAAAATGTGATTATGAACTTGATCAGGAAGTCAATTCTTCTTATTTACTCTGCCTGTGGTGTGCCTCCTCATTTCTGTACAAAAGAAAACGTTGAATTCTGACTGTTTGGGTAAGGGTGCAGGTTTCAAAGACAGAAGAGTTCATTAAAACCCCTTATTAGAGACACCCCATGCTTTGCTATATACTGTGTAACACCACTCCTAACACTGCTCTTGGCAGCAAAGACTTTTCTTCCCCATCAAGAGTCAAATCACCTCTGCAGATTTTAAGGCAAAGAGCCATAGATACTAAAGAGTTACTACTGTATTTTTTTATGCATAGTCCTGTTGCAATTAAGGAGATTATAGCATAGAAAACCACAAACCAAGGTACCCATGCTGAAAAGTCAAGACTACCAAGGGATACCATATGAGGTTTGACAGTCAGGATGACACTAGATTGCTTTTCCTTAAATTCGTCATCTAAATGCTTTGCTCCAACTGCAGAATAACATTTTTGTTTTAAAAAGCATTCCCACATACTGCTGGTCAGAGAAACACAGGGCCTGAACCCAACCGGACTTGAATAATAACAGGCACTGAAAAATCCCACACTTCAGGGCTCTGATTGAAAGGAAGGTAATTTTACAAAGCTTAACTGGCTAGACTTCAAATATCATGGGGAAATATAATTTTGAAAAGAGTTTTTTAACTCTTTAATTAACTCTATTATCCTAAAGAAGCCAACCCTACACATAGCTGTTTATCAAACTGATTTTTGCTAGCATAAATTAAGAGTACTGCCCACATTTACATAAATGTAACCAGTTGCTTATATTTTATATATACTATATTCACATTTTACATAGACTACATTCAAATAACTCTGAAAAATCATTCATAGTGACCTGCAATAAACATATTTCAAAGTATTGAAGTGATTATTTCAGCAGGAACTGCCTCTTAAGAGACTTCCTCTTAATAGACTAGAAACTTAACAAAGACTCTGAGACAACGTGATGTAAGACCTTCTGAGTTTGGTGGTTTGTCCTTTAAAAATAGACCAAAATGATGGTTCACGGAGAATTATTGCACAGGTGGTGAAATACAAGATTTACAAAGGTCCTTCTTTTGTTGAGTCTCTTCTCTTACCTGCCCTAGAAGATAAGAATACTAGATCAAGTATACACCTATTTGTATCACCAGATATCAAATGACAGAAACTAAATGGCAAAAAGAGATAAGAACATCATGACTGAAATTTTCAAAAGGAGTAGGAGTGTTAAGACAAGTCTCAATTTATTTTTCACTTCTATGTCTTGCTGGTAACCACTACACCTTAGACAATAATTTTGCTGCCTTTACAGATAAAGTATGCTTTTCCAGCTGAATTAAGTTATAAAGATCTGAGCACATAACAGATCAATTTCAAGGTATATGTACTTAGTTTCCCTTGATGTAGAAAGATTTAGCATTTAATGTTCTTTCAAGTTGCAAAAAAATGAAGCAGATACCACCACCATGCTTAAGTTTTGCAATCAGATAAGGGAATAATATAGTTTGCACTGTGAAAACTCAAACAAAGAAGAACGAAAGCTGTTTAAATTTTAACTTCTGCCACATTGTTACTAGCCTCAGCACATTAGTTGAGTCGATCTTTATCTTCTCTCACTGATGATATCACCACTTAAGAATCTTTAGCTGCTCTGGAATGGAGACATGTCAAGCTTTGGACTAACACAGCAAGGAACTAAGTAAAGCAAAAAGCCAACGTTAATCTTCCCAGTAAGGCTCTGTCTTCACTGAAATCTATCATTTCTTATCAATGATATCTGCTTGGAAAGATTAAGACCTTACAATATGTAAAGCCTCCGGGTTTAAATGCTCCATGCACTTCACTGTGTACCAGTGAAGACAGACGGTGCGAGCTCCTCTGCAGTTCATGTAAAAGCAGGCCTGATGCAAACTTGTGTAAATCTACACAATCTGAAATCTCAAAGCAAGCACGAGCCTTTTGTTTCAAAGGGACTGTACAAACAGACTAAGACCTCTATAATTTTCTTTGAGCAGTAACACAAATACTTTTATTCCTCCCTAGTGAGAGCCATTTTAAAAGAAATATTTTTTAAAGGTGCTTCAAAAAACATGTATGATAAAATAAATTTCACAAATTCACCTTAAAAGTATGATTGGCTCTTGGATGTTTCCAGTTTCTCCTCAAAGCAAATAGGCTAAAAGCCAACTAAGACAAAGAGAAGGACAAAATATATTTGCCAAATAATATTAAAATAATAAAAAATTAAGGAAAATAGCTCTGTGTCAATCATCATTCTCCTTCAAATCCATCCAAATAATTCTCCTTTCCCCAATAAGTAGCATAAGACTAGGAAAGATTATACCATTAGCACACTGTTACCTATTAGGGTGACTAACACTGCTACCCATAATTAAAAAAGAAAAAAAGAGATTTTGCAAAGGAAAAGTGGCTTGTGGTAGGATTAAACTCAGTTACAATAGTATGCCTTTCATACTTGAGGAATCTTACAATGTTTTACTAATCACTGGAATTAAATGACGGTAACTGCAGGAACTTTGGACAAGTAGCTACTATGACTTAAGAATACCTTGTATTATACATTTATCACCTCAGATCTGGAGCATATTTCTCTTGAGTCTCATGGGCACTGCAGAGAGACATCTGAGGGCAGAACTTGACCTTTCTATATTAGAAATTGTTTCTAGAAGGGAAGGGAATGTAAATCAAGACACAGACCACATTCTAGTTGAGATTTCATCAGCTTTTTCCATACTACACACCACATGTTAGCACAGATTGCCGGTGAGCCTCCTCATCTCTAATTGTGCACTTCCCCCTCAATTGTTCTTACTTGCTTCTGAGGCAAGTGAAAGTGCTTGTGTGGAAAACAGAATATTGTAAGGTATGTGCATGGTTTCAGCTGCTCTCAGTACTTTCCAGTCATTTCACAGAAAAGGTTAGTTCAACATTTTCTTTTGTATTTCACTTCCTTTTTCCCAATGTGCCCTTTTTTTTTTCTTTCCCCAGCTGAATCTCTAAAAATCACCATTATCCAACTGACTGTAGAACCCTCAGTCCCAGATTCTTCATGAGTTTCCAAGGAACAAGCTCTACCTAAGTACATGCTAGAGATTAATGTGACTTCAGGTCCTCAATACAAAGGTGCTAATTTGTAATCTAGTTGTAATACTTTGCTTCACAGCGGTTCGAGAGGAAACTGAGCATAACTTTCTGATGAGATGAGAGTAAACTCAGCACATTATTAATAATGTTACTACACAATTCCCTCTCCCCGAGGGGCACAGTCGTGCGATAAGACACGAAACGCAATAAGTGACTTTTGATACAAGAAGCAACTCAATGCTTTACTATGAATGCTCCAGGAGTAAAGAATGAAAAAGTGCTAGAGCACCCCACTGAGTTCTTCCAGGAAAAAGAACAAAGCTGTCTGCTTCGAGAACTACAAGGAAAGCAATAATATGGTCTAATGGCACTGAAATGTCCTATCACTAGATTATAGTTTCCAAAAGGATTGCAAACATACATAAACAAGCATCATTTATCTGTATGATAACACACATTTCCTAACTATTGACTGAGCTGACAATTGTAATTATGAACATTCCTATATTTTTCTCAGATTAGACTATGAACAATTTCAAGGAAACTACAGGAAAAAAACCCTTTGCATTAAACAGTAACATCTTAAAAGGTTACAGTGAATGGCTAGAGATCTACCTCCACTCACTCTTCAGTGTGAAAAAGCTGACACCAAAGGTTACCCAGAAATTTGCCTTAAAGTAAACAGAATTAAACCAAAATCGGTTCACATTCCAAATCTGGCTTCTGGATTTACAAACTGTTGCAGCCAAAATGAAATATTGATTTCCTTAAGCTGCTTAATGAGACAAATAAACACAGAAGATGAAAGCATTTCAAATAATGATGCTTTTCTTACACTACAAAATTATTTCATTTGTCATGTCATACTAATTTTTGGAGCTCAAGACTAAAGAAAACAATCCTGATGTTTAAATATTTACGTTTCAAGCTTCATTTTAGCACAGAAACTTAGAAATTTCGTAGTTAGATCTGTAATATGCCCCCATCCCTCTTTACATATTATGAAATCAATGCACTTGTAGTTCTACAGAAAAAAAAAAAAATCTCAGTCCACTTAAAGTTCCTTTAATCTTTTAACTGTAAAGCATTCCTGGCAAAGGCACTAAACAGTACCTTCTGTAGTTTTATTAAACAGTAGCTGTCCTCAGCGTTTTACATGTCATATATTTTGCCTGAGCCCACACATTATATATAACCCCTTTCCACACACCAGCTCAACTGGACATCACTTGAAAGCAGCGATACCGAACAGCAGAAAATATGTGGACGGATCTTTGCACAGTGTGACCACATAGGCACTGGAACTCACTTCAGTTAGCCTGTACATCAAATTAATGCTTCCATTGCTGCATGTGGAAATCATTTAGCACCATGCAAAACCCTTCAAGTGTTTCTGAAATACAACCCAAAATTTAGATTTATAATTACTTTGAATAAATTATTCTAATTTGACCTGACAGCAACACATCTGAATTTACTTAATTTTTTTTTTAAATTACTACCAGAACTTCAGAGGCAGTTCAGAACAATTGTTGTCCCAAATAAATGGAATTTAGGTAAGAATAAGTTTCAACATATTTACTTTGATAATCTACAAGTCTTCTGAAACATTGATTTGTTGTTGCTGTGTTTTGTTTTCTTTTAATTTAGTAATAGTAAATGTGTATAATAAATAAACAAATACAATTGCATATTGTACTGGAAAACAAATCAGATTAGTTTTTATGGAGCATCCTATGAAAGGAAAAAAACTGCTCAGCAATCCTCTAAAGTAAAGGAAACATTCTGGACAACAGAGCATTAACTACACTCTGGAGAATATATATATGTACTTTTTTGTGAAGATGGGAAATGTTTCACAGATGTAGCTCTAGGAGATTCCCTCCACTGATCCACAGATAGTGGAGCTGGTCACCTACTGACAACTCCTCTTGGTAAAGCAAGAAAAGTATTTAACAAAAAAACAGAAGAAAACGGTTCTTTTGTTTGTAATTCCCATCCTGAAATTCCCCAAGACTTCAGCTATGATGTTCCCATGTGACTTGTCGAGGACAGAGAAAGACAGGGCCACTGACCCTTCATAAAGCTGTTCTGGCACATAATTACAAATTGACAATAAATCTCATCCTTCAAGAAAACTCAAGAATATATTGAAGTGTTTGGTAGAATACTTTATAGTTAGGCTATTAATATCTAACTAAGTTTGCAAAAGGATCATATACTAAAAGACCTACAGTTCTTCACACTCAAGGTAGCAGAAGCAAAAGGCAAATCTGCAGCAGTTGTCTAGCAAAGACACAGTTGATATTGCTTATATTTTGGACATGAAAAGGAGAAAGATTTATTTAAAACCAACCTCTCTAGCTCACTGATATATTACTAATATATTATAACAATTACATTAGGAAAAAGTAGAGCAAGTGTAATTCCACACATTTGCGGGACCACCATCAGTAACACGAGCTGTGCACATGTACTCAGTTCTGGAAATAGATTAAAACAGGACATTAACAGATTATATATCAGAAGTATTAATCAAATCAATCACTTCTCACTTTATCTCAATGTTTTTTCAGCTACATTGAAATGTATTTAGATGTTCAGAAGGCAGAGGAGGGGGAGGCAGCAGCCTGAGGCTGAGAAGGGAAGCATGGAATCAGTTGTGCTCTATCAGATTGAGCATGAAAAGTGTTTAACATTAGAAGAAAGCAGATGCAGGCAAAGCCTTTCTATTTGAAAATGTAGTAAAGTGCAACATTTATTTCTAAGTAGACACTGGGAAGACACTGGGAAAATCTCATACAATATTTCAATATTTTTATGAGAGTATTGGAGGCAAGATGCAAATGAGGTAAGATCTAAAGTTCATTAGGGTTTTGAACACAACAGAAAACTGAGTTCTTCTAATTTCTTGACCAAATGCTTTCCACAACAGAGCAATATAACTAATCTCAGCTAAAAAACCCAATAACATCAAATGGCTTCTTCATAAATCAGATTAGTTATAGCACAGTCTAACAACCAACTGAAGAGAAAACACCATTTTAGGTTTTATTCAGTTTTAGTAAAGTCTCCTGAAAACGGGCAGACTTCACGTATATACTGTTTTCTTAAACTGAAGATTATAAAACATAAGTAACATCTGTTACTTCCCAGAATCAATTATAAGTGGTGTTAAAATTAATGAGGCCTTCAGGCACTGATCTTGCAAAGAATTAATTTTAATCTGCAAAACTCTTGGAGGTTTTGTCATGTTTGTCTAGAAAAAACTACATGAACATATTGCTACAAGTTCTGCATTACATATCCTAGGTACATGGGGAATTTAGAATCTACTACTAGAAGTGTCAATTACAAAAGACAGTGGCACTTAGTTTGAAAGCTCATTAAATTTTGTCCTTCCTTGTGCTGATTTTAGAATTTAACTGTAAAAGTCCAATATACTTATTTTTCCATCACTTAAAAAAAGAATATGAGACCTTTATCATTCAGTACATCAGGTAAATGCAAATACAGACCAATCAGTCAGAGGATATTTCAGGCATCACAAGCAGAAGCTGCACACTCATTCCCAAATGTGTACAATATCCTGTGGGAAATGTCTGAGTCATTGACCATTTATCCTGTTAACTTGTAAGACATGCAAGTCGCTAATTAAAATTCAATTTTCCAAGGCCTGACCCAATGCCTAATGCTCTCCCTTAAAGGCAACCTCCCCACGCCCCCAACACATCTGCCCAGAAGTGATTTATGCCTGCTGACTTTGTTGCCTTGGGAAATATGGCCTGGAGTGTTCCAGAGGATCACGAATAATGGACCCTTTCAATCTGCATTGTGCAGAAGTTGACGTTTATTTGAAATACAATAATTTTCAAGAGGGATAAGAAAGAATATAAAAATTGATTTCAAGTGAAAAGAAACCTTTAAATAGCTCACTTGTAGTTCTACAAGCAATAATATTTTGGGGAATAATTACAGGATTCTAAGCAAATAAAGCACCTTTCCAATGCCTCTGATGAGGACTGTTCGACATGATGGGTGTTCAAACAGATGGCATGAGAGGGAACAGGGGATGTCTTAAACACAATTGTTGTATCAGCAGCCTAGGAAGTCAGTGATGAGTTATTTATCACACACTCCAGTTTAACAGCAAAATTAATTCACAAATAAACAGAAAGTGCATTCCAATTAAAAAAAAAAAGCCAAAGAAGTTGCTGCCAGATGAAAACCTATGAACAGGCCATTAATATTTATCTCAGATGGAAAGATGGAGATATGCTCCAAACACATCAAATAAAATCTGGCTAGAATAGGGACAAATTTTCAGTGAAAAGATGGAATTCCTGAAAGCTATTTCAAAATACACAAATTAATTATTGACAAAACTATCTAAGAAATATGAAATAACGAAATTCTAGAGAAAACGTTCTGCTAGCCCGTCATTATTCTGGCTAAAACAGGCTTTTGTTACAGCAATAAAAAAATTCATATTTTCCCCCCATAATTAAAACTATATTTAAATCATGCATTTTACAAGTCAGCTTCACATTAAGTATTTTTGCCTCTTTGTAAACTAAGCATACCAAATTCATGTACATTTAAAATGCAAAAAAATCTGAAAGTTAGGACTGCTACTTATCCTCATCCCCTGAAATCTTTTTCCCCAAGGCAAAGAAGACTGTTATTTCCCCCCTAATTTCTGATTACTTCAGTTAATATATCATTGAAAGTTATTACTGTAATTTGCAGTCCATATTACTGACTTCCTAAAATATTGCAACATATTAACTTTCATTAGCTCTAGGTCAAGAAAAAAATGGGGAAAAAATATACAGATCATTCCTAAGATAAGAGAATTCTTAAGAGTAGTGCAGAAAGCCACATAATTGAAGGGGGAGGGGTAAAATATTACTCTATTTCAAAATTGAGAAAAGGAATTAAATAGAACTAATCTTGATTTTTAATGCCCCATTGCAAAAAAAAGTGACACTACAATCAGATTTAATTTTGTTTACATCACATGAGTCTACACGCATTGAGAACACCCCTATCACTGCTCTCATTTGCTACAACCTGGCATGAGCCTCACACTGGCAAATGATATCAGGGAGGGAACTTGGAGCTTTAACATCTCCACATTTGGAAAACACTCAGTGTTTAATTCCCTTTTTGACGTGAATAACACCAGACACTGACTGCTTCATTTGCATTAGAGCATAAAAGGAAAAAGAGACCCCACCCCAAAAGGCAGTCTGAGAACACCATCTCAAACCCAGCTGGGATGATCCAGCAGCCAGTTCCCCTCAAGAAGAGCTCGTCCCAGCACCAGCATTAGCATTTGTCAGACTCCGGGTGAGACAATTCAGGATACTAAATAAACAGAGCAAAACTAATCTAATACAAAGCAATTTTCCCTCTCACCCAATTTTCGCTCCCTCAACTAACAAAGCATTAAGAGACACTACTTCTGACCTGCTGTCCAAAACCACACAAATCAACCTATTAATCCCAGTAAAGCCCCTATAGCATAATGACCAACCAGAAGTGCAGGTTTAACAGCCAGCATCTTATAACACCAGGTAAGAGACCTTTTTCCCTCCTCCCACTCAGGTAGAGAGTGCAGCCGACACTTCTAGGTCCTGAAACAAGTTCATTTGTCTGCATGGCCCACCCCTGTGCCCTCTCAAATCAGACCAGGCTGGCTGATGTTGTGCTGCCTAAGCAGAAAAGCCCACAGAGGAGGTATCACGTATCGCCCACAAGCAACAGCAGTGGCTCTGCTGCTGCTTCAAGACAAAGCAAAACCCTAAAACACAAACACACAAAAGTCAGCTGCTTTTCTGAACAGAAGAAATGTGGCCATTTGCCACTTTTTGGTATGAGCTTTAAACTCCTTGGAAGAGTTCCAGGTAGATTCTTTTTTCCAGGTAGTACCTTTTCTACTAACAATGAAAAGCATTTCTGCTAAAAATGCCTGAGCACTGAAATTACTCTTTTTGGTTGAGAGGCAAGGCTTTCAACACAGTATGTCATACTTCCTGATGGGATTGTGGACACAAAAGAATCTGTTAAAAACGGAGTATGTTTTTAGTCCCATTTCCAAAGTAAACGCAGCTCCTGTAATCACACAGGCTCCCCTCAACAACTTTTAAACATGCTGTCAACTTCCACTAACTCCACCAGCGAGAGAGAGGGGAGGGTTCAGGTGTAATTAAAGTCTCCACAAGTTATGTAAAATCATCAGCTAAGCACTGAAGGGAGACCAAAATTGGTGCGCTCCCTGAGAGAAAGGGCAGGCAAAACACGGTCATTATATATCGCGCTTGGAAGCAGCTGCCCCGCGAGCGGCATGCGCAGCCTGGCTGGCCAACTGGGACTCGCTCAGCTCCAGGAGAGGCGTAGCTTTGGAGGGAAGCTGAGGATTTTAAGGACACCAGTCTGCAGGAATCCAGGCTTTGTTAGTAACACTGCTCAGAGAACTTTCTTTTTGAACATCGCAAAGCAATTAGTCTTTTGTGGAAAAGCTCCGGAAAAATATTAACCATCAGGATTCCAAACGCTTTATATCCCTTTCTGAAAGCTTCTCATCGCACACCTTGGCATCAATGAACTCTGGGGGCTTTCTTCACAACTCATCACCCAGGCTTTCAACTTCCTCGCCCTCGCCAGCTCCAACAGAATCAAGGGGGGGGGAATGGGCGTGAAAGTCTTTGCTGATGTGAGTACAAGAACTGATGGAACAAGAACTACCAGCAGGTTGCATTTTCATTTATTAATGGGTTCACAGTCATGCAGCTCACACTGGTTGACCCAATAGTTCAATATTACATAAAGCATGACTTGTACAAATCTTAACATCTGACACTTGGAGAACATCTCTTTACATGAGTATTTGTTGCTCAATATTATGTTTCAGAAATCCAATTAGTCACTGAAGCAGACTTGTATCAAAGCTGGCACTGATGACACTTTAGCCAATGAAGCTTAAAATGACAGTAACAGATAGACTGACTTATGCCCCAAACATTAACTTAAACTGTGTAATTTATACATACTGAGCGTGGTTTTTCTGTTTCCCCACCACTATGTTGTCTTGGTGCAGGTCTGCCTACATTCAAAATAACAACAGTGTGCTTAAACCAACACCAAGTGCCTTAGAAAAACCTGCCCACTTCAAATTTATTGGGATAACTGAAGTTACCTCCATTCTGCAAGGAAAAGCTTTGACTCACATCTCAGCTGGGGTCCTTAAACTCACTGCAGTTCCCCTATTGCAATCTCACTGCTTTCACACAGACAGGCCCAGAAGCAAAGATGGCAAAATAGAATTCTCACTACCAAATCTGGTGAATTAGCTACCAAAATATGCATGGATAAAGGAAGCTTACCAAATGCAAAACCCCACAAAAAACCCACTAGATACAGTCCATGATAGTCATGACAAAGGAGCAGCTTTGGAAAATGGAGCTTTTCGTTTTTAAAAATCACTGTCTTGAATTTTGCCCATATACATAACAGACCCCACTGGAGAGAACTAGACTGCAGGAAGAAAGAAATGTTAGAAAATAACCATACTTCTTTTAGTCTTAATTAGATGCAAAAAGGTCCCTGAATTTAGTTCCAGGCATCAAAGCCAAAATTTCAAAATACAATCAAGTAAAGTCAGCAGCTGTTCTGCACCTTAAGACAAAAACTCAATGGTAACAGCCTCTCAGATGTTACCCTTACATACCTATGACTGGAATTAAACAATTCTTCATAAATAACATTCTTAACAATTCGTATTCTTAAACGTGAAAAGTTTTATCTAGACTTGCTATTTTCCAGTCACACTGTTTTGACAATTAAATTACAATAGTTTTATTGCTAGGTATGTACAAACGGAGTTGAGACACACACTGCTTGGCTTGCAAACTCTAGGGGGTACTTCCAGTAAATACCAACTTTTCCAATTATTTACTAAATGAAAAACCACTACAAACAATCTAAACTTTGAGCCTAAACTATGCAGTGCTGCCCCTTTAACACTGTTGTTTAGCACTGCTCCACAGTTTGACATCAGTTGATACTCCTAAATATAGCTCTGCCTTAACTCCCCCCTGCAGTTCACAACCCAGACAAAGCCAGCTTCATGACTCACAGCCTGATACGGGCCAAACAACCCTCACAACACTTTGGCAATTTCATGTGAAACATGAAACAACATCAAAATTTCGGGAAAATATTTAGAAAATAAGTCACTAAAACACAACCTTTATTAACAGTCTCCTGACTTTGTAACCTTCGCGTTTGTTCCACGGGATTGTGATTCTCTGTGACTGTGTTCGTTGTATTCCATCAGGGGGAATTGATTCCAAACTGGTCTTCCTTACTCAGACTCCTATGCCCTCACTGCAACCCCCTCCCTGCTTTTTCAGAACTCCTTGAAGAAATTTTGGTAACAACACACAATGGAAGCACGGGAGAAAGATCCAAAGTAGCAAAGAAAGGCTTTTGTGGCTGGTTCAAATGTGGAGGAACATTTCCCAGCCACAGACGGTATTTACTGCAAGGATGCTGTACATTACAGGCACTAGGTGTACTACACAAAAAGACAAACACTCCTTCACATGCAGGTGTGAAAATATGTATCCTGCTCCTCTCCCCCTTACTGGAAGCCTGGCTAAGATTAGGAAGTGCTCCAGCAGGAATTTAGAACACATTCAAATAAACTGCCCTCACAGACTGGTGGTTTATATTGCATAAACAGTGATAGTTACAAGAAGAGTTTTTGCGTTGTTTAGCTTCTAGTTAACTAAAATATTTTGATATAGTTCTTCTTTATTGACATGGGATAACTAACATAATCAAAATAAAAAGCAGAGGTAGAATACTCGATGGAAAGACAGAGAGGAAGGTGGAATACAAAGAGAAAACAAGAGGTTAACACAAAGTTTTGGGCTGGGGAGCTTAGGGGACAAAGGGTCGATTTCAGAGCCATGTTAACACTCCAAAGACAGCTGAGGGAGGTCCACCCTAATTTCTACAGTCTGGCTTTTACTCTGAGCAGAAGGCAATTAGTGTAGCCATGAAAGTTAAAGAAACATTCCAAGAGGAGCTCTTTTTCGTATAAAACAGTAGCTTTTCTCAGGACAAAGTGTCAAAGAAAAAAAAGAAGCTAAACAAGATGTTTTCATGGCAGAGGCTTTACTTAACATTACACTGCCTCTGGAACCTGTAAATTTCCAAGTTGAGCTAGTAACTAGGAACCATGCTGATTGCAGATTTTTGGCTTTCAGACAACTCCGTGAGATTAATTTAATTTAGAGTCAAAACATTTGTAGATTTTCTGCATGAAGAAATGCACATTAAAAACCATAAAGTTTTCACCACACTGACAGTGCTGTGAATCCATGTGAGACCTTCACCCAAAGTTGAAAATAGTTACACATTTTTGTATTGTATGAAAAACAGTGCCCTCTGGCTTCACATAAAATGGGAATAAGAAAACAGTTTAAAGGATAAAACTGGTTCCCATGGCCAGCTCTTGTAGAGAAACATATGGAAAATTACATGGCAATTCTCTGACTACCCTAATTTGTCAAGGAATCATCATAATTCAAATGCTCTGAATATTGAGATCATTTGATATTGAACTTAAAATATAATCCTTATCAGAGAGCTGTGCATTTGTCATGAGAAACTGAAACTCAGTGAAAAAGAAAATCACTAAATTTGTTCTTTAGAACTGTTTTGTTCACGGGATATTTGTTTAAAGATGGGGGAAAAAGCCTTATTCAATCAAAGCCATGTAGAGGAGCTTCAGTTCTGCAGAGCCATAGAAAAGACATTACACAGAAACAGAGAAGATTATAAATCAAAGAGAATTATAAATTTTTTTTGCTAAAAACCACATATACAGAGATCAACTTCCTGGTGTATTAAAGCTGAAAAAGGAAAGAATTAAAAGAAAATACTCAGAAGTCAAGAACTATGCGAAAGTAGTGACAAACTAGATTTAACCAACAAAGCCTACACTGCCTAGAAAAACTATGTTTATCCATCACTCATTCACTGCCTCCACCAGGGCATGGAGAGGATGACATTTTGAGACAACTAAACTAATTTCTGGCTCCAAGTTTCTTCTCCCACCCTAAGTTACACATGGCGTATTTCAGCGCTGATAAACATCAGAACTGAAAATATTTTGTACTGTGCATACAATTATTTGTGATATTTAAGGTTTTGTTGGGAAAAGGACATTGCCCTGTTTGAGACTGCAGAAGGATAAAGGAGCAGCACTGTATACGAGGCCTGCCAAGAGAAGCTACGTTAGGAACGGAGCTGCACACACATGTAAAATACGTCTCTGTGATACACAAAGCAAGGACTATCCAAACGGATAATTTCATCACCTAATCTAACTTTTTACATCTTCCAGTGTCTTCGCAATTCCACACTTGAGTAAAAGTCCAGCCTATGAGGCAGTATTCCAGTTACATTTTTATTTAGTTATCTGCCCCAAAATATATAATGACTTGATTCTCAAAAAAAATCTACATTTCACAACTACCTTTTAGTATGTAAATTGACAATCTTTGCAATGATGCTGCAACTTGATTCATCTCATAGAAATTGAACTTTATCTGACAAAATCAGCTTAAGGAATAGCCAGCTGATTAAAAGTACAGGAATCTTTTCAAAGACATCACGACTTGATTCATGTACACCATCACAGTGGCAAGAGAGATGTATTGTCCATAAATTACACTGCGAAACCCCAAATCCTTCTAGAACAGAATTTCCTTCTGCATTGGTGATTGCACACATTCCTAAACAGATTTGATTTATGATGTCTTTTTTATGTCTGAATTGTTACACGTGAATTTACATGTGGTAAGGCATATATTTACAAACTCATTTGTGCTTAAAGCAGTTATTTTGCATCTATTTCTGAAATGACACTGCATGTTCTCAGTGTGAATTTTAGAAAATCCATGGTCACATTAAACAAAGGAAATGTTCCTTTAAAACGGGTTTCTGAAAGAACAAGAAAACAAGCCTAATGCCATTTTGTACAGAGCGATAAAAGGTTCACTTATATAGTCTTCTTAAATCACATAATTTACATCTCTGTTGAAAACTGAACCTGAACCCCAAATTCGTCAATTGAGGCCTGTTTGCTGAATCTCTCAGACATTTACTCTAGTGCTCTGGTGTCCCAAGTTCATCCCTGGACTGGTGTTTCCCACTTCTGCAGACAGCATTTCATAGCTGCACTAAGAGGCAGGTTTTTCTTAGAAATAGAATTCTAATAACTTTGAGTACAAAACTGAAGTCACTTTGGTTCACTTATTATAGATCCTCATTTAGTAATGGATATCTAAGTCTTTTTACAGATTTTCCACCAAACAGGACAAGTTAGATGGTTTCCTTTAGACCCACATCATGAGAAAGGAGTGGGCACATGGCTTTACACCTACTAAATAATGCTCACAATTCTAGTTTTAAAGAGGACACTGGTCTTAAAAAAAATACAACACACCAAAGACAAAAGAATGCTCCAATTAATTTTTATAAGCAGACTAAGGAAGGGTACAGCATTCAAGCTCTTCAAATGAAAACATGAGGTAATTTCCCCAGATCATCAGAGATGTATCTCAGTATGCTGTAAAAAATCCCAAATGCAACATTACAGATGTGATCATCTCAAAACTTGACCTTAAGACTTCTGTTACCATTTTACATCAGTGATATTACTACTTTAACTCTTGCAGTATCGTAAAAAATGATGTTCACAGCCAAGTAATAAATATTGTTATTTCTGTAGGTAACTGTTCTCCCTTTATTTATATATGCACATAGTCACTTTCATAGAGGGAGAGACTAAAAATAATAATGATGCTTGCTGAAGGCAGTAAGCGTGAAATACTGGGGGAAATCCCCATCTTTTCATTTTAAAGAGACTTGCAAAATTACACCCAACCAACCACTCTCACAGCAGATTTGGAGATTTTGGAGTTAAGCCAGGCAGTATCTCCAAACTAAATCCACAAACAGCTGCTGAAAGGCTGAGTAACACCTGCCCAGGGGCAATGACTACAGAAGTCAATTCTCCACTCTGACCCAAGAAAAGGTCTCCTCAAACACTGGCCCTGAATTCTGATCAATGAATAGTTGTGTAATAATAGGTATGAAATAAATTTGAAGTCTGAAGGCCAAGAACCACTTCTCTCTAAAGTAAACACTGGGGTGATAAACAGAGATGACTGCCTGCACCTCAGACCCTCTTCCCGGTCTATTTCTAGGTGGTTTATATTAAGTAGCTGCAGAGCATGTGCCTGCTGCTACACTGCGAGTTCCTTCAAGCAGCACTGGTATGAAATTGTCTTGGTTCTTGTTAGTCCCACTGCTGCCCACAGGCACATAAGCAGCAGCAACGAACACCAACAAGTCTGGGCAGTTTTCCTTCTGGTACTATTTGGGAAACCTCAGGCAACAGCAAGTAGCTGTCTGCATACAAATCCCATGGAATCAGGAGTGCTTGCCTCACATTTGGAAGATTATTTAGAAGTCTAATTTCCATCTACACGAAAGCTCAGTTTTTACAGATTATAATAACTAAAAGTTACTTTAAAACTGACACAGAATGTTTCATTGCATTCTCTCCTTTCCTCAAAAACTTAATCATTTGAGTTTTTTGACATTATAATCCAACAGGGGTCAAGAGCAAACTTAAATTTATGGGAAGATGAATGTATTAAGACTTTGGCTTTAATAGTCTTATATAGTTCAATTTTTCAAATATGATTTAAAAAAACCCCTTGTATTCCAGTGGCAAAACTAAACACATTTTTAAGACCTCATAATCAGCTCCTGAAAATTAGAGTAGAGAACATTCCAGAAGCACTAGAGAATTTAGAAGTGGTTTTTTTCAGAAAGAATTACTACACTTCTGATTTCCTTTTATAGTCTTAATAAGCTACAGTCAGAAAAACAGAAAAAAACGCCCAGCTATTCAAAATGCAATTTAAAATCCCCAATTAAAAAAAAAGGCTTTATAAGGAAACTGTTCAACACTCAAATTATCCTTTCCCCCCCCCCAATTAGTTGAGTCAATAAAGACACATCAATGCTGTAACTCTGACCTAAGACAGGACATATCTTTTTCTCTCCAGTGATACATCAATATTGATTTGAAAACAAGGTCATGAATCACTTATTTCTTTTGCAATAAAGTTTGTTAGGTCAAATCCCCCCGGAATAAACCACATGATGGTAAGGCAAACAAGGCAAAGGAAACTCATCAGATGATCATCAAAACATACTTCTAATTTCAGTTGATACTATTTCATTAGCTGTGCACCACGTTACATTATGCTGCCCACCAAGCAATACAATTTACTCAGCCTGCTTGTTGGAAGCACACACAGCAAAGAGCAGGAACTGCAAAGGGACTAAATCCACTATGGCAAGTACACAGGTAAAGAAAATGGTTTCAATTTCCAGCACTGAGGCCAAACAACAGATTAACTATTATGTCTTTAGCTCAAAGAAACAACTTGAACATATTGAATTTTTTCAGCAATTTAACTATAAAACATTAATTGGGCAGGAAATTAATACAGACACAACAATGTCAGGTAAATGCAACAGCCCACAGAGATAAAATGTCATTCACCAACAAAACCCCATTCAGCTATATACCTCTTCCTCAACAGTGCTGGATTACTAAAAACTAACTAAAAAGGCACCGCTATTTTATTGGCATTAAAAGATGGCAGCTGGTGATAAAAATTGTAAGTATTCCAAAAGTGGAGACAAAGGTCTGAGTTTTCTTTGTTTCATTCACTATTTTCAGCCCATTTCAGTAACATCCTGGGGGAAGACTGCCCTCCTGCGTTCGGCCACCATAGCACAGGAGGAGACAGGCCATGCAGCTGGAATCACTTCAAGCTGGCTAGTTTGGGGTTTTTTTTAAATAATCACATTAGTGATTCAGAGAGTGAAATTAGCCCACCAAATGTTTGCACAGGAATACAAGGCTGGTGAACAGCAGGCCTGTTCCTGGTGCTCTCACAGAAGGTGGTAATGCTCGCTGGTTGGCACCGGGCCTAGAAAGCCATTCCGAGCCTTTAAAATGGCATCGCTGCTCGCAGCTGCTCTTTGTTCTTAACAGAGGCTGCTTATTAAAAGCTCCTAAATTGCTCAATGAAGTCCTGAAGGAATAAAATGCTTGTCAGACACCTTGTAATGAGGTTAGCTATACTTCTTCACACCAGCTCTTCATGCTACTGCAGCTCTGTGGCAATATATCTTCAGAGAGGTACCAAAAAATCCAGAAGTATGAATTCATCATCACCCACATTTCCTATGTCGTGTTGTTCCCAAGTCAAGAACCCTGCAAGTCGTATATAGAGGTGTATATACACTTCTTTACAACAAGTTGTTATAAATAACTGAAAGAACATTTGAAAACAATCATTTTAGACATGGAAAAATGAAGGTACACAGCAGTCTGTCGTGTAGGAAGTCAGACAGTGAGCTGGCAACAGGAGTGACTTCTGGATTCCTGCTTTTAACAATGTAATTTGGTAAGTTAAAAAACCCCAAATGCTCTCAATTTGGTAGAACACTTGATAGTCACACAGCTAACTGCATTTGAAAACATTCAGGAAATCTTGTAGCCTCCTATGAGCATTACACTAAAGCACTACAAATCTAGTGGTAAGGGAAAAGCTTTTAACAGTGCTCCACAAAACACAAAGAACACTTAAATAGTCAAACAGGAAGCCTCAAGGAAAATCTGGGGTTTGTACACTAAAAAATCTGGGGTTTGTACACTAGCAAACATAAGTTTATTGCTGCGGTACTTGTGAATAAAAAGCAGTAAACAGATCAATAATTTTAAGATGCATGTCATTCTGAACTCGTATGTGTGCAACATGCATGAGTTCATGCACAACATGCCTTGAGATAAATTTTACTCCAGTTAACAAAAATGTATCACAGAATGATCCTTCAGTTTCTTCAAAGGAAAAACATGACATTGAACCAACTTAAAAAAAACATCTCACAACATTATTCACTTATACAAGTACCTAAATGAGTATTTTCAAAAACACATGCCCTGGTTTTCACATCAGTACTTGCTTAAATTACTTAGAAATAAGAAACAGTACCGAGGATGGGAATCCCAAGCCTTTCATCTGTGCATATTATCACCAAAAAAACCACTACCTCTTTTTCCCCTTTTTGCAATATCTTTTTACACTACCTTTAATAACTGGTTTTATTACTCAAACCCCCCTTTATTGCGTAGAACAAAAAAAGGCTTTTTGCCTTCAATTATAGGACAGAACCAAATAAAATAACAAAAAGGGATGGAGAAAAAAAAAAGAAAATATTCTGTGCATCTGGAGAACATGCACTTGTTCAGTCTTTACTTATGAGCCCAGATTACATTTTTCTCACATACTGCCTTACGATTTTTCCTTTGTCACTTTGGGGATCACCCACTTAGTTCTTTTTATAGTCTTTAACCACAAAAATTTCCCAATTGTTACAAAGTGATACTTTTCCTGTAATTGTTTTTTTTCTTTGACTGGTTCAAGTAAACAAACAAGTGTGTTCATATATATATGAAAGGAGATTCTTGCATGGGAATAAGCAAGTCAACCAACCCCACTTTCTCTTGAATTCCCCATAACACAGACCTACTATCACTTCAAACCTGTCTCTGTGTGATAGTCTTAATTTAGACTCAAAAATCTGAACATAGAAAAATTATGGAAATAATTTAAAACTTGAATGTAACAATCTCCTTGGTGGAACCTTCAACACTGTTTCAATTCAAGTTATTGTTTTCCCTCCTGGTAAAGAAAAAAAAAAAAACAACATTTTTTCATTCATGGAAAGACATAATAAATGCTGCTTTCCCACAACTTTCATTAACCAAAAAACTTTAAAATAGCTTATGTTAGTGTTAATTTTTCTATTTGTGTAGCTATGTTATCTGTCTCTGCTGCTTGTTAAATAATGCCTAACACTGCTTGGCAAGCAGAAGACCTTACACACAGCATCCAATTCAAATAAATACCACATTGTGACTGGACCATTTATTGTTTTCCTTTATAAGAGAAACTAAGCATTAGTAACAGAAGCTGTGATAATTAAACTGGAGACCAATGGACTTTATGCTACAGCCAGGGGTCACCTGTCAAATACATCTCTGGAGAAGGTGCTTGCATGGCACTCCAGTGCCACAGACATTCCCTGTAGCACAAGGGAAGTGCCCCAGCAACAACCTAAGCTTCTATAATACTCAGTAAACTAAAGAAGTTAAATATGCCTGGATAGCCAGATGATTGTCTATATAAAGCTCCTTTCTCTGTTATACTTTTGCCATAGGAAAGAACATTTAAATACCTTTTCTCTCCTTAAAGTCACAGAAGGACAATATTGTCGAAACAGCACACAGACTTGTGTCCAAGGTCTGGGATAAAGGACCTTCTTTCCAATGACTATTCAGACAGTTTTCAAACGGGGAGCACAGACTGTGTCTTTGATGTCTTGGTATCAAAAAATCAATCGATTTTGAGATAGGGAGTTAGGTGCCATACCTAATTGTCACATTTAATGTCTGCAAGTACAGAGTACTTCTGTATTTGGAATGCAAGCATGATTTTGGTATAACCTAGACAGAATTTCGTGTTTCTGTTAAGGCAATGAGGCCTCAGCCCAAGTGAAGGCAGCACAGAAGCTGATACAGCCCTTAGGACAGAGTGACACAAAGGCAGCCAGCACGGCAAGCAGGACAAGCAGCAGGACCATTTGCAAGATCAGGCTCTCACTCCCAGAGCTCTCAGAGCTCACGTCCACAGGGAGGTTCAAATTCAGCAGCTGCACACCTTGGAAAGGCCTGGGACACCACAGAGGAAACACATGCTGTTCCTGACACAGTGCATCGAGACACATGATTTAGTTTTGGATCAGCACTTCAACATTTTTCCAAATTAAACCTCAAGATACCTCCATGGCCCATTCCAGTCACTATCGTGTTTTCATTCAGCAGTTTCAACACAATACAAGTGCCATTTGGAATCTGAGGGCACACATCTAATCTAGTACAGCGATATCTGCTGCTCCACTAACTAGATTCGCCTTCTGCAAGGTCTCTGCTCACTCAAAGGAGTATAAAACAGACCATAACAGTGCCAGTTAATAAGTATAATATCCTGTCTGCTGGCACAGGACCTCAAACAGAAGTGCAGGGGAAAAAAAAGGTGAAAAATGAGAGAGCACTCTCTCTTCAGACAGCACTTCATTCACATAGTCTTTCTTAGTTCTCAGAAAAATCAGTAATCCTTTACTAAATTACAAATTCTACAAACCAGGCAAACCAGGTGGGTTTTGTCTGAGACAAGAATTTCACTCCTTTCATAGAATATTCTGACAAATAATTTTTAAAAGAAGTTCTATTGCAAAGACTTAATTATCTTTGGTCCCCAAGTACTTTTACATTTGCCTTAAATCATATTTCACCACCTACTCAAGGCTTACAAAAAATGCACAGTAGTCACAAGATTGCAAAGAAAAATTCTGAAGTACAAACAGCTATGTGGAAGGAGGCATTATTTTGTATTTGCCATATAACTTGGAAATGACACACTTCTTAAAGCTTCTTGACAAATACTTTTGACAAAACAGTTGTGCTGCAAACTTGCAATACAAATTAACTAATGCAAAGCAGTTGGTCTCTCCTAACTTCCAGGAACTCAGGATAATACCAGAAAAGAACTTCCCGAAGCTTTCCAGAATGGCTACACATGTTAGACAGGGGCACAGCATCACTTTCCAGCTATTTTTGAATTCCATTTGTGTCTTTGCAGTTCAAACACAATTTGTTTCGTTACCTTTTCCTCTTACAATATTTTGCAATCTCATACTTTTAGCAATTAAAAGGTGAGTAGTGTTTTAAGGAAATATTAATTGAACAGAAGGAACAAGGGATGAAATCTTTCCATCTTCAGTAAAACAACCTCTGTATCAAGCCACATCTTTGATCATTAAACCTTTGCATAAGTCACTATAAAAGATAAAAGAGCTGCTCACTAGAACCAAGCAGATTCCTCCTTGTAAGAAACAACCTAAAAATAATAGCAAAAAACCCCCCAAACCCTGAAGAAAAAAACCCAACAACTGAAAGAAACCTTATACCATGAGCCTTAAAGCGGAAATAGGCAGTTATGACTAACTGTGTATTTCTTATAGCAATAATTTAATTATACAGAGTAAAACCACAGAGCTTTCAGCAAAGCTTCCTTAATTTTCTAGATAATCCACAAGCAATTTCCTTATATGGCTGGAGAGAAATCACTGCTGTATGCTTCAAAGCTGGAAGATAAATGGCCTTTGAAACAGAAATCATTGTACTAACTGGAATAATAAAAGTCTTGCATCACCATTGTTACACATTCCCTCCACATAAATGTATTGCCTTTTCTCCTGAGTGTGGTAAATCATCATCAAATCAGTAAAGGTGTTTATTGAATTTATGTAAGTTAACAATGCAGCTTTACAGGGAAATGGGAGAAACAAAGGAAAGGTATTTAGGATTTTTAGTTACAAAAAAAAAATCTTTCAACGATCAGACTTAAACCTCAACACATATACTTGAACTTGTATGTTTCAGGTTCTGTGTGATCATTTTACAATGAACTGGTAAAATAACCTGCCTAAATTAATAAAAGCCAACCCTGACACAGTAGACCTATTTTTCATTTACCATACATTTGCCTTAATTTCTAAAAATTGGTCAACAGACACAAAAAGAATCTTATATTTTGCCGTGGTTAAAATATTTTCATTCACACAACGAAAAAATAAAAGAACCAAATAATTTTTAGAGTTCACACTTTCTAAATTCTAAACAGTAGTTTTGATATTAAAAGAGACAAATGAAGGACAAAACCAGCAAAGAATGCTACTCATACTCTATAGCAAAGCAGCTCAGAATCTGGCACAGAAAGAGCATAACTCAATGATTATGATAACTTATCACTTAGAACCTTGTCACTGGAGAAAGTGAAAAATTCACCACAGTCATTAAGGAAGTAATTTTTAGCACCATAGTTCAAGCAGACCCATAAAGAAAACTTACAATCAGCCACATCATTCGAAAAGTCACATTACAGAATTTCCACTACTAGGAAAATAGAAATAATCCTTGAGATTTATATAATATGAGAACTTACTTCTGCCTTTGGCAATTCCTGGCAGCAAGGCTTACCTAGCAATAATCCAATTTGAAGATAACATACTAATGTAATCCCTAATTCTCTCCTATTCAAAGTTCACAGAAATCCTCATTTAATTAAAGTGCCTTCCTTTTTTGCACATAAAAATATTCATAAGATTTAAGTTTTCTTATTTATTAATCACATCTAACCAATTTCATTGTATTTTGCCTGATACAAGGATTCATGCTCTAGGAAATTAAACACAAGTTACATCTTACCCAGAACATTTCCTGCAGGTACTTCTTCAAGGTCTTCAAGTTCTCTTCCCATAAGTAAGTAGAGATTCTCCAGTGTACAGCAAGACATATGAGGCACTACTGGCAGATCACTGGTAGCAGAACACTGGGCTGACAGCTACACAGAGCAGAACAACCAAAGTTCAGATATTTGTCACTTACTGCTGACAAAAGCTTCCTCCACAAAATCTCCTTGCATTCCAAAGCTAAAAAAACCCACATTCTAAAGAATTGTCATTTCAAGAGTTAAATATTAAAAATCAGCACACACTTCCAAAAATCCAGTTCGTGGTGAATGAGGAAATGTTACAAAGAAGATTAAAAAATAATGCTTGCTTTGGTGAATTTTAGGTGTATACTACCCCCATCCCACTTTTCATTATCATTGACAAAACAAGTGTTTTGAATTAAATTCCAAAGCAATGAACTTCTTTGATCACCATCTTGAAACATTTAACATGATTTTTTTCAATACTATTATGCATCTTCTGTTCCCTTAAAACATTGCTTTATCCTTCACTTTTTTTTTTAAATCAAAATATATACATACTGGATTTCTGGTAAGCTAATACAAAACTACTTAAACCAATTTTGAAAATGTTAGGGTCTATAATGAGCTTAGACTCACAATCAGCTATTAGCACAGTTATCTAGATTACTTCGATACTTTTTGGAACTTTTTACTTGAACTTTTTATTTTTTGAGTGAGCAACATGCGAGAAGTTCAGTCATCAGTGCTTCAAAAGAATCCCAAGCTATTGTAACAGTTCACTGCCACCTCCTACCTTGTGCAAGGACTCAGCAGGATCATATTTTGGTCCTAAAACAAAGATTTTTTGCCCTCTTTTTGCCACACCACTGAACACTCTGGCAAATGCAATGAACGATTCCTTGTTTTCTGTTTCCTGTTTCACTGCCTTTGAGGTCATGCTGTCTCCTTGACCAGTGAGCTGTTGCTCTTCACCTAACCCAAGTCAGAAAAAATATATTAAATATAAAATCAGTTTCTGGTTCATCATCTGAAGAGAAAAAAAAAAATCAGCTACATATTATATTATCCCATCTGGCAAATCATGGAATCGTTTAGGTTAAAACAGACCTTTAGGATCATGAAATCAAACTCTTAACCCAGCACTGCCCAGTCCAGCACTAAACCATGTCCCTAAGTGCCACATCTTTTAAATATCCTCATCCTGTTCAAATGCTTTACACCACTTTTGGTCAATAAATTTTTGCTCTAAACCTCCCCTGGCACAATTTAAGGCCATTTCCTCTTGTCCTATCACTTATTACTCGGGAAAAAAGACCAACCCCCACCACTGTAACTCGTAATCCAGTCCTGTGGCTCATACACTGCTTTTGTACCAATTTATTATTAGGCTGTTCGTTTGGGGCTCAAAATTATTTAATTTTCAGCAGAGCATCTCCTTCAACCATCATCTCTCTTCACTGACTCAAAGTACCAAGACCAAGCACATTTTTAGGCTATAGGAACATGTATCCATGGCACTATTATACCACTTATGAACTATCAGCTTTCCTACAAATCCTTCCTCACTCTTTGTCCAGTTCCATGTAGTTAACTCTGGACTGGCCTGTGGATGATTCCCAGTGTGGACGTACCCAGCCCCTTGGCAACACCAAGACACTACTATTAAACATCCTGCAGGAAAAACAGGTATCAGGGCACCACACACCTTTTGTATCACCAGTGTTCCCAGTCACTCCAGATGAATTTTCCCTTGGGGGCTCTTCTGACAGCTCCTTTTCTTGACTTGCTGCCAGTTTCTCGGCGTGCCTTCGTTTCGCAAGTTCACGCCGATGAGCAATCTCCTCTTGAGTTAAAGGCCTACATTGTATATTAAAACATTAGTACTGGGAAAAGGCATCTATTTTAAAACAAATAACTATATGAGAATACTACATTTGGCAAAAGTAAAAACTCAGGCAGAATGCCTCTTGTCCCCATGACAGTATAGATTTTAAGTCAGCTAAAATTAGCAAACTCTTCCTCTACCATATTCAGAAAGAGGCCACTATGTTAAACTTCTGTTTATTTTGTAAAAATAAGTCAAGTTTCCTTCACCATGTGAGTTCTCACTTTTTCAGAAAAAAAATCCAAGACAATTTTCAAAATTGCTTTTACACCATATCCTGCTTTGTGTTACCTTGAACTAGAATGACTGCTCACGCTACAAATACAGTATACTATCTCAGCTTATAGTTGGAAAAAACCCAGACTTTTCTTCCAAATAGATCAAATACTGCCATTTTTAATTACTTGTGGTATCTTTATTATTTTAAGGCAATCTATACAGCAAGTGCTCAAATGCAGGGAAAAGTCTTTGCTTACTAAAGGTACTGAAGTGATATTCATTACCCATATTTGAAATCTAACAGCACTGCCTGAAATTGTCCCTTAATTTTTATATTCGGCCCTAAATAAAAATCTGTGATCTAAGGTTATCTTCCAGTTTAATGAATTCCAGAGGAGGAAACTGATTTCAGATACCAGTCATCTTTTCTTTCCAGTTTTTTCTCTGTTTTTACTGATTTCCCATGCAAAAGAGCTGAACCTGTGCTCCTGCTATCTTCATTACAGATGCTCTTAAGAATAATCTACTCTGCTTACTAATTCCAGTATCAACTGTTTCTCAAGTAAGACGCTGTTATGTGCCTACATTAAAAAGTCATCTTTAGCCCTGTGGTTTAAAAGAGGGAAAAAATAATTAAGTGATGTAGATACCATTTTTTTAATGGAACTAGAATGCTTTCAATTTGGTTTGGGGTTTTTTTGCATTGGGAGCAATTGACATATGTATTGCTTTTAAGCACTGATAAATAATTCTTTCCAAAATAAAAATCAATAAACTTTTTAATATTATATGAATATTCTTAATGAAATCCTAACTCAAGATGAAACAGAAGTCTTTTTATCATAAAACGTGCATTTATACAACACAACTGGACAAACAAATCACCAAGTCTTTAGATCTTCACTTCAACTCAAGAAGGTGATTGTAAGCCCCCAGCAAAACCCTACCTACATGATCTGTCCTGCATTTGCTCACGTGATGGAGGTAAGAACAACAGTTCATTGGTGTTTAGATGGTTTAGGATTTTCCTATTAGTAGTTTTAGCTTGTTCAGTAGCCTTGGACACGTCACTTCCCCTCTTTAATTTCCACACTTACAAAAAGCAGGTCAAGATTTCCTGAATAGCAATAGTGGTAATGAATGACAGGAGGAAGAAAACCACAGGAAGCACTACAGAAGTAGAGTAATTTTTGTTTACAGAGCAGCCATGTAAATATGATCTCTACTAAAAAAAGCCCAAAACGATTGACTCACTTTGCCATATCAACTATTACACACTCCTAAATAGGGAAACAACCCATTACTCACAGGTCAAAGTTTTTATGTGCAGTCAGTAGAAGCAGTTACAGGACACTTACTCTGCTCTTAAGTGGATTAATTAGGGACAGGAAGTCCTGAACAGATTATGTGGCTGAGACTAACTCACTGTCAGTAAGATTTTTTTTTAATATTATAATCTGGATGCTTTTCTGCATATAACACGTTCTGCAAGAGACTTCATTCAAAAAATGAGACCCTTCATTTTATCAAAATTCCTCTTAGAACTTGAGGAAATCACTGAACAGTTATCATGCTTATCTTGAATCCAAATGCCCAATTCAAGAGAGTAAGAAAAGAATAAGAAAATTACACATATGTTAAAAATCTCTCAAAAATTACTTAAGAGAGGCTGCCAGAATACAATGTAAGAATTTGAAGCACAGACTTTTAGAATTCAACCTGGTTCTGAGGTCTGACATCACATGTCATAGTAAAGGAGAAAGCAAGACAAAATCACCAGTTCAAGTTTCTTAGCAACTTGGGGGTTTTCCTTTTTTAAAATTGTTTCTTAAGTAATCATTGTGATTTAAGAATTAAGAGTATGTATCTCTGAAATTTCAGATACTGTGATATTACTGTTTGGCCCGTTTATTTGATTGCAAAAGAGAGCGAGGCTTAACAATACAAAGCGCAAAGCAGATGGTGGAGATGAAAACTTTCTTATTATTTTTTTTTTCTTGAAGGCAGCTGTTCAAAGTTATTTAAGGGTTTGGAATGTCATAAAAATTCCCAGAGGAGAGAGATTGATAGGGAAAGTACAGATGAGACAGCCAAGTGTGTCATAAATGCAGTCTATATATGATGGCATAGTATACACATGAGGACATACATATGCATTCCAACACATTTGATTGTCCAAAAATACTTTTCATTTGTGTAAATAATACCCAGAGTAAAAAAAATGTTTGCTTTTTCCCTTTTACATGGTATTTTTAAAAATATTGGTATATTTAGGTGTCAGATACCCCTAACCACAAATATTAAAGGTACCTTAAAATTTAGAATGCACTACTGTAAGTTGCAGTACATATAAACACAGTCAATTATATGCTCAATTTGATAAAAAAGCAGATTGAGTGTAGGTGGGACTTTAGCTAGTAGGTACAACCTAAACTTCCATCCTGGTTTCTGTCAGCATCAATTTCTATAAAATTAGTCACTCCCGGTAGTATCATTAGAAACTAAAAAAAGATAATGTTGTCAAATAAATCCTTATATAGAGTTGTAACACACTCACGCAGAACACAGAACAAGATTAATGCACATAAGGCACTGGATCTGCAACAAAACCAGTTTTAAATTATACCCTGATTTATTCAATTTCTCCAGTTGGCAAAACCAATCAGAGCCAAAATCAATTTTCAACAAATGCTGCTCAAACCAAAAGAAAGACAGTCTCTTCTCTTTCTTCCCTTCCCCTTTTTCACTCCACAAGAAAGGATCTACAGCCTCCTAATACTGGCAGGAAAAAAAATGGGAACATGCAGTCCCACAAAAAAAAGCAAGTGAAAACGCAGGAGCAGAAAGAGAAAGAAGAGATTCCCTCCCTCCAGACACGGGAAGCTGGCACAAGTAACGGAGCTGATACAGATGGGTGGCCACACATTACTAACTCATCCTAACCTCACACACACGGCACAGAAAAGCTATGGAAATAATAATGGGGGGAAAGAGTATAACGTACATACTAGGGACATTTAGCAGATTGTTGATCAAGTCCAGCAGTTTTCAGGTAATGTAAGCAAGCACTGCCAGCCACTTCTATGATTCCCACATTTCCCCAGGATAAAGCGTTTAGTGCAAACTGAGTGACAACTAAACTTCATGCAATCAATCCTCTGAACGTGAGAGCTTTTCTACTCCTTCACATTATCAGAGAGAGACTTCAATCCAGAACAGTTCAAAAATTCAGAGTGAATCATCAAAGCAAACCCCCGAAGATAAATTTGCCTCTAGTTATTAAAGTGTTATGTTTTTTAACCTTCAGACCATTTTAAAAAGGAAACACCACAGTCAGAACATCAACTGATTTCCAAAAGATTAATAGTACTGCCAACAAGTGTCTGTGATGCATCTCCCATGCCATGGATAACGTTCCTGAAGTGCTGAGAATATTTTCTCTCCAGGCAGTTTTACCAGTTTAAATTCCATGAGCTCATGGACACGTGACTTGACTTCACAAGGTGTGAAGGGGGCAACTTCTGATAACATCTTTAAATCCAAGTAATTTAAAGAAAATCCTCCAGATTACTCTTCATGGCTCTGCTCTTCAGAACCATCTTCTAATGAAATCATTGGCCGCTGTTCCACTCATTTGGCACTCAAAGAATTCTGTCAACAGCATCCCTAAGGACGGCTCTGTTCAGCGCAGTTTGTTTGCTCCGTTTCAGCACAGCCAATGTCCAGTGGTCTTGCTAATCCTTCTGAAGCTCATTACTTTCTGTATTAAACTACTTAATGTCTATGGAACTATTTCCGTTCACAACTTAATGTAGAACTACCAAGATCATTTACTATTATTTCTGTTGCAGCTGAAAGTGCTATGCAATTCACAGTAGAAATAAGTGTGCAAACACCAAAGGAACAACTGAAAATTATCCAAATCAGAATTTACATAAAACTTATGTTTATTATTTATACAACAATCTTTTAGAGCTCCTGCAACAGGGAACACTCAATAACTCTTTTGTATTGTATTACATAGCAGCTTCCATTCATTCTGAGATATGTAATGGAATAAGATATCAATACCAACCTGTCATATCCTGCCTTGAAAAACACTCTTGACTTATATATGGACCTTTGATTTATTTCACATGCTAAATGTGCAGTAAAAAAAATTAATAAACTTGAAGCAACATTCTCCCACAACGTTACAAGCTTTTCTCTCTTAATCTTACCATTACACAAACTAAATTACATCCAAAAAATTAGATCCAAATTTCAACCATTACTACATGTTTCTTCCTTGGATCAATTCCAAAGGTCTTAGCTGGATTCAGCTGTATACTGTCACACTGAAATCTTTTTCATGATAACCATAATCGGGGTTTTAATTCTTGAAAAGCATATATTAGTCTATTAATCATATAACTGTGCATCAAATTCAGATGCTAACCTGCAAATCTGACAGCCTATTCAGATGACTCATTTCTAATGCACAAACTATTGTTTAGAACAAATTATTACTGAAAACAGAAGCTGATGGGTTCAGATCACACTGAAGTCACTGCAAGTCATATTGCCTTTAAACGTATAGGTTAATTTACTTGCAAGAAGACAGTAATTCCTTACAGAGCTTGGAGCTTTATAAATGTCCTCATTAGGATCAAGTCAATGTAGTGATGTTTCAGCTGAAGGTCCGGCGAAAATCACAGTATTTTTTTTTCCAATACAGTTTTTAGGAAACATCAGAAAGCAAAGAAATGAAGTAACACTACAATCTGTTGGTTTAAGACATTCAAGTAAGCTGCAGCATAAAGAAACAACTATCATCATAATTTCATGCACAATTGTATGGGAAAGTATCTGTTTCCTGGTGACACATAAGAAAAAAAATAGCTCTGATTTCAAGCTGACTGAGAAAGAACCTTTCATATTACCTGGTGGAAAATGGTACAGGTATTATAGGTTTTATATCCCCCAGTGCAGTAATGAAATATAATTTTAGTAAACCAGCTTATCTGTTCAATAGTCTTTATTACCACTAGAAAGCAGAAATGGAATTTCTTCAGTGCACTCTATTTATTCACATTATTCAGCAGGATTTTAAGATGGACTTGAAGTAACATAAAGGGTTTGCTTCCTACTGCTGACATGGCATCACATCACTGTGGCATTTATACATAAAGCTCTACAAAGTTAGTAGATGATTTCATCATAACATCTGATATTCCATTTATATTTTCTTAGCATTTTACATTAAATACACCTAGCAACACTAGAAAGCAACTGCAACTAACTACTAAATATTTCTCTTTTACACGGGGTTAGACAAACACAGAATTCTGAACCTCAGGAAGAGGAAACTGGAACATTTACATCCTGTACCGAAATGCCAAGTTCACCTTTTATTTATACACCTACACTCAACCATTCTGTGTTAGGCTGCAGTTCAATGTAAAACACCAGTGGAAATGAGAGAAAGAAACAGCACATGCTGAATGAACACCTAATTCTACACACAGCAATACTTAAGAATAAGGAACACAAACAACCACGGCCTCCTAACACAAAGCCAGCAGCTCCAAGGGAAGTCCTACTTCCTACAGGTTTGGGGTTTAGATATTTTAACATCTGAAGTGAAGAAGTCCTAATTTGTTAGTCCACTCCACTCAACCATCAATTTACACCTCTGATTCAGTTGGAATTAGGAAGTAATTTCAGAAGTTCAGAAAGAAGAAACTGGAAGACAAAACATATTTGCACAATACTTGTTTCATATCAGAAAGCCTGATAAAAACTCAGGACATACTGGTATCATACAAAAAGTCAATTTTCAGTTCTTTCCAAAGAAAGATAAATCTAAGATGCCAACTTGACAACAAATTATTTTCCCATGTATTCTCATGTAGTAAGAGATGACAAGCTTTGCTATTTTACCACTAAAAGCAAAATCACAGGAGTTTTAATGTAGAATCTATTAATTTTAAGGTCACCTTCTAGGAGATATTAGTTGCCAACAGCAGTCTCAAAGGAGGTTGTTTTAATTAAAAATCCATCCTTTGTTATCATTTACTGTACACCCTGGACTTAGAAGAGCTTTTTCCTTCTCCCATCTTATTACAAACAGATGGCAGAAATAAGGTTAACTATAAAAAAACTGCTGCAAAGTCAACTTGCATCTTCTAAGACCGTTACAAGAACCTTAGAAAAGTACAAGTCTTGCAAAAAACAAAATCTAGAGAAAGCTCCCAGACTTTTTACACGCTTTCACGTGCTTAAATTAATCCCTCCCCCACCCCCAAGGCATGCAAATCAAGCCAAACATCAAGATACACACGAATAGTTGTCTCCTGAAAAGTAACATGTAAATGAAACATACAACATGTATTCACTTTCTTCAATAGGTAAACATGAAACCACTGGTAACAGATACAGTGGAGACATTCTTTGTTCCTCTCTGTGTTCACATATTCTTATGGAGCACCCTCAAGGAATGCCAGTTTTAAATACTGGACCTCTTGCTCCACTCAACCATCACTCAGTTCTGTTAAGGACAATCTTCCCTGTGTAATTGTAAATAGCACACAGTGTGCTCAGGAACCACATCTACACAGTGCTGTGCTTTCGAAACAGATTTTGCTTCACGGAGGTATCTTTGATTCTTTAGAACTAACTCCCTTTTCTGATTTCTGCAAGAACTGTTAATCTGTAGAATCTTAAAAAATAAAATATTGAGAAATACACATTTGGCTATGTTATTGTTTTTCAAATAATGGAATCCAACTGCCACTTCAAAACAAAATCATTAATACTACCTAATCCTCAAAATCACACGGTACTGCTAACGACTAATTATCTCAAAGAAAAACACTTATGTATTTCATTTTAACATTAGCCAACTAGTAACTAATAGAATAATTTAATATGAAGCCCAGCAAGAAATACTTTTCACACAAGACACTACAATTTTCAATGTACTGAATAAACAGGGAGAAAGGGAAGTAACTAAAATCTTCAAAATTTCAGTGTGTATGTATGTATACTGTATGTATGTATAATTTCAGTGCTGTATGCAAAAGCTGCCTTTGGCCCTAGGTCACATCCTCATCACCTCAAAGACTCTCAATCCTCCCAACAAATAAAAAACCAAGTCATTGTTAGTGATAGAACAGGCAGAAAGTGATGGCCTCAGGGTACTCTGAAAACTAGAGTACGAATCCAGCAGGAGACAAAGCAGGAATGGCGCTGCTGTGCCACACCAGGACCTGAGAACAACTCGTGCTTCAGACACTCAAAGCAAAACTGCACCATCTAGTGTCTGCTCAGCCCAGAAGTGCAATGCATCTTTTCCCTGAACTCAGTGCAAGAAAGATTTTTGGTGGAAGATTTGTAGACAAGCTCAGCAAGAAAAAACTAAATTAAATCTAGGAAGTGTCTGAAAAACATAAGATAGTAGTAAAGCTTTCTAATATTACTACTGTAGAAGTACCATTTTTTTGTATGATTTAACAGTCACAATCAGTCCAATTCAGCAGAAAAATTTATATTTTCTATATTACTTCACTGTCCAGTGACAGTCCTAGAAAAACAATAATACAGAAGTTGCCTACTGAAAACGCTCCAGAGGCTTAGAAGGATGAAAGGTTAAGATGAACCTCATTCTTATAAACTCCTCAGAAAAGTACATTTCTTCTGAAAACAACCTAGACGGCTTCAGCTAAAAGTAGTACACTTAAGTGTGCCAGGGAAACGAAATCAGGAAGGACCTACTCCTCAAAGAAAATAATACGGTTATTAAGCAATAAAAAGCTGTAACAAAACAGTCTCCCAAACCTCCCAGAAGAAAACCTTTTGCAGTGCATCAGTGCCTTTCAGGGCACTGAATAGAGTTAGTCAAGGTTTGGACCACTTTAATTAACCCGTTTTATTTTGCACTTGCAATGGACTCGATGATCACTGAGCTATTATGCCCAATTTGATGGGAGGCGTTTCTTGGTTCAACACAAGCCATTACGGTCAAGCCAACACAACCTCACTGAAAAACTAAGGAAGTATTACAACTCAATCATTTCCACCAAACATCCTCAAACAGCATACCATGCATGCATTAAGATGATATATTTGGACAACAGTACTATTCTCCAATAGATTTGCTGTATCTCCCAAAAATATTACCATTTAAAAAAATCATCTTTTAAACTCATTCAGAAAATCCTTACTTGAGGAAAAAACTTTAATGTACCTCAAGAATCCATTACTTATTTTCTCAGGTCTAAAACAACTTACACACACTTTCAACATGAATTTTTTTTTCTAGAAGTATCTAATGTAGATCAGGAAGTTAAATGTTACATTTTCTTACCTTGGTTTATTCTGTGGTAATGCTTTTGAATCAACGGGAAACATTTTGGAAACAAAGACAATAACTGGAGCTGTTCCTTCACTACTGCATTTCATGAAAGCTGAAGAAACAAAAAAGAAAGTTATTTTCACTTTTTTTCCCCTAAGTATGGACAAATTACAGCTTTACATTAATTTTATAGGCATTACTGTTCATTTTTTATTTCAATGGGTAATACACTAAAGACAAATTAACAGAAAAAAGTAGAAAATTACTCTGGCCTAATCGTTTGATGACACCGCCTGTATCTTCAAGTGTGTTTCACAATAAAGTGAGCACAATTGCAAAAATACAACGTTTGATACAAACTACATATACTCCAACTAAAGGTACTGCTTTGATATTTAAAGCTGAGTTTACCAGCTGATTTAGATTAGAATGAAAACCAGACAGAACCTTATGGTTAAGACTGAACTATCTATTCAGTACCTCAAATACTCTCCCTCCTTTCAAACTAAGAAGTCCTGCAAATGCCCACGTGCTCATGAAATCCTACCAACACCCCTGCAAGCACAGATATTCCTCAAACGATGAAAGATCCACACAAAACTTAGCAAATGTTTAGGAAATTCCCATAAATTATTTTTTTCATCCAACTTGGAGCACACCATGAAATTCAAACCAGACACAATACCAATCAAAATTTCTAACAACACAGGAGCTGAATCATCTTCTACACTTCTCCCTTTCATCTGAGATGTGAAAAGACTACACACCAAAGTCCTTCGGCAAACAAAAGCACAAAACTACTACTAAAATTTAGCAAGATACCCACCAAGTGTGGAATTTTTGCTTTTTATTAACCAAGAGCAGTAAGATCTACGTTTACAGAGGCAAAGTTCCTCCAACTCACTTACGTGGATACAGTATTGAATACTGTTTGGAGAACACCATGTTTTTAAATGTTCAATAAAGGATGAAAAGACCATTTCCTCACCATTGGAAAACAATTCCTAACAGTCTGCCAATTTGACATTTCACATCTCACCTTTAATTGAGATCTCATCCTCTTACATTTCTTGATGTTCTCCTCAAAATACTGTTCTACAATTAATATCCAATTACCAAATTCAAACCACTACTGGCTAAAAATTAATGATTTTAATATAGAAGTTAGTAAAATATTCAATTCTCAATTACATTTTCAATTCTACTATTATAACTAAAAATTAATATTAACCTCATACTCTTGTAAAATCTCAGCTTTTAAGTCTTAGACTTTACATCACCCGCAGCTTGAGTTGTTGAAAAACCATGAATATATGAGATTGAGGAAAAATATGTAAATATAATCTTACCAAATTAGACTATGACATGTCAGTGACAAACATCAAAAAAGACATTACAAGTAAAATAATTATAAATTTAAGTAGAGATTCCTCCACATCTTAAGACCCAGAGAGAAACAAAACCACCAAGGCAGAAGTGACCTTCATGTTAACGGGAGAGCACTTACCACTTTTCAGTTCCTGAGTTTCTGGCGGCAAAGAATCAAACGTTCTAGCTCCAACACACATCAGCTTCTCCACTCTCTCTGCCGTGATATCAAGAGGACTGGGAACTTTATTACACACCATGGCTAAAACACATTGCTAAGGATATTTATATTTCCTTATCGAATGCAAGTAACAGGAAAACAAATGCTTTCAGTGGTTCTTTCTTTAATTCAGACTCATGCACCAACTGCCAGCAACAACAGATCCCAAATCCAGCTCTGTTGGTCACAGTGCATACGGGTTCCTCTCAAACCAGCAACATTTTTGCCATTTATCAAGGGCAGAATGGAGAGTTAAGAAGGAGTGACCCACCCTGTGTGCAACTGGGAAACTAAGAACAGCACAATTGAGGCAAGATTTAGAGAACTAATTAGTGTTTATACATCAATAATTTGTGCACATCTACTATAATACATATTATATTATATATTATGAGCACAGCAGGCAAACAACAAAGGCTGATTTTGGATTAATAAACTGTATGCCTAAAACATAACATCAGACATTTACAGAACCTCGTGGACAGAAGAGCTATGATACTATTATTATAAACAGGAGATTGGTTTCTCCTTCAGAAAAACCACTGAAATTTGTATATAAAACTATGTAATGAAAGTGTATTGTTTTATTACCTCCAGTTTACTAATTTAGTTTCCTAAAAACAGCATGCATGCAAAAGCACAAGGTTGGCAGAAATGTAAGAGTAACTGCAGATACGTAACTTGTAATGTTACAAGCAAGAAAATAGCTGCAGATACCACAGGCACAGACATGAAAAAAGGGAACAAATCACACACTGAAATATGTGAGCGCCCTTTGAAGTCTGAAAACGGCCAATAAAACCAAAAATAGTATCTTTCTTAAGGATACAGAGGACTGCATCAGATATTGGCAGCCACTGGCTACAAATGGCATTAAGATGAACTTTCGGGTCTGCATGTCGTGACTCCCGTGGACCAATTTTCAATCCCAAAGAGGTGATTATCTTCTCTATCTTTTCTTTGTCCCTGTAAGGAAAATAATCAATACACTAAAACTACAGCAGCAACATGTAACAAATATCTGTAATTTGTGAGTATTTTTAGAAAAAAGAATCACTACAGCACATGCAAAAAGATGTCATGAAAACTTTATAAATCTTCTCACCTTTTCATGACAGCCTCATACAGACTCCATATGTTGTCCAGCACCAACTGCACAAACAAAGGTTTCTTTCCTTTTGACTGGTAGAAGACAGACATACAGCTCATTACCAGCAATTCCTTACTTTTACAATAGGCTTAAGACTGCACTTTTCCTAAGGAGCACATAAAACCTTTATTCAAAATCAGGACAGTTTCCGAACAAGGTCGCTATTTCACCAGTCTGTCTTATATGAATGGTATAAGGCATAAAACCACAAAATTCAGAAGTAGAGGACAAGGGTTCCAATTTTAGAAAAAGTAACTGATAAATATGCCACATAACTACCCTGAGTCTTGTTTTCTCCCTTTTTATAACTGTTTATAACTATTAATCCTCACCTAGGCAAACACCAAAAAAATCATGATTAAATGAAAGTAAGGAAACTCCCTGATACATGAGATTTCCTCCATGTAGCATTTGAAGAGTCAATTTTGGAATGTTCTCTGCTCCAAGGGTTGATGCAAGGCTATCCTAGTGACTTAGTACCTGTTCATTCAGTATCACTGGAAGTAGAGAGGTCTATTTTTGCAACACACTATGAGGAATAGAATGAAAAAGTAAAAAGCCCCAAAATAAAAAATCAGGTAATATTTTTGACAGCCTCCCTACCTGATCACCTTTCATTATCTTCTTTGCTTTTGTATTGAGATAATAATCTCCCCATAAAGTCTTCAGAAGTACTGCAGGCTTGATTCCAATCTTTTGGCTGTACAGTTTGGCAAAATGCTCAATGCTGAAAGGAAACAAAATATACCTTGAGAGAACCGCAAAGCTGTTTACATGTTCTTATCAGCCCAAACAACAGACCGACAGCTTGCATGAAAATCACACAAAAATCCCACATCCTTCTTTTACTCCCACTTCTCCAATTGTTCTCAGTTTAGTTCACATTGTTTAATATTTACACCTGCAAAAATATTTAGTCCTAACAGGTCAAAAATATAAGCAGTATTTGAATGGCTTTGTTTTGTTTCAAGTCAGCTTCAAGGCTGTACTTGTTTATGTCAACTAAATATTTGTGTACTATTCCCTCAGCAAAAACTCAAAAGCATAACAGAAAAGTTATAAATACTTATGTGGTGACTCTCAAACTTATTCTATGAAAGATATCCCACAACACATTTAAATATAGTCTGTGACCAGAATATTTGCTCCCTGTGCACACAGAAAAAAAATACACATTTATAATTGCAATAATCCTACTTACAGAATAATGCTATTTGATAGTCTTTTCTTTGAAATCCAGAATTCTTACATTTCTACACACCTAAATAGACCTGCCCATGTCAGCAAGACATGAGCTGTGAGTTCTCAACTAAGCCCAAAGAGATTTCTTTTCCAGAAGTTACCCTAAACTCTCAATACAGGAAGAACATTCAAGATTCGTGTGCCAGCAGCTCCTGCATAGACGTTTATAGCATTTTTCTGCACCTGAGGATTATGAGAAAAATACATGCACTTACTACATTGGATGAGGCTGGCACTGCCCAATAACTTAATTTTTTCTGCTATGAGAAGTCATAATATCTCCAGGAAAAGAACCCACAACCATGTAACAGCAGTCAAGGCTTTCCACGATTACGAAAATGCTCCACTGATCCATATTTCACCACACTGTACTGCTGCCAGCCCACAAGTACCTCCTGAAACTAATTAAGAGAAGTGTTCTTTTTTTCCCCCTCTCCATTATATAATTTATAAGAGCCAGGGTTTGCCAGTTCACTGTAAGAAACACAACAGTCTCAGAAAACCAACAATCTTCATCCACCTTCAACAAGTACTTTAAAACCACTTCAGGATGTGAGGGAGAAATTGAGAATTAGGATTGGCATGAATAAGAAATCTAGCAGATTGGAGTCCTGTCACTTGTCTAAACTGTAGGCACAGTTTACTGGATAGAAACTAGATTAACATAATCTTCTAACATGTAATCTGGGAACAGTTTGATCCAGACCCAGCAGCAGCAGAATAACCCCACTTACCTAAGTTAGATGCACAAATATTTTTGGCTGAGATATAATTTTGTACATGAATAGTTCAATTAATGCAATCTTAGAAGTGTCTTAAGATATATAAAGCAAAAGAGGGTGTTAATTTGGAGAATTTAAGCCAACATGGTTTTTGGTTCCATATTCAATAAAAAGCATTGTATGATTTTTAAGTTCATCCTGAATCAGTTTAGTATTGGCAAAGAATAAACAGAGGCTTATCAATCTTCTTTAGTATATGATTATACCAATCACAAAAATGAGGACAAGTCATATCTAGCCCATTTCTTCCTCCCACTTGAAGCTAAATGACCACAAATATTTAGATTTCAGCCTTATAGAAACTCTGCAAGTAAGGCTCAAGGCACTTGACAAACATTTCAAGTGGCAGGGACACAGCAAATACAGAGAAACAACTAAAGTTTGACCAGTTATCATTCCGCTTCAGATTACCCTTGCATAGAGCATTAATCACCTATCACACATTCCACTCTGCAGAAATATCAGTACCAACCTACACCAAGAGTTTCTGCTGAAATTCTGAGCTAGACAAATAACTCAATTTTCAGACACATTTGTATGAAATTTAATTCTGTATGCAGAGAAATTATAAGGAAAAGGGAAATGATGAAAGGAAAATAGCTACCTAAGTCTCACTTTTACAAAAATAACCATTACTTTCACCTACCATTTAAGAACAACATACATGCTTTCTCATTACAAAGGCGATCACAGGGTGTTTATGACCACGTGATTGCAGAACTACATTCTGATATAATGTATAAAATCTTAATAGTTGATCATTTACTTGCAAATATCAACTAACTTGATCCAAAGAAATTGGTTCTAAATTGCTTTTGAGCTTATAATTCTACTTATTATAACAATGTATCCACTGTACCACTTCCTTTAAGAGTCACTTTTCATGTTTAACGTTCCCTGACAGCATTCCGAGAATTCTAATGCAAAACACAGGCCAAGTCTGAACTTCTCAAAACCCAAACTTAGCTTTTTGCTTTCATGTATGTCCTTGCACAGGCTTTATCAGCATACAAAAAAAAAATAAGCTGCAAATTGTCCATTCATTATCCACCCAGGAGAAAAACAGCAGACAGCTCTACTAAAACAAGGGCTTAACAACTGCAGCCCAAATACTCTGTGTAACAGTAGTTTACTACCATAATCCATTTTCTGCATGAAATTTCAATGAAAAGTTACCAGTCAGGAAAGCTAAAGCCTACAGATAACAAAATAGTGTTTTCCTGCACATCATAAACAGGAAAATAACTGTGGGCACCATATGGGAACGGAGAACATAACGTGAGATGTGTCAATGTGTAAAACAAAGGTACCAGAAAACTGCCTCTAGCCTTCAGAAATGGAAAGGTCTTCCCTCACACACATCCTCTACCAAATATCTCTTTCAGACTAAAGAACATGTCAGAATGGGAAGGCTTGTTTTCAATTTCTTTGCACACTTCTCTGATTTTTCTTTTTATAAATTATTATTACTTATGACAGATAATTAAACTAAAACACCTGATTTTATTTTCCCTTTCCTCTGAAGTGACAAGAAATGTTGGTGTTAAACAACAAACTATGCATGGCACCTTATTTAAGAGTTTGACTTAAAAAACCTGGAGAAGATTTTTCTCAAGGTTCTGCAATATTCAAGACATTCACTGTATTATTGAGTGGATCTCCTAACTATATTTTCAAGATGTAGACAACGGCTCCACCTGGTGGCCAGCAACCAGAACATGTGCAACCTTCGCACACCTCCTGCCCTCCCAGACTTGAGAAAGAGCTGCAGTTTTTGGCCTTGTCTATGACAGTCTACCAAATGCCAGCAACTGAGAAAATACTACGTTTACCAGGCTAGGCTGGACACCACAGTGGGCCCAGCAACTGCTGTCTAAGTAAAACACGGGTCCCTGTCACAGACAGTGCTGGTATCACTTTCAGCTGTTCAGTGTTAATCTATTAGAATTGATTTATATACAGTTGCATATCATAGAAAAATCTAAAAAACATTCTGACAGATACAGAGCAACTGCAGTAACCAATTAAAATCAAAAAAAAAAAAAAAAAAGAAATCCCAGACTTACCCAAAACCCCAGCCATCAATTGCACTGGCAAACACCACATTTCCATGTTCTGGTGAAAAATACAGATGTGAATCATCAGTATCTTCCAATCCAGTACTCCAGTCATAAATCTGATCTCCTGGTGCAGTGTCTGAAACGCTTTCACTTTCTGTTTCTTTCTCAGCTCTTTCTTCTAACACTTTGGAGGTAAAGAGTGCTCCAGTGACTGCATTGATCTACAGATGGATATGTAAAAACATCCTCAGATTCATGCACTCTTTCACAACCCTTGCAACTAAAATGCAGTTCCCCCGCTCTCCAAGACATAAAAAGAGGGGTTTGTTAACAAGACAGCATTGCCTGCGATTCATTTGGCGATTTCAAACACAGACATTGTGTATCTAATTCTGCACATTTGAAGACAAGAGGAGTTTATGAGACTAACACCATATGAGACATAAACACCAGGTAGTTTTCAAGCCAAAGTCCACCGCACCAGGACTGAATTAGATAAAGAGGATCATGTGTAACACACTTGGCCTCTCAGAACAAGGAATGGCGAAACAGACACTTGCTACTGGCAACAAACAAACAACAGAGGGCAAAGGGAAGCCAGGCAGGAAGTGCTTAAGAGTAAACTCTGGGGAAAAAAGAAGTTTGAGAGCAACTTAACTTAAAAGATGAATCAAGTTTATTCCTACATAAACCCATCAATATCAGGAGCAGTCCAAGGAGATGATTCATCTACCTCCAAAGAAATTTAAGCAATTTAACAGGAAAAGCAAAACATTGAGCATATTATTTCTAAAAATGAAGACTCTTCCTGATGACCTGTCAAGCATTTAACACTCTTTTCTCTGTCACAGGCTTTCTGAACGAACCTCAAAGCCTATTACAAACCAGACGTATCCCGATGTTTAAAATTAGACTAAATGTTACAGTGCAATAAAATCTGCTGTGTCAACACGGCACTGTGGCCTGAATACCTGTTCTAAGATATTCTTAAGGTGCAAGTATGCTTCCTGAGGGGTGAGCTTCAGCTCCACAATCAAGCGATCGATTTTGTTAATCACCAACACTGGACGGATATTTTCCAGCCATGCTTGTCGCAGGACTGCTTGAGTCTAAGAAGGAAATAGTTTAAAAAAATATCCATTACAGAAAGCTTGATACCACAAAAAAAGATAGAATATTAAAAATTAAAATACAATCCTAAAATTTAATAAACATACAGTAAAGGACGGGTTGACACTCAAACCAGAAACCTGACTCCCATGGAGTACAGTGTTAGTTATTGAAGAATTCTGCAGAATGGCAGAATTTCATGGCAAAACCACCCACAATAAAAAAAACCACCCTATTTAGAAAACTGCACTCCTTTTTTCATGCCTATGTCAGTTTTATTTTATGTATTTTTTCACTTTCAAAACCCTAGAAGTCCACGTAAATATATGAAATTACTTCTTAAAAGAATTCTCTATACAAATATTCCATTATCTGAAAAACTGTATACTCAGTTTCAACCCTGCATCATTACACCCACTCACCAGCATTGTTCAGTTTTTCAGGCACAACTACTTTCATACCTCAAGTACACTGCCATTTATTAAAAGTTTTACAAAACTTCTTAAACAGATCATCTTTTATTTCTACATAACACCCTTTGGACTTTGCTTACTCTGTCTTCCCTACCCTCTTTCTCTGTTTAATACAATTTATTTCACCTGCGGACAGACTCCTTCAACAGCATCCACCACTACGATGCAACCATCACAGAGTCGGACAGCAGTAGATACTTCTGAAGAAAAATCCACGTGCCCTGGGGAGTCTATTAAATTAATGAGATACTCCTGATCACCTAGGATCAAACAATAAATTAACATTTCAGAACAGTTTTCAAAAAGTATTTTTTTCAGCCACCCAGTTATTCTGCTTCAGCTATTACTTGTAACTGTCATTACACTAACTAGGGTACAAAAAGCCTTTATAGCACAGTGTAACGGGCATCTTGACGTAGCAGTAAAGACTGTACTAAACTTGTTTTTTTGAAAGAAGTTCTTGCCTTTAAGTGCCATTAATTCAAGATTTAAGATTAAAATTTAAGTATTTGGACCTAAAATAGAAAGATAAAGGTAACTGTTCTTATAGCCTCCACTCGGAGATAGGATTGAAGACAGTTTTCCTAACTCTGAGACGGAACTCAAGTATCTTGGCTGACTGTTGAATGCATGCCTAAGTCTCTGCAGAACCCACAAATTCCTAAATGGCCTAAACACAAAAAAACCACAAGAGAGGGAAATACAAAAGTAAAAGCAGCACACAAAAAGTTCACAACAGCAACAAGGAGGAGACGGGAAAAACTAACAAAAGTACGTATTACAAATCACATTTGCCAGCATAAAAAACTTACCTTTCACAAAGTGCAGTGAAATTGCACTAGATTTCATTGTTATTCCTCGGACCTGCTCATCTTCTCTACTGTCTAGATATCTCAGCTGAGTACAAAACCAAAAGAACAGGTAATGAGTCTGTAGAATTATCTCCACAGTTTCTTATCCTCTGTCAAAGTCTATGACTGCAGGAAAACAAGGTTTAGCAAGACCAGAATTGGAATTTTCTTAATCATCACAGATTTACAATCCCAGCATGCATACACCAGAGTTTTGTTAAAAATGACAGCATCACCCTACCTTTCCTGCCAAGCGGCTAGAGATTATTCCATTGCTAGATATAAGACAATCAGCTAGAGTAGTTTTGCCTGAAAAGAAAAATAAATTACTTAGATTAAATGAATACAAACAATGGCAAAAGATGCAACAATATTATGAATGCTGACAACACGTAGCATTCTAAAATATCAACACTAATAAAGGCTTTTAAGTGTCACAAAAGTATAAACTAACTTTCAAAAAACTAAATCTGATTATTCAGCTTCACCTATGAGGTACACATGAATTTATTTTTGAAGGGTGGATGCAAACTTACCTGTCATGACCAGAAAAGCAGTTGAAATAACAAACAGTATACCAAAACCTCAGTATAGCAGGCAATGAGATAAAATATTTGTGTTATAAGTGTTTATTATTTCCACCTATGTAACAAACTTGTTGTAGTAAGTAAACAGTGAAAAACAACAGCCTACCTTACACATACGTGTTTCACATTGACATTCACCATCACAGAAGCAGAAAACATTGTTTCAACTATTCCAAATTATTACAGTATAATGCTCTCTTAAATTCTTAAAGACAAGCTGTACCAGGCCAAAAAAACAGGTGCATAAAGCAAATTTATTTCCCTGACTCAGGTTTAAGACAGTTTAAAACTAAACTCATGAAAACCTACTGCTTTGAAACAGTGACCAAAACATCTCACCACCGTTCCAACACATACAAGTTTCCTCTGCCAGCCACAAACACCTGCCTTACCATGATCCACGTGGGCTAATATACAGATATTCCTGATGCCGGATGTCTTCTTCTGGAGGCCAACCATCTTTTCCACGCTGGTGAGCACCATGGTCGGCTAATTCTGTGAGCGGAGGGAAGAATATTTTATTTAGGAGTCAACGTGAGAAAACGCTTTGGATTTTTTTTCTTTAATTGCGTAAACTCCGATTAGCGCTGCTCATCGGGGACACCGCGTGGAGCGCGTCACGTCCCTGCGCCTCCACCTGCGCCGCACCCGCACACCTGAAACTCGGGGCGCACGGGCCGCGTCTGGACTTTAACCCGGAGCGGGAGGCTGGGCTGGGTCAGGCTGGGTTGGGGACGAACACGGAGCCGCCCGGAGAGGCACAACCCTCACGGGTCACCGGTCGAGCCTCGCCCTCCCCCGCCGCCCCTTCCAGCGGGCACCGCCGCGCTGCCGCCGGGGCTGCCCCGGGAGGGCGGCACAGACGCGCCCGGGGCGAGGGCCGGGCCGGGGGAGCGGGGAGCCCGCCCGGCCCCGGCCCCGGCCCCGGCCCCGGCCCCGGCCCCGGCC
>JAWMRA010000016.1:9850486-9880089 GCA_035584735.1 Pseudotriccus pelzelni
CGGCCCCGGCCCCGGCCCCGGCCCCGGCCCCGGCCCCGGCCCCGGCCCCGGCCCCTGCCCCGGCCCCTGCCCCTGCTGCCGCCGCCGCCGCCGCTCCCGGAGCGGGGAACACGAACGAACCTGCGCCGGCTCCGCAGCCGCTCCCGGAAACCCGTCCCGGCGCCGCCGCCGCCCCCGCCCCGTGACGCCGGACGGAAGCCGGGCCGGGCCGTTCCCCGCGGCGCCGCCGTTGCCACGGGACGCGGCGTCCTTGGTTACCGGCCGGGGCGGCCGCAGCGGGGATGGGGCCGCCGCGCTGCCTGTGTGAGATCTGCTCCTGCGGGTGAGTACCTCCCGGCCCCCGCACACTCGCGGCCGGCACCGCGATCTGCTGGAGGGCAGGAAGGCTCTGCAGGGGCGCCTGGACGGGCTGGGCCGATGGGTCGAGGCCAACGGTGTGATGTTCAACGAGGCCGAGTGCCGGGTCCTGCCGCAGCAAGCCATGGAGCACTGCGATCTCGGGGCAGAGTGGCTGGAAAGTGGCCCAGCAGAAAAAGACCTGGGGGTGCTGGTCGCCAGTGTCTGGCCATGAGCCAGCGTGTGCCCAGGTGGCCAGTAAGGCCAATGGCATCCTGGCCTGTGTCAGGAACGGCGTGGCAGAACAGCAGGACTAAACGTCGGGATCAGGCTTTTCCATAAAGCCAGCTCCCATGGAAGGACTGCACAAAAGGAACCCTTGGATGAGTTCTCATAACCTTGTAAGAAACCTGTGCAAGCACTGCAGGCTTTAAGAGAGATTTAATAGGTCTGCCTTTTTGCCCTCACATCCAGTAGCACTCGCCACTGTGAAGTGAAGCACCACTGTTTCCTTACATTCAGTGGTCTCACATAGAGAGAAACAGTTCATCGTTGCCCTATAGCCTCTTTGGCCCAGGGAGGCTGGCACAAGAGGGTACAGTAGGCAGGTTTTTGTTTAAAATTACTATTACAGGTCTATAAGCAATATTATTTATGTCATAGGGAAAAAAATTCACAAGTCAGGTTTCCCAAAATAATAAGGGATTAAAACCTCCCAAAATTCAGATACACGTTTATAGGTTTCAGTCACGACTGTTAATATTTTCAATTTCTTCTCCTAATTTCGTCTTAAAAAAAAGCCCAACCAAACCAAAACCAGAAAAAAACTCATCACAGAATTCAAAGATTCAGTCTTTAGTATTAAAAAAAAAGGATCTAACAACTACATACAAGAAGAATCATAGTAAGAGTGTGCTCAATGTTTTTTTGGAGTCCCGGGCCAACCCCATGGCTGCAAAGGGCACTATGAACTACAGGTTTCATATCAAGGTCTGTATAGCAGACGCACTCATGTGATTCTGTGGGAGAAGTCTGTCTATCTGTTCATGAGCCACCTTTTTTTTAATCTGTAGACAGAGACCAGAGGAAGGCAGTGAGTAAAGCTCCTCACATTGTTTTTGGCTGAGACTCTGGCGAATTTTGCCCCATAAAATTGCTTCAAAAGTCCTAGATTAATGAAGAGTTGGAAAGCATTGTTTTCATGATGAGATAACAAATCTGGCTCAGGCTCAAGTATAAAGATGGTGAGATAACACAGTGAGAGAGCACAAAATAAAGTTCAACTCAAATGAAAATTCTCCATCCAAAACCCCAATTTAATAATACAAATAATTGAATTAAACATGCAGAAAGCTTGTGGTTTAAAACAAACATCACTGAAGTTTTTACAGTCAATAGACTCTTAAGCCATTATTGGTTTAGGCAGCACATTGTGTTTGCTTCAGTGTATAGTGTTTCAGTTTTTAGGGGAAGGCTGGTCACTTGGCAGTGTTACCTGGATACTGGAATGCATAAACACCCTAGAAGAGATTTCAAAGCAAATTTGAAGATCTAATGTTTTGTACAAATTATCATTTAGCTATTTGCAGAAAATTTTGTGGACATACAATTACTGCTTAATTCTAAATTCTAATAAAAGAAAAGGAAACAATCTTTCCCAGCTTTTCCCAGGGGAAAAAAAAAACCCTAAAAAAATTACAAATACAGCTTTATCTTCTACTATCTACTACTGCTTTATCTTCTCAATCTGACAGCTGCCCCTCACTTACTGCACTTTTGTTATCATTATCATAAAAATCTAGATCCTGGAATAAATGTCAGCTAGAAGGAAAGAGGAAGATCCCTCTAAAATATGAGTTACTTAAGCCATCATACTGACCACACGGAAATAACACAAAAGCCCAGTAAAACCAACCAGATCTCCTGTCAACACTAGGAAAGTAGATGGCTCACAAAAATAGTGTCCACCCATCATTTCTGTCTTTCAGACCACAGCATGTACACTGGCAGTTAAAAAAATAAAAGCTTTGAGTTGGAAGGGAAGGGGGGGGTGGGGGTAACGAGTTTTTTTACTATGGTAAACATTAAACTTTTCTCATTATTTTTCTCATTCTCTGGGAGGAAAAGGCTTTGTGGGAAAATTTCAAGGGTCTATCTAGCACTGCGTAAAAAAACCACGTATGTGTGCCAGGCCTTAAATAAGCGAAATGCACCAGCATTCTATTAAAATAACCAGAACAACAGCATTTGGCACCAGAGAGCTCATAAACTGTCACTTCCATTTAGCTGAGATTCTATTCAGACCTTATGCAAGCCACAAGATAGTTGATCTCCCTCAAAGAAGGGAAAGAATAATAATCCATCAAAGCAGGCACCAGTCAGTCATGGGAAAAGGCATATTCTCACCAAATTAGTTTGAATTATCAGTAACTCTGGGGTTGAAATTAAGATAAATACGAGGAACAACAAGTTAAAAATAATCAGTGTTTCAAGGAGTTCTGGCCAAACATATTTCATTTATCAGAGCTGCAATCTGTCTTCTCTGAGGATTTGTAGCATTGTGATGGCCTGTATAAAGTTATTATCTAAATGAAAACTTTCACTTCAGCTGCTGGACAACATCCTGACATAGATTTATTGGTTTACCAAAAATACCCTGATCTCCTCTCCAGGTCAAATTCACATTGATATTAAGGTAATTTTATGTTGCCATTTAAGCCCACTGAAAGTATTTTCACAACAGACTACGACGTAGGATCTTCCTGAGCAGTCTCATCTGATTCCAAGTAGTTCTGTACACAGAGTCTGCTCAGAGTTATTTCATATACTAGAAGTTACTGGGATGAAGAACATTTTTAGATCAGCAATGAATTCTAATAAAATCACAAAAATCTCTTTTCTTGGAGAGATAAGATTAGATCACTTTCACCTCTGGGTTAAATCTACTAAGAACTTCAGGCTCAGTCTGCAAGGAATTATTTTTCTGGTGTTTATTTCTGTTTGTAGCATGTCCATTCAGCAATCCATGGGATATACTGACAAGGTTGCTTCGAAAATATTCAGAGTTAAGTCCTTACAGACTAATGATGCCAGAGTGGAGGAGGTGTTTTTGTTTGATTATTGGTCTGGACCAGCACATGGCAACCTGAAGATTGTCACAATGAAGTTTTTGCAGATGAATAGTGCTTGTCTCAATCTCCTTTCAATTTTATGCCAAAAAAATACATGAATAACGTTGTAATTTGATAATCTATATTTCAACCAGCTTTCAAAGCATCCATTCCATGTTTTTTGTTTCTGCATAGCTGTTACTTTTAGAAGCTCCGTGACACAGCATATGCTGTTTATACTTTCTGAAAAAAACATTATGAAGGTGAAAACTGAGTTTCATGACAAATGTAATGACAAGCAAACACTGTGCTGAGAAATAGCACACACTTACCTCCTTGTTTTCCTACCTTTCCTGTTCTTGCCTTCTTCTTCCTTTTTCCTTTCCCTTCTGTGTTCCGAAAGGTCCCTCAATTGTCACTTGACTTGATTGAAAAGGAGTAAGGACCTTGGGCTTTGAAAGGATCTGGATTCTTAGATAGGGCTACTTCATTTCTCATTTTTTGAACTACTGAGCTGGCAAACTCAGGCAGCACAAACTAATCCCAGCTTTAGGATCTCCAGTCTCAAATAACTTCTTTTAGTGGTTTTTCCATTTTCATTTTTTCATTTTCCCAACAGGAGTCCTTCATGTCTGTTTCTGTATTCTATTTTACCTTGCTTTAATTTATTGTTTTTCTTTTTGGTATTCATTGCTAGCTAAATTTCTCCACAGACCTTTGAACTATTCCTTGGATATCTACCTTCCTGAAACTTGAATTTATTTGCATTCAGTCAGAGCTGCACACTCATACCCTTCTGGGTTTTTAAATACTTTTGCTTTTCATGTACAGAATTTTACAACACTTTTTCTTTGAAAAATTATTGTTTTTTCCCTTTGTTTATATCTGAACCAGTACTGCAAGTTGTCAGCTAGGAGGAGAAAGATCTTTCATTACATATTTCCTTGAGGGAGAGATCAAACAACTTCAGCCAGAGAGATAGGTGTTATGCAAATTAGAATGAATATAACAAGATTTTCAAAACAATAATAACATGTACATTTTAATTTCATGAAACATTTATGCAAAACAACAAGGTATAAGTAACAAATTGGCATGGTATACCTTTGAGCACAATGGTGTCATTGATATAGGCATCAGTGACAAGCAGGTGTAACTGAAATAAAACCTATTAAGAAGTAAAAGAGATGTTGTTACTTCTAAATAAATATGGGTTTGGGATAGAGAATTTAGGCAGTCCTTGGAGGGAAAAAAAAAGGTTAAAAAGTCAGAAATGGTTTGCAGAACACCAGAGATTTCACACCACTAAAATTCTAATCAGAAAGTGTTAACAATAGTGGCAAAGATAGGTGAGATGTACAGAAATAAAAAGACAAGTGATAAGGGAATAGAGTAAAAAAGAGGCAATATGAGACAAAAACGTAGTTAGCGATCTTTAGAAGTAAAACTAACAATATTGATAAAGATTAAAGAAAAGAGAGGAAAGCCATCTTGGTGGTAGAATGACTGAGAGGACTGAGATCAACTCTATCCATCCCTTGTCCTCTGTACCAAGGACTAACTCACATCTGATACTCTTTTTATGAACGTATCGGTGTACTGTGCTCTGGGGCCCGTGCCATCAGCCATTAACATTTTGTGATCTTCTCACTCAGAAAAGATTTTAAACCCAAACTACTGACACTGTTCCATCTTCCCCGTTTGTTACTCACTCCCAGTGGGCGGTGTGTGGGTTTTCCCTCCTGAAATGACACTATTCCAAATGATCTCCCCTGCTGTGTTTTGCCCAGGCGCCATCGCTGCTGCCACAAACGCACCAGGATTTACGACGATGGGCTGCCGCCGAGCCACAGGACGGAGTATGTGGACAAATACCCCGGCTATGGCAACATCTGCCCTCCCAGCAGCTGTAAGCCCAAACACGAGTTCCAGCAGCACCGCGGCAAAATGGATGGAACCTCGATATTTAAGTAAGTATTTTGAAGCAATGTGTTTTTACCGTTACTCTGGGAAGCTTTTCCTTCTTTCTTTTCCGAAGGGGGGACAAGCTAAACACAGCATTGCTATCTTCTCATTGCGTAGACTTTTTGCATATTTAAGGCATAAATTTTGAGTACAGAAATTCAGCTACCACAGGAAGGTTGTAAAAAAGAGCAAAGCGCACGTACAGGAAGATTTGCATTATTTACAGCAGCCTTTAGCCCGCACAGATAATGTAAGACTTTTGTCCGTGTTTTCAGCCTGTTTAGGAAATCTAGGTCTCGTGGAGCCTGAAAAGCTGGCACGCTGTAGAACTTTCTGTAATGCACATGTGGAATCTGAGATAGTGGGAAAATGAAATCTTAAGAAAAAGGAAATATTTTTTATTCATAGTTCCAAATGATTCATTTGAAGAAAGCAAGCTGTAAAGGGCTGTAATAGTTGTCAGTGCACAGACTGATGTTAAGCTTATAGAATTAAAGAGCATCTTTCAAAGAGAAAAAGACATCACTTATTCATTGTTAGTGATGTGACAGGCACACCAACTTTTTCCATTATTATTTTTCTTTTAAGCTGTGTTTATTAAAAAAAGAGACATAAATAAATAGAAAGCCCAAATGCCATTCTGCCAGATTGGTCATGTACTGTATAGGCTGTTTAACTACACACATATGTTAATATATACCCTCTTGATGTAATGTGCCTATATAAAAACAGTGAAATTATGTTTCTGATTATATTCCATTCTCCTCATGCCATTGGTAAATGCTAACCCTTGTAGTAGTTTGAGCTTTGCTTTGCTTCTGCTTTCTGGATCATTTCTTTGCAAAATTACAGCAACTCTTTAAGTCTCTTTTCAGATATTTGAAATAATGTTTTTAAACTGTGTATGAGATTCAGAGTGTTGAAAAAGTTGCTTCACCATCTACCTTTGAATAAAGGCTCTATCATGCATCAGAGACCCTGGAATTTATGTACTACAGTTTCCTTCCCTCCATGCTACCTCTCTAACATATGGCATCAGGTTGATTTTTCAGAGTAAACATCTTAAGTTGTCACTTTTCCACATAGTGGAAAAAAAACTTGACTTCTTCAGGAAAAAACCAGATTTTTTTAACCAGTCTTTTCTTTTTCCCCACTTCAGAACTGATTATTTACCGTATGATGTTGTGAAGAGACCTTTTCGGGCACCAGCAGAATACAGACCAAAGTCAGGAAAGATTGACCTGGGGACCATATACCAGAAAGATTATAATCCTCATAAAGTAGGACCAGTGACACTGGCAAGACCTCGAGAGAGAAAACACACTACAGATGCAAAACTGGATACCATACCAACCTATCGAGGTAATAAGATATGCCACCTACAGAATGAGAAATAACCAAGGTGAAGGGAGTATTCTGAATAATCTGCATTAGAAACTGGATTTGTGTAGTTTGGGACAGAGTAAGATGTAATAGACAGCAGGTCATAATGTCTTAAAATGTTCAGCACTCCAGTTGTTCAGAGGTGACATTTATTGGTTCTAAATGAAAAGACCTCTCTGAGGTTTTCTTGGCTAGCAGGAAATACACTTGGTTAGGCTCAGGCAAAAGTGGATTGTAATTAAAGTGCAATATATCTTTCAGGTAGTTTTACTTCATGTGATATATTTTGCCACTGAGTAGGTCAAAAATGGATTTTGGATTTCTGCTTGTGTATGTTATAGCTTACATATATATCACCCCAGTAAGGATCTGTCTTGACATAAATTATTCTATTACAACAGTCAGCAGAAAGGAGCTAAATCTCCTTTTATGTCATTCTGGGAAGTGACCTTGATATACTTTACACCGCTAGAGAATTTTATACATGTGTTACTGAACATTTTAGCCAGTTAAAAGTAAGTAGAAATAAATTACAAAATACAATCTACTGAAAATCAAGATGTTCCACATTACAATACCTGTGGTATCAAAAAGATAGTTGAAATAACAAGGATCAGAAATGGGTATTAAAACAGGAAGTTAGAATTCTTGGTGTGAAATGAGCAGAGGAGAGAGTGCAGTGACAGAAGAGCTGGAAGGATAAAACGTGGGAAAACAGTCTCTTTAAAATCAGTTATATTGCACTAGCTTCTTCAAGCTTAGGCCTCTGCTAGACAGAAATGCATTTATATAAGTACATTCTATTTATATTTATTAATTGTAAATACTTATAAGGAAATGTAAATATTTCTATTTAGCCTGCACAAAAGTAGTAAGTTAGCAAATAATGAATAAATTAGCCTTGTCTCAGCACACAACTAAGAGAGCATGCAATTGTTTCATTTAAAATGCAACATGAAACAGGGATTAAGTGAAAAACACTGAAACTAAGTACAGAAATTGCAAATCAAAAAGCTGATTTCAAACGCCTGTGAAGAAGTTTAGACTGGGCAGTAAGTTTTGTAACTATAGCAGACCAGTCTGGCAAAGCAAAAAAAAATCCCAAGAAGCTTTAAAAGGATGTAATGTTGATACGGAAATTAAGAGATGATTCTGTCAAGCAGTTGTGAACATGACCCATTGACCTATAAGGTTCCTTTCACTCTTGTATATTTACATAAACTTCTAAGTAAAATGGAAGATGTTGTATATAAAACCTGTACAGGGATATTTTCTGTATAAAACACACACTAAATAAGCACATGCAACATTTTTTTTTTCCTTGAGAAAATAGTCAAAACAGGGCATCCTGTAAAATTTTATCTGTTTTAATCACACACTGTAATAGAAGACAGTTTTGTCATATCACAAACATGCAGATAAAATCATCACTCTCATCCATTTCCTTTGTTTTGCAAAATTTAATACCAGAAGAATTTGCCTTAATTTTAAAGGAATGGTCTTAAGAACACCTGCGTGGTGGAATTTCGGTTTTGCCTTACAGATGACTATAGGTTATGGGAAGCTCAACGAACGGAATCTTGTAAGGTGGAGCGCACATACCAGCCACCTACCGAGAGGTTTGGAAATCCTTCTACGTTTCAAGATGACTATATTCCTAGGGAGCCCAATCCCCCAGAAAGTTTCAAACCTGCTGCAGCCAAGCTGCCAGACGGGCCTTTCGATGGGAACACCATCCATCGCACTGCTTACGTTGTTCATGAGATGGAGCCGCGATTCGTACGGCCAAGGGAAGAGTACAAGCCATGCGACCAACCCTTTGAAGATCTCACAACCCACCAGAGAGACTTCAAAGGGATACCTGGGCAACAGGCAAAAAGCTGCAGGCCTGAACACAGAAAAGTTGGGTCCGATGCTCCTTTTCATGGAACCAATGAATTCCAGGATCGTTATCAGCCGTGGCTGGTTTCCTTGCCCGAGTTCCGCAAACCCAGAGAGTACGTCCCACCCACAGACAAGATGGATCTTAACTCCACCAACCGTCTGGATTACATTTCACATGAAATTTCTCCTGTTGCCCCCATAAGACCACCTCATGGAAGAAGAATCAGTGCCCCTTTTCAAGGGAACACTACTACGAGAGAAGACTTTAAACCTTGGAGCATCTGTCCACGAGGGCTTATTAAGAAAGAACAAGAAATTCAAAAACCCACGGGAAAATTTGCTGATTTAACGACATTCAGGTCTCACTACGTACCACATCAGGGCGCTCCAGCTCAGAGCTGCAAACCTGTACATGCCATAGGTCTTAACCCCGTTCCCTTTCAAGATGAAACGCTGTATCGCATAGAGTACACGCCAAAGAAAAAAGAGATCTGCCCAGCACATCACCCCTCTAACCTGGGTTACGTCTATATAAACACAGATTCTCAGGGTCACCAGTTCTTCCGCCGGCTGAGTCCAGAACCCTCCGAGCCAAACTGTAATCCCATTCCAAACGAAGTAGCTGTTGTGACATAATACTGAAGTGCAATATTTCAAGCACCCTGGTGAAAAAATCAGAATCAAACTTGTTCATTTTTTCTTTAAATAACACCAAAAGCAAATTAAGTAATGCAAATTTTGCTTTCAGAAGTTTGAAGAAAACCAAAGCAAAACCAAAAGTTTATTAAAAGACCAATAAAGATTTGCCAAATGCTCTAGGAATACTACACCTTGCATGGTATCTGTCCTTTTTTGATCGTACATTCCCATTTTCTCCACTTCCCATATGCTCCCTCTCAAGCATATGTATTGCACATTTAATTCTTCCAGACTTCCTGCAACCAAATGATTGTATTTGTGAAATAGTGTCTTTTCATGGTAATGTCGTTTACAGAGTAAGCAAATAATGCTATCTATAATAATCTAAGCAACCAGTAATAGTCTCAGTAATCTGGTAAGGTCTTTTTCTTTACATTTTGCTGCCCAAATCACAAGATAGCATGCTATGACACCTAGGCATTTCTAAAGACCTGGGGTTAGCTTTAATCATCATTACTTTTCCTTCATTCCATTCTAAAGTGAGTATAAAGGTCACACTGTAATTTCTGGTACCAATTAACATGTAGTAGTTGAAACCATTCAAACACCAAATCAGATCATTAGACTCTGTTTCCTTGTTTCCCTGATCATGCTCTTTCAGCCTTACTTCCTAAACAAACAAAACTGATGCAAAGTTCTGGCCACACTGACAGCCTCAGTGCATGTGTCCTCAGGAGTTCAGTAATTTTTAAACCCAGTGTGCAAATTCAATTAAATTTCAACAGGAGATTGCATAGATTTCTTTTTTTTTTTTGAGTTTCTAAGGCAGATGGTGGGGAAGCAGAGAGAATCAGGCTCAAAAGGTTAACATCTGCTGTAGTTTGATCCTGCTATCTGATCTTTACAGCTAAACAGCCAGTTATCACTGCCAGAGTTCACTGCAGAGGCAGTCCGAAGGGAAAAATGGCAGAAAACTGTACAGGTGTAAGTAGAGATAACAGAAAATAGTGTAAACTCAGTTAAAAAAAAGAAATATCAGCCGAGATGGAGAAATCTGTTGACAGCTTGGCTTCAGTCTGTCTGCTCCTCAAAAGAATTGCTTGTTCCAAATACACAGAAACCACATTTTTTACAGACATTTTATATGACTGTGCTTCTGTATGAGATATTTAGTATTTTCTCTATATATCCGTAGCTGATTTCGAGAAATCTAAATGAACCAATTAATAGTTCTATGATTAACTGTATTATCATGCTCCATCACAGCACTCCAGTATGATTTTTTTCTCAGATTTCCATATCTTACACCTATTGGTGTAGAACAGAGTTCTGCAGAATTATGTGCCTGTACTTCGTGAACAAAATCAGTCATAAAAGGGCTAAGGGCAATGATGGAAACATTTTTAAAGCAGGAACTCGGTCATCTGAAAGCAAGAAGGCTGAACTGAACATATCAGCTGTGCACAAAAGCACTGCGTGAGAGAGATCCAGACATTATTAGAGCATCAGTCACTTCTAGGCAGTTTTTTTCTTCATACTGTGTTTTGTTACATGATTTATTTTGTTAATGAAATGGCAATTGTTATACTTATCTCTCTGAAGATTATTCACATCCCTCAGACTGTGAATGAACAAAGGACAACGCAAATCTACAAGATCCTAAAAGTAGCACAGGAAAAAGTCCAATTCATTGTTGCTTTTCTTTACCACAGAAGAAAAAACACAAACACCCCTTTTAGTCATTCTCTGTCTGGCCACAACTGAGGAAACAACGAAGTCAAACCTTTGCACAGTCACATCTACTCAGGTCCATATCCTATACACAGCCTTGGTACCTCCTGAGCAGTTTACAGAAGCTCCTAATGCCTTCCAGCTCTCTTTTCTAGGGAGGGAGAAATGCAATCTGAATCCATGAAGTTACGTATGCCTGCATGTTCTGATCAAAATGGCTCTTCCTCTGAGCCTGTGAGTGAGCCCAGATCCTTTTTTTAATTTACACAGCTGTTTTTTCAGTTCTGAAATCACTTCCCTACCCTAAGTTATGGAAAATAATTTGCTGCCACCTACCAGCACAGTACAAAAATTTTGAGAGGAAGTGGAGGGCATATTCAGATACATTTAACAGTTCCTCTGCAGATGTGTTTGAAGACTTTTAGGGTGGAGGGGCATATTCCCTTTCATTTTGTCCTTAATGTTTTCCCCTAAGTTTAATAGTGAAAGAGAGAAGTCTTTATTACTTTACAGTGAAAGAGCCACAACATATTGATGGTGCTTCCAGAAAAAGCATCAAATGATACTATAAACCTTCAGACAGTGTTCAATATGTGACATCACCTTTTTCATAAGCAACATGTTACTGAAATGCAGATCAAATGAAGAGCAGGCTGGAAGACTAATATTTTTCCAAAATAACAGCTGTTAAAAAAGCATTTTATGATGTCATGCTAAACCAAGATGTAAAAGCAGAGAAGTTCTTCACGGATTCAGCTGCTATTGTAGAGGAGTTTTCCATGCACTCTGCCATACAGCAGCAGGCTGCACAGAACTGCTGTACAGAATCTTTACTTTGTTTTCAGGACTGCAAAAAAGGAATGCACTGCTGAACCAAAGGAAAATTAAACAGCCCTGTGCACCTTTGCCAATACTACCATCTAGGATAACTCTGGAACACCACCATTCCACTGCTAGACACTGATTTTCTATTTAATATAATTTTTTAAGGCTTTTATTGTACATACTATTTATGAAACAACTTCTTTTTCATGTAGCTATTCTCATCACTCACTAAATATAAAACATGGAGCTGTTCTGTAGGATCTAAATGAACTCTGCTTGGTGCACTACATGAAGGCCCAGCAAAGAAATGTAACTTTATTCCACCTTTTACAGAATCCTGATTCTAGATTTCAGTGAATCAGAGCTGACTTGTTTGAATTTTGGCAAATTCTCTTCCTTCTTTTTCACTCAGCTTACATCTGTGTTGTCTCTTAATAGTAGTGCAAATCAGACTGCAGTGAAGCTGAGAATCGATCTGTGAAGCTGTTAAAAATAAGAACTGAGGCTTTGAAAAAATCCCAGAATTATGGATACAGTATGTTGATAAAATAACAAAGAACGAAAGCATGGTTACCGTGAAAATCATAGTAATAAACAATCTCTGGGTAATCACAGTGTTGAATAATCAAACTATATTTTATTTCAGAAATATCAAAACTACGTTCAAGAAAGCTAAAATCTTCAGTTACTGGAGAAGTAATAAAATCATCTACAGAGGAATGTCATGCCAATTGCAATAACAAACATTTACAGCACCGCTTCTGTATAGCATGCATACTTAACCATAGACAGAGTTAAGGCAGTAAAAAATGCCATGTGTTAACACTTGAAAACTTTAAATATAAAGGGAAAGGAGGAATAAGAAATTTTGGTAATAAGAAAAAATATATGTCCAAAAATCTTTATTAAACACTGTACAAAACAAAATATTGCACTTTAAAATCAGACAATAAATATCTACAAAAGTATCTTACAAATGTTTTATTTTAATTTAAAGAACAACAAAAAAAAAAGGCTTAAACAATCCAGACCCATTGCTGATTTTAAAGGTAATGATCAGGAATATCCTCTCCTTGCAGTCAGCCTTGGACACAACAGGCCACCTTAAACATTTTCTATACAGCAGTGCTAACCTACTTTTCAGTGATGCAAACCCTGTGCAGGAATGCTGCGTATGAACTGCTCTAACAGCACCCCCGCTCACCAGCCTGTAACAGCTCAGTGGTGCAACACAAGAGCCAAGTCAATGCAAGCACTCAGGCCTCCAATGTGAGCAGTAGTTGTGGAAACTACAAAAGAAAAAAGCATCTATTTTCTACCTCCCGTGGGGTTCCCTCTGCTTACAGCCCGAATCAGAAAATTTGCAATATGGAAAATAATTTAGCCAGGAATATCATAATAAGAATTTATCAACTTTCAAAAGACTCAGATGGTTAATGGCCATGAGGAAAAGTCATCTTGATGGAAAACTGCTCAAAATAGACTTCTTTCACTTGTTTATCTTCATAATTAATAATTCCTCCTTGGACATTTTTCCTCATTAATGGAGAAAAATAAAATGATTATTCAAGACAGGAAATCTGACAGCTGTGTTTGGCCAGTTATGGGCTCCCCGTTTGACTTGATGGGCAAGAGAACAGTGATCACAAATGTTTCCTTCACAGGCTCTGACAAGGAAGCCTTCTGTCTAATTTACTATCAGTACTGAAGTGTAATCATGCCAGAATTTCATACTTCAGAGACTGGAATTAGAATGGAAACAATAAAAAATGACACCTCATTTATTCAAAACAGCTTTGAAAATTGTACTAGCATCTGTAGTGTCTTTTACTGCACACACAGAAGTACAAACATGAAAAAATGAATGTGCTTCTTGTGTATCCATCTCACAGCTAATATCGATAAAGCATATCCTGTGAGATCAACCCTTCAGCTCAAGCTGTTTATGAAAATGAGGTTGCTGACAAAAATTTTACAACTACAAGCCACAGATTCTATAAATTTTAAAACTGTGTTAATGTAACAAAAAAATTGAAAACCTAGGGGTCAATAGTTGCTGCATTTCAAAATTTCTCAAAGTATTTTTGTTACTTTTTCTCTGAAGTTAAGGACAGTATCTGGTATTTTCAGGTAATGCCTTTTTCCCCTGATAAAATTATGATATGATGGCCTGTAAAATTTTACAGATGATATGCCATGATGTTATCTTGCTAATCCAGACATGAAAATGTTTAAAACATTAAAAGGTCAATTGCAAAGAGTAAATAATAAAAGTTCCCCCCAAAAATACCCTGTCCAGCACATCAATCTGTAATCCTGTTTTTTCATTAGCCCCACGTTTCCATTTAATTGTTACAACTAATGTCTCATTTACAAGTATATACTTTGAGCATGTTAGATTAGTGGACCTCTCTTCTCTTCTCTTCACTGCAGCGTCATGAACTCGCCATAGAGGACTTACATTTCTTGACATGACTGACAACATCTTTGTTTGTAGGTGTCTATCAAGCATAACTTTAGTTGCTTTACAAATGTACAGTAGTGAGTTGTATCCTTGCATTCGCCTTCTGAAAAATATATTTAGACATTACAAGGCTTTATAATGAACAAAAGAGAAACAGCAGAACTTGTCACTGTAATTGCGAACAACTGATGGATTCCTGGTAGCTTTGTAATTATTTTACTGTGCATTCCTGGCAACAGCTAAACAAGGTCACAAGAGGTGTGATCTTGCTGCACTCATTTACTTATTGTCCGTTTCAGAACACTACCCCTTCTTGGAGGAATTAACAGCTTGCCCAGAGACTTGTGAGTCACAACTGGCACAGTCATGTAGGGAAGTTTGCAAAAAACCAAATTCCTAAATATCCTGTTTCTAAAAGTGCTTTTGAGGTTTTAGTATCAAACTGGCCTACTTAGAGAAAAGTAGCCCCAGGATTATGAAGTGCTCCTTGGAGAGGATAGTTTTACCTTTGATGTACAATCAAATGCTTGCAGGATCGTTAGTGTACAACTGTGAGTCACCTTCTAATATAACTGCTACAAACTATTGCTATGCTCATATTTAAATAAACAGTTACATACTGCCACAGGATGTGACACTGCAGTGTTGCCAGGTCACTGGTCTCTTCCTCCATCCGCAATACTGATCAGCCACAGGTTTGTTACTCTGTCTGTGTACGCAGTACACTCGTCTTGACTGAAATCCGCTCCCACAGTCCACACTGCAAGGCCTCCAAGGGCCTGTCCTCCAATAGACATCACACGCCTCTGAAGAACAATTTCTTCTGACAGGAGGCCTGAGGAGGGAAATAAGTGGCAGTTAAATCTTTGCTTTTTCGCTAAACCCTTATTCACAGAATGATATACCTGATACTGAAAGGGGTGTCAGGAACTGATTAGCCCACACCTCCTGCTCATAGCACAGCCTACTAGACCAGGAAGCTCAACATCATCTCTGTGTTTTGAATATCTCCAAGAATAGAGGCTCCACAACCTTCCTGGGTAACCTGTTCCAGTTTTTTCTTATATTTAAGTTGAATTCCCTGGATTTCATTTTGTGCCTCCTCACTCATGAAGGAACAAAGGACAAGGCCCTGTTTCTTTAAACCAGTTTCTCAATCCTGGAATAGAAAAAGTGTTTTACCTTCAGGAAAACTTAACTGACCCTAAAACACTGCATAGTGGATGCTCCCGTTCTTAGTGAATAACCTCTCTGGGGTTCCTGAATTCATCCAGTGTTTACAAAGGGATAACTCTTACTACCTCCCTTCCTTCTGTTTGATACAAAAGAATTTACATATTTATATTGCATTGACAATCCTGTACCTTTAATTTGATCCTCTAAAGAATCTAACTTGTAACTTCTTCAAACTGTTTACCTCTTTCTTTCATCACAAGAAGAGTCTGGCACCAAAGATCCATTACGAAGTTGACATATAAAATGACGATGCTGTAAACCTACAGGGCGGCCTACACAGCGACCAGGACACTGCAAATGGAGAGAAAAGGGTAAGGGGAGAGAAAAAGAAACAACCAAATTAATAACAACAGAATTACCCTTCTAGGCAGCTACCCAGCTACAGCTACACAGCCCAGCCATGATTCCTGCTCTGTGTTTCTCCTCCTTCAGCCCTATCACACCTCAGGTCAAATAAAGCCTAGAGGTTCTGGATTCTGTGTGTACAATTTCACCAAGACACTGACTTTTCCTGCTTATTTCTAAAGCTAAATCCATTGTCTGCTCTCATAAGGTCACAACCCTACTGCTACAACATCCTTTTTGTACCTCTGAAAATCACAAACTTGCCTTGCTGGAACCTGTCTTCGGGAATGTGGCAACGGTAATTCTAAGTCATTACTCTGCAGATCAAATAGTAAATAATATTGCCTTTTAATGTCAATAATTATAAAAATTTTATCACTATGAACACAAGTTTACTGCATAAAGGAAGAAACATCGAAAATACAGGGAAACTGTTCTATGCAGTAAATATTGTGGCAACTGCTGTTGAAGCACATTCATATGTCTTTTTCAGGGACTTCAGAAGTACAGCTATGCAAACTGTGTTCTTATAGGACTGCAATAAAAGCAACATACTAGCGTGGAAAATGGAATACATCATCATGGCTTAGCTTGCAAAATATCCTGAGGCTGATACTGTGGTTTTGGGTCAAGTCTTGAACAAATAAAAGTCGCTCAGATATCACAAAATGAAAAAAACAAAACACACACAAAACCGAAACACCAACCAACCAACCAAAAACAAAAAACAGAAACCCCAAACCAGGATTTCCAACTGACAGGTCTCACAGGTAATTACAACTACTGCCACAGAGCTCCTCCCCTGTGCAAGAGGACAGGTGTTCAGCCCACAGCGCGATGACACTGACACACTTTTATAATATATATGGAGTTTCAAGACCAAACACTGTAATTTACCTGTCCCTTTGTCTGTACTGGCCCCACTGAACACGAGTGGCCCGTGCAAGGTTTCCTTCCCACAGGCCGGTCCCTGTGTGTACAAGCTCCTGGCAGCAATGCCAGCGCGCTGCCGTTGGCTTTTATTTGTTGACACGAGAGCTGTCGATGGCGAAATCCATTGCCACAAGATGCAGAGCACTCAGACCACGGACCAGCCACCCACCTGCGGGAGGCACAGACAAATTTAGAGCAATTATGGAGAACCTGCTGGTAGCTCACAGCAGCTGTTTGCAAATGAAAATTCAAAGAACCTGTCATGGCAAGTTTTGGGTGCAAGAACAGTTGGAATCAGCTTCGTCAGTTAAGCAAGAGCTTATAAATGTGGTTAACATATGACTTAGGATATATGCTAACAGAAATTACACTGCCTGTAACCCTGCTGGGTAAGCCCTACAGACCCTGCTGGATGTGACGTTTCAGAAGGAAGGACAGTGTATTTTTCCATAACTTACAAAACGAATGGTATCAACTTATTTACTACTAAGGTGTCATAGCTCATCCAAATTTATTACGCAGAGATCTTGCTAGATGATAGCTCAAGCAGAACATGTTACTTATTGGTTAGAAGTTGCAAAGATTTACTCTGTCTTGGCAGCTAGGAACAACACTGGGGAGGCAGAAGGTAGTAATACAACCTATTTAATTGATCTTTTCATAGATCTAGGCTAGAAATACAGAATGGGACTTTATGTGTAGCAAAACTGTGATGACAGGAAAAATGTTCTCTACAGCAATTACTTAATTTTCTCACAGTCAAACAGCCTATATCCCTTCAAGGAAGATTAATCTTTTACAGTCTGCACCCTTGCATTTCTCTCTCTCTTGAAGCTCAAGTATTTTTGCGAACATTTGGTGCAGTGCATGCACAGCAAAGCACAAGTTAAGTACATACCCAACCCTTATGTTTGCTTAACTGTACTTCTCTGCTGTGACAGAAAGAAGTGATTAAACACATGCAAAACACTGAATAAAAAGGGCCCATGGCACTGACCATATGTCTAAAGCCTTAATAATTCTATGGATACTTTCTAAAGAGCTGCCTTGGGATGAGAAGGTTGTGCAGAAATCAGTAAGTGTGGAAATGGGAAGTCTGGACATTTTGCACTTCCCTCCCAGGACAGTAATTACAGGGAGAGGAGAAGTAAGAGGCACAAAGAACTAGACACAGGGCTATTTTCCATATTTTCCAGGCATCTCGGACGCTCCTAAATGGAAAGCACAGAATAATTCATAAAAGAGAAGTAATGTATATGTTAGCATACACGTATAACTCAAGGCAGAGTTAATTATGTTACTATACACACAATTCCCTTCCAGTGCTGAATACATAAAGCCAAATTAAAAGCAGAACAAATCAAAGCATTATAGAAGACAATTCAGTGCCCATTCTGTTTAGTCCTATGAAACAACTGATTTGGTTTTGTTGTTGATACTCCGAGTCCAGTGATTAAGTCATGCCCTGCAATGCACTGAAAGGCATGACCTTGCTCAGGGGAGCATTAGACCCTCTTGTAATCTCCTGTCACCTGCTCCAAAAGGCTGGAGTTTAAGACAGAAACGTGCAACTTAATCTGTGTTTCAAACTATTGGTTCTGTTTCAGTATCTTTCCACTGGCAAAATGTTTGCTTTCTACAGGCTGGCTGGAGTTCAGTCTCACAATTTAAGATGATCTGGTTTTTGGCTGCTAATAATGAAATATAAACAAATTTCTCCTGATATAAATCTGTTGCTATGTTTTCTGTATTTAGAACGGAGTTAGAACATACTGGCAAGATGCACTCCCACAATGTCAGTTAAGGTCTTAACTCTTCTCTCCCAACATTTTCCAGTGAGAGACAACTCCAAAGTGTGTGCATCCCTCACCGATTTTTACATTGTTGACAGTGATGGCCAATTCCTTAAAGCAACAGAAAGCACTTGTTTTGAGGACTCCTGTGGGATTTCCTGCTAATGAACTAGAGCAACATCTTGTTGGGCTGGAATGCTCAGTGTAGCTCAAGTAGTCTAGAGGTTTTGGCCTTTGGATGCTGAGGTGTACTTGTCTGCAGTAGAAATATTTTCAGCCCCATGATCACAAGGTACCCCAGTTGATCCAGTGAGAAAACTGGCAGGGAAGGGCATGCAAGGAGCACTGTGGTGAGGGGTATTAGAGACAAATCAGGCATTCCAGAGTAAACATACTACTCAGAGCTTAGCTGGCACAACTGAGAGCAGGTGAACACAGAGTATCCAGGCTGCTCCAAACACCAAGCGTTTTCTCTCCATGGGGTGGCACAGATTTCACAGTGTCTCAAAGAGATCTCCAGCTTAGCTTCTGAGGTGTAACAGCAGCAAGACTTGCTGCAGCAGCACGAAGACACACTCAGATCTTACTTATTCAGCTGAATCAAGCATTTGCCTCCTTGCTAGTGGATCCATTTTCACATTTTTCATGCTTCAGGGTTCATGATGAAATAAACCCCAAATTTCAGGCTTAGAGCATAAACACAGAAATTTCACAGAAAAAACCCACAATTTCAGGAGGTTGTGAGTGCATTTTAATACACTTAGAGCACAAGGAAACAGAGCACAAAGGAGGTCACCTGGCAGGGCAGTCTTCTGTGTTGCATGACTGGTGAATAACCACTGGCTTTTGCAGCTCTCTGCATTGGGATTCGTTTACTTTCTGTTTCTCTGCGTTCATGCACTGAATCCTTCTGGAGCGGGTTCCTGAATGCCCACAGCTCGCAGAGCAGGGACTCCACTCAGCGTATTCCCATGCATGATCTATGAAATGCAATTGCAAGCAGTGTGAGAGAGGCACTGTACACTGTAACTGTCACGTTTTGATTGATTTGGCAGCACGTTCTGTAGGCTGGATGGATACTGCATCCTCTGTAGAAAAGCAAATATTTCAGTATTATGAAGAGGGACCATGAGCCAAAGTAGAATTTAGTCCCACTCAGCTTCCCCTCAGTTCAGCCCTTACCTATGAGCATGAAGCTCTTTAAAAAGCAAATGGGATCAGCATATGTGCACTTGAAGGGCAGAACTGGGCTCACAGTAGGAACTGATGAGCTTCTTTTAAAACTTTCATAACATTTTCATATAATGAACATTAAAAAGAGGAAACTGTAAATCAGGCTCTCTAGGTTTCCTGCTGTTCTACAATAAGTTTATTCTGAAGAAAACTCATCTTACTCCAGACACCTCACATAATTTCAGGATTTAAGAAAATCCTGTACTAAACTACTGAGAAGTATTTAATGCAAAAATAATTTGCTACTGAGGCATCTGGCAAGATGAAAAAGGAACTTGTTTTAAAGAGCGTTTTATATTAAAAACCGATCACCTCTAACAATTACTACCTTTATACATACTCACAATTCCACACTTACTCCTTCCTCCGAAGTTTTTTTTTTGACACTTGGTAAAAGATGAAGTACTATGCAATATTGACAGATCTTTATGTGATCACAGAAGGAGTCAGGTTTTTCTAAAATAACCAAGAATAATTGATAGCTACCAGCTGTGTCCACAGGCTCACTCTTCCAGCACATAATGAATTCTTTAACTTATTGTTTTTCAATGTTTCCTTATTACTTCTGGGTTTCTTAAAATAACACAAAAGGGCCTTTTTCAAAGTAGAAATAGTTAAATTTACTGACTGCAGCTATGATGGAGAGACTGTATTGTTTGTTTAACTAGGATGATACTGCTCAGAAGTGCCCTCAAGATGCCTACTGTGCAAAAACCACCAAAGGAGATTATGCAGCCTCACAAATGCATGGATATTGCCATGATGAAACATTTACATAAGTGTCAATCAGAGTTAAAGCTCTCAACTACAAAATGGAATCACACCAAAATACTGAGCAACCTGACTGGGAAAGGGGATTGGACAACCCCAAGGCAGGTGGAGAGTTCAGTACCTGGCTAGACCTGCTCAGCTCTAGATTAGGATCAAGGAGTGGACTTATTTTTTGATAAATTCTATTAGGATATTTTCTGACTCGGTTCATTAATATTTTTACTTAATTTTTATTTTTAAAATAAATGTTATGATCATAGATACATTTCAGCAAAATTACTTTGCAAATGTAACTGACTCTCTAACCCCAGACATATCAGAACCATCCTCATCCAGGAAACAGTCACTGAGAATACCCTCATACACAGTGTAGGGGATCTGATCCTACTGCTTCAGTCCTTTGCACCATAAGCCAAATCATATTGATAGGTTAAGAGATAAAGCACAAACAAAACCTTTGAGTTTCAACAGATAGCTGTTTTTAAATCTGATTTGCATTCCCTGGGAATTGAGTGGTCAGAATTTTATTTTTTTTTTTTAACGTCAAAGAGAGTTTGATGCTTTGCTCCAGACTCTTAGATCCTTAGGAGGATCTAAGTTCATAACTATAACTGGGCTTTAAAAACGACAATGTAATTCATTTCTAAAGTAATTAAAATGTTTAAAGCTTCATAAAATGTTTGCAGATACAGCTGATTGTCTTGCTGGTACATATGTAAGGTTCTTCTCAACTTCATCTATAATCCTCAGCTGTGCATTTCATAACCTACTAATGTGGTTTAGTGCAAATGCATTACACTGGAGAATATTACAAGATATTCTTGAGTGAAGGAAATCAGTGAGTGTGCCCTGGTAGATTAACGTGTTTAAGGGTGACTGTAGTAAGATCACACCGTAATGATGCTGGATTATGACAATCATATTAAAATTATTTTGATCATAATGATGGTATTTCCAGAGATGACCTCAAAGTCACTTTTGTTCCAGTTTGGTGGGCTACCACAGCAGCAATTTATATAATTTGTTGAAGGAGAAGTGCCTGCCCAATTTAAAAATGTTTAAGCAGAAAGATCTGTTCTCTCAGCTTCTCAGATACACAAGTAAGAAATCAGAACCCCCACATGATATTTGGATACACATTAATTCCCATATTTAACTCTGAGTACAGGCATGAGTCTATCGACTTAAATGGGACTATTTACATATGTGAAGTTAACCATGTATTTGTGAATTACTTTCAATGCACAAAAGCAGGTTAGTTTTCAGGAAAGTCTCTACAGAGTGAAAGAATATATTTTAAAATTCAAGAATTTGTCATATAATTTTCAACAAACCTTCCTTCTTGACATTTACCCAAACTGACATTCGTTTTGCACTAGCTGAAGTCCAACATTGGAATTGTCCAGCAAATTGACCAGAGTTGGTGTTCACCTCTAGGATACGACCCCCAACCAGGGTTCGGTATTCCAAGGTCTTAACTTCCTCAACTGGACTATCTCCAAAAAGCCAGTGGACGGTACGTCTGTAGCTGGGCAGCACCGGGCAACCTAAAAATCAACAGAGTTTTAGCAGGTTTTTCTAGACACACTGAAATGTTTGTGAACAAGGATGTGAACGACTGTGTGATTCTACACAAAAGACATTACCATTCTAATTAAAAACAAGCATATGCATAAATTCACTGAAGTCCAAGCTACGGCCCAAAATCCTGACTGCCCCTTCAGGGATATCAGGTCTGTGGTAACACTTAATACACTTCTTTATATTTCCCCTTTCAGTAAGTTCTTATAAACTGAACTTCTATATGAACAAAGTGGATGGGGAGAATGATTAATTAAATGGAGGGAAGATTTCATCCCAGACTCTACAGTATGCAAACAGGTCTGTAATTAAAGAGTTTTCATTTGTTTGGTAAAAAGAATCTTAAACACAGTGAATGAAATGGCTGCATTTTCACTCCATGGGCACAAGCAGGGATGCAAACAAAGCCCTTCATTTAGACAGGGAAAAAAACCCCAAACATTTTGAGAGCCCAGCTGAACCTCCTCCCATTTTTTTCAAGTGAAGCTCAAAGAGTAATTACACAGCTTTAGTGTCGCAATGAGTCACCTCAGGATGCCTAAAAGGTCAAACTTCTAAAATATTTGTTGAAAAGCTGAATAAAAAAATTACTGTGTGTCTTACTCTAAGGCTTCCTCCATGATAAAAGAAAACTGAGGTAGAGTTAGGAAATCCAGGTGGTCACCAAACCTGGACTCTTGGGAATTACACTCACTTTTTCCATGGGGCCCCCTCCAATTTAAATGAATAAATAAATAAATAATATAAATGACAAAGCAGAAAAGACAACACACCTATTCTTAGTGGATCTCCAGGCACCACAGTGACATTTGTACCAATTCCAGATGCCATTATGACACGCTTTCTTCTGCTTCCCTTTGATAACTGAGTGTTACTCTCTGTAAATCTTTGCTCTGTAACACAACGCATAAGATCTCTTCATACCAAGAATTAAACCATGATGCTAAAAAAAAAAATTATCAAAGTATCCAGCATGCTAGTCATGAAGCAGAAGGATAGTAGCATTCTGCAATTCTTTTAGATCAATTTTACGTATGCCCATATAACAAATTAACTTCAGATATGTAAGCAGGGAAATACAGAAATTATTTGTTTATGCAAGTTTCTACATTAATCAAATTTATTGAATTTATCAGAAAAATAGGCCTGTAACACAGTGTAAAAACAAGATTTACAGGATGCATTTCCTGGTTTTCATGCCAATGTTATTTATTGTTTCATTATAAGCCATTAACATACAGAAATTGTAAGAAAAATAATTCTCTCAGAGGAATTCTCTCAGGTCAGTTTCTCTGTTCTATTAGATGGAATTAAGATAAAGTGCTACAACAGAAAAAGGAAGAAAATCTTTTAAAATCTCATTATGCACACAGATAGCATAATGTATGCAGAATCAAACACCTATCACTATAGCAACTCCTCCTTTTTATCATATGCCGGCAGAATAACTGCCAAAAATGTGGGCAATCTGTCAGTAACTCACAGTTCTTACCGCTTAGTCAACAATTCTAATGAATCTACATAACATCCATGACTCTTCCTCCAGAAGGGTTTAAATCTTTTCTTACATTCTAATTTCTGTGGGTCAGTTTACACGATTAAACCCTTTTCCTCAGTGTGCAATGTCTGTACTAAGCCTCCTGCTTGTCTGTAAACACTGGGACAAAACAAGTCTCCACAAAACCACGGTGAAGCCAATCCCATGGCCAAAAGACGGGTTGCCATGTCAAGCCTTCGGAACCCCTGCTGGAAAGGCTGCACAGACTTCATGCTACTGCTGGACTGTCCCTGGTCAGGTGGTTAATGCTGCAGCCAAGACCAAAAACTGATGTGATGGTGTTTTAGACAACACTGAGCCGGCACAATCTGCAAATCCTGACAGCAGAAGTCCTCCCATTTCACTGCAGTCCTGCACAGCCAAAAGCTTGCAGAATTTGGCCCTCTCCTATCCGCTCCGGGTTTGTTTAAACTAATGTCAAGTGACCGGGAATAGAAACGAAGTTCAGACTCTTGCGAGCAATCTCCCAGTCACGTCATTGTAATAATATTCCTCTCTGGAACATCCAAAGTTTTCATGCGCTCCAGGAAAACTGAAACCAGGAAGGCAGCTTTAGCCTACACTCATCCTCACACAGAGACTCATATTATGCCTCTGGAACGTCTTCCTCGGCCAACAGACCCAAACAGCTCCAGCCTGCCCTCCACGTGTGCCCAAGAAAGAGAGCTTTGTAGCAGGATCTGCCACAGAGAGCTGTGCTGCTCTTTGTACAGCAAAATAGTGAGAAAGCTCATCTCTAGAGCCAAATGATCCATTTACTGGAGTAATTTGCAAGATTGTATTGTACAGTATTACATTATTAATCTACTTATAAAAGGGTATTATACATGGAGTTTTTCTTTACATTTTCTATTCTGAGAGTCATCAGTTCATATTCAGATTTTTTTTTCCGTGTCCCTACATTTTATTGGCCTCTATAATTAAAAACTCCAACGCAACAAACAAAACAAAAACCAAATCCCAAAACCAGTCTTTGCTTTCATTTTCCTCCATTTCCCTGCAAATTTTCTTAATACTCAAGCCTGCCCTGTTTCTCTAGATAAAAGCTCTGGGAACAATGTAACATGACAGCGGATTTAGTTTCTAATGTGTCAGCTGGTTTAGGGGGTGATATTTGTTGCCTGGAAGCAAGAAGATGGAATAACCTTGAAGTGACGAGTCAAACTGTCTGTTCATAGACCCACATTACAGGAAACACAAAATAAAGAACAGATCCCAGGGAGTCAGATGCAATCAAAAATTCCAAATTCCTAATAAAGCGCTAAATATCTCCTCAACTATTTTATTGTTCAATTTTGATTATAAAGTGTCTGCCTGCTGTTATCAATAAGGAATTGTCATTTAGCACTTACCAGTTATTTGGAGAACAGATGCAGCTTCGGCTTTTCCAAGAGCATTAGCTGCTCTGCAGGTGTATGTTCCTGCATCTTCATAGGAAACATTCCTCAGAAATAAAGAGCCATTCAAAACCAAGAAAGAATTGATTTGTAGAAGGTCTTTCTTCTTCAACCATGTTACGTTTGGTTGGGGAACACCTTTAAAATACAAGTAATTAAAGCATTAATCAAGAGAGATAAGCCATAGGGTTCATATTGCTAACTGATACCATTAACATCCAAGAATCCCATTACATTGTCATTTCACAGAGGTGGAAAACCAAAGTAACAAATGGCAGCAAAACAAGCACTTTTTACACTCACAAAAAAAAAAAGATATATTTACCAATTTGATTAGAAAACATATATGGCCAGTTTATGCCAAAAAACTCCTGAAAACTTCTCCAAGTTGCAGATGTGATCTACACAGCTAGTAACAACAGTGTGAAGGGAAAAAAACAGAAAGAAGGGCTCAGCTGCTAAGCAATCTCAGTTACTGTGGCATAGAAAACCAACGGTCTATCATCATTCCTGCTGCAACTCTTGAGCTGTGAGAACCTCAGCATTTGCACGTAACTGTTGTTTTAAATTTTAATCAACAGAGTACTCTGGACATTTATTTTTAATGAGATGATTTTTCCACTGGCACAGTACCAGTGGGAGGACTTCTACTGTTTTACACTCCTCAAACATTTGCCTTTAAAAAGATATTTTGCTAGTTGGCAAATCAGACACCTCATTGCTTGTGCTCTGGTTGAGCTGCTGCAGCAGAAATGCTTCTTCCAAGTTCCAAAATGCTCGGGAAGTCGCTGGGTAGGTTGATGTACGTGGCACAGGGAGCAGCCGCAGAGGCGTGTAAAGGTGCAGGGAAGAGACGAGTCAGAGCAGAGAAACTGTCTTTCACTTGAACTCTTTTTCTTGCTAAATGCATTGGTCAGTGCTCACTGAAGACTACCAAAACAGGTTCTGCTACAGAAGCCGACCCGAATTTTGGACATTTGGAAGTTCCAGCCGTATTCAATGCTAATTCAGACTCCTCTCTTCACAGATCATTGTGCAGTATTACTTTACAGATGATGTCTTCATGATGTGGAATGGCCTTTAGGAACAACTTTAGCATTTCAATCACTGGCTTAGCACTTCCAACGCACACCTCAAGTTTTTCCTTCACTGTAATAGGAACCAGACATACTTTTTGGAACCTGCTATTTCACTGAAGGAAAAAGCCCCCCCCCGCCATTTTGTCTAGAAAGGCAGCGGAGAGAAACTCCTCTGCACAATCACAGATTTTATTCTAGACAATTTAGCAGCTGTTTGGTGCTTTTAAACTCATGTAGTTTTGTATTTTACTGAAGGAAGCTGCATAAAACAAAGTACAGATCTGCAGAGTGCACAGGGGTCCAAAACCCAGGCTGTTTTTCAAGTTTCCAGAAGAAGCTTTATGCCACTTTGAAAAATCCTTTTGGAATTAGGACGAGGTCTTGTTTTAAGGGTCTTTTTTCCATTTTACCCCAGCTTTCTGGCTAAAGTGTATCGTTCTCAGACATATTTTTCCTTTACAGTGTGCTTTCCATGGCCATTCAGGAGTATATAGTTACTATGCAGATGGGCTGAGGAGGTGGGATGAGGATGCTAAGCTGTTTAAATCTAAGGCCTCGAGATTTGCAGCCAGACTAACCTCACTGGTACCAAAATCCAGCAGAGTGATCAGACCCAAAAAGAAGCCAGAAGCAGCACAACTGAGACGGGACTAAAGTCAAAACTTTTAAAGTCAAATTCTACAAAACACCAAAACTTTCGGAACGGTTCAAATTTAAACTTTTAACCTGAGCCTCTATCAAACATCAGCCCAGTATCACCCCGGGATGCTGTCCTCCCTCTGCTCGCACAACAGCATTTAAAAATGGAGCTCATTCCAGGGACTTAACTAAAGTAAAATATTTTTCTTCCAAACATGGTTTGTATCCTAGAGTTTACCCCAGAAAAACAGCCATGTCTCTATTCTTCTAGACATGTCCCATTCAGACATACGTAGAGCTTTTTAAAGCCTGGGCTGGAGTTCAGTTTGCAGAAATCTGCAGAATAGCTTTGCCACTCATTTTAAGTTCCAAATTGCGTATCTGTCACACACCTTACACTCAAGTTATAGCAAATGATTCCCCTTTGTTTCTCCAAAGAGCTGTATATGTTTCTCTTTAGGGGCAACAAGCGAGTAACACCACACACAGGAGTAAATCAGAGCGTTCCTCAGGTGAGTAATGTGAGCACACAAACGTAAACTCGAGTCTGAGGAGCAGAAGAGCAGACAGAGCCCCGCACAGCAGCCCAGCAGCCAGTCCATCTGTCACGCACAGTGAATCCACCCAAGTGACCTTTGGGGTGCTGGCATTACAGGTAAAGAGCCTGTGTGTGGGGAACCCATAGAAAATGATCAGTTAAATATATCACAATAAAAACCAACACCAATGCATTATCCACACAGTTATCCCATGCTGTCATTCTGAAGTGGAGTCGATGTTACCTGGATACTTTCAGGGTACATCCATAAAGGTGAGCTGCTTGAGCTGAAAATAGCAGTGGGGATAATCACGACACTGCTCCATGGTATTTTAGCCAGAACTATCATGAAGATTTTTATCCAGGAGCTAATGATTGTTATGTGACCTGTGTGCTGAGCCCCTCTGAGCTGGCCTCTTCACAATGATTTTGAGAATCCTTCAAGATTTTTCATTTCATAGTTCTATTTCTTTCCCCCAAGCTTTTTATTATGTGGGTAAGAAAAACAGTATCACTACCTGAAAGTGAGACTGAGAGATGTTGGATTATCTGCTTAAAAACAACTGGTATTTGCAATCAAGCTCCTTCTGTGACCTTTTCATGGGCTTTTGTTGTCATTAAGAGTATTAAAGCAAATCCTCAGCTTGAGCCCTAAGCTAAAGAAAACCAGGAAGATTCCTTTCAGAGAAGAGTTTGGGGACTGATTACAGACCGGAATAGAGCATGAAGGGATGAGAGGAGGGCAGGACTCTTCACACTCTGCAATCAGGACACAGCTGTATGTTAGAAATCAGGGGCCTCTAACCTTACAGGGGAACCCGAAACTGCAGGGCACAAATGCAATATGAAGCTTTCAGAGTTCTGCATCCAGAGAGAAACCAGTCAGAAAAAAGGCTGATGGTACAATGCTATCACATCTCCTAAGAGACACCCTAGAAATGGATTAAAGAGAGAAAGCTGGAGAAGAAGAAAGACCCCTGTTGTCCAACTCCTTTGCACTCCTTGGCAAAGCAGCACATGCATTTCAAGGTCTTCTGGACAGCTTCAGTTTATCTGTAGGTTCGTACGGCCAGTGAAAAATCCTTTTGTGCCGTAACTCTCACGAGAAACAGAGTTCTTGTTTATACTCCAATTTCTGGAATTCCTACCAGGAGAAACTCTTACTGTTCAAGGACACTTAAGAAAACTATTTTTGGGTTTTCATTTACCTTTTTGCTTAAAAGTGCTTTGCATTAAACTCTGTCTCATAACCCATCACAGAGCACAATGCCAGCATGCAGAGACAATTAGCACATTTCAGGTGGAAAAAACTTCCATTGTGCAGATTTTCAATGCTTCTCCTTTAGAAATTGGACTCCATATTTACTGCTCCCGAGATAAGATTTTTCCTTCCCTACTGGAATGCAGCACTGCACACTGAGCTAAGTCTCATCTGTCAGCTCTTGTGAGAAAGCAGGCAAAGTACACAATTCCCACATTCCTCTTGTGACAAGACTCTTACAGTAGCACTGTGAAAAACACCAATTTTCCTACACAGAAACTGCAGGACAGAGTTCAAGAATACCACCAAAACACTAAAAAAGCTCTTTTTTCTCTAGGCAAGTAGTTAAGGCCTAAAACCTCTTCTTTACCCTTTAGTACTCATGTAAATAAAACCTTAAGAGTTTTAAGTACTGGTTTCTTATCCAAGTAGAAACTAATCTAAGCAAAAATTAGCCAAACCCAAGTTTTTGTTTTATTTTATTTTCTTAAAGGACTTGAAATTATATTTAAGTTTTGGGACATACTTGTAGGACTTCACAGAGGAGTTTGTCTTGTGCACAGGGTTGAATTTTACTGCAGATACTCAAGTCTCCCTTACACACAGGTTGATTTACACAGGGACTTTAAATGAACAAAAATAACTTTCACCCTGTCTTTGAGAGCCTTTTCCATTACAGAATTGTAGCAAGAAGACTTTCAAGCTGAAGAATTCCTGGTCTGATGCCCAGACAGAATGGAAAGGGGAAGAGGAAGGAGATAGTCTGTAGCCACCTTTGTTTCTTTCCTAGTCCATCTCCACACAGACACGGCTGAGGATGATCCTAAAGGTACCAATTCCCCAAAATGCCCAAGGTTCAGAGTCCCCGAATGCAATATAAATCCCAGGGATTCAAATCTATT
>JAWMRA010000016.1:9880099-9971769 GCA_035584735.1 Pseudotriccus pelzelni
CTCAGATAATAGCAGAATCAAACAACCATATTCTACAGCTCCAAGTCAGGAAAGCATTAGGCATAACACTAAATCCAGTCCTATCAGGGAATGCAATTAAACACATACTTAAAATTAAAGATGGCTGTAATTGTCCTCCATGAACAAAGACGCATTCCTGAACTCAGGCCTTCTTAGTCTTAGAAAAACCTTAAAAATGCAAATTTTACTGTTGCAACGGATCTACATCGTCTTTAAAATTTCTGCTATAGACCTAAGTGGCTATAAAACTTTAAAATTAGTTTAATCTCTTTTTCTGACCTCAAACACAGGTTATTTTCCACTAGCACTGGAGCAGATCTATGATATTCAATGTTCCATGAAAAAAGCCATGAGTGGCCCTGGGACGGCAAATGTTATGGAAAAAAACTCCAGCTCCGGATAGGACTGCAAAACACGTGTTTAAAAGAAGAAGAAAAAAAAAGGAATCCGCACTATAGGGTGCCCTTAAAATATTCAGTGTTCAAAAACAAATTTCCTCCAACCTTGAAAGCCCTGTGAAATATTACACACCATAAAAATCTTGGCCTACTAACTAGTTGCTCTAAAACATTGGATATGTCTTCAGAAATTTTTCCCCCAGCTATGTACAATCTCATAAAGTATTCTGTATTTCCCATTCAAGAGCAAGGCAGAACTGTGCTGGCACAAAGCACATTTTACTGCACTTCACTAAAAGTTTATCTCATTTCAGAGGCTAAATTTGCATGTCAACTTTCACAGGAAACACTTCTGGGTCAGCAACGCACACAGTGAATGTCATCTGACATTATTTATCCTACGCTCTCTAACACCTCCAGTGCACTTACAAAGCAATTGCTTTGATTAATACCTCTTCGTATTTTCTCTCGCAAACTGCCTTTGTACTCACCTGAATTATGCTTGGGCAATCAACTTCTAGTGAACCCTAAAAAGCCTAAACCCTGCTGCTACTGAAATTACCTGTCTGAATCTTGCCCACTTCACCAGGAATAACAGCCTCAGATAGAGCACCAGCGTGAGACATTTTGGCACTCGGTGGGATCCCCCAACCTGCCCTCTGACGCTGCCCCTTCTCTCACAATCTTTCAAAGCTGTTACCTCTCCTGCTTCCTACCAGCCCCTCTTCCTAGGTGGTAGCAGCATCTGGCAGGATTTAGATATTCTTACCGACATCTGGTGACCTCCTTAGAGGGGTTCCCAAACAAGACCCCTTCTCACCCCACTCTTGCTACAGCTCTGTCGGGTTCTGTTTAGTTCTCTGGCTGTCATCTCAAAGAGAACTTGATCTTTTTTCCAGCTGCAGAAGTTTAAGGCTAATATTTTTCAAAATCAGGCACTTAAAGCAAGGCAACTACATTTAGGCAACTAATGATTGCTAGACTGAATTCTGTAGTCGACCCCCAACAAAGACTTGGTTGGTGTTCATTAGGCCAGTTCCACAATTCAGCACTGTTAGCAGAGACTGTTTTGCCCAACTGTGGTAATTATACTTTCACTTTACTGCATAACTGTGCCATATCACTAAGGATTCAGACATTTATCATCATAAAGTACATTACACACGCAGGGACTTGGAAAATATAATTTCATCAGAAATTAAAGAACTACGCAGGAATTGATATCCTTCGGCCTGAAGTCCAATTAAAAGCACTTATTGTCCATTGATGGGCCCCTGGGCATGTGTAGACAGAGTACAAAAGCCATGGCACGTATTGAATGACCTTTCCTCAATATACCTTCCTATGTTCCAGGACCAGAAGGAGTCCTTAGACCATCATGCCTATTTCCTCTAACAGTGCTCTCCCCTCTACCTCACCCAGCACTACTGCATAGTTTTTGAGATGAGATTAACAAGCTGCAAACAGAATTCACCAGAGCTTTAAGCAATGGCCAATTTATATTTTCTATTCTTTCATCCATTCCTCTGTCATTAGCTTTGATTTGCCTTTATGGCCAGCACCCAGCAAGTGTGCTGGTGTTCCCATGGAACTACCCACCATAACTCCACTCATCTTTCTCCAAGGGACAGTTTTCAAGGTACAGCCACGTCCATATGCCTGTCTTTAGAATTCCTTGCTCTATGTGTACATTTATTCTGCAAATATCAATTCAGAACATCCTTTGCCCTCATTTAGCTATTGAACACAACCTGTGTGATCCTCCTGCAACTCTCTGCAGAGCTTTAGATCCAATCAGCCTGTATAAAGCTTCATTCTTCAAAGCTGTAGCCAACTAACTGCTCACATTCTTTTTGAGAACTTGTATAAAAATGCTGAGCATCACAAATACCAGAACAGTCTTTGGGGCACCCTATCCTCTCTCCACTGTAAATTTGACCACTTGTTCCTCTCAGTCACTTAATCAGGTGCCAACCAGCAAGCTCACCTCTTCCTTTACACTATTAGATTATGTTAAACTTTGCCTAGGGAACTTCTTGACAGTTTTTTTGCAAATTGAAGTAGGAAGTATTTGAAATTTTACTTTCACACAATCCATCTTAATCCCCCGTGAATTAGGAATGTAAAGAAAATTCTTCAAATTAACAAAGTTGTGAGAGAAAAAAAAAGCAATGCTGCAAACCATATCAATTTATGTTTCCATCCCCATCCCGAACTCTTCAGGCTACATCTACACCAGAAAGTAGTGCAGGGCCTTAGGAATGTGCTTTGAAAGAGACATAATAGGTACCGAGGTCCCAAAACACTCTGGATGAGTGCTGGGATGAGGATTGCTTTGGACCACTTGGTGAATCTTGCCTGGTCCCTTGGACATACTGTCCATTAATACTGGGAAAATAATAGGAATAGTCCCCAGGCACACCTTTCAGTTTAGGTGTATCTAAAGGGATTGAGTTTTCAGGTTCACAAACTGTTAAAAAACACATAGAAAAGCACAATTAAGCTTTTGAGGTACATCTTTCAGTCCTTCCCACTTATGTCTGATCCAAACAAAAACTCTAATGTAGATGCACCTACTGTAAAAATCGTATGAGCAAAAGATTTTCCTTATATTATAAACAGTCATTCCTTCCTCATAAAATAAATCTCTACTCACTCCTTCAAGCTTTTGGAATCTATTATTAATATCTTTTAGAACACACAAAAAACCTAAAAGAAACGAAAAGCCAGAATCCTATGTATTAAACTGCTATATTTCTTCAGTGGTGTCTTCTGAGGGGTTAAGCATGGAAAACAAAGAACAGCATCAAAGTTACACTTGGAATAGTGTGGGTGAATGAAGGAACAGATGGAAAATCAAAACCTTGATTTTTCTGGACCTGTTTCAAGTTCTAACACTGACACCAAGTAGTTGGTCCATCTCTGTGAAACTTCTGTGCAAAAAGATACAACAGGTTTTGTGTATTTCTTGCAACTTTTTATCAGTATGTTATTATTAGAGAGCCAGAATGTATTCATAGGAATGCAGAATTTGGATGAGGAAGGAGTTTCTACTTTTCAGTGCCTCTGTGCCAAGATATTTCAGAGCTGCAATGTAAAGTATAAACAACCTCGGCTCAGTGTGTGTCACTTCCACTCTCTCACCAGCAAGTGGCAGACAATGCACATTTATAGGTATTTCCACTTTTCCCCCCTATTTCACTTCAACTTAGAACTTTCAAAGGTTTTACAATAAATGGAGTCTGACAGTTTTAGTTTATTTTCGCAATAATCACAAGGCAATCTTTTCTGCAAATACAATAAATGTTATCCAAGAGCAATTTGGAGCAATCACTATTGATATTTATACCATGTGTGTTGATTGAAAAGCTCTTGGCTGTAAGAATGGAATATGAATCTATCCAGACTGCCATGAATATCTCCTAGTGTATGCTCGTGTGGGAGCTATAAAAGTGAGTTTATTATAATTAGTGGAAAAATAGTTTAGTTATAATTTGAAAAGAGAAAAGAAAGCGATATCACCAGCTTCAGCAGTTCAGCTAACTTTTCTTAGTCTGTTCTTTGATGCTGTTCTGTTTATTAGGATACACTGCTCTTCAGCATTTCAAAGGCTTTTTTCAATCTCAATGTGATTTTTGGAGTGTGCAAGAAAAGCTTTCAAAAGGACAAAAGAATCAAATCAGTAACAATGAAAAAGAGAAAACCCCTTTACTCAACAGGCCAACTCTGCACAGAATATTAATCTTTACATCTTCAATATGTAGATTTATTCCCAGAGGAAACTATGGATTGAACAACTCTAAAAAGTACTTCAGGTTATTTATCCTACAGAAAAAAAAAAGAACACAAAAAAACCTTCAGAAGTCATTGCAGCCAAGAAATTCAAAAGTAATTTAAGAATTCTGCTGCTGGCATGGCACTAATACTCTTCACACACACAGACACCTTATTCATTAGATGGTTCATGTTGCGGAGAACTATTGTGTGGGCCAGCAAGAGGCCAAAAGATCAAATGTATCTGCATGACACCAGTGAGAAATCTGCATGAGTGATGTCTGTGTAGAAGGATCCTGAAAAAGCACGGAGCAGAACACGGAGAACACAAAGACTTAACTAATAACGTCTCGCTCAGGACAGGCAGAGAAGTTGTCACCCACAGAGAAAACATATCCTTGCCTCTGAGCAATCAGGAGGAAGGGCAGTGAGAAAGGTGCTCCAGATCTAGTCAAGGTCTCCCTGACACTGAAAGAAAGGCTCTTACAACTACTTTTACAGGTGACTCTAAGAGATCCTCAGCTGACAAACAGTCACGTTTGATCACTGTCCAACGGCACTTTTGCTCCAGATATTACCTGCAAGGATATGCACTGGGATATTCCTCCAGGAATGCAAGAGATCATTCCTGTAAATCAACATGTATGACAATGACAAAAGGCTCTTGCACACTCACACTGCCTGTTTGTAGGAACTTTTGGAGTGCATAGAAATATTAGTATTTTTTTCTTATTCAAACTCTTGTTTGTCTGATGATTCACTTGATGTTTCATCAGCATTCACAACAAAGTTCTCATCCTCCAACGCTGCAAATGGACGTATTTTTGGGTCCCATCTATCAGACAAATTTATTAGCATAAGGTGCTATTAAGTTCAATCTCCTGAAGTCAGTGGTTTATTACTTTTTATTAAAGGAAAAGAGGACAGGAAAAATCTTCTTACGTCATTGCAAAAGTTTTTCTGCTTCTAGACTCTGACATTTTAAGACATGCAAGCTCTATTTTATTCACAAACAGCAATACTTACTTCCTTGGCAATGACAGGAAATAAAGCAATTAGATAAATCATTTTTTAAGTCAACACTGGTGTCTCAGCATAACTAAAGTTTGGCTCACGAATATACACAATTCTGAAGCATTTGGAAATCTACAGTCCCATGTGAAAATATTAATTTATTTTTAAATTGCTAACTGCTTACCCATCCTAACCATATTAATATTAACTGTGTGACATGAACTCTCTGCTGAATTGGAGATGTAGGTCAGTTATACACGGAGTTGCCAAACTATAGTTGGAAAATATTACTTCATCAAAGAATTAGCCTGGGTACAACGGTGAATAGCAGAGCCACATGTCCTAATACATGTCAGCCTGGCGCCACTATTGTGTGCAGAGCTATTTGCATACATATATTTCTATCACTACCCTGGTTCAGGATCAACACCCCTCCGGTCTGCACCTCCCAGCAGCACAAATGTGAGCGGCACTCTGGCTGCTCTGAGGTCGCTCTTTGCGCTCAGTTGCAATGTTTGTGATTATCAGCACTTCCACACATCATCTTCACAAAAGGCTGAGCTCAGCTTATTGAATATTTGACAGAATATTGCTGCAGTGAGTTAAATCTTAGCCTTTAAACTTAAAAGATAGCAACGATAAGATTAAAAGGAAAATATCTGCCTTTCCAACATAAAGGACTGGAAAATGAAATGAAGCAGTGAACTGCTTAATGCATGTAACTTCTGATTAACATTAATTCTCCTCCACAGATACTGAGCTAGAAAAATATCTGTATGCTCTCACAGCTCGGCACTGTTCTTTGTTTTCTTGCTGCAGCTGCAGACTGATGGCTCGAAAAGGTAAGTTTACTTCACTGTAAGGTTTTAAGTTCACTTCACTGTCAGGTTTTAAGTTCTATTAAGCTATGGCTGGAGATTTCATTTTCAGTTTTAACAATAGTCTAGACATATGTGCATCTCAAACAGGGATAAGGAAAGTTCTCTGATGAGCAAGTCAGCTGGCCACACTTGCTATTGCAGCAAGATAGTCCTGCACTTTGGTGGGCTTTAAGCTCCATAGTGGAGCCCTAGACCAGTTCATGAAAAGAAAAGCATTTTTAAAGGCAACTCTGAACATATGTGTGTAAATTGATGTGACAGGCAGAAAAGAAATAGGTCTGGTGTGGGTGACATGCCTAATAAAAAAAGACTAATGATCAATGATTTTCTGCCTTCACTGGTAATTTATTTCAAGATTTAAGGTAAACTTCCGATTCCAACATTACAAGGAATGTCAGTGCAGTTCTTTGCTTACCTTTCACTGGGCACTCAATCATAATATTTGCTCCAATTCTTGCCACGATTGTATCTCCAACAACTGCTGAGAAACTGCTGGCTTCCAGATTTGTCACATTTAACACGGAGGACAAGATGACAGGAACCTCTTTGAAATTAAAGGGATAATAAGTTTTAAAAGCTTTATTTGGCTTTTAAATATAGGTCCTGTATTTCAATTCATTATGTTTGGAACAGAATTCACTTTGCAAAGCAGCAGCCAGAAAATACAGGTGGGATAGATATGGATAGACTGAACTCACACCTGTTGTGGTTTAAAAGCATTTAGAGCAACAAGACCATCTTATTGCTGCCTATTAAATCAGGCAGAGCTTCACAGATTGCTAATAAAATAAACTATTTCACATGGCAGTGGGGATGGGTGCTTATATATTTATATTTATACACACACACACATATCTATGCATGTGTGTGTGTATATATATATATCTAAAAGCCCAATTCTGCAGATGCCACAGTCTTACCTGCCCGCAATAGCACTGATGTTTCTATATCAAACCCAAAGTCATTAACAACCAGGCATCCATATGTGCCAAGTTCCTCTTGAGTAGGATTCCGAATCTGCACTTTTCCAATGGTGTCCAGGATCACCCTGCAGAATAATTGAGAAAACAGAGGGTTACTACCCTGGCCCAAACCCCACTGAATCTTCTTGCAAGAGTTACAGATACAGCAGCAAAAGTCCCTTCTAGGAGTTTACTGTTCTAGAGCAGGACACACAGTAACAGATCTGCCTCCTCTTTGGTGGCAGATGGGAGATGCTCAGGAATACACACATGGAAGATTCTTCAGATCTTCTTCTACAAAGCTGTGTCCTGGTTGCAGCCCTTGGAAGGACAGAGGGTTTGCTACTATAAACCAGGATCCCTTGGGAATGACAGCATGAATAAATCAGAACACCACAATTAAAATATTAGGCTTGGCAAGAAATCGATCTGTCCACAGCAAGCTTGGTTTTCAGCAAGATTGGGACATTCAAAGGTGTATGGTCTGACTTCAAATTACTGTGGGGCTGGGATTGTTGGGGCTTTTTTTAATACCTTTATTGATGCTAAAATATTCCACCAAAACCTCACAGGTGTCTTGAGGGGCAAAATATTAGAGAGAGCATCACAAGCTGGGGAAGAGACTGAAAATAAAAATATTTCTCCCTTGTTACCTTTCTCAGCACTGAAGTTCATAACTTGCCCTTTACTCACTGCATCCAAAAACCCTGCAGATCTGGTATTTTCCCACACTGAGTACACTTACAAACTAGATTCACAAAAAATAAAATTAAAAATACCTGCATCTCAAAAACGCCAAACCTCTTCTTGGGAATGGCTCAAGTACATCACTCTTTACAAACCTGACAGATAAACAGTTATTTAGCTCCTCACATTCTTTTTTCAGATGCAATGCTATTGATGTCACTGTCTTTGAGTCCCCACACATACATGTGGACTGGTGTACAAGAAATCTTACCAGCAAAAAAATAGGAAATAAATCTACTTTGGTAATATATGCCTCAAGTGAAAGAGTATCAGTCTGAGCTAAAATTAGGAAGCAAACATACTTGTGAATAAACAAAACACCATCGTGTCCAAAAAAATCAAAGGATCACTTGCAACAAATTAATGGAAAATTATGCGTATTTCATAAAATAAATATAACTGGTGGGAGCTACATGGTTCCAAAAACATTTTCACTTTTTAAAATGGCTTGGTTTTGGTGTCTTTGCTTTAATTGATAGCTCTGCAGAAGTATATTTTTCTTGGCAGTGCATTTAATCAGTTAAGTATGTTGAGAAATATCCAAAAGCGCCTTTATCATTTCAGAATCATTTTTTTTCATTACTCAAGAGCCAGCTGTAATTCCAAGAGGCTCACACACAAAGTTAATGTTAATATTACCAGGTGAGATTCTAATTTATCAGCAATGAAGTAGAAGTATTTGCTCAGTCTTGAGCAAATATCTGACTATTACACACTCTTGATGTACTTGTTTTTCAGGTACAGCTCTCAAACGCGATGGTAATATAGGTTCTTTATTGCTTTGTATTTCACTGACCTCAGCAGAAACATTTTAAACTACTGAAAAAAAAATCCATAGAAGCTCATTTTTTCTATTTCAATTGAAGTTATGCAGCTCCAGTTATACCTAAACATTTACTGTATTGAAGGATGCTGAGGATACGAGTGATATTTTTCTGTCTTAAAATGGTTAAGAGCTAAGATTTATTTTCATCTATACCACAGCAGATGTTTTTAATGTGTTCCCACTGTATTTGGTATCTGAACGAACCCAATAGGATTCCTAATTTGAGGACAAATCTGCCCTTTTTCTGACACAGATGAAATGCTTAAGGCAGATCACAAAATACAGTCAGGACATCCAAAACACTTTGCCTTGTAAAAAAAGTCTATCCTCCCATATAATATAACAGAAAGGACAAACACTTGGATGTTAGCAAAGCCAAACAACGTAACAAACACTTGAAAAGAACACAAATAAATTACTAAAAAGATGGAAGGCCCAGTGGTCATGCTTATCTCGTTTTTACAACAGTATGTTCTAATATTGCACAGCAGGGGGTATTTTCGCAGTCAAAAGTGACATAACAAGTCAGTCAAAAGTAAAAGAGAAGCTATTTACTTACTTCTCAGAGGCTTTTAATGTCTCGCCATCTTTTGTCCAAGTGTATTTCACTTCACTAATACCAGCTGTTTCACACAGTAGATTGACAGCCCGAGTGTTCTTGGTCAGAAAAACTGTATTTCCAATTCGTACAGTTACTGTTTTGTTGAGGGAAACTCGAGGAATTTCCTTTTGCCTCATAATAACTGGAACCTTCTGGTCAAACATTAACTTATCAACTGTTTTGGTGCCGAAACGCTCGGATTCGTTTGGCGATTTGCCTGTGAGTTTTGAGGCAAGTTTCTCATCCTGGGCCCCCTTCCATTTTTCGGTGGTTGGTTGTGGAGGCCTAGATAGCTCAGCAATCAACTGGTAAATGACCTGGGACGCCAAGTCATCGCTGACTTCTCCCGTTTCAATGAGCTGACTCATGTTGCTCATCAGCTCCTCGAACTGCATGGTGTCCATGCTGTAGGCGCCCTGCAGAACCGCCGCCTCCAGCCGCTTGTTCTTGAACTCACGGGAGCTGAAATCTTCCGCTGAATTACTCCCAAAGCCTTCAAGGTGTCGAAGGAACGGCTGGTCATTTACCTGCCTGTCACCCAGATAGAGCTCGTTCTTCTTACTCCACATTTGCCACATTTTGCTCATTTTATGCCATTTGGCCCCAAAGCTGTTGGCCTCGTTGTGATCTGCGTTACTGGTCTCATGTTTCCTAAGGGCTGGCGGTTCTATCAGTCTGTTGTCAGTACCAATGAGTTTGAGTACAAAAGTTTCATGCACAGAGCCTGCAATACACCTGTACACACCAATATCAGCAGCTTCCAGACAGTGTATTTTCAGCGAGCCTGACTTAGTGATGCCAAGTCTTTTGGAGTTTTGTAAGACTTGTCCATCTTTCTCCCAACGGATAAGTGATTTCTGGAACCTCCGTACAGGGCACTTAATTACAACGGATGTTTTTGGAAGTAAGTAGGCTCGGCTCCCTATGGTAAAATTAATGCGCTTCTCTTGCCTTGTTTGAATATAGACACGATGAATACTGACAATTTGAGGTCCATGGGCAGAAAACTTTCCTGGAAGCTTAGGTTTAATCTCTGCAAGAAAACAAAGTGTTGAAAAGCATCTAATCATTGGCAGTCATGCTTATAAAATCTGCTTTTCACAGAGTACTTCACAGAGCTTTTCCTGACTTTGTTCAGGTCAGACTGCAACACGCAGAGCTTTTATCTGAGTCTCAAAAATGCAAAAATATGAACAATATGAAACCATAACATTCCCCTGCTGCAGCCAAGAATTCTGTTGCTTCTCTCCCAAATCTCCTAACAATAAAAGGATACAGGCAACATATACCTATATGAAGGATATAGATGGTGCCCACATATGTAAATGTATATATATGTGTATTATATATTATTCTATATATATGATCCTATTACGGTTATATTACCTATATATTTCCTATTGCTGCCTCAGAAAGGCTAGGCATGATGGGAATGAAAAAAACTGAAGCAAAACAAATGTGAACACATTATCAGTTTCCCCACATTTGAGCACTGTTGAGTGCAGAATGACCTAAATGAAACAAAACCTATCCAGAAATCAATGTTCCCCTTGACTGTGACTAAAATTGTTGGCTGGCCCTGCTGGTAGTCTGAGTCAAGCCAAACTGATAGCGATGCAGGAGGTGACAGAAACAGTCACTGAAGACACAGTACATGCAGAAGTCAAAGCCACCCTGTAATCACTGGCTGAGGATAATTTCTTTGGGTTGAAAGATGAGTTGCTCAGAGTGTTGTGCCAAGAAAGTAGGGAGGCAAAAGTTTGAGAGACTGAATACAGCAATCAGATGGACTGACAAAAGCAGGCAATAACAACACAAAGCTTCATGTAGGCTGGGTATGGAGACACTGGGTATTACAAAGCTCCTCCTGCACTGTGCTGCAGGCACCTGGATGCTGGAAGGTTTCTAGAGAACTGCCTGGATGAATACCACCAAAAAGCAGGCTCTCCCAGCAGTGCCTGGGTAGGCACACTGGAGACTGCAATGTTTGGGATACCACTGTGCTGACTCACTGCTGGCAATCACTGTGCCCTGCTTTGATCAGCAGAACTAATCTGACTGAGGGCACTGGGCAGGTAGGGAACAAAGCACTGCAGGATGAGGTGTGGAGCAAGGGCACGAACTTCTGAGTTCTTCCATGCAAGTGACACTGGCCAGATGGGAAGAGTCAGGAAACACTGATGTTGGTGCTAGAAAACAACCCAATTGTGTTTGGTGATCCAGCCTTTTGGTATGTGACAGAGAGAAAACTCAGAGCCTGCAGAATGAGCTAATGAGCCAGGGAATGGACACACAGATCAAAACACATCTCAGCATGTCTATATCTGAAATTAGTACTACTATTCCATTTGGTAGGTACTTAAAAATAAAGACTACTACATTGATGGCACACAAATGATATTTGAAAAGCTGCATGCCTCTTACATATACATGTGCTTCAAATACATTGTGAAGAAATAGGTGAAAAGCTAAATGCTTCAAGCATTCAATAAGTGTGTACACTGCAGGAACTACACCCTAGAGTGAGTTCTCATGCTTATAAAACAAAATGGTTATTTTCAATGTTTTGGGTAATGAGTTCAGACCTGTGGGGATATCATGGTTTCAAAATTACACAGCTTTTAAATTGGGATTTGTTATCCAGATACATGGTTCCCTCAACCATTTCACGTGGTACAACAAATAAATTGTTTTAGGCAGTCGGTATACAAAAATTATTAAAGTAGCGTCCTGTTTTTAATAAGTTATTGGACCCCAAATATTTATTTTCAGGGAAGCATTCCAGTATTAAATCTTCCATTTCCAAAATCCGACTTGCAGACACAGTAAGTGTAACTTTAAACACACAAATTAAAATACTTCAGGCTGTGGTCTGTTTACACTAGTTATTCCAACATGGAATTAAACACAGTGCATACTTATAAATATGTTAACAAGTCTCATCCATTTCATTTTTTAAGAAAAGACAGACCACTAACTCTCATTAGCAGTTCAACACTAAAGGGTGTGTGTAGTTTTACTGGTGACTGGTGAGCAAGGCTCGGTGTGAACCAGAGTTCAGAGTTGTGGATGGCAGGCCATACAAATACATAAGGTCATATGAATGTACGAGGCTGCACAAGTGTGCATTCTCTGGATCCTTAGTGTCATCCAATCTTGCAGCTGCTGAGGTAACAGAGGGTGAGAGTAAAGGTAAATCTTGCTTGCTGGAGCCACTGGATCTCATTATCACCTGATACAAAGCCATCTGCATCTGTGACCTCTAATAGTCCTGAACAGCTTCAGCTGGGTTTCAAGGTCCTGGTGACCTCAGGGCTAGACTGCTGTTATTTCCTATTTCTCAGAGCCCAGAGTCAGGAATGTTTCTACTTAGTAAGTGCTATTAAGTCAGAAAAGAGCTACGATTACTTGTCTCAAGGTAAAAGCTTAAGTCTAAAATGACTCAGCACTGTCATGAGACAGTAAAAAAGAAGATGCTCATTAGAGCCACAGAAGCATCATCTCAAGGAGACACATTCAGAAACTCCTCTCAAAGGCAAAAACACCCAACAGCACACACACCCCCAACACCCCACTGCTCCTCACCCAGTCCTCATCACCCCATGTAGAGCTCACTGAACTAACTGCCTGCCCATCTTAAGGCCATCCTCTGCTCCTGCCTTCTACTCACTCCCACCTCAAGGCAGCCTGAAGCCATGGCTGCATGAGGAGGAGGAGATGCCTCCTGCCCGCTCCTGTGAACCCAAAGCCTGCTGCTGCTCCTGCCCTGGCTCCTTCTGCATGACCCGAACTGGAGCTATGGGTACGGACATGCCTCACACCTTCCCCTGCCCTCCTGGCAGGAGAACTGCCAGGCAAATCTGAGCTGCCAGGGCTCCCTCGCTCCAAAGGGTTGTGGGCGTGGAAGAAGAGGACAATGATTGTCTTTGTGACTTTGATCTGCACCCATCCAGTCTGATGGCTTCCCTCTGCAGTCCACAGTCCTGCTGTCTTGGCACTGTGCTGGAAGCTGACATTGTAATTTTTATATCAGTCTGAGGTAAGCAATTTGCAAATCAGCTACACTGCCATTCAACTATCCACAATTAATTAAATTCAGATAGATATGCAGCTCAAAATATTTTATTAAACCCTATGCCAAGGACATTCCTGAAAGTCCACAGGGCTTTATTTAAAGTAGAGTTTTGAACCTCAGGATTTTGGCATGTTAATCTGAGACGCAGGCCAGGAAAAGAAGTTTCATATTATGTATGAATCAGTAATTATTCTATTTCTTATTCTGTTTTGCAAATAATTTTTAAAGCAAAGCTTCAAAATATATGAAGTAGCTATTTATTGACAGCACTATGAGTTGGGTCAAAACATGTCTATCTGATCTGTAATCAAAATCAGGCCATTGATGGAGGCTTTTGGTTTTCCCCCAACTCAAAAAAAAAAGCTCTGCTTTCCTCCTTTCTTCTCAGCACCCTGCTCCCCAAACCTGCAAACCAATGCTCTCCTTTATAAAGGAAGGGGAGCACAGGTTCAGACATAAGGAACCTGCAGTTAGAACTGTCTGTTCTAAATTAGAGTGTGTAACTGAGCATACTCTGTATCAGTGAGGTATTTACACACATGCAATTAGTGCAACTACCATCAGTATCGTAACCCAACTGTGCCCAAACTGTACAATTTCTATAGACAGTCTTTCTGAAAAGGTTCTTATACAGCCAGCAACAAAATACTGGATTTTTTGAGAAGTTTCTGTACTGTCCTTACTTCCTGCAAATTCATAAGACTGGGATTCCAGTTTCTACAAGGAAAGATAGAAATTGTACCGAAAATTATCACTGGCACAGAGTTTCAGGTTTTGAATTCCACCATGCTAAGCGAAATGTCCAGTGTAATACAAATGTACAGTGAAAAGACAAGGCAGAACTGGATTCTTATCTTTTCTAATGTCTTTTGTAATTTGTAGTCAATTAATGGATTTTTTTTTCTTTTTTAGTTGTAATAGAGTCTATTATAAAGGAGAAATCAGATCAAATATAGGTAAATATGAAGGTGAGAGCTATGTACCTTAAAATGTATTCAAAAACTGCTTCTTGACTTTTGTTTCTAACTGGCAGGGGAAAAAAACCCATGTTATTACTGGTCTAATAATTATGACAGTTTGTGCCAGATTAGTAATGTTGTGTAAATGTGGGCAGATGAGTGAATTTACATGTATACAGATTTCTCTTTATAAATAGATCATTCCAAAATCAGCAAGAAACCAGATGAAGTAACATACTTACTGTTGCAGGCATTCATCTGACAAGACCTTACAAGCAGTGAAGGAGACCGACCACTACACATTGATCCATTTAATGTGACATATTGGCCCTTTGCTGTTAGGTTTTGGCAGGCAAGTTTTCTTCTCTGGATTCCAACACCGCAGCTTACTGAGCACTGTGAAAGGAAGGATGCAGACAAGCTAAGCTTGATGTCCCACACCGCACGTGCTAATTTTAAACTAGCTTGTTTTGTTGTGGGTTTTTTTGATTTTTAGTTCTGAGAGGGAGTGCACATGTTCTACTTTATATGAATCCTTGTGTTATCTAGTTATTAAACTACTTCCACCTTTCCAGATAATAAGAATAAAAAAGAGTTTTTCCAGCAAGCAATTCAGCAATTAAAATAACAGACCAGTATTTCTTTATGTACAATCATGGGCAGAAGAGAGCAATGAAATCTAGTATGAGAGAAACAATTCAGCATGTTCTAAAACAGGCTTTGTCAAGTCTCTCAGCCCTCTCTCCTATCTCATATTGTCTTGACCTCTAATTGCAACTTCTAAATTCAGTTTTCTAAATCTTTCTGAATGGGGAGTGGTAGCAAGCTTGCATTAAATGTGAAAGGAGGAGGAAACATTCCAGAATAATGCAAAGATTTGCCTTTTGGAAGTTGCACCATAAAATAATTGATAGGTAAACATGTCTGGTTGAATGAATGCAGTACATTACATATAGTCTGTCCTTCAGCAACTGACTGTCCTTCAGCAACCGACACACATCTCAGTGTAGGGGGCTGTGGTCAGTCTGATTTGAAGGCATGGATGAACAGCAACTGCATGAACAGTTTAGTGCAGATACATTCCTTGTGAAACCTTCAGCTGCTCTGTCAATTTATTGCTCCAAACAGCTTATTGACCCAAGCAGAAATTTTTAGGGCTCATGTTGCAGTTGAGGGTTTTAGTTCACCATTGCTGAGGTTTGCTCACCTTGGACCATTCTCCGAAGACCAGCTGGGGAGGACAATCAATTTTTGCACATGGTTTACTAGTTGGCAATTTAGGTTCCTGGCAGGTGTCATCAGAGTGTTTCAGGAAACTTCCATCTGTCAGCAGCTGCTTACAGTACACTTTGCGGGTCTGAATCCCTCCTCCACAAGTACGTGAACACTGAGGAGAAAACACAGCACGTACACCACACCTGCATGGACATCTGTGCTCACCATCACATTGCTATGCTACTCAAACACTGCAAGTTCTGCCCTCCCCCAACTGAAAAATGACATCTACTTTCAATTAAAAACCAAGAGGAACAGAAAATTCTTCTGTTAAAATATTTAACGTATTAGAGGTGGTGAGAACTTGAGTTCAGAAGTCAAATTTACCACCTAGGTGCAAGGAAGCAATACAATTCTTAAAGAAAAACATGCATCTTGCACACAGATATGCCCATGTCCCTCACTAGTTAATACATCTTTTGGAAGCTTAGAAAACTGCCCTTGAGACACAATAAGAAAAAAGAAAAAAAAAAAGGAGAAAAGAAAAAAAGTTAAAAGGAAAGAGAAGAAAAAAGAAGCTTTGTGTGTTTGTAGAGCATAGAGAGAGAGGGATGATGTGTGGAGTAACTGAAATCCTTCTGAAATCTTAAAAAGGACATCCTGTGACTACCCACTGGCACAGCAGCCAAAAGCAGGACTTTTGATCCTGGGTTAGTTTGTTCTAAGGCCATGAAGTTGAGACACATAGAGAAGGTGGGGAACTACCTTCTGTACCAGAGCCTTTCAAGTCCCTGGCCAGAGGAGCACATTTAAACTTCTTCTGTAACCCGGTCATACCTGTTGCCATTCCTCAACGTGCCAAACAGGAGGACAATCAACCTGGTTACAAGCTTGTAATGAATGAGGCTTTTGGTCTTTGCACTCTTCAGCAGCAACAGCAGAGCCTCCGGGCTGCTGGCAGGACACGTCCCGTGTCTGTATCCCGACCCCACAGGTCGCCGAGCAGCGTCTCCAGGGGCCGCTTTGCCACCTGTTCCAAAAACACAGCCAAAGGACCCCCTTTGAGCAACACACCTCAGACTGGGGAAGGAGCAATCCTGCCCAAACAGGGCCTAGCGAAAAACATAACTGCAGGCACAGTTATTGATTGGTGGCTAAAACAGCCCTTTGTCTGACTGTAACGCAGAATTATATACTGGATTAAAACTTGTAGGTGACAAGCAAATGCAGAAGTTATTAACAACTAATGAGAAAGATTCAGACATTTCTTTTTGGAGTTCTCCTCTTAAAAATCAGCCTGTTGGCAACCTGCTGACGTTTACATTTATAAATGTAAATATGTAAATAGATCTTTCATACATTTGCAAAACTTCCTTTAAATGTGTATATATTTTCTATAAAACATCCTCTTCCTGTTAACTTCTTGCCTACATTTAGCAAGAGCAGGTTTCTGCAAACACATAGAAACAATATGCAAAGAATCAGGGATGCCAGAGATCAAAAGTAGGTAAATAAGGCAGTGCATGACAAAATTTCACATATGGCCCTTTCAAGTGACCAAATGAGCTAGAGGTTTTCTCAGATTTGGACTTGATTTGTTCTTTCCCCAGAACCTCCAAATAAACATAAGAAGGCATAAGAACCATGTGGTGCTACCAAAGAAGCATTAAATGAAGGTACATTTAAAAATCCTAATTTTTTTTTTTCATTTGGTAAGGATAGAAAGTAAACATTTTCTGTTTTTTTAATGAAATATCTCAAAATTTTCTTTCTACCACTAGAAGAGTTAAAGCATTTTTTCCAGCTCTTGCAAATAGTCAACACAGAAGAGATTTATTTCAGAAAATGTCCCCTCTTTTATTAGTGGGATGTGAGGAGTGGGAAAGGAGTGAACAAGACCGAAAAAAACACCCCAATCCCAAAACCTTGTTAAAAACAGAAGTCGTGAAATTTCATCCCAAAGCACGACCACAGTTCTGCAATCTGAACCTCTTCTGAGAAAGCCAATGTTTATGTAAGTCATGTTAACCCCTTCTTTGCCACCACATAGTTTCATTATTACAGCGTACCTCGGAGGGCAAAGCTTCATGTTGCAAGTACGAGTCATTGGTGGTGGCCTCTTGGAATTGTCACACAGGGTTTCATTGACACCTTGTTTGGTCTCCACGTGCAGGCACATTGCAATGGCTTCCTGTGTTCCTGAATTCAAAAGGAAAACACTCACGAAACAGTGAAGGTGGAAGAGATTCCTCTAAAGCTTACTCTTGAATAACACTCAGTAAGAAAGCTCGGGACACGGAATTAGAAAGAAAGGCTTAAAAGTAACATTTCAAAAAGGAGCACAGCGAGAAGGTTTACATATTTAATGCTCAAAAGATATTTGTGAATTCTATCTTGAACTTTACTTCTGTGATATTTAAAAGGCTTGATTTGACATTCTACCTCTCTGAAAACCAACAAAGAATAGGTTTGTCTGTCAAGACACTATCAGAGGCTACATCTGCTGGTTCTGTAATGGTCCTAAGCCAACTGCTACTTTCATTGCCAAAATCAGGGTAAAAGCGATTCCTTCTCACTTAACTTGCCTTTAAGCTAAAGATCTGCAAAATTGTTATTAAAAACTGCAGAAAACCTGCAAAGCTCTGGTCAGGAGAAAGGTTGTATGTTTAGTCAGCCCTTCTCACAGTGGCCAAGAGATGCAACAGTTTTGCTGAAGGCAGCAAATCTGACCCAGCCTAGAGCTTTCCTCACTCGTGACCATTCTTGGCACCTTCTGATCTGCAGCTACCTGGATCTTATTACTGAAGCATGAAAGATTACTAATACTCAAATTTCTATGAGTCAAAATGAAATGTAATATAAGTTTCCCTTAGAACAAGTCAGCTTAGTGAATACACATTTTGTGAACTACTTCTATTTTAAACCTACGTAATTATCCAATTTTATATATCGTATTTTTTTAGTATGAAAACCTTGCTCAGTTTCGAAGCTCACTCACATGCACATGAAATACAAGATGGTTGTGATGTGCCTGGGGGATTCTGTGTATCTGGGATGTTCTATATAAGCAATGCTAATGATCATAACCCTATAGAACAAAAAAGCACTGAAATAATAAAATATACCTATTTTGTTGTTTCCAGGTAAAAAGAGTTAGTTTCAGAGAATTTAAATCCATTTCGCTCTTATTTTTAACTTATCTCCAATGATTTTGTAAGGAACTTATTTTCAGCAGGGGGTTATATTTCTTTTCTTATGACCAGTTCCTAAGGTTTCAAAGAGAGTTGCATTTTTAACTGGAAACCTTCACTAACCACTTTATAGTATCACCTCTGACATTACCTCAAAACATCACTACAAAAGCTCCTACAACTATTCCTGATTCTGTCTCAAAAGTGCACAACGAGCAGTTTCTTGTCACTGCTGACCATCAGCCATTCTGGTCCCAGCAGGCTCCATGAAATTCCCTACACTCAGAGTTCTGCCTCTGTGCCAGTGGCCCATATTGCCTTCCTGTACAGGAGCACTGTCATTCTTTTCATGAACCAAAGCTGTTCCTCCTGTCTATAAATAATTCTGGTTTAGTCCAGTGTATCAGCCAGCCCAGGCCACAGTTCCTTCCAGCAACACTTGAGCCAGTCCAGTTACTTCAGACACTTCGGCAGGGGCAAACCAGCAGCGATTTTCAGAATAACACAGATTCCAATTTCTTTCAGGCTCTCTGGTACACCTCGAGATCCCCTCTGGGGCTCATTTTCAGTTCAGAAAGACCTTGTTATATAAATGTTTTGACTACATCTACAAAGTGATGAATTTTTATAGAACAAAAGACCTGACCTTAAATATGATTGACAGCCTACTCAGTTCTCTTGTATCAAAGTATTGATAATTAAATTTAAATAGAACCTACACACTATGGAAAAACTATTTTACTAGTGAGGCTGAGAATAAATATTTAAAAACAATTACCATGTCTATAATGCAGACATGAAAACACCCAAAGATGACAAACCAATAAATTTAATTTTTTTTCTATTGCAGACTGACAATCAGGGGAATCAAATTTTTCTGTCCAGTCGATTCCCATGTGTTTGTTTAAACAGGAGCAGCTTCCCTTTCCCCTTACATAGGAAATGCAAATTCAGCTGCCTGCAGGAGGGAAGTAAGGATTTGGAAACTGGGTTCCAGCAGAAACAGGATGGCATTACCTGATGAGCAATCAAGACCGTGTCAAGCATCCATATCTCTATTTTAGGTCAAAATCTACCCTGTGTGACCAACCTTCAGCTTTGCTGACCTCAGTGTGATCCTGCAGGAAAACTGCACTCCAGGATGCTGCTGCTGCTCTGGAACACGTTGCAATGGGTAGTAGAGGGGAATGAGGTGAGATTCCTTTCAGACCATCTAAACTGGCAATGATCCCACGGGAAATTTTATCTCGGTGTTACAGAAGCTAAATTGGCCAGCCAAATGAACAAAAGGCATGTCATACTAGGTGATGGGCTTTCACTGCAAATTGCCACCTGGTGTTCATTAAGCCATTCCTGCCTTGTAGCACGACCTGCGCAGCTTTAATTGTATTATGAGAAGAAAATGCTGATATGTGGCGTGTATTTCATTTGAGTCAAGCATAGAGCACAAATTGCAGCACCAATTCCTCCCCACAGCGGCCTTACTGAAAGAAAACTTACACCTTGTTTTGATGCTGTAAGTACAAAAGAAATACTAAAGAGTTGTTAAGTACCTACCCAACACTCCCTTCCTGTTCCTTAGTTCTCAGTTCGAGAGCTATATTCAATAAATAACTGCATTTAATTCATGTTATCTTTGCTTGAATGTCTTCACGGTTAATCTCACCCCAAACTGTAATTTTCCATTAGTTGAGATTTCTCACCTCAAACTGTAATTTTCCATTAGCTGGGAACTTCAATCACTGATAAATTTCTTACTCTACATTGATTGGAAAGCGGAAAAATCTATTATTCAAACAAGCAAAGTTTTATATGTATGACTTCTTGGCTTATAACATAAACATAGTAGATAATTTAACTAAAACATTATGTATGCAGTAGGGAGCATTAAGTATTTTTACAGTAATCTGATGCACTATTGTAGCAATTACCCTACTATTCCGTGAAATAGAATATTTTCTATTTTAACCCAGCATTCAAACCACATACATTCACATTCTTTTACAATCTTTTCTGTGCAGTGAAATACACAGTGCACGAAGCTGTGTTAAAAGATCAAAATACTTGAAAAAAGCCCAGATTTTTTGCTTTTGCCTCTTTCAGAGTACAAAGAAAGCAGGGGTCAAAAAGCTGGTGTGCAAACGGTGAGAGGGTGGATCTATTCTCTGTACCTGGAAGAGGAAGGACAGAGACTCGCAGTCTGGTGGCTGCTTAAAAATATGTACTAACAGCTGAAAATAGCTCAGAAGAAATGCCAATCCCTGAGCCTCTCTGTAAATCTGTTTTAAACTTCTGTGAAAGAGTAAACGGTATCTGCAGTTAATGAAACCACTGATAGGAGTTACAGTTATCAAACTGACTACAACACAAATTGAGATCAAATGCTCTCAGCTTTACATGCGAGACTCAGAAAGGCCATTGTTATTGTTAGAGCCCTTAAATTTGGCTAGAATCCATTAATTTTCTAAGAATCTCAGGTTTCTCATAAATAAAATGGTAAACTTTTTGCCCTTATGGTCCAGACAAAAGACCAGAAACACAACCTGACTGTAGCCTAAAGTTCCCAAAGCCACAGACTATAGAGGAAATAACAGGAACTGCCTATGTTATTTATTGTTTAATCTCATTATTTTTAGGCCAGTGTAATTACTTAAGGGGGCTCAAATCATAATTTCTGAAGCATATGGAGTGTCAACAATAACAATAATAATAATCGCTTTTAACAACCAAAATCTGTCTCTTGCAACTGAAGATATATTCAAACAAGAAAATGTTCAGTTCAGTAGTGAGTAGTTAAATGACTGACAAAACTAAATAAATACTAAAGAACAAAAACACTTATCTTCAGGTGTACTCTTTATTCTGATAACAATTCTCTACTGAAGTGATTATGAGAATTAAACTTATGCTGCGGGCTCTCACATCAGGGCCAAAGTTCTTCATATTTAAAAGAAAACAAAAACAAAACCGAAGAACCCCCTGAAAACATTCTGGAAAAATAAAGGCAATCTCCAAGCACACAGTTGGCTTACTTTCAGTTTGGGATTTCTTCAGGCACCGAAGGAAAAACAGATCTTGAGCTTTCAGCATGGTTACAGAGCTTCCTATGGATATTAAGGGTGACATCTGCCTTATGACAAACAGGACTCAACAACTTAGATTTGCACTCATGAAAGGACTGATGAAAGAAGCGTTAATTATGCCAACAGCCATAACACAAGAGCTGTTCTCAAAAGCTGCAAGTTACATGGCCCTCCAAGTGCTGTGCACACAGGCTTGGTGCAGAAAGCACAAAAATGACCCAGAACTCATGTTACTACTGCTCTGGAACTGGAAAGATGGTGTTTGATATTGCCTTGCAGATTGCTCTGTAACTCTAATACCTGAAAAAGCCCACTGTTTCCATTTGCATTTTTTCGTCTGCTTCGCAGAGAGACCAGAGAAGACTTTGAATTACAAGTCTAGTCCATGAGGATTAAAAAAAAAAGGTGCAAGTGACAAGCTCTGCAACAGAGATTCGGACCTTGCTCAAATAGTGGCTATAAAGCTTCCAGCCTACACAGACCCCGCAGACTTTTCCCTCCTTCAGAGAGAGTTAAGCACCAAGAAATGGGGGTAGGGAGTTCCGAGGGTACAGAAATCCACAGGAATTTATTTTAATAGCCACTGCTAGATACATACATTCTAGAGGAAAAAGTACCTAATATAATTTACATTACACTGGGATATTCCAAACTCAGACAACATTTACTTCTTGTAACTGAAGAGTTCATCTAATTGAAATGAAATTTGAACATAAAACTTAGCAGAAATGGATCAGATCCTTTGAACTTCACAATGGAAAAATAGTAGACAGTGAGATCATTAGTTAGTACATTGCAATAAGTTGGAAACAGAAGAGATGTCTGGTTCCCTTAAAACTATTTATCGGCAGGTAATTTTTGGTCTATTTAAAAGCGTTTGCCAAGGCAGCCAGAAGACCAGAACTGATAGAAGGAAAAAATCACTCGTACCTAACCAGCATAGCAGCACGGGGGCTTCTGAAGCCGTTCATTGATAAAACACCCTAACAACTTCCCACATTTCCCCGGAGCATCACATAAGGAAAATGTCTAGACACAGTACCAGTGATACCGCACAAGTCTTAAGAATGCAGATATTGTCTTTCAAAGTTCTTCAAGTGGGTAATTTCTACTGCATATCAAACAAATGGTTTAGATTGCTATGAACACCTACAGGACAATTCTAGGTCAGAGAACCTACCAAAATTCATGAAAGGGTCAGAAGTCAACATGAGATTCTTCTCATCAGTAATTTTGAAGTTCTCTCAGATGAAACTACCGTATTCAGCACAGGCTCCTTAAATTACTATCAGCTTGCACACCAAGGGCATGGACAAACCCATGAAGATGCAGGCAATGGAAAAATGCACATGTGCAACAGCAGGCAAAGACTAGAGATTATTTCAGCATAGATATCTGATAATGTCTTCAAAGTTCAAGAACTTTGGAGTTTTAGAACATCTCCTTATTTCCTTATTTCTGAAAACATTTCTCTCTTTTAAAAAAGAAACAGAGAGAGTCACAATAGCTGTCACTTCCATCTCCTATTTATACTTAATTTGACTACAGGCTCCCCTCCCTTGCCAGTCATAATGCCCACTGCAGGTAGTACAGGAAATGGGACGTTTTACCTTTTGTGATCACATGTGCTGTTATTCCTATGGATCAACCCCCTCAGTAAACAGCAGCAGTAACTGATAAAGGAGGCACTATCCATCACTTACCATCCTGCTGATCCCATTCTGGGGCATCCCTCCCAGCTTGTGTCTTCCAGGTTTGAACTGCTGAACAGCACAAAAGAGGCTGCTGTCTGTGAGCTCTATCTGGCTCTCTGCTTCCAATTGTTTCTGTTATCCCCTTTTCTACATTTTTTATTTCTTCTATGGGTACAACTGTCTTCACTTCCCACTGATGTCAGCAGTCCTGTCATATATAGGTGTGTCCACAATTCCACTGCCTCCACTTAACACTTCATAACTCACTTGTGTTTGGTCCCAAAGTACAGTATGCAGTAGCAACCTTGTCTAGTAACATGTACTTAGGACGACAAGGAGATTCGATTACATCCAAAAAGGAATGTGCCTAAGTACTTGCAGACAGATGTATGGCACAGAGTTCCTATGGAGGGATACAGAGCACCGAGACCAAAACTAACTCCTGTTTGATCTTCATGCTCATCAGGCTGAAAGCAAGTCTCCCTAATTAAAACTGTGTTTCTACTTTACTGCAGAAAACGGCAGCATTTTGGAAGATAAAGAATAAACGTGGGAATTTTATCTCTGTCACCATACACTTTCAGTTCCCGGGAAAAGGCAGATCATCTAAATATTCCCAGAACTGATGCATCAAACATGCTGGTACCACTGGCTATCTGGCAGAGGCTCCTGCAGCAGCAAGACTAAAGCAAGTCGCTGTATCAACTCCTTGCACCTTACTTAACCAAATAAAGTCAGTGTTTGATAAATGAAACAAAGTAGTTTGAAACACTCTATGGATAGGCTAGAAATATGTTAAAGCTTGTAGCTGCATGTTTTCCTGCAGATCAACGTAGCTACTTTACGGTAACCATAACAGAAGACCCAACAATATCTAACAGTGCCAATTTCTTACAACTCAGGATAAATAAATAGATAAAGGTACCTCCAAGACACGTGGCTGAACAGGGAGTAAACCCAATGTATTCCCAGTCGTAAATCACATTGCCATCTTCAGCAGGTGAAAATTCTGGTGTGTAGGGGACAGGATCACTGTCACAGGACACCTGGTGACAGACTCGTTCTGTTGGTGGCTTCTCATCTTCACACTCCTCCTCGGGCAGTTCCACCTCGGTCTGAGTAAACGCGAGAAGAATTCGGCACTTCACGTCTCGCACCTGCACACCACTGCCACACGTGGCACTGCACGGGGACCAGGGCTCGGGAATAAACCTACAAATAATCACAGTGCGGCACAAACACTGACATTTTATTCCATGTAACTAGGTCTGTGTCTGCACAGTGTGTTTATACACAGAGCAGACAATATATTATATTATTTGATGCTTAAGTAGAATGCAGAGTCAAGTGTCTTCAGCCTTTCACTTGCCTCCCATTTACCCAAGCCATTTACCAAAAATTCACAAGAGATCTAGGAAAGAATCACGAGGAACAGGGAAAAGCTGTACTCTTCTTTTTGAGGAAAAAAGTGTATCACCTAAGTCTCCTTCTCAGTCTCCTTCAGTGCTGAAAAAAGGAAAATTCATGAAGATATTTCTATACAACATAAAATAGCTCCCCAGGTACACAGACCTGGGCATATGCCAAAAGTATATTTGCAGTCTGCTTAAATCTGAGAGGCCCTCACCTTATGCTGTACTAATAATCAGCAATAAGACAGAAGAGGAGCACCTTCCAAATTCATCTATCTCCAGTGCCGACCACCGCAGGCTGCTCTTCAGATTCAATCTTGTAAGCAGCCTCTCATCTTCAATAAAGAGGTCTAACCAGAACAGTCTATAATCCATCTTTTTTATTAGAAAGCATTTATGCTCCTGATGAACTACAGTAAAATTGTACAGATTGGAAATTTGTTATAATATTCTCTGATTTTGAGGGCCACTGACAGTAATTTCCAAAGTAGCACTAGAGTCAAGGGTTTGAGTTTCATTCATAAAGTCATCCTGGGTGTCTCTGGGGTATATTTTGTAAGAAATCAAATACAGAGTTTCATAGGACACTTTTTTTTTTCAAAGGGCTGCAGTTGCTCTTTATTATGTGTCCAAATGCAGCTGATGATCAAAACACCGGCAGGAGATACAGGAAAATATATTTGACTAATGTCAAAAACGCATTTCGGAGGGAAGATCCAAATTAGCATTCAAAGATTTTCCCCTTACCTTGGATTAAGAATTATCTTTCCCTCACTGCAGGACAGCTGCCCTTACAAATATAAGAACAGTTGTGTAAGACAAAAATCGGTATTTATGCTCTGCATACACAGCAAGCACAGAAAAATGTCAACAGTGGGGCTGATTCTGTGGACAGTTTATCATCTTGAGCCAATAACTTCTTGCCAGTGTACACAGAGGAAGAATCAAACAGAGGAAAGGAGAACAGATGGGTGGATAGCCTGTAAGGATACTCCAACTCAGTCCCTGGGATAGTCACCCAGGCTGTGACTGGGACAGATCCCAAGAGAGACTTTCTCTGGGGGAAAAGACTATTCCCATTTCCAACAAAGGTTACATGGTTAACTGGTTTTAAGGAGATGTTAATGAAATACCTGTACAACTCTACTACTATTATAAATACATAAAAGCCTATCAAAGTTTCTTTGAACAGTCTCAGGATTTTCGTTAGAGCTAAATGGTCCTCATCAGCCCTCAGTAAAGGCCACCCTATCCCCAGCTCCTCTCCGCACTGAGAAGTGCTCATCCCTTCACAAATCTGAGTACCTTCCAAGAAGATGACCATACTGATTCTTATTGGAAGGGTAGTACTGTCAGAATGATGGATGGCTGTGTCATACAGTGATCAAATCTGAGCAAGTGCCCTACCGGCACAACCCAAAGCCCACTGAGTCTGAGTGCACAGATGCTGGGGGTCAATGTCCAGATGCTCCTGATAACAAGTTCTAACAGAACATCTCTGGGAAAAGCTGCAAAGCAAGGTTTTCTCTTACTCCAGCAGACAGAATCAGCTTAACCCTGAAACAGCAGATCTCACAGTCTTCTCAACGACAGCCATGCAAACTACCTAAGGCAGCCGTGGCAAAAGCACCCTCATCCCATGAAACACTTAAGCATGTGCCTAACTTTGGGCAATATTAGCTGTGCTTTGAAGTCAGTGGGACGATAATGTGTTCAGAGGGAAACTTGTGCTTAAGTGCTTTATTGGATCAAGGCCAGTGTGCACAGGCTTCACAGAATGATTACTTTCTTCTCCTTCTGTGTAAAAAAAGAAAAAAAAAACCCAACCAAAAACTGAAGTCCATTTGTAACCATGGACCTAATTGGAAAAATAAAACTGATGGACATTTATAGTTGAAAAGAGTTGGTTGGTGTTCTAACCACACCTAAGAGTTTGCAGTCTGAAAGCATAAGTTCTTTTGGTAAAAGCATGACAGCAGCATAGCAGAAATAAGTGTTAGTTTTGTGTACTGCTAGTTGAGTGCATTAAAACATTCCACAGTCATGTAAGACACAGTCTTTTGAAATCCTGTAAAAATGAAAGGAAATTTTGAACCTTGGCAATCATTTCTTTCAGCAACCAATTGATTGAATATTAGTGTCTGGTATTTTTTCAGTGAAATGCAAGATAAAAATGCAACACACAAAATACTTCATATTCTACCCTGGCATTTGCTAAACCAGTCACACGACCACTGCAATCCTAAATTATAGAACTGCTCCAAGGACGGTCATGTTGAAGTCACACTAAGCACCTTCAGTAGAAGCCAGTGGAGATTGCCAATACAAAATTAGAGCAAGGAACTGACTGGACAATAAGAGAACTGAATTTTATCTGAATTTTTAGTTTAAACACATGATTTTTAAAATTTTAATTCTATATTTAACATGCAGAAGCAAAGCCTGTGATAGGTTGTTAAAGCCAGCTATATTTCCCTGAAGTAAACTTAGTCTGCCTTCAACAGGCACGCACTCAGAGTCAGCTCAGGCTGAGATTAAGAAGCATCAAAGTACTTGTACTACAATGCCCTGTAGATCATTGGGAATTTACAATGAGTAGGACAGTGGTAACTGAAAATTTTCTGACACCTTTAACTGAGTTTGCAGATGAGATACCTGATTAAACAACAACAAAAAACAAAGGAAAAGCATGAAAAAATGCAAATTTTAGCAGGTTCAGCTTTTCACAATCAGCCTTTTTGTACAGTAATTCTTCCCAGTGCAGTACGGAACTAAAATGCTTTTATTTGTGCAAGTATAAATAATGAACACAGTACAGATGCAGTGGAGGGCACATCCAGGCTGCAGCCTTGCCAATCTAACACTAATGGCAATGTGCATTCACCTGGTACGTACTGTAAAAGCCAGTGCAGGATGACCTGAGAAATGAAGCAGTGACCTAAAGTACTGATGATAAAACTGGGACAGAGCAGCCCAACACAGCCAAACCAAAAAACTGAACTCTTTCTAAAGGCTTGGAAAACACGGTGTTTCTTAAATTTCCCCCCTCCCCCCCCCCATGCCTGTAGTTCTTGCTTTCGGTAAAGACAGGAAATGCCTAAATCCTGAAGGAAAAAGGCTTTTCTTGTGATATTTCCAGTTCTAGTGCACCAAGGGGCCTGGATAAAAGTTTGAATTATCTGAAATGGTGGCTGTTACTGGGGTAGAACTTCCACAATGCTGACACCCTGCCCCTCCCTACAGCACCACCACTGCTCTAAACAGTCACACTGCTGGTTTTATCAACATCCAGCCTAATGCGTTTCACAAAATCACCAGCCCATCTTCAGAGAAGGAGCTGTGAAAAATGGATAATTCTCTATCACCAAAGGCACAGCAAGGACATTTCTGTGAAAATGACTCCAGTGAGTGTGAACCGGTTAGAGAGACACTGCATTTCACGTCCAGGGAGTACAACTGCACAAGCCTAGTGATCATCTTTTAGCTCATATTACTGAAAAAATATATCAGTTTTTGAAACCATTTCAGCTTTGTCCTAAGGCATGACATGGAAAAGCAGTTGAGGTATATATTTCTATAACTTAGGACTAATAAAAAGGATGCAAGAACTTGCTTGATCTTCTCTGTGAATCCCACTGTAACTAAGAAGGCTCGAGGGAAGAACATTTAAAATAATGATTGGTATCAACTGTCATCACATTCCACAACTAAAAACTAAAAAGGTCAGACCTACATTTTTCTTGGCCTCACTTTAAGGACAGTCATTTTTTATTTTGCTAATAATAAAAAAAAAGAAGCTTTTGAACGTTCCCCCTCTATGTAAATTCAGGACACCAGCCGTGGTAGACCACAGCGGCAGAAATATTTATCTTCCACAAGCTACTTTTGGCATATCCATCACTTGTGGGTTCTAAAACACAGCTGCATTTCTTCTCTTATTCATTATCAACCAAAATATCACACAAAAGCATGGAAAGACAGTTGTAATAAAAGGATGTACTAGAAGTTGAGACTTCATATTGTGGTTTAAGTTTGCATGACAAGAGAATAACTAAAATTAAAAGTGATGGCATTTTACCAAGGAAATCATAAGTGCTGGGCAAAGGTGGGCCACGAGTTGTCACTGTGTCACGTGTAAATTACAGAAAAAATTAAACAGATCCAAACCAGAGGAAAATCTTGTTATAATTTATTCTGAGAAAAGTAACTTATTGCTACAGTTTCTTTTTAAAACTTGATCCATGATCCAAAAATCTGTCTCTAATTGGAAAAGACCAGAGCAGCTAGGGCACGAGGTTTAAGGCATTGATGGAGAAACTCTCTGGTTGCAAACCATTGTCCACATGACCAACAGAAAATCTGCAAAAAGGAATGAAGTCAGGGACCAGTTATTTCTCATTTCCCCTTACCTGCCAGCTTCCTTAGAAGACTAAAGTAAGAGCATTTGGCAGCAGAATACAGGCAAAATTAAACTAACGGGGAACCTGGCTGCAGTGTTAGAGCTGGGTCCCAGGAGAGCCCGGGATGCCCAGCCTAGGAAAGCGCAGCACCTCAGCAACACCGCAGCAAAGAGGGGAGGGCCAAGAGGAGTCATCGGCAAGAAGTGGCTGGAGGAACCTTTCAGACTTAGGTGAAGATGCTTCTGGAAAATGTGAAGGAAAGTCTCAGGACAAGATGAGGATCACGAACAAAAGATGAAAATCATCTCAGTCTCCAGAATAAGTGAAGAAGAAAAAAGATTCAGGAAACTGCAAAAGTGCACAGGTGTGACAACACCCTGGGAATTCGAACACGTGGATCCATTCACACGGCGAGGCTGCAGTGGAATACGTCTGTCATAACTAGGAAGGATGAATTACTGCTTCCTTTGTCAGGAGAAGGTACAAGGGAACTCATGACCAAGTTTCCAGCTCATTTCTGCTACATTCTATATATACTCTGAACCAGATGCTCTGTCCCTGCCAGTCCCCCTTGCTTGTTCTGTCAGACTGATGCTGAAGGACCCTAAAACCCTAGAAACTGCATTAGCTCACAGTTGCCACAGCAGGATTTTGTAATGCTAGAGATAATTTTCTTTATAGCTTCATGGTGAACACTCTTTAGAAGTGGCCTCATACACCTCCATTCCGCTGTGCTGACATTCAACAGGCACATTTGATTGCATCACTCCTTTTGACAATCACACTTTATTTTTATGTCTTTGCTACTACCCTGCCTGAATTCAGGGCCACCAATTTGGAGAGTGAAATAACTGCTCACAGTAGGCTGACACTTGACTTGAGAGGCTAGAGCAGTGAAAAGTTTAAAGTACAGTCACCATAACTATATAAACACCTGTTTGGCAAGAGGTTTCTTCTGTGAGTCAGTGCAGGTGTAAAGATTTTATTGCTCATGATCACACCTGTTGCTGCGTGTGAGCCAAAAATCAGGAATAGCTAGATGGAAGAAGAAAAATAAGCTTAGGGCACACTGTGCTCCCAGAGAAATATAAATCCAAAGGAACTTCAGTAAGCTCACCTAAACTATTTCAAACTGACATTATTACAAAAGAGTGCAGAATTCTGCAGAGCACAACAAAACACTGTTCAAAATCTTTCATGAAAACCCTATAGAAAACTAACACTTTTTAGAAATTTAAATACTATATATACAAAGAATTACATATACATATATATGTATGTATGTATGACACGTCCACAGGGCATAAAAGCAACTGTATGGATACCCTTATGTAAAAGGGTCAGGAACAAGTGTAGCTGGATTTAAGTTACGCTTTCATCCTCAGAACTTGCAAGGTTCATGCTCATCAGTTTTTAAGGGGACTCACAAAATCCAGATGTCACTGCACACACATGCACATGTAAAACAGCACAATTTACCCCCACAGATTAGCTAAGCTCAGAGATCAGCAGGCTTTTCTCACTTTCGTTATGCATTGGTCTCACCCCCCAAGGAAATCCTGGCAAGCCGACAAAGTACCTCTTAAGTTTTAATACAACCACTACATTTTTTGAGGTAACAGCTATGACTGGGATAGAACTGAATTTATTTAATTTATATCTGCTGAAATGTTTCCACATGCATTAATTAAAGCTTAATTAGGCTCAGTTAAGATCCCTTTGAATTGCTCAAAGGATATCAGGACACTGCAATAGCTCTGTGTCATCCAGAACAGGAGCTCCAGAAGCTACTGAGGTGGAAAATTAGGAACAGTTCACAACACAACTCATCTCCCAAGGAGGCTCAGTGGTCAAAGCAAACTGCACAGCAACAGTCATTCCAGATATCTGCAAAACACACTGGGAATGTTTCTTCCCTGTAAAAGACAATGCACTTACGTTGGCTCTTCTGAGACTGTTATGGTCTCTTCCATTTCATGGGCCTGTTTAAACCATGGCAATTTTGCTTCTACGGGACTTTTTTCTGGTAGACAAAAAAAAAACCCAAAACATTCAGTAATTCCTCCAAAATTAAAGCAATATGTAGATGTTAGTATTATTCACCTTCATATTGCCCATTGACCTAATGCTTTTGAATAAAGATATACTGGATAATAGAACAAAATTTACTAGAGAATTTCTTTATGATGTTTGAGCTCCATTCCTTGTTTTAAACTTGCAAACTTTAAAATGGAGAAGAGAGAAGGAAAATAGTTTGATTACAACTTAATGAGCTGCTGAGGCCCACTGAGAATGCTGACACATTTCATGAGAGCAAACAAACAAGATCCCAAGTGATACATATGGAGTTTCATTCCCATTTTAAGTATTATTGAACAATTTTTCCTCCCCATGTTAACCTCATTAATTCTGGTTTTCACAGACTGTATAGATTTAGTTTGCGTGTTCACCTCACGACAGTCTGGCCACATTATCAGCAAAAAATATCAGCAGGGCACTTTTCCTAGCACCAATAATTAAAGTGCCTGTTTCTGCCAAGATTGAAATAAGTCCTAGTAAATTCCAGCTTCTGGCATTTCTGAAAAAGGTTACCAGGGGCTTTTAATTCTCTGAACAAAAATGTAAAACAATAACAGACCCAGACAAAATTCCAGTTACCTTTTGGCTTGTAACAGGGTACTGGCACGATGCACTCCTCTTTTATGTGCAGTTTAAGTTGTGGGTTACAGCCCCCGACGTGCTGCCCGCGGTGGTCGATGCACAGCACCACTCGGTACCGCAAGCCTCGGCCACAGGTCACTGTGCACTGCAGGAGACAACACAACCACCTCCACCTATTTCTTTATTGTATTTACAAATACTCTTAAAAAGGAAGTTACAAGTACTGATGAGGTGCTCACTTAAGTTTTTCCGTGGAGACGCATGAATTTGTCCCCGCATTGCTAAGCAAGTAAAGAAAAAGGCTGATGCTGGAAAAAAATGCCTAAGTTTTGGGAATCCAAATGATCTCTTGGGGTTCTGTAAAGCTTATCTGATTGGCAACAGTCTGAACCAGAGATGGCTGTGGACTGAGAATACACCCTCTCACAGTGGTCATTTGCATTTAAAGCTGGGTCAGGCGTGCTGCAGTTTCTACGCTCCGTGTCAGTGATGTCATTTGGATGAACTAAGGAATTATAGGAGTGCTGAGCTATCTGGCTGTATCAGATAACCACAGCCTGGACAAGCTGGCTTGTGCTCTTGTAACTGTAATGAAAGGTAAGAATGCTGGAAAATCACCCTTGCAGACTTGCCAGCCCCTAAGACAGACGTGCCTTTAGCTCTTATATCCAGTGAAATACTACATTTATCAAGAACTGAGACATAAATGATCTGATTGCACAGGGACCTCACCTCTCTCTCTAACTTCTGCTCCATATAAAGTAGGAATTCAACAGGCATAAAGAATTCTACACGCATTTTTCTCCACACAGACACATGAACATTTTGATTATCAGGCAGAATTGCTTAGTGCAAACATCTCCTAGTTAAGTACTATGAATTATCTTTCAGGGTTGTACTCTTTTAATAGCACCGTGCTCATAAACACATGGTAACACAAGACTGGAGGTTTCTTTAAAAAAGAAAGAATAAAGGTCCAAATTATCTTTCAACTTACTTGAGACCATTCCATTGCCACCCACTTCGGACAATCAAACAGATTGCAGGTCTGAATGACTTTGGGTTTTGGGGCATACATGCACTTCCATTCTTCCACTTGCAGTATCTCTCCATGAATGTTCTCCTCTACACACACAAAACTTCTCCTCTGAATGCCACCTCCGCAGGAAACCGAACATGCAGTCCATGGATTATGTTCCCACCTGGAAAAAGAACTCAGATATATTAAAAATAAGGGTTTTTTTTATTCCAGTGACCCCTATTAAAAGTGCAAAACACTGAATCCAACCGCAGCGTCAATTAAAACCCACTGATAGTTCGTTTGCTGGATTCTCACCACACACATATATACTGAATCACAGAGCTACATTGCATAATTCTGGGCTCAAATTCATGAGCAAAATCAGGAGAAAGACAGACATACAAATTTAAGTTATTTCCAAAAATAACTGAAAATCTTATCCTCTTACACAAGTTAAAGACCATGGATATACTGAGCTGGATTACTGGAATGAATTTACTTCTAAATAGTCTAGATCACCTAAATAAGATGTTTTTTATTTAATTTACATGGTCATATAGACCCTACGAAGACCAAAGACAAAGACAGATCTGGCTGTCCTGACTCAGGGTGTTACTACCCACAGTTGTTCATCACTGCCCACATCATTCAGACTACCTTTAAAACAAATTTGTCCATGAAGTAATTTTAATGGGAACTCTAACACTTCGGGTAAACCCAAACATTTCATATCAAACTGCCTCGGTCCATAAGGACCGTGAAGAAATTGTGGCAGGTATCATTTGGCTGGTCATCACTGCAGTGCTGCAAGAGTTTTCCACCCTCATTAAAATGTCACTGAATGACCTTGTATTCCCACTTTCCAGCTTGCTTCAAGCAAAAGGCAGCTGCTCATCCATTCCAGCTGTTTTGGCTAACCTAGCTGATTCCTCCCGAAGCAGGGCAATGCACAGATTATGGAAAACTTAAAATTAAGAAAAACCTGTCAACCAGCAGAGCTGTGGAGTAGTAGCCTCCAACAGAGGGTCAGTAAACAACCTTTTGGAAAGGAACATCTTCAAAATGGACATCTATCCATAATCTTTGACCTAACTACAATAAAAATAAAAAATGTTGCACCACCTGAAGTGAGAATTACATGGAGATTTTTAGGCTACAAACTCAGTTTCATTTATCTCTAGGCCTTAGTATGAATGTACATTTAAGCAATCACCTCTGAGAAAAACCTAACTTCAATAATATCCTGCCCCTGTCACATTTAGAGATAACAAGCTTCTATCCTAGTATTTGTCTATAGGTTCCAATGACCCCCATGCAATTTTTCCTCACCCTTCATCTCTTATCTCCTGCTTTCTTTCCACCACTCACCCAAATCAAAGCCAAGCCCTGGAAAATGACTGAGTCTTGCAGTACATCTTGTGGTTCATCAATGTCCTGTTAATTAAAACTTATTTCTATTACAACTGCAGGAGCTCAGAGAGGATCATGAAAATAATTATATCCATTATGAACAATAGATTCACAGCAAGTACTACAATATCCCACCAAAATCAATGAATCAAGAGTAACTTGGCTATCATAAAGGAAGTCATAATATCAGAGTTGATGAAGTAAAGGCCTATAAATCAAAGGTAAATTTAAGCAATTACTACACACTTTTTATGATGCAGCAGGTAAATCAAGGACACTTCCTATTTTAAGCAATTCATTAAGCTGCCTACAAAAACATATTAATCATGCTTAAGCTCAACAGAAGAATGAGTATATATACTCATGAGTATACATAAATGCACAGCAAGCCGTGGAACTTTAGCCATAGAGTATATATTCAAAGGAATTCTGAATAAAGCTGTATGCCGAGATACTGATATCATATCACAAATACAAAGCCCATTTGAAGAGCAACAGTTATACTCTTCTAGTGTTAACTCATTTTCTTTAAAAATCTCAGGAACTAAACAGCAATTAACTGTTTAATGAATTAGCAGCTCATGGATTTATATAGGTAAGGCTCACATGCTATGTGTAATACAAGGCTTGCAAGTGTTTATAGCATGAAGTTTTATAGTTGTTTTTCTTTATCTCATCAGTTTCAAACACACTCCAGATCCCATACTCCCACAAGCATTTTCAAGATGGAGTGAGGTCCATGGCTACTGGGGAAAAGGGGGGTTTTGGGCAAGCAGTCAAGGAGATACTTTCCAGAACCCACAGCTGTCAAGGGATCCTCAACAGTCCAACAAGTCTGAAATAAATGGAGGCATTCCAAAAGCTTTAAAAGAAAATTTTCATCCTGGGAAATTTTTCTATTTATTTCAAAAGAATTCTCCATCTGTAAAAATATTTCAGTGGGGCATTTACAACTCTAGCCACAGGAGAACTCTTTCAAGATTTTGTGGTGCGCACCACGACTTTCCCACAACTTCCTCGTGTGAATGGGAAAGCAGTGGTAAACACCACAGGACTGCAGAGCAGCCCTCCACATGGCCCTCGTGTTATGTAGGAGGTGTGATGTTGGACTGCTGGTCGAGGTGAAGGAGTCTGTACAGCTTTGCTCCAGCGTACCTACAGTACTTCGGTTTTCCGCCCACTTTGCAAGACCAATCCTGGGTCAGCATGTAAGGAGCAGGTAAGAAAAGAAAAAGCAAAAAGAAACAGCCAAAAGAAAAGGTGGAAGAAGTCCAGCAGAACCAGCACAGGCTAATGCATTCCAGCTACTTGACAGGGAACAGCACAGACAAATCCTGCTACATGGGAGCAAGACCTGCGTCTGCACTGGACCAGAGTCACCTCACGATGCAGGTAAACAAACCATCTGTGTCAGCTGCTGTTTTCTTTCAGGAATTCCTGTAAGAAAAGCTGTTTCTACATCTTTGTTGTGTTTCCTTATGAGCCTTCCCAGTAGAACACAGCCTGTTTCCTCTCTCCTTATTGCTGGCACCAACTCTGAGCCCTGCTTGGCCGCCTGCTATTTTACAGTCCTTACTCCGAAGCATCTCACAGGAAGACCATGATGCCTTCTGACAGGACACACCGAGGTGCTGAAATGAGGTGGGCCTCTGTCTGTAGTTCTTAGAGTTTGAAATAAGAGAGCCTGCCTACAGCTTTATCGCAGACATAATCTATCTCACCACAGTGTCATGCAAACGTGCTGAGCACAGTAAAGCACAGAAAGGGGGATCAAATTTCTCTTCCGAGTGGTCTCCAAGCCCTAAGTGCTTCAGAAGATGAAGTACTCATGTAAATACATTGTGCTGGGCTCCAGAAGAGATCTGAAGTACAAAGGAATTGGCAGAAGAAATGGAAAGGGAGAGACCCAGAATACAATTAGAGAACTTTACAGGATAAAGCTGTACAGGAAAAAAAATCTTGGTCTGTGTATTAAAGCCAAAGTACATCACAGGACAGCAGATCCACAAGGACAAATTGCTACAGAAATAAACTATGACATTTATATCAGCTGTAATCAGTAGCTCCACTGAGCCGTGCAAGTCTATGATTTCATTCTTATTACTTCATATCTTTACTTCTTTAGAAAAATACACATTATTCATTTCATGACCTAATAAAGCAGAGGTTCAACTCAGATAAATACGCATCTAACTCCACCAACTATAATTCTTTACATTAACACTAAATGCAGCTCCACATTTTTTAGTCCTGACATTCTTTACAAAACATCTAAGGCTTCCAGAGAAGTTTTAAATCCTTGTAATTGCTTCTGGTAAAACAAACAAACAAAATCAAAAAAAAAGGCAACAAGATGTGTTCTGATGACTTCATTTTAGACAGAAGATATTCAGACAACTCAGTATCTTGAAAGTGATATGTCAGTCTTGATGTCAATAAATAGACTGTAGATATAAAGAAGAGCAGAAGAATCAGACCTCTCGAGGGAAAAAGAAATTCTGGAGTCCTGTCTAGGAGATCTGTCCTAAAAAACTGCATACAGCTTTAAAGTAAAAACCTTTCAAGACAAGAATTCACACATGCAGTTTAAAGAACATGTTCTTCTCAGCACTAAAGCAGAAGGTGGCTTAGGGGGACAACTCTTTATTTTAAAGACTTCACACTGGTATTTTCAAGAAGAGCATATTAACCTCTTACTGCTAAGCTAATCATCCAGAACACACTGAATGAATCACAGGCTTCAGAAATGTTTACAGGACCGTTTTAAACTTGCTCTTCCGTGTAGCCAAAAATCAGAAAATGTTCCATTATCTTAGTACCCAAGTAGAGTATTTGCAATGAAAATTGTGCTGATGCTGACACATGTGCTACCCTGATTGTACATACCGAGGGAGTGGCTGGAAGTGATCATAGGGCATGATTTCTTTAAATCCATCACTGTCAAAAAAAATAAATATTGCATCATTATTTCTCATACCCGAAACTGTACATCAAGTACACACTTCTATGTGATCAGGCTTAAAGTAGGCAATTCCCAGTGAGAAATGAAGGAATCTTACTTCATTCACACATTAGCCTTATGTCAAACAATGACTTGTATGATCTTACCTTTCCTGCATGGAGAGAGGGCCATTCACCATACAGTTTCTCTATTTCATACCACCATGAAATATTAAATGAGCAAGGCCTCAGCAGGGAAATTTATTATCAGGGTTTCTTTAGGTCTGTGCTACTTTGTTAACTAGAAAATATTTACTTACATCTGTAACAAAGACTGCTGAGGAACACGAGTGTCAGTGAAATAAATGCATCACAGGATTTATCCTCTGTAGGTCCTGAACGGTGCTTAAGACCCTTCTAGAGCTGTTTTATTTGAACCACACAGCATAAAGCCTTACTTCCAATGCTAAGAAATATGGTATTATATCCAGTAGTACTTCCCTTTTCCTGGCTGTATAAACTAAATTTGCAAGTCAAAATATAATTATACCCTTTCTTTCCCTAATTTTCCCATTCCAGCTATGGAACATTTGGCACCCATTGCCATTAAGCAGTACTGAAGTCCTTCTGCTCCATACAGTGATCAATTCTCCAGGAAAAAAAATCTTGAAAGTCTACACATCTATAAATGTTAGAGGTCACTATCAACAATTATGTTCAACAGAAATGAAAGGAAATGGACAGTTTAGCTATAGGAAATGAAATCCATTGAGAGTGTTTCCTTTTCTTCTTGCATATAACTCTGGCTCAGCCAGCTGGCATGTTAATGCAAGGTTCTGGGACTTGATACTGTGATGTTATTTTAAGATTCTTTAGCACAGCCAGGAAACCTCACCAGACAATCCAAAAGTTAGTTTTAAATACTGCAGTGCAATTCAATACAATTTATGTGTACTACAGCCTTTACAATTTGGCATTAATATCCTGGGGCATTTGTACCACAAGGACATTATCTTTGAATGATTTATTTTTTTTTTAAATTCCTACTTTAAAAAAACACAAACAAATAGCCCCAAGCTTTAATTCTTGAAGTGTCAACTCTACAGTACCAATGAAGAATCTATTTATGAAGGTTTATGGTAGGCAAATGAATGAACCAAGTTAAACCATGTGCAAAACTTGTGTGCTGACTGGAGCTCCTGAATGGCTATTGAGAAATCCTGAATGGATTTCTCAATAAATCCAAAAGTAGGCAAGCCATCTGTCCTCCTCACGCCACCTCACAAAATCCTCATACTAGTGCTGTACTACTCAGCAAGAGACAAAGCAGAATTATCCCTCAAACAAACTGATATTTGCAGTATCTCAGTATAAGCAAAGTGTTCTATTCTGCAACACCGAAGAAATGCCACAAATCTACTGGCAGTGGTATCAGCCTTTAACATGTGCAATAATCAACTAAGATTAAGGAGCCTTAAAGAGGAAAAGAACTGAAATCAAGTAAATACAATTGCCTGTTCCTTAGTAACCGACCACATAAACACAAATTTATTTGTCATACAGACCTAGAGGGGCAGGGATCCATGTTGCATTCTTTTAGCTTGGGCTTTGGTTTCTTGTTTTCTGGATGATAATGACAATAGTGGTCAGGAACAACACGCTTCAGACGAATGTCCACACATTCAGCTGAGTTAAGCTGATAACCTATTGCAGAAGCAAAGTTAAATTTTGTAATAGAGAGAAATTTAAACAGCCTTGCCCCCTGCCCTCAATAAAGTGATGCCCATTGAATTAATTTCCTGGTTTACTGTTTTTTGCTTGCTTTTAAACTAGGAAACAGAGAGCAGGAACATGTATGACCAGACTTTCATTTAAGGCAATTCAGCATAACAATTACATTAACCTGTTTTAACACTAGATGAGATTTTGGCATTTTATTCTAATAATATTCTAAGTATAAAAGTAAAGGCATATGTCTTTTCACATTACACAAGAATATATGCACTGCACCAGCTCACTTGTCACAAGGCAAACCTACAAAGCCATATGGTTCTAGTACATGCTCTACAACTTATAACTTCGCTCCCCCAAGGAGGAGTTACCATGTATGCTGAAGAGCTATACTACATAGTCATTCCTGCTAAAAAAAATAAATAAAATAAATACTTAAAACAGAAAGCCAGAGGAATTGAAGATGAGATCCAAAAACATTGCTAAGAAACTAGAAAACCAAGAAATAGCTTCAAGAACATTCCTAGTTGAAGAGCCAACAAACGAAAACTTGAACTGCTTGGTTTAAAAAAAAATAAAAAAATTCGTGTGGATACTGGTTACAAGAAGGGATCTGAGTTTTATAAACCACTAGATTCTTTTTTGGCTAAGAAAAAAAGACTCATTCAAAAAAGCTTACTTGGACTTAAACCGAGGAGAGGAGGAGGATGTTCTGGTATGCGCAGAGAAAGAAAGTTTGAAACCACAAGAATTAAAATCAAATAGTCTCAATAAACTAACAGCACAAGTCCCAGTGTCTACCAAAAATGCTAAGTATTGTATATCAATGGCTTCAGCTGTGTGTCTCTTGGCTGATCCAAAGTGTCTTCATGCATGAGAGTGATAACCATACAGAACTAAGCAGTTCCAGTGCTCAAAGCATCGATGTTCCAGATCTTGTAAGTACTGAAAGGACCCAGAAAATATACCACTTGCAAACAGAAGAAACAATTTTTAGCCATTCCTGCTCATTAAAGCTTGACTGTGCTTTCTGAGATGCCCCTTCCAACACGTGGAGATTACAGAATGAAATGCAGAAGCAGCATCCAAGTGAGGAATGGATTCTGATTCCAAGTCTCTGTTGTGAGGAACTTCTTCTTTTACTCCCAGTATAAGACGCCAAACAGATAATCTGGACACTAAACCCACTTTCAGATAACAGGTTAAAGCCAAGCAGCTGCAATACAATTTTCCTGCAAGCCTCTGTAAATATGCCGTTCCTAACACTGCTACTTTCATGACTGAGTAGCTCACTTTTCGTGCTTCTTCAGTTCCTGTTCCCCCTGAGGACTGCCAAGCCCCACTGATAAAGGTACCAGTTTCATATTGTAGGCAGGTACAATGCAGGGCTTTGAAAACCCCAGGTAATTTCAAGGAGATTGACATGTAGCTATAATTTTCAAACCATAACACCGGTCTGGATAAGGTTGGATTTGAGCCAATACCTTTGAAGGTAAATACGTCCCTTGAGTTATCCAGTGTTTACATGCAGTCCTCAGAAGTAACTGTGAGGCTTTATACTTCTTCCCTTGTCAGACAGGTTAAGGAAAAAAATTACAAACACAGTGCGATGGAATCATCCGAGGATATGCATTGCCACTCACAGCTTCAGCAGCAATCACACTTCATGAGGCCAAGTATCTCGTAAGATACAGTAGTTTCCTGTGGGACTATATATTATCCACATATATTGTCTGCATTTCAGATTACAGGGAGGTGCAAGTGCCAAAAGGGATGGTCCATCAAAAGATCCCCAGACTCTGCTTGTACTTTAAGCATCTCTCACTCTCTTTATTCATGTCCCAAGTAACTATTTAAACCATATTTGCACTCTCCAGAAAATCCCTACATCGGTATCACTCTCATCCTGGTCTGTTTTCCAGGTGACCTGGGTAATGCTAGCTGAAGGGAAACAGCTATCTGCAATGTCACCCACCCCTCCTACCATGAGGTCACGCTGTTTTTGCAGAACCAGACATGACAAGTGGGCTGGCCTGGATGAGCTGTAGCAGAGCTGGGCTACACTTCATCTAAGCTGCAGTGTTTAAACCAGGAGTAGATGCTGCAGTGCACCATGTGCTGCCCTGACTACCATTAGGACTAAATGTCTAAGATCAAAGGTATTGACAGCAGCTGTTCTTTCCCTTCTATTTACTTATTCTGCTTTCTGTGTAACTAATTTCTCCACAGAATGTTTTAAAACTCTCCCTCACGTCTACTACCGAGGCCAGGAATACCTTCTTCCTTCATTTCTTGGTTATTCTTATTTTAAAAAATCTCACCGTGTTTCTTTGCTTACTTTCCCAAAATATCCTTTATGAATTGCAATTTTCCATTTTGAATGTCACATCCTTATTTCCTAGTCAACATTCTTACTCAAATGAACATTCTTTATGGGAGAACATGACTTCAAGCAACAAAATGTATAAAAACCCCTATGCTGATACTGGCTTAACCAACCTACTTACCCTCTACTCTTTAACTTATTTTGCTGAAGAATTACCAGTGTGCAAAGAAAAACAAACATTTAATCAATAAAAATGCAGAGGAAAACTACTTTTAATCTTCAGTTGTTATCAGTCCCGAAGAATTGCCATTACTTACCTCCTCCACACGTCACTGTGCAGGGGAAGAACTCTGTTTGTCTCCACTGATGACTGATGGGTTGATAGAAAAAGAACTGAACCACGCTCTCTTTTGGTCCAGAGTACCTGGTCTGAAGAAATTTCCATTAAAATACATTTGTACACTGTACTCCACAGTTCATGTCATTTCAAAACATAGTTCATACGTAACAGCAGTGCAGGGAGTAAGATGATAACAGGCATAAAACCTCTAGAAAATCTACAGTAACCGTTAAGTTTAAGTTCTCAATAGCTAAACATTTGAATCTTGCTTTTTTCCCCCCAAATTATTCAAGGTACTAATGTGACTATTTGATTATCTCTCCTGGAATGGCAGAGTTCCTAATGGTATTCTTCTGTTTTACCTCTTTGTTAGCAAAAATTCTAAAATTTGCTGCAGAGAGAAGCCTCTAAGTGATACAAGCACACTGATTCACAGCCAGGCTAGTCTAACTGCACAGGTGATACTGAAGGTGCAAAACTCCTGAAATTCTATTTCTGTAACGTAACAAAGTCAAGTGGTGTGATAATATTGAAATATTTGTCATTCCCAATGGCGTACTGCATGAGTGTCTTCCTTTGGTTGTCAAATATTGGTATGTTTCTACGTATAAATACCTTAATGTGCGATGCAAGCCATTGGTGTGTGGTCTGGGTACAAAGAAACTTAAAAGGATTAGATACGGTCAGTGGCTGGATTAGCAATGTCTCAGGGAGACTGGGGGGGCGCTGCTGGAAGCAATGCTCAGGTTCAGTAGGTGGCAGTCTGCAACTGGATTAACTCAATCCCCTGCACAGGGTCACTCTCCTTTCAGTAACACCAAAATCCTGGCCATTTTTACCATTCAAGATCCTGTGGTACTTCCCACCACAGGAAAGACATTAATCTCGTAACGTTTTGAGTTGTCTGGATTTACTTAGCATAAATGAACTCTGGACTGTAATTAGGATTCCTTACTTCCCAGCTAAAAGATTTTGTTGTACTGCTACAACCTGATGGACACCCACCCACTCTGTTGCACATACTTTGTAGGTTTGCACAGACACACATCCCACCTTGATAATGAAATCTGCTCCAAGAGGTCCCTGGATCTTTATGATTTCCCTGTCTGTACTCTTCTGAAATTCCACAGTTGTATTCTCAATGACGAATGTTCCAGGAGCACTGAAACTGTGCTCCCCCTTTTCTCCTTGTAGTGTTTTCGATTCTATAACTAAAGAAGAAACATGCAATTGGTAAACTTAAACAGGATATTTTTTGTTTTCAAGGAAGTCAGAAAGTAATGTTTATAACTCTGCCTTTGCAAGTGACAGCTACCTATGTGCATTAAAAGCACCCAGAGTATCTGTGAGAATATTAGCTGCTTAGAGTTGTAGTCTGATGTATAACTGCCAGACATGTCAGCACAGGAATATCTGTTTGAACACACTGTTCTTTCATACCAAAAGCACTTCTGAGACAGCTTTTTCTACACCAAGCACTTTGTAGCACTTGGTGTAACCAATGGATTCAGCAGCAAAAGCTGAAAGAAACCCAAAACTGATAGAATCAATATACAGGAAAATAACCCACACTTCCATGCAACTCAAAAGCCAAGCAATCTCAGCAATCTGTCTCCAGAGAAGCCTGAATGGTGCCAAACTCATCTGACACTCACCTCAGTACCTGTATCACTGTACCAAGGTCATTAACTCCACTCTGAGTATTTCCCACGGGAGGAAAAAGCAGGGCCGGCAGGTGGGCAGCTGCAGCACTGCCAGAGGGAGGGACGGCCCTTTCCCAGAACAGGTGCTGAAGGAAACCCTTTCTGAGTTGTTCTGCACTCCTTGGATATAGATTAAACTTACAGCCCACAACCTCCAGAAAACAGATGAAGCATTTTAGGATTAAATCACTTCCAGCAAACTGATTGAACCGTGAGAGGACAAAGCTAAAGGAAGATACTCATAATGAAGGCAGAATTTTGGGCTCTGCATAACACAGCATAGAGGCACAGCAAGACACATGATTTCAAATACACTGGTCTGGTTACAATCTCCCAGAGCGCTGCACAGGAAAGGCATGAATCTCAGATGAGCTCAAGGCAAGCTAAAAGGAACCTTCTGATGAGCTATAAATACTTTCTTTCTGCCACTACCTTGCCTTTTTTGGTACTTTAAACAGAGTTACCAAAGTCAGGCTAGATTAGGTTAAAAGCATCTGGTTTTACCTGTACTGGAAACATACTCTGAATGCTGCAGTCCATCATTACTGTTTTCTTCCTCCCTATTTTTTAAATAAAGATGCATTCTGGAACACCCCCAACAAAGCAAGGAAGGAAATTATAGAATAAATTAAATTTCCTTACCAACATTATCCCAAGCTTCTAAGCCTTAGGTTCCACTATGCTCACAGGTATAACAAAGATCACATACATGGCTGGAAGGAAGTTTAAGGAAGGATATGCTTCTAGGAAATGACTTTATGTTGATAATGGGGTATGAATCTAGTGGTGAATTAAATGTACTTTGTCAAAGAGAAAAAATAAATCTCTGGAAATCAATGTGCCCCACTGTCCAACACATTTCCATTAGGGAAAAATAGATATAAAAAAATCACAGAAAAAAAAACAAGTATTTAGATGGCTACTACATAATTTTGTTTGTCACTTCCATGGAAGTTTTCTTTCCCAGTTGCATTAAAAGATAACCTGTTTGTTAAAATATCTCTAACTCAGCATTGTTGGATTAAGTTTCTGTAAGCCTTGATCCCAAACTTACACTGCTTAACAGTGAGTAATAATGCATGGTGTCTGTTGTTCTCTCATGTTGCTGAATAAGAGTAAAATCAACAAATCTCAAGTACTTCCAACTCCACATAAAGTCAGTAGAATACTCAGGAGCACAGGACCCTTTTAAAACCAGCATTTAAGATTACAGGGCAGGACATCCAGCTGGTGCAAAAACACATTAAAAATGTTAATTAGGTGTCCTGAGCTGCATTTCCTTACCGTCTTTTTGCTTGTTTTCTTAATTAAAAAAAATAAAAAATTAAAAATGTGTTTTTCTAAGCAGAAACCAAGAATCTTGTTCAGCAACCAAAAACACAATACCTCTCTGAGAGCTGACATATGTTTACATCTGAGCTACGCTAGATGTGGATCCAAAGCACATGTTTCTTTGCAAGGTCCAGTTCTAGAGCGATGGTCTCTGACTCTGCAGGTCACACCAGCGAAGCTTCAAACAGCTGTTCAGAAGTGTGTCAGACAGGGAGATGAGGAGCTATTCCACAGCATGGCCGATAACCTCTGATGCAATCCACTCCTGCTCTGTAGTATCTGGTGCATTTAGTGTATTTAACACACTCATAACATAATGATTCTTATTAGGGAGTAATTCCTCCCCAAAAAACTACTTCATTGCTTTCAGAGCAGTAACTGAGAACAAAGTTTTCATCAACTGCGTTATAGATAAGGTTTAGAAAAAAATTCACCAAACATTAATTTGTTTTACAGTGTCCTGTTATCTTAGAGCTGGGGAGTTTGGCTTCTGAAGTAAGCTTCCCCATCCTAAGTTAGGAAAACATTTCCTTGAGTAGTCTTTAGGACTCCAGATGTGCAGAGTCATACAGACAGGGAATTCTCTTGAGTGCTCACCTGCTTCTGTGCCTATGAGGACAATCACTGGTGCCAAAAACATGTAATTGTCTATCTTTGTGTTTCTTCCCTTACCTCCACAAAAGGAGGTTTTCCTTTGGAAAAATGCCTTGCCCAGCTGTGCATGGAAGCCCTACAAGGAAAAGTCTCCCATAGTCCTGGTGGCAGGAAGGAGTAGGGCAGCCTGGAGTGGGGAACCCACTGCAGATATCTCATTATGTAGAGAGATGCATGAAAGAATTCCCAGGAAATAGCTCCTGCTCAAAGTGCAACAAGGAGCAAGTCAAGTTGCTATCCCAAAGCTATTTCTTTTCCATGTGATTAATTTGTAGACAGTACAATAGAGGGGCCCAAAACAAAACACGCATTCTTTTCAAAATGCAAGCAGCACTGCCTTCCTCTCAGCATCTGTCAAAGACAGAGCAGTGCACAGATGCTCAGCTGAACACTGTCACCTAATGAAAACCACTGTGAACAGAGGAAAAAACGACAAAATCAGTTCCCTTTAGTGGTGTTTAACCTCCTTAAGTTCATGAACTCAGTTATCTAGCATTAGCCACTTGTAAAAATATTAGCTTCTGGTTTTCCTGTTTCTTCTGCTGGAGGATTAATTTCAGGGAACTTTCAGTCTTTCTTTTGATTCTAATGCTTTTCAAACAACTGCCAGAAAAGCCAAAATACAGTTCAAATCAAAAACAAAACCAACACAATGAAACATTTTATTCAGACCCATTTTTGTGCTAATTACTTGGTTATTTTCCACCAAATCTTTCACAAAACCCGAGCAGACAGAAGTACAGAAGGGGCCTGTTTGTAAAAAAAAGACAAAGTAACATCTCAGCTTTCTGATGAATCTTGTCTTTTTTAAAGTGCCCATACACACAAATAGAACACTTATTCCAACCAGAAGAATATTCTAACCAAAGAAATGCAGTCATTACTCAAACAGTAACTGCTGATTGCAAAACAATGCTTGCAGCGTTTGTTTCAAAACTGTTATATGCTACATCTCCAACCACATTTCCATTTTTGATTAGTCCAGCAGCTGTGTTTCCCTGGAACAAGAGCAGATCATAAACCCAGGATGAAGGGAAAAGTGCCAGACACTCCATAGTGCTCTTCAAATGTTTGCTGGTGCTGCTGACTTCACTTGAAGAACAAATATATACTGGCAACAGGAGGCAGTATAAAATTCTAACAATAAGCAGTCCCTGCTTCACCTGTTAAATTCAACTCCTTGTAAGCCAGGAAGAACATCTCTGACAAATGGAACCCGTAATTATAGGTGATTTTTTTTTTAAATTCTGCCCTCAGTTATACCAGCACACCTACACAGAATTCAATGAATTTGCAGACAAAGGAGCATTTGATATCTCATGTCAAACATCAAACACCTATAAACACATGTAGAGTGAAAAGGTGGAGAAGCAAGTTGTCCCAAAGAACACCCCAAGAAGGGTTCTTGAAAACCTGGCTGTGAAGCCAGAAGCGATTGCCACCTCTCTTCCAACATCAGCTTGCACTTGTTTTTCACCCCTGTCATTTTAATTTTAGGTTAAAAAGTCTAAATCCTCCCAGATTTGCAAACAGATGTGCTGGAGGAAGTGGTTAAAGGAACATTTCACAATTCTCGTCCAGCCAGAGAGCCAACTAACAAAGGTGATGCCAAGCCACAGGTTCTTTATGGAAGCACCCTGGGTAGGAAGCCAGGAGCACTCTGTACTTAGTGACCATGTTGCTGCTGCATTCCTCAGGAGCTTTCCAGAAAGCCCCCAGGAGCCACTGAATCTAGTACTTTTTCCTCATATAAAATTGCAACAGCAACTTCCTTCTGCAGAATTACTTAAGAAAGACCAAGAGTCCTGACCTGAACTGGTCAGGATCACTCCTTCCTACATCCCTTGCAGAGATATTAAAGGCATGTTACTTATTTCAGTGTAAGTTCAGCTTTATACATTGTTGATGTCACTGGTATATCTAGAAGTTATTTCACTCTGGAGTTGTTCTGCTGTGGGAGTTTTATTCAATTTTTTTACTTGAAAATATGCAACAATATATTCTTGAAAGCAAACAAACAGATGGGCATTTTTCCAATAATATGCATTTCTGACTTCTGTTTACAGATCTCAGAGGAGAAGTTCCTTTTATTCCTATGATTCAGACTAATTCTGCCACTTTTGCTAATAAAATTTTTTTCAAAAGATTAAATTAATAGTTTATTTCATTGCATGGTATGGCAGCCCCACTTATGATTGAAATCATTAATTCTCTAGGCAAACTAGGCCTATGGATAAAGAAATCCCCACAAATACTGCCATCAGCCTTATAGAATATATTAGGAAATGTATGTCTAACAGAATAGCCAAGTGTTTCTCACTGGTGGCATGCAATGACCAAAAGAATTACAAGGAAATAGCACTTGTGTAGTTGTTCTGTACTTCATTTGTACCTGCATTACTCAGCCTTGAAAACTGCTCACTGACCAAGTGTGACCTCACCTGGACTATTTACACCATCTCAGATGCTTCAACAGAAATCTGGTGCTGAGTTATCCAAGTGTTACTGATTCCACACATAACCCCTTGGAAGTAATTTTTCTGAATGTTGCTCAAGAATGTAACGGATTCGAGACATCTTATATAGGAATTACTTGGTTTAGGTAAGTTTAGAAAGCACCAGAGTATGTTATTATTTCTTTTTACTAAGCGGACTTTCCAGTGTTCTCCGGAACTATCTCCAGGCTGGATATTAAAGATGAGAAGAGAAATCAAGGTATCAAGGTCATGATCTTACCCATATTCCCACAGTTTGGACTAGTTCAGATACCAGGTTCTGTTTTTATGTCCTGCCTAGGTATAAATACATAAAACAGCTCAGTCATACCAAGGTGTGCTGGTCCTTTCAGGGTAATTCTCACACTGCGACTCCCATGTGGAACAGCAATCACAGTTTCTTCCCCTAGGAAAATTAAACAACTCTATTAGAAGTTATCTTTCATCAGGGAATTTGTACATCACACAACTACACTGAAAACTGTCAAGTGTGTCTAAGAAAATATTTCACAGGTTTCACAATTTTTCTATTAAAAACAGTATGTTATTTTATTAAGTACAGTAACACTGAGTGTGTTTGCTACGTTATGCAACTATTCAGACCTACAAATGGACCTGCAAATCTTTCTTGCTTTTGGAAAATGTTTTGCTATTAACAATAACAACTGAAATGTCAGTAGTATATTAGGAACATATTTACACTCTGTTGTCCTAGTTTTATTTCCTAATCACTGAACTGACATAAGGAATCTGCTAAGTAGTCCTTCCCCCTTACAAAAATCTGCAGCTGTTCAGTCTCATTTTGCCCACACCTCATTTCCTGCTGCAGGTCACAGCTTTAATAAGTGGCAGGACTTACAGGAAATAAATCATCTACTTAACACTAACCCTTAACCAATTACAGACCAGTTAAGAGCAAATATATAATAGCTATATGGGATATGTTATAACAGAGTGTCTGCATCTAACTTACCATATAAGATCATTTGTTCCAGTAAGAGCCTCAATTTAAAATAACTATAAACCAAACCAGCCCTGAACAGGACATGTCAATACAAACCAGCTTTTGGCTGCCTGAAAAGCCTCTTCATACATAAAAGTGCAACACACTTAGTTCAGTGCATTTTACAAAGGCAGAAAGGTATTGCTTTCCATTTCAAATGCAGGAAATCTGTGATTTGCCCAAGAAAACCGAGTTAACAGTCAAATCAATACAACAGAGTCCCTCGTGCCAACAAAAGCAGTGCTCTCAGGAAAGAGTATCCACAACAGGAAGAGGGAAGAATCCAAGGAGCAAAGTACCGATGTGCTGACTCCCATTTCCGTTGTCACCCGACTGCACATCTCCTGTAAGGACCTGCAGGATCTGCAAACATGTGCCCATTGCAGGTACAGCCCACACAAGGTGCTCAGTGATGGCACCAACACACATCCAGTGGCTGGTGCAGAGGAAGTTCATTTTGCAAATTCAGAAACTAATGTGATTTGAAGGTCGGTGACACACTGTGGCCAGAATTACTCGTACAATATTTAGAGGAAGAACAGTTGAGTTTAGTTTTAACTAGAAAATAGTTGAAAAATGTTTCTTTCCACTTTAAACCAGACCCCTTTATAGTAGATGCTAAATTATCAGCTTCTGGTTTACATCTCTTTAGCATAAGTATGAAATCCTGCCAAATGTTCAGGATACTTCAAGCAAATGCTGCAATTATTCTTTCTGAAATAAACACCTTCTTATGTTACAGTTTTTATATCGTCAATTTCTAGGAAGGACATTTAAATATAACAATTTATTTTGGACGTAATAAAATACGAGCTTTATTAATTTCATACTTGAGTATTCCACCAGGGTGAAAAATACTACAGTATGAACAATAATACAGCTAAGGAGTCCTGGAAAAAAATGTTAACTACTGAACCACTTAATATCTTTTTGCATCTTGGTTTTTCATCAGACGAATTGCTAAAGATAGCCAGAAGGTAGTGGGTGTGTATATCTTCAAAGTTAGGAAATAACTACTGAATTCACATGTGCTCTACAGAATTTGAGAGAAAGCAGGTTTGAGGGGCCCATATGTCCTTACTTGGTCAGGAATTGTATCCCATCTTGACAACCAACGAGCAGTCACAGCACAAAACCTCAAATAAAAGTCTGATTATGACCAGTTCTGAACACACTCAATTCCTGCTCTGAAGTGGAACCCAGGGCAGGCCGTGCTGCACAGGCACAGTCCAGCTTTACAAACGTGCAGACACGTGTAGGACTGACACTCCTGAGAACAACCAGGGGCGTCCTGCTGTGCTTCCTGCACCTCCTCACCGAGAGTTCTGCGCGCCTCGGCAGACCCTGCTGATCCCTTTTCAGGATGCTTCACATTCCTTCAGCAGTACTACAGACGTTCCACCCTCACCGAAGCGCTCTCTGATATGGTCCAAAAGTCTCATGGGGGTGCTAAACTCGGTGTTTCTCCGCAGCAGAGACAATATTACCAGAAAGCATTTTATTTGCATTAGAGGAGATGACGAAATTCACCGCCACAGCAACACTCGACCTCTGCAGCCCCACTGACCTGTCGAGAAGTCTGGCAGCAGATTTTTGTAACCTGACTGGGATAATTATGACTTAGGGCAGTCTTTCCATGGGAATAAGTAAATTATAGGAAAAACTAAGAGTAAGATTTTTTGGAATTCTGAACAAAGAAAGAAGGATTTGAAAGAAAATGGGACACAACCAACCCTAAGGGACTCCTCATTCTCCTAAGGACAGCTTTTACTTCTGATGAAACAGTAGTTATGGTTGTCCAGATCTGGCTCCAAAACTATATATTCCAAAGGTCTCCAGTTTTCAGTTGAATATAATTCATATTCTTAAAGAAATACAAGGCTTTTAACTGTTTAAAAATGGTTATGCTGCATATTTCCCATTAAATCAGCAGGATCCACACAGTTAAAAGCAGTGAACTCTTACAAAAACATAAAGGGAAATTGCTACCCTGAAATCCATACTTAGAATTTTCAATTATCTTTTCTTTCCTTTATACTATTTCTATTTCTTTGAAAGCTAATTGCTGACCTTTGTCTAAAGCTGAAAACAAATAAGCCCTAAATCATCCAGAACATGTAAAAACACTAGACTAAAATCTGAGCTCAGATTAAGGCTCACCTTTAAAACTCAGAAACAGGTGAGATATCGTGTCTTTATTCTAACAGTGCTTCCACAGGAGGGATTCCAATGGCATGTGAGTCATCTTTCTCCAGCACCTGCTTGAAATGGGCTTTCTGCTCTTATCCAGCACACACACTACACACAGCACTTGCTGATTAAGCTCCTGGATTGCTTTTGCTTTAGATGTCAAGGTTTGATCCTGGTTCTGTGGTGTTAATGTGGATTTAGATTTTGGATCTCAATGAGAGTAAGATCAGACTCCCTGCTACGGTAAGACTGGGAGCTAATCCCCAGGATCAAAATAAAGGAGCCACATTCCTAAGCTCAATCCAATTCCGCAGGTTTTATTTATTTTTCCATGTGGGCCATGGTGGACCCATTTACTGTTTCACATATGGGCCAGTTGGGATTTTTCCCCTCTCTCCTCATTCAGCAGGCCAGAGGGTTTATTTCAAGTCTATAAAAACTGGTTTTTTCCGTGTATTTGCTCAGCACTTATTTGCTGGTTCTCCAGTTCCGACTGAAAAATACAAATAACAATAATCCAGGAACAACTAGCAGCACACAGGAACTAAAAAGCACAAAATATTTGGAGTTTTATTGCAATGGCTTCCCTTGTCTCTTCTAGCATCAGGTGTAATTTCAGAAGACACTGCTGCTGGGGTATGTGCTGACCTACTGACAACAATCTGGGCAAAGCCAAATACGTGCTTTTTAACAGCTACCTGAACTAGGTAGGTATGTGCTACTGAAAGCAGCATTTATACAGCAACCTTAAAAGTCACATTGCAAAATGTCCAGTCTCATGGTCTCCCACTTCCCTGTACCTCTGTCCCTCTGTGCACTGGCCTTATGACTCACAGCTGCCTCTTCAGCTGACAGTGCCACTTCTCTGCATTGCTGAGCAGGTAGGTCTAAGGTCTCGTAACCTGCTTTTGAGACAGTGAGGCCTCGAGTTAATCACACACTTACTACTTCTGGACATCTCTTCTGCAGTTTGTATGCACTGGAGAAAACATACAAAGACACACAGTAAGCAGCCCATCCAAAGAATGGATCTCAAGAAAGTTAGTAATGAAATGGCCAACGTCGCCACACAGAAATTTCTTCAAGTAAGACAAGAGAGAGCAGGAAAGTAAAGAAGGAGGCTTCATATTACCTATAAGAGCCCCAGGTAAAACCAATCAAACTAAAGGGACGTGCAGACCGAAACAGTTGGTGCTGAAGACCCAGCACCCACACTGTACACACTGCAGGTGCTTCACTGAGACTAGCTCCAGCCTGATCCATGGACCGTATAGTCAGCAGCTGTTGGAGAATATCAGGTGCTTTTCTGGGACACGTCTTCTAGTTTAGCTTCATCAACACAAGTTGAATTTATCCTCTCCAAGGCCACTCCGTGATGTGAACTGATGAGCAGTGTGTTAGGACCTTGACGAAATTTGCTTTAAAAAACATACTCCTCATCCAAAGAGAAATGCTAATGTGTTAGCATTCTATCCTCACACACACACAGTTTTCATGCCAAATCAGTCCCAGTTCCCTCTCCTGGCTTTACACATAGTTGATTTTTTTTCCCTTCCTCTCCACATGTTTTTGACTCCATCTCCCACCACAGTTCCTTATCTAATCTCAGTCTTCTCCTCTTCCTATTTTCTTTGACTCAATGTATCTGCACAGCCAGTCCTCTGTCCTCCACCCACCTCTTCATATCTCTCTTTCTTTTTGAACTAAGGTCAAATCTTTCTGTTCAGCTAGTCTCATCTTGTTTTTCCCTCTCCTTATGTGATCTCCTCAGCCCTGGTCGTAAGTTTGAAGCTGTGACAAGTCAGAAGCTCTCCACAAAATCTCTTTTGAATGGCTGAATGTGAGGTAGGAGGCATTGTAGAGTTCAACCCATGATACCTATTCTACACTGCAGAAAGCAAGAGCAACCCCATGGAAAATTTTTAACAGCTCATTTCTGCTAATAATGTTAATTTATTCTAAGGATGCTGCACACGTGATCTGTACGCAGTCAGGACTTGTAACAAGCTAGAGAACACTTACAAGGATAAGTTTTCAGAAATGTCAGCTGTTAACATCCAAGAAACATCTACAGAAACTGCAAGAAAAGGTAGAGGGTTTTTTTGGTTTTTTAAAGGTTGTAGTAAAATATGTGTTGATGTTCACAGACATTGCAAAAAACCTGTCCACAACCAGAAGACCACTGGCTGCCAAATTTCAAATCCCTGATCTGTGATCAAGTCCAACAATGGGGAATGTTAAGACATATTAAAGAAAAAGTTTCAAGAATGTTTTGACAGTGGGAAAAAACATGTTTTTCTCTGCTGTGTCCTTGGAATATGCTGAGTTGTTCTGGCTGAATTTTCTCCAAAACATTTACCTGGCATGGAAAGTTTCTGACACGAGTGTTGAATTCTGGCAAAATAATCCATCATGTAAGGTGAAGTATCAGGCAGCCTTGACACTTGGGGTTGCTACCTCCATGTACATTGATTTCCAGGAGGGGAGAAAACGTGAGGCAGCAAGTTGTCACAAAGCTGATGACACTCAAGAGGGAGCTGAGTGTCCTAAAGAGGCTTCTCTTTAGATAAATGACCAAAGTGAAATCAGGTTTCTGGTTAAGTGTGCTTGGGGCTGATGATATACAAACATTTGACAAAAAGTGACCAATGGGAAGTTACACAAGTGCCATAGGACATAAAGCACACGGCAAGAGGAAATTCAAACAGTTACAAAGCCATTGACAGTAAAAACCTTTGTATGAAGCTTTTTAGCAAAAAGTTAAGAAAGGCAAAACTTGCAAGTATCTTGCAGTTTGGGAATTCAGTAAAATCAGATTAGGACAAGTCTGTGCCTTCAACTGCACTCCCTGTAAATTTCTGAACCAGCTTCTTTTCTTCTTCACTGGTATCAGAACCGGAACACTTTCCTACCGTTTCTTGCCAATGATGGTGCAGAAAGCAGAGATCAGGGCCCAATCCTACAGTTTTTCCATGTGCAAAAAGGGCAGTGGAGTTAATGGGAGTTCCATGCCTATAGCACTAGAAACATCAGGCCCACGATATCTCACTTCCCGATGGGACGGTACATTTTACAACCTATTACACTTTTTGTTTGAATATCATTAGTCAAACCTTTAATCATTTTACCAGAATGTCAGAATCTGGCTTGCTGGCAGAAGTTTAACTTGCTTTGTCTTTCAAAGGCAATTAAGTGTTAGTGGAAAAAATAAAGAACTTTTGAAATGACCGTTCATTTCATATTTGCAAAGCAGTAAGCTTCCCTTCAGTGCTGTTTAGCTTTCTGATCAAAGACATTCATTTAATGTAAAAACATATAAAAAAGATAATAAACCAAAGTGAGTCTTTTATGAGAAATCATTTGCTATCAATGCCTAAATTCCTTTGTCTAAAGTAAGGACTAAGATAACCAGGCACTTTTATTTTCCTCTATGCCTCTTTTTTATAATAAAATCTTTGGCTCTTGCTTCCCTTCCAGTACTTTAATTTGCTTCACTGAACAGTAAAATTCACATCCTGCTCACAAACTTAAGCTCCCTCTTAAATACACGTCTGTCATGTGTGGATATTTTACTTCCTAACACTAGTTCTGAAAGCTTCCAAATGACTATGGATCCCTTCACTAATACCTTAGGACAAAGAAAGGATGGCTTTATTTTCACACACAGGACAATTCCATGGAACTTCTTCCATAGTGGTGAACAACTTGACCCAAAAAAAAAAAAAGATTTTGGCACTGTCACAACACCAAGGAAAACATCAAATCTTCTGACTTTAGTAGCATGTGTACTGTTTGGCTTATGTCAGTGGTAATTAACTCACATCACCCACCCTCCTCCAGTGCAAGATAAAACCAGAACTTGGCATAACTGACATCTTTCCTCAGAATACTCTTTTTTGATCTTTAAATTTAAAGAAATCTTCAAGACCCACTGAATTAGGACAGAGGAAACAAAGAACCACAAGCATTCTTCAAAGCAATGGTGAACCTTCCACCAAAGGCTGCCAGTTGTGCTCAGCTCTTACCTGAGCCAGAATACCACAAGTGAAACTTTGCATACTGATACCCCTCCTCTTTTATATTTTCAATACTGTGGAGACCTATAGAGCTCCTCGCAGTAAGATGTTAACTGTTTTGAAAGAGAATGGCAAAATTTGAGCCAAATACACAAAAAAGACATGGAAGTATTACTCCCTTTCACTTTGTGCCTTTTGTACCATATAAGTAGTTAACTTGCCCCTGAAGTTCAAATGTCTTCAGACACCAAAAAAAAAATAAGAAAAGAAAAAGCCAAGTTAATTTGAAAAGCAGGCACTTTCACCCACAGGCCACAATTTCCATAAAACCATCTATAAGATGTTTCCATGATTTAAAAACATTGCTGCAGCATCACATATAGTGCAACATGAGGATACCCTCTAAAATAAGATGTGCATCCTGATGGTTATTCCTGATAGAAAGAAGTGAGTAGCTCTATTAAAAAAAAATGCATATCTCAAATTCTTTCCTAGCTATACCCTAATGTGTGGTATCCCTAATGGAATTTCAATAGGCTAATCTAGCACAGACTTTAGAATAAGTAGCTTTGTGAAACTGCGAACAAATACATAGTTAAAAGGTCACTCTGCAATATGCATGCTAATATACAAGCAGAAAACACAGTCAAGGATAAATTATCATAGGATCAATTTGCAACCTACTTTTTTCTGGTGAGACATGTGCCTTAGCTTGTCCCCTCACAAGCCTGCATGTTGAACCATCTCCTGCACAGATTCCGCAGTTGTCTTCCTTGGCATTGCTCCCAAGTTGTCGATCACAGCCTACTGCCTGCCAACATCAACACCACAGTCAGAAGGAGGGCAAAGCTGTAGTAGACATGCTCAGGTTTCTGGAATTTTATTTATTATGTTATCCTTTTGATTTTATGAGTTGGCCTCATTCTATCAAAGCATATCTTGCTATTTAGGATTTTAAAACCACACTGTCATTTCCAAGATTTCAATGATGAACCACAACAACTGATACATTAAGTTATTCAAGCATAGGAAATACATGAATCCGTTTCCCACTACTTATGTGAATGAATACCATTGAGCATTATTCTTTCCAACACAAGGGATAACTGTGTTATTTACAGTCTGTATTTCATCACCTGTTTAATTATGTCTGAGAAAGGATAAATGCAATAAAATAACCCAAGCCAAAAATTTAAGGGGCACTCAGTCTTCAGCTTCACAGACAAGGAGTTGTGGGCAGTGCTAATATTCTGGTGTCTTGGCCATTAAAAAATTACCTGGCACTCACATAGATCTATTTGCCAATCTCATCAAAGTCAATCACATATACATTTGCTAACCAGGTTTTAAAGAACTTGGATGATTCAGTTCTCACTTTCGATTTTTTTGGTTTATGAATGTGAGACCCAATCTATAAAACTTTCTAATGATTATTATAAAATCACCCAAACTTCAACACTGCCAAAAATTTGAAAAGCAAAGTTTTTGAAGAACTGTCAACTGAAAACTCTCCAAATTATAATGAAAATATTTTTCCAGGTTTTTGCTCTTCTTCATGTCAGTCACTACACGAGAAGGATAAGAATGAGAAGACAAAAAAGAATAGACAAAACTGACTAAAAGCACCTTCCTGAGGAATGGAAGATAAATATTTGGCCTCACCTACTTTACTCTCCACCATTTCATAGAAGAAATTTTCAGGAAGTACTAAATGCTGAGCAATGTGGTAAAAAGCTCATCTCCAGCTGCAAGTTTCCTCAAGTCAGCCTATATGGCTCTTACATCCACATATTCCTGAGAAGGGCAGCTAATTTGTCATGGATGTGTATATTTAACCAAACTCCAAACTGACAAACGGAGAGAAAGCACTCTGGAAACTCACAGTTATAAGCAGTGCTAGAATTCTGAAACCGGCCAGCACACGCCTCTTCCTATATAAAAATGCTTGGAAAGGGCAGTCTGAGCTGCCAAGATCCACTGAATCTGTGCTGTGCCAAAACTGACACACGACCCCCTTGGAGAGACGAGGATCGAGTCCACACTTAAGAGGCAGGGTTGGGTCTTCCAGTCTGAGTTAACACACACACACAGACACACACAAATCATGCACATCCACTGCCAAACACAGAGAAATGTAATCTCAAAGTTTCACGTGTCTGTAGAAAAGGAAACAAAGCAGCCCCACCTCCCACTTCTGCCCCGTTTCCTTATTTTCCCAATTCCCTACATCCTGCGCTCCCTTGAGAGGAGGATATTAAGAAGGACAGTTCATGGCATTTCAGTTGAGAGACACTGCCTTACTCAGGGCTTCAGATTTACCATAGAAATCTACATCAGCAGCTGGAAATTATTTTATTCCTGCAAATGAAGGGGATCTTCATCCTATGCAGCCCAGCAAAGAATTCATTTCAAAAATAAATAAGCAGCCTAACAATAAATAATTCTAACAAAAACTTAGTTGTAAAAACTGAGTAAATTAACACACGTGTGTGAATTCAGACCACCTCAGAACAGGTGCTTATTTACCATGTAGAAGCTATGTGGGTACACTGGTACACTGTACTATAATTTAGGCTTGGATTCAATATTTTCACTTGAAGTTGTTTTTAGCATTAGCTCTGGGTTCATCATTAGAAGATTAGAAAAAGGTTGTAAATAAATGACTGTAAACAAGCCTATCTTCCCATTTTATCCCCAATTAGCACTGAGAAATGAATGAAACACCGTTTGAGAAATAGAAACTGATGGGGCCATTGTGTCAATCAGGAAACAGAGGAAATTTCAAGGGATATATATATTAACACAGTGCTCAACACATTGACCTCAGCACTGACAACTCTCTCAGTTCCTACCTCCACAAGAGACTTTGGGTTTGCCCTTTGAAAACTTCCTGTGCTTTTCCATTCCAATCTGTGAAACGGGTCTAAGTGCAGATCCCCACTTCACAGGGACGCTGCATGAATAAATCTCCTAAAGTTTCTGAAAAATTAAGATGGTGCAATGATGAGGACCATACCTCATCACCTGGTTGAGAGAATCTATATTTCTCTTGGGTAGATTTTTGAAGTAATTACCCCCTTCCACTGCTTCTCCTGCCCTTATGCACACAAAGATACTACTAGCACATGAAGGTAAATTGTTAAATTACTGCAATCTCTCCCCAGATCTCTCAAGCACACTTCCATTTCATGCTTTAATCTCATTTTCTAATTATTAAAAACCTGTTTATTCATTCATCAATTAATTTCAAAGGAAAAATTAAGCTGCATGCTGTGATACTCCGTGTGAAAAAGCACTACTTTTGTTAGTTTAAGCTGTTGCATATTTTTAGACTTCAGATCCTGCAAGTCTTTGTTGGGAGGAGGGCATTGGGCAAGCAGAGCACTTGCAAGACCAGCCCATTTGGAGTCCAACATGATAATAACAAACATCCTTACTGAGCTCTTACACACAGTCCCTACAAAAACAAACTCTCATTGCACGTAACAAAAATTACACAACTGTGCAAACACAAAGCACTCTCGTGTCCAAAGCGGAATGAAAGAAAAAGGATAACCAGCACAGCAGCATACTTTAGAGGACCGTTTCATAAAGTATTATTGCTTATTTTTTAATAATACACAAATGCCACAGAAATAAAACAGGAGTGCTAACTGCAAGGGACTTGGATGTGGGAAAAGCTTTACAGCTCCCCTGACAGCAAAGGTGGTGTGTTCAGCAAGATGCATTCCCCCTGTGTGGACTTCCTTCCCAGACTGTGTTTACATCAACTGTCATGAATATGAGTATCAGGCAATGATAACCTGGAACACGATTTAGAAAACAACTCAAATTATTGCCACATTTTTGACCTGAAGTAAGCACAGAATTTCAGATTTTGTTTAACTTGAAGCACCTAAAAATTCTGCAGGTTTTCATGTGACAAGCATGAAATTTAGAGCTAATTCAGGAATGGTGTGAATACCAGGAGGGGGTATGTTTCAAACCTGAGTGTTCAGAGCTAGCCTTTTTTATCTGATCGAAAATCCTTGGTAGGGTATTTCTCAGATGAGCTGGACAGCCACAGATCTCACCAAAACAGGAGCAAGCTGCAAGGTACAGCTTTGGAAACTGGGTCTCCAACACATACAGTATTGTGACACCAAAACATTATGAATTTAAGATATTCATATTTTAGCCAATAACTACTGGGAAAACATAGTGTTTAATGAAACATTTTGAAGACAGTACATTTGTATTTGCAAACAAAGCTTCAACAAGGACAAGAAAATGATAAATGACAACAACCTTCCCCTGCTCACACAGCACCTCAGCCAGCCAAAGACTGATGATTTTCACAATTAAGGCATTTGTTAGGGTTAATTTACCTCACATTGCTCACTGTTTACAGAGCAAAGGGATCAACTATAAATATTACAGGCAGACTGGGAAAACATCTGCAGGCTTTCAGGGCATAGTCAGAAATTATATTAGGTGATCTTAACATAGGCTGAATAAATGAAACAAATGATAATACAAACTGTGTAATGGAAGGGTTGGGACCCTGTGAATTTAAGAAATCTGTAATTATAAATACCATCATTCCAAAAAATGTTACAGGCACTGTAACGACTAGGTTGTAAGTGAGCTCCTCAAACAGCAGGGACCATACTGAACAACATGTAACAAAATAAATAACAAGGAGAAATTTAATATACAAAGAGCATTAAGGAAACGGGCACTTTGTGCATTTAAAAAGCTGTCCATGATGGGCTATCTATGAAATTGGATACGGCAAGATTATTTTCAGAAACAGGTGTCTGATCCATTATTATTTTTGAACAGAACCTGAACACGTTATTTGTCTATGTTCTTATAAAGGGCAAAAAAATTAAAAAGGAGAATACTGTTTTTTCTCACAAGCAGCTTGGATAGAAAGCATCTGGTTAAGCAGTGAACAAAATGCTTGTCTGCTTCAGTGAACTTCTCAATGTTATCATGGCAGTGCTATTGTGAAAGACAATACTGAAGGGTGTTAAATGCTTTGTAGCATGCTTAGAATAGTTCATGCAGGTTCAGAAAGGCAAAGGAAGAGCAAAGGGTCAGGGTACAAAATACAGCAATATAGATGAAAGACAAGAATGAAATTGCTGCTGATATGGTAGAAGTGACTATGGAACATTACAAATAGTTTTGCAAATATGAATCCAAAACAATCACTCAGAAGCTCCCACAGCTGTTTCTTTAGGTCATATTCACTTTGTAGGGTTCCAGCTGAGGAATTAGACTTAAACAAAGAAATTAATGTACCACATTAATTTCGATTTGTGAAGGTTCGAGTATAATCTGTTAAATTCAAGGGTCTCCCTTTCTTAAGATGTTTATAATTAACTATGATGAGAAAATGGACAGGGCTAAAGGAGACAGAACTTTAACTGGGATTCGAATACGGCAAGAAAGCACTACAGTGGAAAGCACAGAAAATCCCAGCCCTTCCTTCAGACTTCTCTTAAACATGAGTACAAACAGGGACCGGAACTGCCAATGCAGAGTCCGATGCAGGGTCAGGTTTTTAAATTTCAGCTTTTGCTTGTTTAGACCATTGCTTTAGCCCTCCTGACCCGTGCTGTTACCTCAACTGAGCACTCACTCGCAGCTGCAGGCACTCCCAAAATAGGCACAGTACCATTTTCTTGTGGAACTCATTCCACAGAAGTGAGTTGCCAATTATAAAAATGTAACATTTCAATTACTAAACAATGTTTCTGGGATGCTAACGACCCAAGATGATATACCTCAAATAAAGAAGCAGAAGATACGCCTACCCCTTACAAAACAAAAATATTTGTTTGAAACGTGATTAAACGCAGACATCTGTGCATAACAAGCACCATCTAAGTGTTAAGTGTCATTGTTATTGTCAAAAGCATGATGTTGTATACAGCAATATAGATAATTATATACAATATTTTTCCTTCAAAATGGGCTTCCCCTTTCTAGGGTCCTCTGGAGCCAAAGACCCAGGTACAGCCAGAAAAAACAAACACGCTGAGTTCTGCTAACAGAAGTGGCCACAAAAGAATAAATCACTGCTGTTTTTATTTGTGACAGATACATAAATTCTATGAGACATTAAAACTGAAGTTGCACTAGTGCCATTATTTCTCTACCTACCGTGTCTTAGACTAAGCTCTTTAGCAGACACACCATTTCAATATTCAGCAACGTATATGTTAAGTATTAAATAATTTTCTACTTTGACTAATAAATGTTATTGATAGAGATTCTCAGTTATCAGTGGTCCCATTAAAATGATAAGCTAAGTTTTGCAGTGTTCTGTGTTTACTTGAGGGACTGGCAGCTCAGGATCAGGGAGCGATGCCCTCTATTACTGTGATTTGGTTTAATAAAATGAAAACAGAAAATAAATTCAACAACCTCTCGATATGACATAATTACCATCTGTCTAGAGTTGCTGAGCAAACTCTCTCAATGCTCAGGAAAACCCACTTAAAGGCTACTCTGGGTATATTTACATCTGTGCGCTTCCATTGCCCTGGCTATTTCCAAGGATGCACAATCACGTGTACTCATGGAGTAACCTGCTAGCGGGATTTTAACACAAACATACAGATGGCATTTACTGAAACTCAGCTGAAGCAGGAAACCCAGCAAATCATTTATGGGGAAGTGCCCAGTGTGCTTAAAATGTCAAAGAAATACTGTATTTCTGCTGAGCGAGGAACTGCACTGCAGAATGCACAGATGGAGATGATAATTACACTTCTTCACAAGAACGTGATAGAATCGTTACACAGGAGATCCTTTCCCTCAAGGGCTGAACAGTCTGTAATTATCCCAGTATATGTTGCCCGGTGGTTTTTATCTTAAAATTGGCAACAGATCTGTTAGAGCAATACCTCAGTAAGGGAATCCTGTGTTGGCTGGACCACAGATCTGCTGAAGGGTGGCAAAGGTTTTGTGGCCTATGTGCAAGTGGGTTTCCACTGTCTTTAAAATCTCTCAAGATGTGCAAAATATAGAATAAAAGTAGACTATTACACTAAAGAGATCCAGTGAAGTGCTCTGACTGCTTTGCCACCAGGATGGCAGTATTTGGGCTTTTATAACCCAATTATATATTTCAGCCTTACAAGAGATGAGAACTAAGATAAAAACAGAACAAAAACATCTACATACTTCTAAAGGTTATCGGCATTGCACAAAATATAAGATAACCTCAGAATTACTTCTGGCAGAAATACCTTGTCCAAGTCTTGTGACTTGACTAAGAAAGCACATGTTTTATTTCAACATTTACTAGTAAAAGAAGAAAATAGTGAAAAAACACTTACATGCTCAAAAAGATAAATCTCTATTGCAGTTTATTAGAATCACTCAATAGGGAAAATTAAAATCCTCAGGATGTTACTCAGAGAACAGGGATTTCTGTTTCCAAAAGCAGAGACACAGTGCAAAATCCCAAACTCAGAGAAATGAAGGCTGTGTTTAACTGCACGGTTGCATGTGCTATCACAGTACAGATCTCACTGCATCAATGTCAGCTCTTTGCTGCATTTTGGCCTGCTCTACTTGTCTTAGCACGGAATCACAGCACAAGCAGATGTCAGCAATGTCTGTACCTGCACAACAAATAATTAATTTTAAACACGGCTCTGGGAATTAATGGTCATAAAACCATGAGTAAAAAAACCTGACGTGAAAATCCTGCAATTAGTATTTTCCATGTGTCTTTCTTGCTGTAAAACCTTGCTGCCATTCAAAGCCCATCTATTCATTATTTTGCAATCTCTGCTCACATCCTTTGCTTTGTGACAACTTCAGCTTGCACTTTCTTTCGACACAAAATAAATGTGTCCCCTGAGAGAATATAAAGAAAAAACTCCCACTGTCTCTTTCCCATGCTCATCATCCACAAGTAATTGATTCTGACAAGCAGAGGGAGAGATCCCAAAGCATCCCTCCAATTAAGCAAGTAACCTCTTTCTTTCCTTTTTTTTTATTTACTTTTAAAAGTAGTGTGAATCTTAGCTTTCAAGCACTGCTTTCAAACTCTGGTTTATCCTCACTGAAGATTTATCTCAGTCTGAGTCATGATTTTGTCCTCACATGGTCCTGTCTCGTAACTCTACAGTTATGTCTGAGCTAACAAAGGCCTGATTGTGGTAGAGAGTTCTCACATCTCTGGAATCAAACCAGCACAGGGCAGAATTGGCCCAGACAAGCTGACACAGGCTTCAGCATGTGTTAATAAACTGAATCCAGCCCCTTCAGGGACCTTGTGGATGTGCTCAGGACCAACAGCGAGCGTCCCAGCCCATCCCTTCACAGCAATTGAAGCCACAATCCCAGCTGCCAAGATGAACCAGCAGTACTGGTGGTGGGAGTAAGAAAACTTCCTCTCTGTGAGGATTTTTGGTTGCTCACAGATAAGAAATCAGGAAGTAAAGACAAAGTGTGTCAAAATGCAAACCTCCAAACGGAGGTGTAAAGTAAGTCAGAATGATGGGCATGAGGAGGCACTCCATGATGTTCAAATTCCTGAGCCATCCATAGAGAGGAAAAGAATGTAAAGCAGTAAAAAAAAAAAAAAAAAAACCTAAACCAGAAAATAAAAAAAATATAGTGCATAAAATTCACTGCATACTAAAGGGCTCCTAAAAAGACTTTCCACATATTTCTGCTAACATTTTATATCTGAAGGCAGAAGGCTAAAGAGTGTTCCACAGCTCTGTAAATCCACTTCCATCAAATAAAACAGCATTTCCAAAACCTTTAACTCTTACTACAGGATCTGTCACATGCTAGAGGAGCTAAGAGATTATGGGACCACCCAGTAGGAGCAAGTACCTTTCCCACATGGTCTCCATTTTAAACAACACACATACACACAGTCAGAGGATAGGACACAAACTCCCACTGGACTTCTTGCTTGTGAGAGTGCTTTTGAAAAAGGAATCAATATGTAGAATCAGATTACTTGGCCCCTTTTCTGGCTGGTGCCAGCCAAGTCTGCCTTGCTTGGTGAAGTTAGCACTGGGGAATTTGAAGGTTGTTAAGGCTCTAGTTCAGGATGACACCCAAATAGTGAGTTTTTCTGCTGTCACTGCTCACATGATTTAGGACCTTGCTAGTCTGGGAAGTAAAGTCACATTTGTACAAAGCTCACTTAAACAAAACAAAACTTGGCAGAGAGAATCACTTATGAAAAGAGAAATATAGAAAGAAACTGGAGATCAGAAAAAATTCATTACTCATCTGACAAGAAAGGATAAACTTACACAGTAAGAAATCCCTGTAGAGAATACTTCTCCATAAGAAACAGTAGGAGAGAGAATGAAGACCTGAAAAGAAACATCAGTTTCTAGCAGCACTGGGCAGCTGCAAAATCCAAACAAGCGATTCCAAAGACCACTTCAGTGTCTGGGAGTATCCCACTATTACCAGCAGTAAAACCACACCTCTGAGTTGTCATTGCAAGGCAACCACTACATCAAGGTGGACAGTGACATTAAAAGAGGGGCAAGTGCAGCCCTTGAAGGGCAGCCACACGACCTGCTGGCTTGGACAGTGCAAAGAGATTCTGTCCGGCAAGGAAACCAACCTAGTGAGGCTACGGGGGAGATGACACTGACAGGTCACATAGGGTGTGGTAACCCAAACTTAGCTCCACCCCACCCTCCAGTGGGACTTCTGGAAAGCCATCAACATCTCCCAGCTGAACTGCAGCTGGAGCTCCCGCTGTCCCCGGTTTTATGACCTATGCCACATGTATGCGCTTGTGTCAAGATGTTCATACGCAGCTCCGAGAGCCAGAAAGTTTTGTTGGATCTACATGAGTTATTCCCACAGTCTTTCTGGACTGGGTCCAGCCTCCCAGCTCTGGTGCAGTAACATGTAGTACAGGTGTCTATGTAGGGATTCCTCCATGCGCCAAAACATACTTTACTCTGTGCATTTGTTAATTGGTGACACCCAAGAAAGAATGCCAGGTTTGCTATAAAGACTGGCTTGCCACAGAGCTACCTCAAAATCAGTTCTGCCTATGAATCACTTACTCAAAGCTTAAAGGCAAAAAAGGACAAAATGGTAACACAGACATTTTTTTCCTACTATTTAAATATTAAAAGAAGACCGTGAATATTTGTTTTGGAAAATAATGTGCTTTTTTAACAAAAATTAACTACTCAGACTAACATGTGTTAGAAACACAGCTTCATGTCTGCAGTAACACTGGATGGAAAGGAAACATTCCTTTCTAAGTCCCTGCACACCAAATATCCTGTGCATCTTGGGCAGTCTTTGCACGTTTACAGGCAAGAAAAGCTATCTCTGGGAACTGAAAGAGAAAATACACAAAACGTCTTGAACAACCACTTTGAGAAAACAACTCACAGAAAAAATGGAGTCAAGATTCAGAAGAAATTAGTAATCTGCTATAATTTTAACGCGTGAGCAAAGCTTATTAAAAAAAAAAGTGCAACAGTCCTCCAAGAGCTTTCAGAAACTGTTTTCAATGAAAACTCTGACAGATATTTACATCAAGTGTAAGAGTTCTTTGGTGGTGAGTGATACCTACTCGCCATATGATGACATGTGACAGAAGAGAACTAGCATGGCAGAAGTTGATGGCACTCCACTTGACATGTGGGATGTGTTTTGATGTCAGCTAAATTTATGCCATATGCTACAGAGTAGTGTCTGCCTTTTTTGGAACACAAGCAACTTGCTGACACTAAATGGAAAGTTCACTGCAGGATTTACATCATCTTTGACCTAATTGTGACAGCCTAGGACAGAACTACTCAGGCTGCTCCTTAGGACTCCAGATTTTTTGGGTGATGCGTGTATTTACTGTCCAAACACATTACTCCATATTAGGAAAATTATCACTGTAACCATTTCAGGTACTGGCACAAGTAATACCCCATTCTGCATTCTGGTAGAAAAAAAGCAGGTTTGCACGAATTAAAACCAAAACCCAAGGAGAGGCAGGGCCCCAAAGCGGGAGGAGGAACCGGGTAAATGTTGCCCACACATGTGTCTGACATGCAGATGTTTTTGAATGTCTCCACCCACATCCAGATGGGCACAGCAGGAACATATTATCTGAAAAAATGTTTGGGGAGTTGTGCAGAAACTAGAAAAAAATATCAGAAGTGTGAAAATCCTCCTGGCAGTGCAGTTCTGACCTGTCCCCATTTAACACAACAGCCCCAGATATTTGTGCTGGTAACAGAACCAGGGCAGTAGCAACTCAAACATGATCCAATGGTTTGACTGAGTTAAGCCTCAAGCAACTCCAAAATATCTAATTAACATTCACAAGTTCCCTGCTCCACCATCTTCAGATTTCACTTCTTGTAAAGCCTCACACCTCCTGTCCAGAGAGCAGCTTTGTCATCTCCCAATTTTCTTTGACAGAGCTTATTCAGTTTGATTTTGGTGACAAGAATCAAAACTGAAGCTGGACAACAGGAACTCACCATGCTTGTAAATTCACATGCTGCCAAGGTGAGAGTCTGAACAAGAGGCAGAATTAGTGATGCAGCCCTACCTTACCAAGAACCAGAACAGAAATGAAAGTGAAATCATGCTGGGGAGGAGGGGACGTTGAGTCAACTTTGAGACAATAAATGAGTAAAACCAGCACCACTGTCCTTATACCAGCTCTTTGGTGCTCCCAGGCATAAAAGTGAAGATACCCACATCAGCACTATGATGTGCTCATTTAGATGAGTTAACTGTAAAAACACTTGCCAAGTTCATTGCAGGCTGTGCCAATTATATGTCAGAACCCAACAGACATATCTTACAGCAACAATTGTGGAGAATCACGACTTTACTGTCTCACTTTTAGCAGCAGTTGACTAAATAACTGTATTTTTTCAGAAAATATTAGACGTCAATTTGTTTTCTTTATCTGCTCAAACAGGAGTAGCACAAAGCTCTGTGTCAGGTTCTAATCAAGTCCCTGCCTCCCACAGCCACTTTCAGAAGAAACTTCTCACTCTGACCCCAAAAGAATTTGCAAAGAGAAAAAGGTTTTTCAAATGACCTTTCATTTCAAGTCATTGAATTTGAATTCAAATTTTTACCTCGATAAAATTATCCAGCACTAAATTATCAAATATATACTTTTAAAAGCAGACATTTTCAATAGCTGGTGATTTTAAGAAAGTAAAGTGAAGACACCTGTTCATGATTTTAAATGATAAATGAATTAAGTTGCATAGCACAGGACACATTCTAAACATGTTTGTTGGGTTTTTTTCCCCTGAAGATGTTATCTCACATTGAAAAAGATTTTTTTGAAATTAGAAGAAATAACGAAAAAAAATGGGAGGAGAAAGGAAATTGATTCTCGTCAACAATGTAAGTATTCCAGTTCCTGTCTATGGAATGATTAATTTCTTCCTCCACTACTTCATTCATTCTAAAAATGGATTATTTAAATTTCCAAGCATTTGATATCAGATATACATATGAATTCTACAAAATGCTGAGGAGAGATACTAAAGCCATTAAAATATACCTCTCAATTGTTCTTCACAAAATTGGATCCATTCTAGGCATAGTGAATTTTATGCCATGTGTGAAAGATGGTAGGTTTCTGTGGTCGCTGTGGGAGATGCACTGGAAAACCCTCAGCACTCTGGGCAAGAGTCTCCCAAGCCTTTGAAAATCCCAGAGCTCCATCAGATCCTTCATGACACTCACATTGCCGTGGGCACAGACAGCAAAGGCTGCTGCAGATGTACCCAGAAGAGGCTGTGACACTCTCCTGGGTGAAAGCTTCTACCAGGAGAAGACACATCACTAAGAACATTGCAAAAGAAATATATAATTTGCAAGTGTTTCCAGAGGTTTACCCTACTTTAAAGTACTATCAACAAATGCAGTCTCTCTGTAAGGAATTCTTCTGTTCCAGAGGCAGCAGATGCGCCGTGTGTTGACGCGACTGGTATTGAAGCTGCAGTACACATGGAAGTCACATAAAACCCACAGCAAGGTCCAGATCATATATTAATGTTGCTATAATCCATCCACCAGTCTTCTGCCAAATGTGTCAGATTTTCCCCTATAACAGAGCTATTTCTCTCACTGGGCCATATCCTGCATTTTTGAGTCGTGCACAGTTCAGACATTTGACAGAGCAACAACCACTTGCAGAGAAAGAAAACTAATTGCAATAACATATCCATTCTCTATAAACTGCTCCGTTCATGGAATGAGACTGCAATATTGCTTTGCCAATGAGACACGGGCAAAGCTGGCAAGCCTCAAATATCTCTCCGCTTTTACACCAACTGCGTAAAGTCAATAACATAGTTCTAGTAAATAATAAATGCACCTAGAAATATACACTCCCAGTAAAAAGATAAGTCAATTTGTTCAATTACAACATATACTCACCCACCCCATAAAAGAAGACAGACATATACACTCACACCTGCCGTTCTGGGCTGGATCCACAAAACATCCCATTTTCTCTTTAACAGAGTTCACATAAGACTCAGAGAAGGAATTAAATGAAATGGAAGGCTATGCAATTCCATCACACCCTGACAGACATACTAAAGGTTAGAAAGCTATAGCCACAGAAATCAATTTAATTTTTACATGCATAAATAGAAGTGAATGAATTTTGTTGACCTTTTATTTATACATAAAAATATCCATGGCTAAAGCAGTCAGGAAGTTCTGTGTGCAGGAAAAGGTAAGTAATCTACAATCCATTTGGCAGTACTGGCAGTTATGTCCAAAGTAAACAAATACATAAAGATGAAAAATAACCCCCGAGCACCCACTCATGAGCAAAGTGCCCCACAACCAAGGTCATGTTTCAATTTATACCACGAACATACCTGGCATATTCCACTGATGCACATATCCAAGGATTCAATATTGCAACGAGTACCATCTAGCACTTTTGGGGCAAGCTCCACAACCAAATTCTTTCCCAGAGCTTGACATTTCAGGGCACACGGTGCAGTAGGATCATTATACACAGGGATCCACTCATAGAAGTGTCCCTGGTATTTGACATCATTGTAGGCTGAGCACTGTTGTGCTCTGAAGTCACCTACATCTGAAGGGCAGTCCTGGAAAAAAGCAAAAGAAACGTTTTTTAAAAAGAAAGGAATACTCTGCATTTGCAGTAGAGTTATCTGATGAATTACACAGAAGCTATTCAGGCAGGCTTGATTCAAGAACAGATCTACTATGACAAATATGCCACATTGCAAAGCTTTGCTGTGTATATTAAAACAATTTATGTTGCTTAGTCCACAGTTTGCAGTGCAAGTACAGAGTATGACACACATTCCAGTAGTAACAACATAATCGATATGAAAGGATCATTCCAAATGCTAATTCTTCTGACACTATGTAGTACAGATAAAGTCTGGTTCTGTAATAAGAATTAGCTTCTAAAGAAATCTATGTATTTTAAGTGACTATAATAAGATGTCTCATATTTAATTTTTCTCTTTTCAAGAGCTTTTCTCACTAAAGGAATTCTGAGGGTTTTATACTCGTTCATCAGTGCATATGCCAGAGTAATGAAAGAGGTACTAATGCTACTTATAAATAAAAAAATAAAAATTTTTCTAATTAATTGTTCATTATTGCTTGGAAAAGGGACAAGAGCATTAGGAGGAGATACCAGAACTTTCAGTGCTTAGTCCTTTAGTCTAATTACAAAACACTTTCATCTCATGGAAGCAGTAAGGCTTACTTGCTTGAAATAAAATCTACTTCAAATTGGAAACTACTGATTATACACTTCCTGTTCTAATGAGATGGCCCCTCACCTTTTCCCCCACAGCACCTCAGCACACGCAGCTGAAAGACCAGATATGAGAACCATTTGAAAGAAAATTGTCTAAAATATTTTTTCTACATAGAGTATTGCACCCAAACAATGATGTTAATGTTAAACTATGATGACAGGAATGAAGATGAATACTGATTGATTTGAAAACAACTTTGGTAAAGTACTGGCAAAGGACTTGGTGTGTCAAACAATTCCTCACTACAGTCTTCATTTGAAAGTGTGTCCAGCATCAAAGAGTCCATACGCCAGACTGAAAGGATATTCTTCCAAGAATTCCAACTGCACATACAAGCCAGATGTGAGGCTGATTTTAACAAAGTTTTGTTTTCATTGGATTGAAGACTGAAAGATTGTGATGTGTCAGCCGAACTCATGGAACTTATCAGTAAGTATTAGTTAACAACAATGATCCCAAACACGGCTTCAACCTTATCAGCGAACTGAACCTTCCCTGAAAAAAAGCTCATGAAATAGTAAGTGCATTACACAGGATTGAGATTAAAACATGCAAGAGAAAAGTTTGGGGTTCAGTCCAGCGCCCCAACAATATTGTTCTGATGCTTAGTTTGGGTGGTTTTTTTCACCATAGCAAAGATTAACCTAGAGCGGTCTCTGACTTTGTCACAGTCTATATAAAAGACCTTCTAACAATCAGTATTTTATCTTCTGACCAACAAGTGGAGTTTTTGCAGCTGAGTGAATTTCAACAATTCACTGAGCTTTCCCAGCAACACTTTGCAACTCTGTCTAGTGCTACACCTTACAGTGAGAATAACTAAGAATGATACTAATAAATCTTCTATCATTATTAATCTGGGATAATGTTAGTTTGAGCCATATTTTTTTAAACTATACAGTGATGGAATAAGACAGAGAAATTACAGTTACTATAATTCTTTGAGTGTTTTACCTCAGCAAAATCCCACAAGTGAGAGCTTCTGAAAACATCAAGCAAATACTGAGAGAAGCCACACATATTTACTGTGGTGTCACTCTCAAGAAATTCACCAAGTTTGCACTGGTGTAAATGAGTGCAGAATTTGGCTCTGACTTATCTGTCACCTCTCATTTTCCACAACAGCAAGTCTAAAAAGCAGAGAGGAGTTCAGAGTTCATATGGATGCCACATGGTTCCCTTCCACCAATGCAAATAGAAGAGCAGCTAAGGATAAAAACAATAAGTGGAAGTTACATTCAGGTAAAGTGGTATCAATATTTCAGAGTGGAGTTATTCAGCCATGCATAGCTACATTTTCATCACAAAGAATTAAAGAGTGATCTGTAAAACAGGCCCAGTGATGGCCTTCAGCTGAGCTTTGACAGGCTGTTGTTCCAATCCATTATCACTGGGTGTTGATGCAATGCCAAGACACAAACACCACAATGTCAGGATGTCAATCCATGGTTACTGTATGTTTCTCATTGATTCAACACAATGCAGCTCCTTCCTCCCACCCACTTCCTGGCTGTTTGAGAGCAAGTGACAATTCTCATCTCCCTATTCTCTTCTGGCATCTTCAAAGAACCCAAAGCTATTCTGGCAGCTCCGTTCACATGCCAGCTCCACCTGCTTTATGTTCGAGCTCTGTTCAAAAGCAGGAGCATAAAAAGAGCATCACAGAGGGATATCAAAGGGCTGAAATTATTATCATTTGCATTATATCAGAATTTGGATGGCAACCAAGTTCAGATCCCAGTCTTCCTGGGAACAATAAATATTTGTATAAAGAAAGGATTTTAAACAGAAAGACAACTAAGCACAGAAAGGAATGTAATCAAGACGAGAAGTGGACTTGCAAACATCAGTTTAATTCCATTAGGGTGGGTCAGAAAAGTGAGAGGGTGTTTAAAAAATAGAAAGGAAAAGGTAGAGGAAATATGTGAGAGGTAGGCAAGGATGAAACATGTCCAGGAAGTGGGCAAGGTCAAACAATCAGACAATGATACATGGGCCTCAACCCTCATCCTGTTTGTGCATCTTTTTGTTCTTAATCTATTTCAGACATCAAGTCATTCCACCATTCCCTCTTTCCTCTCAGTATTCCACATCTTTTCTTATTTGTTAAATATTTTTGCTACTCGATTGAGGATTTGTTCAGATTTTCTTCATTTCAGCAATAGCTTTTGTTTTACACTCAATTCAATGAACCATGGCCAGGACATTCTCAGGTTCATACACTACTGCATAAGGAGCTGAAGACATATCTATGAGTTCTAAGACATGGAAATGTTGGCAAAAATAATCGCATCCAGACCTTGCAGTGGAATTAAGTGTATTTATGACATGACTTATGAATACATTAGACAGACAGATCTGAAAATGATGCTTGAGACATGACTACCATGCAGATTAAAAACACACACACATATATATTCCCATTCGTTTTGTGATAGATGATTGAAAACTACAGCATTCAAGGACTGGCTTCTTATGAAATGTATCTTTGAGTTTTGGCAGTGACCACTGTCAGCCTTTGAAAACAAAGCTAACCTGGGAAATCTGTATCTTTGTAGGCAATGTTCATGTACAAAATATGAAGGTTGCATAAGACCCCATGACTCTTGCCAACAATTACTCCACTGAAAAAAGCACAATAGAGAAGGCAAGAAAATTCTCAGTAAAAATGATGACACCAAAGAAAGTCTAGCCCTTTGTCTAGTTTTATTCTTTGAATCTCATTTTGTTGAAACCCATCCAAAACTGATGAAGTCATTGTTTTGTTTTCTTTCTGAAATTAGCTTCAGGTTCTGTGTTTTTCCTAGACAATTTTCAGGTCACTTCTAAGTAAACTCAAGATACCTGAGCTAGAAACCACCCCTGCCAAGGGAGCCATACGGTGCATCAGCATTATAAATATAAAATAAATAAATGAACAGATTAGAAACTATGTAACTCCAGGTGAAATATTATAGTCTAAAGCAGACACAGTTCAGCCAAGTTTTTCTGAATAGAATAAGTTAACTGGTTAGGTGGATGCTGGGACAATTATAGATGAATATGTTGAACAAGTGTGAGCGTTATCTACACATAATAAATGTTTATAATGGAATTAAACATAGCGATATCTTTTACAAAACAGTGTTTTTTCTTACTATAGAGGAATCACTCTGGCAAATGTAAAAGCGACTTTTTGGCACATAAGAATGTGAAATTTATGGGGAAATGGCCCAAATAACTTGTTCTGTGAATAGGGCCCTAAAGGATTAACTTAAACACTTCCACATAGTGCACATCATAGCATTAGAATGTACCACTACATACAAAAATTGAGATATAAAAAAAGGGGTGCAAGAAAGATTAAAAATCTCACTGAACAACATACAATGAATAGTCTATTTCTCCAAAGTTTCTGTCGGCTGAAAGCAGTTTTAGGAAATCACGCATCTGGCACCTCAGTTATGACAGAACGATAAGCAGGCTATACATATGCCTTAATCTCAGCAATTATTTTGTTGCTAAGACCTTGAATTAATTTTTTGATTGAAATATCACTAATATTATTCTGGAACCACGCTTGAGTTCAACAAACTCACTACTATTCTATTACAAATCCAGATGAAACCAATTTTCTGGTAAAATGATTCTTGTTCTTTTCATTAGAATGACACACATATTAAGCTGTGCTTCATTTGTACTCCCCAATATAGATGTTAGTGGTGTAATGTATCATGTAGCAAAATTACATTTGCAGACAGCTTTACACCGTGTATTTATACTGAATGTCTCATGTGGTTACCAATAATACCTACTAATATGGAAAGAAGCTAGTATAAACTCGTAATTTTCAAACTAAAATTTTACTCCTAGAGTGAGAAGCACTCATTAGAAATAATGCTTTGGGGAAAATCATATAATTTGAAACTAAACTGGCCTAGTAGTCCCAGGTTTCCATTAGGTGTAAGGCCTTGTTTCAAGTTTAAGTCAGATCTAAGACAGGATTTGAATTCAGTGATGCCAGTTTCAAAGATCAACTCTATTAACAGTGGAAATCTCATTAAGTATACTTTTTTTTGGCAGTTCTTCATTATCTGATCCGTAATCTAGGAAAAACCATTCCTGAGAGATTCTGACTGTATCTGAACTGAAATGGAAACCTGATCCCTTTCAGACATGCCCCAAAAGCAGAACTGTAAAGGCAGTTTCCTGTCTGGAAATTAACATTTGCATCACCATAAATTCAAACAGATTCACATACAAGACGTCTGCCACTTATCACTTTAAAATAAGTCCTAAAGTTGAAAACCAGGCTCCAGTGACTTCAGATAAACTCCCTGAGAGTTTAGAGAGGATATGGAAATCATCTTAATTTTCTCTATGCTGAAGCATAAAGGGCCTTCATTTCCATCAGATTTTTACTGCACAAACCTTAAAATGAACAGTGTCCACAACAGCCCTTACAGGCACTAAAAGCACCTCTGCTTAAATACATAGATTTGGGGCAGAAAATATGCCTAAATTTCTCTCCCAATCTTCCCTTTTCTGTACACTGGGTAGTTCTCTAGTCCTTCTGCTGAAGGACCAAGGTGCACTCTGATGACCTGGCTGTGCTATTGCAGGAAGCTGTAGTGCACAGGATCCAGCAGGCAGAGGTACATTACTGCATACAGTGCCTACAACTAGATTTTTAGTTAAGCAACCCAGCAAATAGATTTTACAGGGGCAGTTTGTTCACTGCTTACATCCTGTCTGGCTGCAATTTAGCTTATCACACAGCTTTTAAAGATAATGGTATTTTTTGCAGGTAGTGTTTTCATGGATGAGCTCGGGCCACTGTGCACCCAGCTGCTGAGCCTTTTCTGCAGAAAGGGCAAGGGACAGGGTTTGTCTCTGAAATCTCATTTCTGCATGCACTGGGCCTGATTCATTAATCACTTCCTCTGGCTTCTGCCAGCAGAAACTGTGGCTGTGGTGTAAAATTCTTCCAACACTGAGGAGTGGAGTGTTAGAGCAATTCAAGGTACGAGCAAGCCTTGTTCTCAAGGAGGGCAGGAGCCAACTGGCACACCAGAGACCGTAGGTGTGGTAAACTGAAGAGTGGGAATGGTCAGTTCTCCCAGGAGATGCACTGATTCAACATATTTACTGGGCAACTTCCAGTGTCAGGTCTCCTAAGGAGAACATGTCATGCTCCACAGCTGCCTGCTGCTGGCAGAAATCATGGGATTGGCAATGACGATCACCAGCTCTTACCTGGGTATACTACAACCCAAAACAAAGTCAGGCTTCACTTTTTAGGGGTATTTCTGTGAAAACTGTTGCCTTTCTCCCAGAGCCAGCAGCACATTCATCAAACATAAAAAAAAAAAAAAAAAAAGAAAAAAAGAAAAAAGAAAAGTTGTGTTTTACTTACTTGTCTACCTGCTCTCCTTTTTCTGAAACAGCATCATGTGAATGTCACACTGCACTGTAAGGTAAGCCGTGCAAAGGGGTGACTGCTGACCATAAACCCCCCTGAATGATGGTGCCAGTATGCAGCTTATCAGTGGCATTGCACAGTCCTGCCTGAGCTGCACTCCTTGAACAGACAACACCTGGGGTGAGGGGCAGCAGCACAAAGCATCACTACAATCAGTGGAACACAAGTCACGAAGTTTGCTGTATGTGACTGGTTCTCATGAAATATGTCTGTAAAAATAAAATGTGATTGCACCACAGAACAGCAACTGTATGGTCAGAACTCCAGCTTCACGTTCAGTCATGGAAACCTTTGCCAGTGCACATAAGTGTGCATGTGCTTGCATACAGACACATAAAAGTCTGGGTTTAGGCAGGGGGATATAAGGACTAATTATGCTATTTAAGATCTGAAAGGGACCTAGGCAGTTAACCTCTTTGCTGACATGAACAGTGCCACCATACTATTAATGATCACAAATGATCCACAGCTCAGTTTAATGCTTCATCTAAAAGACAGCACCCCCAGGAAACGCACTTGCTCGTTTAAGATAAGAACTGATTTGTTAATCCTCCAAAATACGTAACTCTCCCAATAAGTGATATAAAACACCCTGAATCACAATTGGCACTGTAATTTCAAAAGAAAACGTCCATTTGGGAAGTCTAAGTTTGAGACCTCATGGTGTCATGCAGACTGAAATGTTTTAAAATTGTAATAATGATGGAAAGAAAATTATGCACCATAAGGTTTTAAATAAGAAGCAGCATTTCTTAAACTTTAACACATTGTCTGAATAAGTAAAACAGGATTAAAGGCCAGACTCACATTACTACTGCAGGTTTTGTATCGAATATTCCGACCTTCACAGTTCCTAAAAAACAGAATAAAAATGGTTACACTGTATAACAGCCAAACAGAACCCTGTTTTACACTAGTTATTCTCTTGAAAATTAGACTTTTATTGCTACTGCCCTACCATAATTTGAGCTCAAAATACAAAGTTTAAATACAAAGGGGGTCTGGGGATTCAACAGGTTACACTGATGTCTCTCTTCAGCAAGGAACGTGTGACTTTGCCTGTAAGCCCAATTTACTGCCAACCTTATGAAAAACACATTTATTTTGTGAATAAGATTTCACAAGGCATCTCTAGGCTGATCTATGCTGATTGCAGCAAAGTTATTTCTAATAAATGGGATGTAATGTAGAGGGAAAAGGAGATCTGAATATCTAATTAATAATTTTAAATTAAATATAATTAGCATGGACTGCATGCATTTCCGAGGTTCCCAATGCATATGAATCCTGAAATCCAGGCAATTCAGATCCTCAGTCTGTTGTTAATAGCTGAAATAGCAGGCACATAATAGAGTCATGGTTATTTATTGTGGTCTCATAAATACAGGGGGGTTGGGTTTCACACTTTTTTTAGGGACACGCTCTGCCAAACTTCTCAATAACGAATGAGCACTTTGCACAGTGTAAGATATTCCTCATCTTAAGAATGGCAGAATCAAGCCCTTGAAAGAACTGGAAAATATTTCAAACGACAGGACAATAAATTATAATTACTGATGTTTTTAAAATCAGGAATAGTGTTTTGGAAAAATCCCTTCATTACAGAAAGACCTGCCTTACATTAAAGAATCTGTCAATGCATAGCTGCTAATTTACAGCTCTAGGACTAAATTTTCCACATCTTGCATGAAAATCAATGGCAAATTAAATTTTTTCTATAATACATGAGAGGGATTAAAAAACAGCATTTGAAAAGGAAAAACCAATGGATGCCTCGAGCAAGAATTCAACCAGCTCAGCTGAAGGTACAACTCTTCAAGCTCAAGATATTCCAAGTCTCAAATTTCCTATCTTTTGCAAGACTGACTGTGTCACAACGTTAAAAACAAGTTAAAAACATTTATGATACATACAAACGTGAAAACTTTGTTTCACAATTGTGCATTTCCTGGAAATTGCTACAATCAAACACAGAAAAAAAAAAAACCCCTTTTAAACTATACGTTTGTCAAGGTATGGAAAACACATGTTTTTCACATGGGAACACATTAAAAATATTAATAAAACCACAGTGGAATTTATACTGCTAGAATTTATTGAGCTCATTTCACAGTTCCTAACACACTGGTAGAATATTGAGGTTTCTTGCTGGAACTATTACTTTTCTCAAAGATCTCTGTGCATTTTGCACTAAAAGAAACAGGCGGTGCTTTAATAAATCATCTTTAGCTCTGTATTTCATACAGTTTGCACTTTAACAGAACATCACACTACAAGCCTTGAAGAAAATCTGAATTTCTGGCTGATACTGCACTCAACTTTTTAAGTTGAGACTTAAAAAGTCTCAACTACATAGAACTTTAAACATAATCAGCAGTTTTAAAAATGTTTAAGAATATTTCAAGTAAAACGAGCAATAATGGATGCCAGCAGAGATGCCTGTAAGGTGGCTGGGATCTCTTCTTGCCTGACTACAGGCCTAGTGCATTACTCTTAATTTTAGGACTGTAGCAACAAGTCCTACTTTAGTCCAGCTTTACTACTGAGGTAAATTTGTATGCAACTTTGTTTTACTGCTTTATTTACAGCGATGGGGACTCCTCTCTGTATTTGACCATACTAAACAAACCATTCCTGCTATTCCACAAACACATTTCATAACACGTTTAAGTTCTGTAACAGTTGAAGCCTAAGCTATTTATCTATTACAAACATACATTAAAAGCAGTATTTTATAATATTTGATCTATCTGTACACAGCACTTGGTTTCAGAAACAGAAGTGACCAGCAGAGGATTGGGAAATCTGGCAGAGCTACAGAACAATAAATACATATACACATAAGCATGTGGCTTACCTGCCATTTAAACATCTCCTCAGAGAGTAGGAGGCTCCCCCTCCACAGGTCCTTGAGCAATCACTCCAGGCACCCCAGGCATCCCAGGCATCTTCCTTGTCTTCATCTGAGCGGGTAGTTCTGGAGTTCTGAAGAGGAACAAGAGGATGGAAAGAAGAAAAAAAAATTATCCGGTATTTGTTTTACTGCTTGGCATTAATAGTACCAATTAAACTACTTCGCTGCTTATTTACCGTATCTAAAATTGACTATTTTAGTATATAACAATTACATGGGAGAAAAAGCAGAGTCTTTGAAAATACAGTGGTTTTGATGAATTGTCTTCTGCCCAGGAGCTCCTATGCCTGAACATACTGCCGTTCCCAACCTCTGTATGTCCAACATGCTGTGCAGGAACTGCACAACTGATCCCAAGCAGGCAGACCTGGCACCATGTTCTGAGCAGGCTGCTGGACTTTCCAAAATCCCGACCCAAGAAATTTCATAACCAAGACTGAAGTCTCTCAGTCTCCTCAGGTGTGCCTGCTCTCAGCAGTAGGACAGAACTTCGGCCCTTCAAATCTTTTGTAAAGCACATGCCCAGAATTACAATCAGGGAAGCAAACCAAGAAAACAAACTTATTACAAAAAGTACTGTTAAGTTGAAAGAGATCAGGGAAAAAGGCTTAGAGATTATTGGGTTACAGCAATTAAACACTGATTGATGTTTAAGCTCACTTACAGAGGCTTCAAAAGCATTCATACCAGGCACCATAAATATAAAAATGAAAGATTTGTGACAAAGCCCAAAGTTCTGCCTGACCCCCCAAAATGTCTTTTTTTAACTTGCATTGTATCCTGTTTAAGAAAATTGACATTTCTCAGAGAAAATGCTCAAAACATCCTAGAACATGGTAGCTTCACACAGTAGCTCAATATCAAAAAAGTAAAATACATCAAATTATTTAATAACAGCCTGCTTTAAGACAACACTTGTGGTTCATGATTTTTTTCACGAACAAAACATAGAAAAAGCCAAGATTCAGGAGTTCCCCAAGATTTCTTTGATTTCACTACAATTGTATAGCAGCTGTTCCAGTTACATCCTACATTCATTCCTCTGTCCCTGTAACCTTTAAAATTTCTCTTTGAAAAAGCATGCACGGGCTTTATACCTAAAATTTCAAACACTGATTCTTTGAGAGATGTCAAGCATATGACGGGCCTGTTAAAAAGAAATTAAGATTTTTAGAACCCTATTTCTCTAACCACCATGGGGAGAGTATGTACGTAAAGCTACCACTAAAATAAAGTAATGGCTTTTGGCATCATTATCAAAGTCAATTTGTGGATAAAAGTGAGGCAGTGAGTCATCTGTCTCAGGTGACAGAGAACACTGACCAATATTTACTCTGCCCCAACAGCATTGCAAATGAAGATTTAATCCAAGTTTTAACGAAAAAACTATTTACAGCCCAATTTTTATTCTCGTTGAGTTCAGTGGTCAGCTTGTAGAAAAAAAAAAATTGCTAGTGAGATAATAAGCATCTGCATTTGAACACTGAATTGCAGAAGTTGGTCTAAATACTTTAGTGGCTCCTTAATTTTCTTGTTCTCATAAGTTTACCAATTTTACAAACACTTACCGTAAAGCTTTAAAAGCAAACTTAGGCCAATCTACCATTCCAAAAATGATCAAGCCCAGCTCTGCCAAGATCCCTGAGGAATTTTCACACCGGTGCTGGGTTTACTTTATATCAGAAGCCAACTCCGAAATGTCTGACACTGAAAATGAACAACTGCCTTCAATCTTGAACAAAAAGAGCTCTGCACTCCCCAACAAGTTCACTCAGCACATGAAAATAAGTCAAGAAGAACAAGAGTCACATCTTTCAAATTTATGGGTGCAAAATTAGTTTGTCTTCTGCGAGCCCAAGGCAAACAATTGGGTTTTAATATGCTAAGAAATGTATAAACCCATTATACTAAAAAAGCAATACGTGCCACTCTTTTTTAGAATAGCTAGTTTCTTTTGACAAAGCAGTGACAATGCCTAAAATAATCCTAACTTCATCATTGTATTAAAACCAGCCACATGATATTAACAGACAGAATGTCATCTAAAGCCTTAAACAAAGTCCAATTGTTCACTTCCCAAACTGCTTTGATAAAAGCCATTGTTCTGAACTGTATCTAATTAAAAAGCCGTAAATACTATGACGATCAAAGCAGAACTTTATGCCAACAAAGCCTTCTTCAGACTCATTGAGTAATTCAGTGCCCACAGTGTTGATTTAAACTCCAGCTAGTTCAAGCTATTCGTCCCATGGGAAAGAGTTAAAAGCAGCTTGCCCTGGCTTAGTAATTTACTACCAAAATAATACTGATTTACTAGCTGTCTAGTTTCATAAACTCTACGTGTTACATTTGTCTACACCATGGTACCAAATTGAAGTAAAATAAAGAAAAGATCATCAACACCACGATTTAAACCAACAAAACTTTGGAAACCCATTTAGAAATTAAGTTGAGAGCTAATTGCAACTGGACAAAAAAGCGTATTATTGTAGGTCAGGACTGCATTCACGGCCTGCTTCTTAACGTCAGTTTTTCATGGTTTTATTGTCTTCAGTCATAATTCTGGCATGGGTCAGCAGTGAAGCTTTGAACCATATCAGAACAGTTTTTCCTTTAGTGGTTTTATTTTGCAACAGATGAAGTACAACACATTAATTTGCATGTTCATTGTGAAAGTATGTACCAGCACAAACATAAACGTGTGTGTGGATGTGCACACGCACCCACGAGGTAACAACGGAGCCACAAGTGCTGTAGTGAAGCCAGATAAAATAACTTCAACCAGCTATAAACACAACCTGGATGGTTTCCTGCTCTTTAGGTAGAACTAGATGGTAAAAGGCATCACACTTCCACTGGATCCAGCTCCGCTGGTGGGAGCTGCACCACACGTGAACAACAGGGTTACATGCAAACATAGCAATAGCTAAAACCTACACAAGGTTTTCTGCAAAAATTAATCCAGTTTATATGGTAAATGTAGATTCAAAATATTTCATCCTAATCTATAATCCATTCTGAAAGCAAAAAAGTTACAATACTACACAGGGACCTGGGCAAAGATCACTTGAATCAGGAGGTAGGGGAAAATAAACAAGTTTTGAAGCACTTGGTGACACAGCCAGAGCCTCAAAGACTGAGATGACAGCCTGCCAAGGTTTCCTCAAGGTCTGAGGCCCAGTAATGTGCAATCTGAGTCTCTGCTGACAACCCTTTTCTGACAGAGACAGCCTTGTCCACAGAGAACTTTACTGAAGTGTGGCACTGCTGGATTTGGACAGAGGGGAAAGTGTTAGTGCCAGTTTGCCTTCTGTCCAGGGCTCTGTTTTGCTTCTGTCACATGTGGGCACACACTAACACCATGTTCTGCATTTTATTTGTGTGAGTGTGTTTTCAGGCCATACTTGCCTTGCAATGTACCACTAAAAGTAACCGAGTAGAGCAGAAGTGGGCACTGAGGTAAAATAAATGAAATCCAGATGTTACCAGGGCTGATCATTAATCGAAAACAAGGGGATTTTTAGTGTCACTTGTAACAGCCAGTAAATAACAACAGCTACATTGACACACATTACAGAAACCAAACACAATGCTGTTAAATGGAGAAGAAAAAAAAAACTATTTGGCCAAACTTTTGTTTGGCTGTTATGAAGGATGACATAATTGTCTTGAATTTGGTCATGCAGACTTCAAAGGGGAAGTGGTGCCAGAGAACTAAGGTCAGTTTATGCAGTTTTATTATTATTCAGACATCCATTACATAAGGCTTGGATATGTAAATGTTTAGCATTCGGCATAACAAAGATTTAGCTTCTCAACAGACATGCTCCGATACCTTAAATGCTTGTTTTCCAGAGTTTTTAGCACACATTTTTGCTTTAAATACAAGCATAAGGCAAGTCCACAGCATGTGACACATGGTAATTATTGTAACAGTATGCGCCATGAGAAAACTTAGAGATCCAGCACAGAGATTTATCTGCAAGAGTCCCCAGGTGACAGTCCCTCTGCTCTGTACATATCACACCACCAGTCCTGCCCTGGGACGTGATCCTGAGCACTTCCCCAGAGCAGGGTGCCCAGCTCTGTCAGGTTCTAGAAGAGATTCAGTGCAACCTCTGAGCAGCAGACACACCCATGTGAGGCAGATCATGCCAAGGGCTGGCTGGATATACAAAATGCTCTATTCAAAAGGTTAGAGTGATGTGGCTCACAAAATAAGACCTTGTCATTAGAAATAAGGACTCGGATATGCAGGAATATTTACCAACATATCTGCTACTATGCCAGTGTCCGTGCAGCTCTCTGGGTGAGCGTGCTTTGTGTGTTCTCATGACTTCTTATCAAAGTGGTTTGTATTAATTTACAAAGGGATGCCAAAGTCCAAAAGAGAATCCCCAAAAGGAGTTACACTGGCACAGCTATAGTGTATTGCTATTTAATAACACATTGCTTTAACTTTCTCCGTACAGTATTTAGATTCTTCAGATTAAACTCATCCAAGGGAAAGAGCCTGTGGAAGGGTATAAACACCACTTCAGTACTTCTGAAGGCCTAAATTAAGCAATACTCCAAGTTCAGTACTGGCCCCTCTCCCAGGAGTAAATTTCATCCTTGATGGTGTCTTGAACAGAGATGAAGCATTTCATTTTCATTGCTTCCCACTCTCACAACCCATAAATACTATTAACACTATCCTGACTTTTGGAGTCTTCCAAAACATAAGGTTATGTTGCTCTTCACTAATCTTCATGCACAGCTCTGCACTGTGCCATTTGTTTCTCTTCATACCCACAACAGCTCCAAACAGAGGTAGCACAAGGAATTATGGCACTGAAGGGAAAACATCCTGCCTGAGTAGCTCTGTGATTCATTTCCCAGATTCTTCTTTCCAGACACTACACTCAGTGGAAGAGGTATCAAATTGCACTGTTGACTGTATCCATGAGCAGGGTGCATTACTGGAAGAACAAGTATTTACTTGCAAATAATCACTGGATATGCTATTGAGCCTCAGAACTGTATCCTTCACTTTTAACTCTGGCTGTTATGTCTAGAGCTTTTCGACAAACTGTACTAGAAATCTCCTTCACTGCTAAGGTCACATACAAAAATGATTTACACCTCTAGTTTGTACAATCTGAGTAAGGTGTAGAATGCAGGTTACAGATTTAGGAAAAGCTATTTCAGTCATGGCAGCAACTAAATAGAAGAACAGTTAAAACATATTTCCAGACAAATAAGAATTAATGAGATTTTGCATTGCCTGGTTTTAGCTTAAAAACTTCCACTTGTTTCATTACGACAGATTTCAGGACATTTCCTGATATATTTTTACTATTGCTGAGTTCATAATGTATTACCTAATTGTGCACTGTATAAGTCATTCAGTTTAATAAATCTTTTACTTATCCATACCAAAGTATATATATTATTCTCTATGTTAAAAAGGACTGGAATTAAAAAATCCTGGAGAAAAACAATGCATTGTTATTGATAAAAACCATCTGCGAGTAAATGCAGCTACTTTAAGCAGATGTTTAGCAGTAATTAATTTTAAAATTACTAACATTATTTCAGACACATTAACTATTCCTTACCACTATGTAGGGGTGTTCACACACAACAAACTGGCTGCAAAATGGAACCTGTGCCCTGTAACAACATTTCAGAAACCCAAGCTGGTAAAGCTCAGAAACAAGGCAAATCACCAGAAAGAAAGGAGCCAAAAGGCAAATGATGGACTTGTTCAGCTACATGAAAAAATACGTCTGGGGGCTCAGATGTGTTTAGAGTGCTTAGGGTTGAATTCTGCAGTATATTTCAATTCTACAGGAGTTTTGAATAAATTAAAGTTTTGGACAATCAAGCATGCACAAGTGTCACCCGCAGGAAATATTTACAGTGTAATTCATTTTCATACTAAACTAAAAGCGAATCTCGGCATGTTTTTCACTATTATACTGCATCCAGATTTTTCCATTGTCAGTGCGTTGCAAAATTTCATATTGACAAGACAGGCCTGCACTGCAGGAGTTGTCAGGACAGAGCTGGAGGTTTTGGCAGGTGGAGCAGCGATAGTTGAGGCTTCTGGCATCCAGGAAAGGATGAAATGTTGCTTGGCTGTTTGGCACCTATGAGCTAGTTGAGGCTTTTGGCACTGAAAAAAGTCTGTATCACCTCCTTCCTTCTTCATGAGCAGTAACGGAGGAAACATGGAATTTGTGGGCATGGAGAAGGGAATCGTGGTTCCCACCCTCACTACTCCAAGCAGAAAGCAACTCCAATAGTATACCTGACTCCTCCAGAGTTATTCTGCATCTAACAACAGCACTGACACGTTCCTGCTAAAAGGGATCAGCACTGAAGTACTTAAAGCATAACTAAGTTGCTATATTTCAATTTCTGATTTGATTACATTGTTCCACATTTTGTGGAGTTTACAGAAACTCCACACAAATTCTATTTTACTCACTGCTGACAGGTTTTGAAGACCTACACCGGAATCCAAGGGTACATTTTTATCCCATTGCTGACTTTGACAAGAGAAGCACTTGTTTCTGCCCTCTCCTCTGAACAACAGGAAACTGTTTTATTTTCTTGGATGACATTCTATAAATTAATATGAAGGAGAATTAGGATTAAGGATTTTTGGTTGAGACAGAAATAGGTTGATAAAGATTTGAAGAAAGCTTTAAGGTTTGAGAACTTTGATAATTAGACAGGGGAAAACTTCAAGGTCTGAGAAATTTGATAATTAGACAGGAAAAAAACAGCAGCTGCTGGAGGGAGGAAGAGTAGCTGCTGTGGGGAGGTTAGGTTGACCTGGGAAAAAGCATAGAAATAGAATGTTATGATTAGATAAAAGAGAAGTAGAATGTAGAAAAATAAGATATATTAGCTAATAGTAGCCCACAACAGTAATATAGCTTTAGTCGTGTGAACAGTTTGTGTTTCATATATGTAACCAATGACAAATTAAATAACCATTATGTGGAGAATGTAACTGTATAAAGGAAAACACAGTGATGAATAAAGTTGGAACTTCCTGAGCATCATATTGGTGTGGATGTGAAGTTACCCACGGGTCTCGTCTGTGGTTACAATCCCACTCACTTTTAACTTCGATGTCTTCTCATGGATCATCATCATTTCATTTCTAATATTCACTAACTTGTTGTGATAGTGTTTAGCTTCTGAAAACTTAAAAAACACAACTGTTAAAGCAGTGACTGTCAAGTTGGAATAGTTGTTTTATAAAGCTACGCAGCAAAATGGCAATCAAAAGCATAGTGATTACCAGAACAGTTTGCTAATGCATTGAACATATAAATTAACATATTACATGTATCAATGTATACCATACCTCAACAGGGATACCCAGTAACTTACCAAATTAAAATTCATTACACAGAATAAAAATATTACCACTTCATGCACCATATATTAGTGTTTCATGCACCCTTCCTGCTAGTTTTGAGAGGTGCACAGAGCTCAGTCCTACTGGAAAAAGGTTTGTACTGGCTTTGAACAACTTGTCTTAATACTTGCAAGCTGACTGAGCCTGCCTTCTCTTCCCAGTACCCTTTCTATTTAAGGGAAATATGCTGTTTCCCACTCTCTCCAGCAAAAATTTGTCCCAAAAATGTGAACTTGTTGGTTTCCTTCCTGGAGGCCACAAGAATAAGGAAAATACAAAGGCTGCTACTAATGCTTCAGCGAGAAAAATCTACACTAATAGGGATTTAAAAAGGCATTTATTGGTACTTACCAAAGCATTGATTTCAAGAATGGAGTTACACTCTTTGAATTTTGAAATTTCTTGTTCTAGTGTTTCTAGTAATACCACCTGGTTCTGTCTAAAACAAAACAAGATGCACAAACCCAAAGTAAAGCAGCACACATACTTTTCAACCAGCCCTTCAAATATATACGACTTTTGATCATAACAGTATAAATAAACACTTCTCAACATCAAATTCTTCTTACGCATTGCTAGGTCATTCCAAAAAAGACACCAGCAAATGGTTTTAGAAAAATCTCAGCTGAGTACACGAATTTATCTGGCATCATACAGCATGGATGAATACCCAAAACCCCTGAAGAGGCACTCTCCAGGCTGCAGCGGCTGAATGAAAGGAAAAACAATTAGCTCTCGCCTTTCCACTTGGGTGCCTCTGCATTATGCTGCAGGACCAAGTTATTTCTGCATAGAACTTGTGTGGATCTTTCATGCTTACTAAGGATCCTCCATCCTGACAAATCAGCTCAAGTCTCTCCAGACACAGGCTGTCCTTGGCAGCAGCATAACCACATCACGTGCAATGAAACCCAAACCAATGTACCCTGTAGAACCTGAGACGGAGCTGTATAATGTCCTTTCCAGTATCCCTGTACCCACGGCAGACCCAATCTGCATTTGAAATCAACTACTCTCAGTTATCACTGAGATACCAATGTACAAAGAATTCTCATCTATTTAGCTCCTTACTTACAATTTTCAAGTGTATCTTTTGCAACGGAGATTAGAGACTGGACAACTAACAATTCACTGCACTACAAGCTGCTCTGAATACAAACTACATCTCTGCAAGCAAAATAAATCCAGCTTTCAGCAGACTTTCCACTACAGAAGTGAACAAGTGTTTAAGAAATCTCCATGTCTTCTGCTATACCAGCTCAGGGGATTTCAGTGTTCTTGTGTTGCACATTCTTCAGTCAAAGCGCTCACAGGCTATGTGGCAGCTTATATACTCCCAGTATTTCTGCTCCAGTCAGGACACAGAAATGCTGTGATGAACTCTATTCCAGTTAAGGGGAGCTGGCACATTATACTGAAAAAAGTGGCAAACAAAGTGTGCATGTCTATGAAGTTGATTTTTAAAATCTGCTTACGTAAGTTCCTGCAGGGCTGATTTTGAACGCTGAAGATCAGGCAGATAATGGGAAATCAATCCTTCAGTCAGCTGCTCCACAGCTTTCTCATCTATTAAAGGCAGATCTTCTACTACTCCTTCATCTGGAGATGCATCACTGGGGCCTAAAGCAAAGAACGACAAGGCTGAATGTGGCAGGTCAGCACATACTGTGTCACCTACAGCAACTATATTTTCTTGTTTAAAAATCAGAAGCATTTCAACACTGAAGTTACAATTTTCTGCACTTTATCAACGAAATTGTGCTTCCTTTTTCCTCCCCTTCTTTATCCCTTCCTAATTCCCAGTCCTATATCATAAGCTTCCTGGTGAACCCTTTTGCCTAAAAACCAGCAGAATAGAAAGAGGGGAAATAAGAGTATTCCAAAGACATCTTACAAAAAAACCCTCGAATGGTCCAAGCTACTGAGAAAAAGAGGGGCAACATCAGTTGTCCTGGCTCTGCATCAAGAATAGCTGAAATTAACACCCCCCTCCCTTCGCATTTAAAGTCAGAAAACAAACCAGGCCTTTGAAAGGTCTTCGCCTGTCACTCAAAACACACGAAGAGCTCCTTGAAACACCACGTGCTGAACTCCAGGAGTTTGCAGGAGCCGGTTAACGACTACTGAAAGTTCCGTATTAGCGCAGTTATTATTTACTGCGTGCAGAGCTCTTGAAAGGTAAAACCCTTCAACCCGCAGGCCCCACGGCCTGGGGCAGAAGGACGGCAGCAGCTCGCCCTTCGCCCCGGGGGAGCGCGGCCGCCGGACCGAGGGCAGCCCCAGCCCCTCCCCGGCCCCGCCGCACCCACCGGCCCGGCCCGGCCCGGCCCCGCCGCCCCTCGCGTACCCAGCGAGCGCCCCGGGCCGCCCGCGGCCGCCGCCGCCTCCTCCGGCCGCTCCGCGCCGCTCATCGCCGCCGCTCCGGCCGCCCCTCGGCCAGGCCAGGCCAGGCCAGGCCAGGCCAGGGCAGGGCAGGGCAGGGGCCGAGCCCGCGGCGGAGCGAGGCGGGTCCGGTGCCCTCAGCGAGCGGGGCGGAGCGGGGCGGAGCGGGGCGGAGCGGGGCGGAGCGGAGCGGCGCCGCCCGCCCCGCCGCCCCAGAGAGCGGAGCGGCCGCGCAGCGGGGCCGGGAGGGCGGCGGGCGCGGAAGTGAGGTGTGAGTGGCGGTAATGACGGGTGGGTGACGAGGAGGGCGTGGAGTGATGAGAGTGGCGGGCAGGGGGTGACAGTGACGGGGCAGGGCCGGCCCGGGAGGAGCGGCAGCCCCGCTGGACCACCACGGCTCAGCCCAGCCCAGCCAGCTCTGCTGCCGCGGGGAAAACAGCAGGGATCGCTGCAGGGTGGCCTTTCTTGGGGACACCCGTTGCTCCTCTATCTGATAAATCTGTATGTTATTCTCCAGAAACCGTGCGGGCTGTTCACTACTTGTAGCTTTTGTTTCTTAGGAAATACATAACCCGCTGCTGTGTATGTATCCGTCTCTGCATCTCCCCCAGCAGTCGTTAGAGCAATGATAACTTGCAGGTATATATATTTATATATATTTAATGAAAAAACCCACTTTGGTAAGGTATGGTAGGATTTATAATTTTTTTCCCCTCTTTTACCTTTAAAGGTCTTTTCAGGAAATCCAGGTGCAACTACAGAAAGAAATTAATGAAGGAACCACTCAAAAGATTTTTGGAATGCAGTATTTTTATAAACCCCCAAACCTTCAAGATTAAATTAAATTCAGGCAGTCCCCCTAATGCTCTTCAGAAACAGACCAAGGCAAAAAATGGACTTCTGAGGTGATCTGTCAGCCTTAAAACTGACATTTTTAACAGCTGAAAAGTGACATTTTGTTCATATGCATATTCTAATTAACTCAGTTATTTCAATATTCTGTCATCAGATTAAAAAACTTACCCATTTTTCTTTCTTTTTCTGCTTTTACTCAAAAAAGCAACAACAGGAACCTGTCAATTAACCTAAATTCTGAATGACAACGAGTTAGCAATTTTACTTCAAGTTTCTTTTGGTGGGAGAAAAAAGAACTTTTATTGAAAGTTTTACTGGGAAAGGCTTCTAAGCTTCCAGATGGAATTTCTAGTAAGAACAAGTGAGATAATGACTCTGAAATAGTCTCACTTGAGATGTGGGAGTTTTAGATTGGTGCTCCTGCTTTGCCTGTTCCAGGCCTTCCCACGTCTTGCAGAAATAGACTAAGGATTGGAATAGAAAACTGGTATCTGGTTTTCTAGACAAATTAAAATTTAACTGTTGATCAACCTGAATGCGCAAAAAAAAGAGACTGACAGAAAGCCCTTCTTATTCCTTTTTCTCTGCAAAATGTTCTCTGTTTAACAGTAATTATTTCCCAAGTGCCGTTTATATAGCACTGTAACACCAAATAATTGCGTTTCCTTTTAATTCATGTTGTAGCAACTGTGTTCAGAAACCTTTAATGCAACACTGTCACGTACACATTTTGGATTTTATTGTAACTGATTTAAGCAGGTACATATATCATAACCCTGTCCCATCCTGGAAATCTGAGTGAAAATGGAGTAAGTTAGCTTGAATTGTATAGAAAATAGGATGTTTTACACCATCAGCTTTGGAAGTGCTGCATGACTTCAGGGATGGCGGTATGAAAAGGACATATAAATAGGTAACCTCTTAAGACTCTCTGTCCTTATTAAGTAAACGAGACTACTGAAAAAGTACAGCCTTGGCTGTCACAATAAAGAAATGGAGTGTAGCTGGCTGTTCCAAAACGCTCTGTTCCACAGAGGTTCATCTTACCAATGTATGACCTGGTTATTGACTTGGCAAAGAAAAGAATGTGGTCTTAGTTATTCAGTAAAAGGCAAGCTGGCAAACCTTGGGGTACTGTTTAGGGTGTTAAAGTGTTAAGTCCCCTCAGCTTAATACCCTTCCTCAGTGCTGGAAGTTTGTGTTCCTGTAGAAGTGGCAAAGCCCCAGTGCAAATCCCAACATTTTAAGAGTCTTAAGAGCAGTTGTTTTGGTGGCTCCTGGAACCTGGCCATTCATGCCTGTGTGTCCTTGCTCACTTGTGCTGGTACAAGTGGTGAAACTGTTGAAACACAGAGTGAGTTAAATCACCCAGAGAGAACAGAAACTTTAAAAATGCATGAACTGGAACACAGCTGGGAACACTTTCCTAGGCTGGCTTAACAGGTTCCAAGGCTTGGCTGCTCCTGCTGCTTCCCACACTGTTGGCTGTCCCCTCAGTTGTCACATGGATGTCTGTGCAAGTTGTAGTCACGGAAGGAGTCTCAGTTACACATACAAATACATCTGGAACCCTTTCAATATGTATTTTTTAATTCTGGTAGATCTCAGGGACCCAGTTCATTGCCTGGCCCATAAAAATTGTGCTAGTAGCCCTGCTTGGAGAATTACGAGGTGGGTGAAAGGGCCAGGGATGGCACCTCTTTAGCCACCTGAGAAAGAATAACTTGAGGTTACATGCTCAGGAAAACAGCCACATTGTAAAGTGGTGAGGGAGCTCAGACAAAGCATCATACTGTTTATTTTTGGACATCATTACGGAGAACAAGAAGAACAACAATAAGCAACCTCCACCCAAGGCCAGTTTACCACATAGGGCTCCCCTCCTGCAAGGCCTCTTCCAGGAAGGGGCTCGCTCCAAGTCCTGCAGAGGTACCCCAACACCTGCCAGAATCTGCTATCAGCCCTTGACCAGAAAGGCAATGCCTTTCTCCAAAATCCTGCACTTCTCTACAGGTCTCCAGTCTTCACTTAGTAACTTCCTTCAACCAAGTAAAAACCCTGGATATGTGCCTTCTCTGAGACAGGAGTGTTTTTGCAGAAATGTTTGTGACTTAGGGAACTGACTGAATGCAGTAACAAAATTTGGCCATGTGTACAAACTGGTGGTGAATATGTGAAGGCTGGAAATTAGAAGAAAATTCTAGTACTCAGACCAGCAAGGAGGTGGAATAACCCTAAATAACCAGAATAAAGGCAAAAATTTAATTACTCTTAAGTTAAAATACAGTTATGAAAGGAATTATGGAACAGCAGGCTCTCTGAGATTTGCTTCTCCCTACATCCTTAAGGACATTTTTAAAGGAATACATTTAAGGAATGTCCAGAAGGGTGCATGTTACTAAATGGAGCTATTGAAACAGTGTGAAGAGCGGCGCCTTTGACAGGGAGAGAAAGGCGACAAAATGCAAACTTCTGTCTTTTAAAATCTCAAGCCAGAGCACGACCATGCAGTCGGGGCTTCTAGTGGAATTGAAAACAGCCTCTTGTCTATCACAGATCACACCTGGATTGTAGGGCTTTGGCAGCTGTCAGTCCGTACCTCGCACGGCATTCACCCACTGAGCACAAACGCGGGCAGGGACGGGAACAGCCCTTCAGGTACCACGAGGGACGGGCGGGCCCCGCCGCGCCCCGATCGCCGCCGCGCGGCCCCCGCGCCCCGCGGGACTCGAACCCGCGAGGGGCCGCCGCGCTGCGGGCGGTGCCGG
>JAWMRA010000016.1:9971869-10238893 GCA_035584735.1 Pseudotriccus pelzelni
CATTTCCATTTTTTCCTAATTGACAAGAGGTTTATCTCAGTGGAGGGGTTGTAGTTCTCTTCTGCCCTGTGTGTATAATGCAGTGTGGAGTAAGCCAGTGCTCTGTACGTGCCATATCTACAAACGATGGGATTGTTGTTATGTTTCCTGCTGGCCAAGCAAGTCCACAGTTTCATGCTGCAGGAGTCTGATTTCTTTTGGAGATGTGTATGTGCTTCCCAAATGGTTTATTTCTCCAGTGTAAGTTGTTGTGAGTGGATACACAGCACAACAGCTCCCTAAAGATAAGCAGCCTGAGAAAGAGGTGTACTAAAGAATTATCCCCCCCTGACTTCTTGCAGCTCATCATTGAATGGTGAGGTGGATGTTTACAAATGCAAAGTAGTCCCAAAGTTATGAGTAATGTTTTGTCAAACTTATCTTTTTTTAAAATCTATAATATAATGTAATATATTTTAATAATTAAAACAAAAAATCCCTAATCCTAATTCTCCTTCATTAATATTTTGCAGAGAAGTGTCTAGCAAAGAGAGAAACCCTTTTTAAAACTCTGATAAGCATGTCCTGGAAGTACTGGTGCATTCCATCACCGGCACCTAAAATCATATGTACCTTAAAATGCAGACTTACCTGCTCAGCTCTTCATTCACGCTTGCCCAACTAGAGCCACATGAGCCCTGTATCTGCCTTATCTGCAGTAGCAAATACTATTCCACATTCTCCTGTATTAGAACATAGACAAGATATTAGCTCCTGAGAATAGGGAGGAAGACTATTGATTAACTTTGGTGATATTCAGGCAGGCAGTCCAAGTCTTTAATGCTTTTAGGTCCAGCCATCCAGCCAACCAGGATCAAGAATATGAAAAACTTCTCCCTGAGTTTCCAGTATTTCATTGTCTTCCAAGATTTAAAAGTACATGTGAATATGTAGATGGAAACAGATAAATGTGAACTCTCGATACATATCCATTCCTCTGAATCTGCTACATTTGAAACGGAAACTACACTGAGAAATGCTTAGCATCACTCCAATTCCCTCCATTTCTAAGTGACCTGGAGAATTAAAACTTGAAGGTTTGCATGTGTAGCTGGCAAAAAGCTCAAAAGCCACAGACCTTGGAAAACACACAGAAGTTCTGAAAGGAAATATAACCAAGAAAGCAACAGAAATTGTAGCGCACTGCCCACCTTCTCAGTACCCAGCCTGAGGCAAACACTTGCCTGGGCTTGGAAGAGAGACAAAAGCAGAATTTTAAAATAAGCAAAAGAGAAGGAAAAGGATGCTTTAAAAAGTTTATTAGAAATATGATATTCCTTAAAAAATATGATTGATTATATTAACATTCCCACTGAACAACTTAAAAGTTATAAATGAATATATTTGAAAATCATTTAAAATTATAATGAATTAGCAAATATTCTCCACAATATGGTATTTAAATACTCAGTCAGTGCAAAGAAAATCTGGCATGGACATAACGAGAACATTTTCACATTGAAAATGCAATATGCAGTCAGAGTTTTTCCTTGCAGCTTTTAAGGTTATGCATCATGTCCATTGTACAGATGAGAACGTGACCTCAGGAAGAAGAGGATGAAGTGCATTGTGAAAGTAGCACAGCTGAGAATTATATCTCAGTGCCCAAAGGCAGATTTTCTTGCCTCTTACAGAGCTCTTCCACCTGTTTTCCAACTATAAACACTCTCCTTTCTACTATGGGTATCCACACCAGGTACCAAGTGTGAAGGGGAAGATAATCTTCAACACATTTTGATATGTTAATTATCTCTGGGCCTACTTATAAATTTGCATTAACAACATTCCATATATTTCCCAGAGTCTATAAAAGTAGTAAGAATTCATGACAGCTTTACTGAACGCATATTCAAAATTTGCACCTGGACACCCTGGATTTTTCCACCTTCACACAACACAGCACATATTCCTCATCCAGCACAAACCAGTGTGATGGGTCAGCCAGAGTCCAACGTGCAGAATTCCTCAGGTGCATAATAGAAAAGGAGATTCCAATTTCTGGGAAATACATCTGGCGTTATTTTTTTGAATTACCTTATTAAATATATTTGCAAACATCCAAATAAAGGTGCTTTTAAAGACTTTACCATGCAGTTTTTAAAACTGGTCTCAAAAGTTGGAAACTGCGTCACTTCAGTACATGCAGTGGAAAGATCAGAGTAACACAGGTGGAAGGATGAGCATTATGTCTGTGAAAGCAGAGGATTTCCATCAGCTATGAAAGGTCATACAGTGGCACAGTGGTGCCACTGTCAAATATGCAAAACCTTTCCTGTTGAGGTTATTTTTCAGGTTTTTTCCCCATATTCTGATGCCATATGAAATTGCAATCATACTTCAGATATTATGTATTTTTCAATGTTTTTAAATCATCCTTCCCATGTAAAAAAAACAACAATAAAACCCAAAAAGAAATCCTAATAATTTCTCCTAAGAGCAGGTACCTATCACAGACTCATCCTCCTCTTGATAAAATACCTGTGCCAGTTTAGAACTCCTCATATCCTTCTTGATGTGTTCATTTGATGGAGGCCCCGTTGACAGTACCTGAGGGAGTCATTCCAGGGTAAGGAGGGCTACGGCAGGAATGCTATCAGTTACTGAATCTCTAGATTAAAATTAACCAACAAGGCAGCAAACTCACAGTTTACTATAGGAGAAAGTGGCAGGGGAGAGCAGAGGGTGGGACTCCTTGTTTCCCAGCCTACAGGTAAGCTGTAAGAACATGGGAGAACAGACCCTGACACAGCGCCAGGAGCTGTTACCACAATCACCATCCAACTTTGCTCCTGCTGATTTGTGGTGGTACCTGCCCAGATTACCCCTGCAAACCCTGAAGTATGAGAAAGGCCACTCTGCTTACAAGACATTCACACACAATTGGAATACACTCTGACCATCCAACAGATCCACTTGCTCCCACAACCTCGTTAATTACTGCGTTGTGCTGAACTTGTTCAAGGGTTGATTTTCCAAGAATCCTGTGTACAAAACCTACAGATATGTTATGGAAAAGTAAATAAAGAGAGAATACGGGCATTTAAAATTACTTACATGTTGAATACTATTTCCCTCACAGTTTATAACATCATAGACAAGCTTTGTCCTGTCACAGTGATAAATTATGTATTTCATTTAAAGCAATACCCTAAAAGCCATCATTTCAGAATACACCAGTCACTGACACTTAGGTACAGTACCTTTATACGTGTGCTTTTGAAAGCAAAGTCATCTTTTCGCTAATTGGTTACAACAACCTTTTTTTCCTTTTTTAAGAAACTGTTTCAAGAATTTACAGTGAAAAAACCACACTGAAACCAATCTTTTTTCTCAGAAAAAAATTACTGCACCTCTAACATATATTTTTAAAATTTGTTTAAAATAATTTTCCTGACTTGAGACACTGTCTGCCAAGTTCCAGCTAGAAGCAAAATTTTATGGCTAACTGCCAAACCCGTGAATAAAAGGAGTTTATAGGGGAAATACTGTCAGAAGAATAAACTGTAGCAAAGGCAGCTAGTATAGGAAAGTCTTTCTTGTGCATTTTGTCTATCCATAATCTGCAGTATTCACAACCCTGCATATTGGGATATTGCACTCTTGCCTGCCTCAATTTTGGGCCAAGATTATCGCTAGTGCCAGACTGATGATTTGGTTATGGGTATTTATACCCTCTCACTGAGATGAGGCATTTGAACTCCCCATTTGTGAACAAGTGATTCGACTCTTGCCTCCTGACTCACCCTGCTATTTAATACTACATGTAGCACTTTTAATGGCAATATTTCTATAAAAGTAATGCAAAGCAGATCACAGACCATAAGCAGATACAGCCTGGCAACAGAACAGATGTCAAAAGGAAAAATATTAAATCCACATTGTTAGCTGACAGCAATTATAAGAATCCTAATTTTTATTTCTACAAACGTAGAACAATTACATCTATAAATGTTGAACTTCAAAGGAATTATTTAATGTTAATATATTTCTTACCTCTGATTTTTAAGGTAGATGTCACTTAGTGTAGAGCCATTTTAAACACATTGAAGGAGAAGACTTATTAAGCCTATAACTGAGAAGCAGTCTGACTTAAATTAATTCTGCCCAAAGAAACTCTAAAACTTGTCAGCCTGACCATAGTGCCTCTTTACTGTGGCATAAATCAAATTTAACCAGATGAGTTTTCTTCTCAGAGAAAACAGTTCTTGCCTCTTCGACCACGAGCTGATCTTTGGGTGATATTAAGCAATGGCATAACTGATCCAAAATCAAAATACAATTTCACTGTTTCTTTTTATTACTCATGCTCAACTTAGAGACAAATTTAACATTTAAGTTTGCTCAGCTCCACTGGCTCCGGCTGATTTCCTGCCCTTGAAGAACAGTTTCATTCATTGTTTGGAAGGGGTCGCTTTGCACAAGGGCAGCCTGGTTTGGAGATGTTGGGAACGTTCCACGGGGGACACCTGCACTGCTGAAGTGCGTCCTTAAGCGGCTTTTGCTCTGTCATGCATGGAACTTTCGTTTGATCACTAGTTCTTCATAGCCCAAAGACTGTACCAATTCTGTCATCTCAAGCTTCCTCCAGCTGTGTTCCCTCTCCAACAGCAAAACACGCTCAAAGTCTTCAGGAAGGTTTTTTAAAGATAATTTTTTAAAAAAATTAAAATGTCCTGCCTATATCTTGTCTTGCAGAGGATCTCAATATGCAGCAGTTGCAAGCCAAGATATCTTTTGAGGGCAGATTTTGGATATAACTTTTTTACAGGTTAAAAAAAGACAGAGTTGCTGAGGGAAAAAAAAAAAAAAGCTCCATGTGCAGAGAACAGTTTCCCAGAAATGTATTTTATGTGAGATTAAAATTGTAATATTCTCTTGTCATTCCTTTCCACTTTGAGTCTAATAAAATATAATCCACTGAAACTCATTTGATATCTGGTGAATAGTTTTCCTTTTATTGATTTTCTAGCTTCCAGCCTGGGGAGAAAAAAAACCTGTCAAGGGAACAGTTACAATGGCAGCACAGGTCTAGGTTCAATTCTCAAAGAAGCCACAGAAAAAGCCACTGACTTCAAATAAAGGAAGATGAGGGCTTAATTACATATGTGGGGTAAGGACATATATTTCTCCATTTGGAAAAATGTTAGCACAACTTGCTTTCTCTTCTGTGTCCAAGTTCCTGGCTTTTAATTCTCCAAAGACAGAATTATCCAACGAATAGCATTCATGGGAGAGAAAGACCATTTCATCTATCTTGAGTTTGAGTCTGATTTCATTCCAGATCTCTACTACTGTGTGTGTTTCCGTTCGGTATCTTCAGCGCTCGGCACAGGGTAACAGGCTCATATGGAATATGAGCATGACTCTTTCCATATCTGGTCAGTGCCAGTGTTTCCTATTATCAGTCCAGTATTTTACGGTTATTGTATTAGCTTCCCAGCAGTACTTTCTCAAGTTCCGTAGCCTGAAACCTCCATTAACAGATGCTAAATAAAATAGTTGTTTTTCACTTTTAGATCTTGTGAAAGCCCATAAAAATGAGTGGTCAGTTTGTCCAACTTTCTAAAGAAATTTTCCAAGATTTGAATGGGCAACATATAAAACCACTAAAAATACTCCTGGCAGCTCATTCATTTGGATTGTGTTCCTTCTGCCAAGCCAACTAATGAATAGCTTATTCCAAGATGGGACTTCCGCATGAATTTTTTGTAGTAAAGGTAAGAGTATCTATTTATAAAATTCCCTGGTTGCTTGTATTTGAAGGATTTGGAGACGGGAGGAGTTTTTTAGGGTTTTTTTGTGATGTGTTCTGTTTTTTGGGGTTTTCTTATTATTAAGAGGGATATCAGCATTTGGACTTAAAAAAATGTTCTGTAAATAAATAAACCAATAAAGCTCCTTTTCCTTTTAATTCTGCCTTATACTCCGGTAAATGAAGGATAACTTTCCTAAAAAAAGTTTCATAAATAAAGAAAAATAATTATCACTGTCAGGCCCTTAGTGAATAAAGCTTGATTTAAAAGCCATTGAAATTTGTAGAAAGTATCTCACTCGCTTTGTTGGGTTTTGTATAGGACCTATAAGACCCCCCTGAACTCTGTGTCAGATACAGCCAAACTACAGATGTGGATGTGATTTCTTACACATATGGGCAGACAAAGATCAAAGAAGAGGGGAAAAATCTCCTACATAGTTTTCTCAACTTTATTTCTTTTACCAATCTCCCTTTATCAGTGTTCTGGCTGTGGAGCAGGTATTTGGTCAGACTCCAGAATTATGCTTCTTCAAAAACCCTCAAAGAAGATCCACTTAAGAACACCATCTTTTTTTTTCCCTACCACACATACATTTTAAATGGGGTTTTTTTTCAACATCTTCAATATAGCAAAGTTCCTTTTTTTGGCATGAAAGAAAGATGTATCTTTTATGTCTTTTCCTGTATTCCATATACACATTCATTTTGAAAGCCTGAAAGTAATTCCTGCTTGTTTACACACCTTTTTTTTTTCAGTGAAATACATAAAACTATATTAATTAGGTGAAGCTTTTCAGAGAGCTAGAGGATCAATGAGTTATGCAGTTCATCACACACAGGTAAGATTTTAAACTAGTTTACCCACTGTCAGATTCCAAACTCTTTTCAACGTTCCACATTTTATGGCACAACTTACTTCTCTTCTGAAAATAGATCCTCAAAGGAGGCTTTTTTTTTTCCTTGAGAAAAGATCTTGCTCACCATTTATCAGTCTACTCAAAGAACAGAGTGTAATCAGTATGTCATATTTATGTTGCTGAGCACAAAGGGAGATCAGCACCCAATTTTTTTCCCCTCACTGATGCACTACATCTTTAACTTCCGTGGTTTTTTTTCCATGCACATCATTCGACTCTTCAAAATTATCTCAGTAGCATCGCATGGGTTGAAAAATAAAGAACGAGCTTCTCATTTTTTGTAGAGATGACAAATGGCTAATGGTAAAAGTACAAATTTGGCCTGTGATCTCATTCTCCTTTCCCCTTTGTGTGCTCAAAGCCAGAGCAGCAGCCAGATAAGAATAACTGAACAATAAGGGACTATAACGATGAGTGATAAGTAACTGCTGGGTTGGGAAGCCTTTTCAATCCTGATCAACAAATACATTTCAAAACAAACTAGACAAATACCCATCAGGAAAAGTTCACTTGGAGTTGATCCTGCCTTGGAGCCAAGGTACAGACCATGGTTTCTTCCAGAACCATTTTCTGTTTGATCTACACCAGACACCACAGGAGCAGAGAAGAAGAGCTATGATACAGCTACTCTGAAGAAGCAATCAGGGTTCAGAAAACAAAACCAAGGAAATGTCTACCACTATTTTAATCCACACACCTTGGAATGTCTCATACTTTGTTTGGAGACAAGATCCATCTCTCAGTTACCTGTTAGTTCCAAGACGTGTATCCTGGTTTATGCCTGCCAGAGGCAAGTCTCTCCCAAAACACACTATTTCACAGTATCGTCCCACATTAGGCATCATCCTTCAAATCATCTTTAACTACTGTTTGGCTCCACTCTTTTATCACAAATCAACTGTGTGTTTCCTATTTAATAGAAAAGCAGCTTGGATTGCTCGAGACCATTCCATTGTCTTCTGGAGGTTGGCTATATATACCTACTCCTGGAGGCTGGCTATATATACCTACTCCCAGACGGTCTGTCTGGAGACAGATATATCTCATACCCAAAATCTACTTCTCTTTTGGGGCTTTTAAGCTTGCTGATGAACTGTGCCTGCCTGATTTAGATCATTAATTTAACTCTCAAATCCTCATTTGCACTATAAATACCACCTATTGTACAGATATATTTTCTCATCCTCCTGGCCACCCTGGATTAACAGCTTTCTTTAGAAACTACTCCTAAAGCACAAGGAAGCATCATTAAAACACAGACAACAGCTGCTACATCCAAATCCATCTTTGTTTTTCTGCACCTCAGTTCTCAGTATTTGTAAGTGGCCACATAGAAAGTGTGGGCTGTGTTCTGTGCTGCACAAGACCTATGAGAGTCCCAGGGGAAGCAAAAGGAGTGTAGAGGGGTAACTATTTACCACTCGCATATTTTCTAAATCTGAACTGTTGTTGGGGTCAAATCCTCCCCTCCCTTTCTGACACCTCTCTGTGTCAGCAGCTCTCTGTCCTTTCTGAAGGCTGCATTAGAGGATCTGACCTTTTGTTAGGCTTTATTTCTGTGTTGTACTCAGTCACAGACTTATAGCACTACTGAGCCAAAGACATTTTCCTCAGCCTCTGCATTACTTTTCTGTCCGTTCTGGGACACCAGGTAAAGCAGGATTAGCCCCACTGCTTTTATTTCATTTCATTCAAAGAGTTTATTGCTTTTGACAAGTGGGTCTCCTGCCTTTTAGACATCCATACAGCTAGAGGGACATTTTAATATATCTATGCACTGTTGGTCTGGGTCTTATAGTTATACAATCAGAATTCACATTAGATGCCAATAAAGGGTTTTAAAAATATAACTATGAAAACATGAGAGGGATTTTAAATCTACTTTGTGTAATTTGGCTAAAGTTATCATGTTGCAGGGAGATCTATTCATAGGCAATCCTACGGGGGTTTTTTCGCCTAGTTCTCACTAGGGAATGTTTTGGAAGAAAAGTATAAAAAGACATTGTTTCCTTATTATATAATACTCCTGACTTATGCCAAGAATATTCTCATCGTAAGCATGTTCATAACCTCAAAGACTGACAGAGCTATTGCATTACTTGTGTCTATACAAATAATAGGCTTCTAAAAATACAATTCCTTGACAGTTTTTGAAAGGTGACTTACAAGTGATTAAAAAGCTGTATGTTTGTGTTTGCATTTCTGATTTGTAAATCTGATCCAGTAATTAAAAGGAGATCTCAAGTGTTTCTTCACAAACACAAAATGAATACAAATCTAAGTTGCAGATGCATTAAGGGAATTTTTGTCTACCTTTGCTGGTAGACAACTCTTCAGATGCTACCAACAGTTTCCCCCAGTAAGTGCAAGTTCCTCAGCTAATAGTAAAACTGATCATGTTTTTAAAGGAAATCTCTTCTAAAATTGTAACTATAAAATGCTAATAAAGGGACTGACAAATAAAAGAGCATTGGAACGTACCATCACACCAACCATATTTTGATACAATGCACGAACACAACAACTGAAGCGGCTAATAAATTCTCTTTTGGAGAACAGGAATAAAGCACTGATTTCCTTAAGAGAAGGATGGGCTGAGCAGCTACTCTGACCTCTTATAGCAGCAGTGATATAATTCACTTTTCCTGCTTTACTGAGCAATGGAACTCAAATATGTTATTTCTTCCCAATTTTTCAGATGGGAAGAAAAAAGCACATCCCGAGTTGGACTGAAGGGCTACTTTTCAGTTGCACAACTAACTGTTTTTATTATATCCCAAAACCCTAATTCAGAACACAAGCTAACATTCAAATCTCCCAGTACAGATATTTTGCATCTGTCTCTTAAATGCCACATTTTTTTTGTATTTACAGCTATGAACTCATTCAAATCTGCCCCTTACAAACATGTTGGCAATAATGAAGCATTTTACTTAACTGACACAGATGCCAGTAAAAGACTTCAGTCTGTCAGTACAAACCCTTTATACAAAGCGAGAGAGCTGATAATTTATCCAGAGAATGGAAAAGTACTAAATAAAAAAGGCAAAAAGAAAGAAAATAATTTCCTGTTTTAACAGTATGGAATTCAAAAGTCATCCTTGTCCACAGTACAGAATAAGAGGCTCGTATAATTTGAGAAAGCTGAAGCTGGGCAAAGGATGGATTCCTTAAGAAGACTCGTGACTAAGGAAAATTGGATAGGATGTGTAGACAGTTAATACTTCTGGAAGAACGTGTGGCAGCTTCAGAGAACAATACTGTGTGCGTGATCTTGCCCCTTTAAAGGAATAATCTTCAACTGGAAGAAAACAAGTACAGTTTGAAGGCCAATAACGTTGCCATCAGTCATGTGGGTACCTGAGTGACTGTGCTTCACCTGTTCTCCCATTTCAGCAAGCCACTAGAGCAGGGGCACTTTGTAACAGAGTAACCCACTGCCTCTCATGCGTCTGCCTGAGTCTGACAAAGAATTAAAAGGTAGTGAAACTCAGGCTCCTTCTCCAAAGCTATTTTTCCATCCCTCGCAATGCAAACACCTGTGCACAAAGAGAGTGTTTCAGATTTCGTTCTTGCTGCAATAACTGCTCCCTCATTCAACTTCCAGGCCTAGCTGAGAAACTGGGAAGCATCTTCATGAGCAGAGCGGAGAGCTCTGCTCCTGTGATCATACCACACAGCGCTCTAGTAGCCCATCTGTGTAGGACAGAGCCAAAATCCCCAATGAACACTGACTGTAAACCCAGCCTGTCATAATGTTAACCTCCCAACTGAGAAAAAGAATTGTATTAAAAAAAATCCACAGTCCTCTCTGCCAAGCAATCCCTATAACTGGCCCAGTTACTTTGCATAAATCCCAGCAATGCTTGGGGAAAAACTCTGAAGACGGACTACGCCCTTCAGTAATTCAAAACCACAGAGCAAAGATATCCTGTTGTAACGTACATGGTATTCCAGGATTATAATTTTTGCTTTGAGCCACCTTTCAACGTAGACCAAATGGAAGCAAACCTCATTCCAGAGCGTTATGAAGCCAGTTTTGTGTCGCTCACAATTATGTTTGAAACCATAATGACAGATTACAGGAAATGAACGTATGGACAGGGTGATTTATAAACACTTTTAAACAATGTAACTTTTATCAGTTCTGCTACATCAATCACAAATCTAGGAACAATTATTTTTTTGTATACGATACTCTCCAGAGTGGCCAGGACAGGATTTGCTGACAGCCTATCTTAAAAATGGAATTAGAAACTGCATTTGCTCCCTGTGCCAAGGCAATGGTTCCACACAGATAAGGGAAATCATGTGCTTTTCACAAACAGAAGAGCATAAGCAGAGAACCAAGAAAACCTTGCTATGCACACCAATGGAGAGCCACTGTCAAATAAACCTGAGGCCACACTGTGGTACCAGGTGTGGCTGAGAGGGTTAACTGTAGTTATAAAACCGTTCAGCTTTTGCAAGGCATTTGGTCCGGTACACATCATTTCAAAACCAAGATTTATAGAATTAATAATGCACGTGCTAAATTAATGTAAATGTGTGGCAGATTTCAAGTAACTCTCATAACAGAATCAACAAAGGGAATTAGAAAGTAGATGCAATTATTAATTAATAAATAAAAAAGATAAAATGATCACCCAGTATTTAATAAGAATACAAAAATAATTATAACTGCACTAAAGATGGTGAAATTGATTTTGAAATGCCCTCCACAGCTTTGGTTGCCATATTTTTAAAAATTGATGAAAAGTTGAAGGTCCAAAAGATAATAAAAATGGCTTAAGGCCTCAGAGAATGACTTACCTATAGAACCTCACAAGCAGAGAAAACATAGGATTATAGTATTCCAAATATTTTCCCATAAGCAAATAACAGTTACTGGGAGGTTATTTATATCTCTGAATTGTAGAAGGCTATAACTGGAACCAGCCATTAGAGGCTGAAATTCGACAAATTCAAATGAGACACTGGGTGCACATTTTCATGCAAAGAAGGACTGCTTGGCTCAGTACAAAGGTAAACTGGATGAACTGAATACTCATAAGGTAAAAACCATCACGTGATAATGCTTTATCTTTCAAATTCTGTGGATATCTTCATAATATGGAAAATCAAGTCTAATGTAACATTTTACTGTGAGTATTCCTGAAAGCTAGAAAGAACTGCTGAAGAAATTAAAACTGCAGCAAGGAATCTTCATCCATAGAAAGATCTGCAACAAAAAGATTACTGTAACTTGAACCATGCAGTAACAACAAGCCCCCACTGCAGCAAAAGTGTTGGTCCATGGCTTACAAACTTAGGACTTACTTTAGAGAACAGGAATAATCAAAGGATGGATCTACTGAGGTACCTGGCATAAAGCAAAAAGCTTTAGAGGAAAGAAGGACACATCAAAAAAATCAAAACCCACAAAACCACAGGAAAACATTAAGAATCTACAATTTAATTCATAGCTGGCTTCAAGAAGCTCCCAAATCAAAATTTGTAGCTCCTAGTTTCAGTGAAAGCTGAAATAGCTTTGTACTTCTGAATATCCAATCCTGTGTGCTGCATATGCAGAAACTCCAGAAAACAGCAATAAAAATTGCTTATACATATACATATAGAAATATATATACATATACCTTTGCCATAAAACAAAAAAACCCCTTCATCTCTGTCTGAATCATGGCAGAGTTTCAGAAGTGAAAAAACATATTCAGAAAAAATACTCTGCAGTACAGTCTATGTCCATTACTCTACTCATCATTGCTAGTCACTTCTCACCGGGGGAACTACTGAGCCAATTAGCCCATAGGAAAGGGAAAAAAAAAAAAGGGTAGAACAAAGTTATCCATTCTTCTCCAACTGCCAGGAGGCAGCAGTATTTTAACGGAGCAGTAGAGGGCACCGAAGCATAGTAAAGCTCAAATATCCCGGTGAAGAGCAGCTGCCTAGAAGTGAGAACATAGATGCAGCACGGACAAGGGGCTAGGACAGGAGATCTGGGATCCAGGCACCCACTTCCACGTCTGATGGGGAGCAGCTACAAGCGTTTGGATAAATAACTTCCTGACTCGGTTTCCCAACCAGTAAGTGAGATTGTATGCAACCAGTCCTGGCAACACACAAGGAAGGTTTGTGCTTCAAAAGTTAATGCTGATGTAACATGCACCTAAGCAAACAGACAGCTGGAGATAGTCTGGCTGATAACCTTTGAGAGAAGGATGCTATTTAGACAATAAATGATATCACTGCTATACACTCCTTACAGCTAACACAGACAGTCCATACCACACAATGTAAACCCTGTTGTACTTTAAATTATTGAGTTTTACCACTCCAAATAGTCAAATCACAAATCAAGGCATGAAAGCAAAGTGTGTAATACTTCCTTTGGGGAGCTGCCCAGAGCCGACTGGCCTCATTGCTTTTCTCATTTGCCTTCAGACATGTTCCAGCAACATCCTCTGCCTGTTCCAAGATGACCATCAGCTAAAGGGGAAAATTTAACTGCAGGTGAAATGGTCAATAAGCACATAGCTGGAGAAGACATCTGAAGAAAGCTTTCATAAGTAACCTAGTTGGTGATCCAGAGTGTGGTTATAATCCTTAAAGAGTAATCTTCTTGTCTTCGTTTTTTATCTCCAAAGGCTGCTCTCAATAACAAAAAATCTAAATGCAAGAACAGCTTGCAGTTGGACAGTGCTTTTCCTTATTAAACCCACACAAACAAAAAAAATAATATTAAAATATGGCAATCTGTTTTTTGGAGGGAAGTGGCTAATAACCTACACAAAAAAGGGTTAGGAGGAAGACAGATGTTTCTTATTTTCTTTAAACTGTTTTCAACCCTCTTTTTTATGTGTTTTTGTGACCAAAAAAAAAGCATTTATATATGCCTATAATGTACAGCAACCTCCCACAGAGACTGGAATCCCACAGGAAATTTCTATCAGTTTATCTGCTACCTAGATTTCAATTCCATGAACTTGATTTGCTTTGGATTAATCTGCCTTTTCTGAAAATGAATTATTCTGACATTCATTTTTCAGCACTCCAATCATGGACTGCTACCCTGAGGCCAATGTGAGCAAGCTCATACAACTCTGAAGCAGAGCTGTTGGGCTGTGGAGATAACACTTCTTAGATTTGATATAATGATACAATACCAATTTACCCATAAATGAGGGTTGGCACACAAGCAACTATCACTAACTTTGTTATGAGGCCTCACCAGAACGGTGGGAAAACAAGGAGACAGTAGAAAGCCTTTTACAGAGCAAAGTCCTGGCTGATCTGTTTTTCAGTCTTCACTAACTCGTGCTGCTGGGTCCGGAGAAGACCCGATCCCAGCCCAAAAAAGGAGATTTCTCAGGCACCATGCTCAAAGGATAGCTATGCCTGCTCTCCGTCAGACACTCCTTACTCTGCAATAATAATGAGGTGAGAGAGATTTGCAGCCCCTTAGACCATACTGCTCAACCCCTCTGGAGGCCTTTGGCAAACAGCACATTTTGGGGCAAACTGGTAAAGAATAAAGCACCACGACTGTCTTGCAAGATGGTGAAAACAACAACTGTTTTCCCTGTGTGTGAGGTAGGTGCTGTAATACCCTAGTGACACTTTTCCTGGGAAAGGCTCAGTGAGAAAAGCCTCTACTAATCCTTCCTGGGCTTGTGCTGTGAGCCACAGATCAGGGGCTACATTGTTGAGCTGGTTTGCTGCATATTCTTTTCATTTGACAAGGATAAACTACTCCAGAAAGGTATTTGCTTTCTTACTCCGCGTACACCCAGAATCTTAGTCTCCAGTGAAGAAATCAAGACAGTATCAAGAGCAGCATGACGGCAGTTCCAACCCAGCATGTTAGAGGGTGCATCTAAGGCAACACTCCAGAATTAAAGACTACTTGATGACTATTTCTCTCAGATATTCTTTGGTGATACCAAAGGTCTTGCCTTTGTTTCCTTACTCTCTTGAATCTGAATTATTCTAGAATCCTTGACATAAACAGGAGGCTGCCACACAGCCACTGATGGGGAAGACACTGCAGTCCCTGAAGAGACTGGACTGTTGGCAGGTGTCACGCACCAGTATGGACAGACTCCCTTACAGTAAAAAAACCATCTCTTCCATTTTACGTAACAGAAGGTGGATCTTCTCCAGAACATCATCTTGCTCTCTGCAGATTTACTGATAGAATTTATATTTGGTACAATGGGAGCAAAATCAGATTGCTATAAAGCCAGCTCATTGAGACACAGTAAAACAGATACAGTCTGATTACAATAAAACCAGATTGATTCCACTCGTACAGATAATAACTGGAAACATTATATGGGGGAACACTGATGCAGGTCGCTGTCAGTCCAGACATCATTAAGTCTGGTTGTAAACTGCAGCACAAAAAAAATAGGTGATTGTGTTTCAAACTAATGCAGAAAACATTCAGCTGCATTTCTTGTTTGGCTTGGGTTAGGGGTTTTTTTGGCTGTTTTGTTTGTTTGTGTTTTGGGTTTTTTTGGTTTTGTTTGGTTTTTTGTTTTGTTTTTTAATTCAGAATATTTATCTCATTGTCTAGACCATAAAGGAATGTTGTGGTGTGTGGCAGTATTATTCTTGTAAAACAAGTAATACATTTTTTCAAAACAAATGTATATTTCTAGATTTAATATCAAGATGGATACCTCATTGGGATCTCAAGGTTAGAAATTATTACAAATATTTGTTCTCTGGTACAAGTTATAATTAAAATTCAGTATGTCTCTTAAGACATATTTACATATGTCTCTTAATCTTTAAAGTCACCTTATGTAGCCTCCAATATTCCACATATTCATACTGAGAGAGAAAAAGGAAAAGCAAATGTTACCTTGCAAAGGCCAGGAAACAACCATGAGCTGTATTATAAGCATCATACCCACATAATTCAAAAATAAACTTTTCTGGGTTTATACATTAAATGTCAGTTCTTTCCTCTTCTAACAAATTCCCCTTTTTCCAAGTTTCAGCTGAGCTTCTGAGTCAATTTCCAAAGTGCTACTAAGCTTTCCTCAGTCAGAGGATAAATTGTCCAAGTACACTACTCAGTTTTCAATGAAAAATCATAGGAATTGTTGTACAATTGTTGCCTATGAAGTCTCTTCCTAGATAGCAAAAGAAGCACAGAGCAAAATCTAATTTTTTTTTTTTTCTGGTTTACAAAGATTATCACTTTTTTTCAAAGCATGTTTTGGGACTGCATATTTTTAAAACATACATACAGAAATAGTTATTTTCAACTTCTCAAGTTTACCTAAATTAAAAAAATAAGTTCTTCAAGAACTGCCTGTTTCAAAGAACAGTGACTCCTATCTTTCATGGGGGAAAAAAAACCACGGACTTCCAAAAAACCAACTGTTTTATTTCACAAACAAACAATGACTCCAAGTTTAATCAGGTGAAAAAAGGTATTTCAGAAAGCTGCCCTGGCTTTATTCTAATTACATACAAAAATTACTGTGTATAAGTGGACAAATCTGGTTTTGAGCCATTTATGGTAACTCATCAGCCAAAGCCTCAGCAGAATGCAAATCATCCACAAGACAGAACACCAGAAGTGGAGATATGAGATTAAAATAACAAACTGGGCTATTTCACTTGTGTGCTGTCAAATAATGCTTCTTCCAGAAGCTTGTTTAAAAGCTGTGCCCTTAAAAATTGCTCTGGGTTATGTTCCTGATGATTTTTGGCACCAAAACCAATGTTTCTCTATATTAACTTATTAACAATGAATAGAAATAAATCACCAAGTTAAGGGAAAGAGTTCTTACTGCGTATTTTGAAAGTTTATAAACCATGTTGCTTCCTTCCCTTGGCTTCTCTCCAGAGAAATTTACTGGAGTAGTTGAACTGATTTACTACCTGCATGAGATTTTAAGGCATAAACACTAAAAGTATCGTGGTCTCATCATAAGAACCGTGCTTCCAAAGGAATGTAGAAAGGTGCTCTTGGCAGAGGGGAAAAAAGGCTTGAAGAAACTCAAGGGGAGGGAAGACTATCAGTCCTGGCACAAGGGCACAGGAACTTTTGGCCTAATGCTGTTTCCAGAGCAGAGAGAGCATCTCTTTTACAACACTGGGCTCCTCCTGCTCGTCCACCACTACACAGTATCTTCCTGCTCGAAAACGTGGGCGAGCAGTAACAGCTCCAGTGTCGTTCTCATCATCACCTAGATCTGATATGTAAGAACAGTGAAGGAAAACGGGTATTATATAAAAAGCTGAACTACCTTCCATTTTGAGTGGTGAGAAGATGGAGAACACCACAGGTATTTAAAATAGTAACCAAGAACGGCTCTTTACTGCCTACAGAAGAGACAGAGGAGCGCCTGGGTCAGAGTATATCACAGCAGGGTGGTGAGTGTTAAAGCTTGCAGGAATAATGAAGGGCCCAGGAAAATCATGGTGTACCTGGGTCAAGACTCCCAAAAGCCTAAACCTACATCAGAAAGTGCCTACAAGTTTCAAAACTGACTCCAATGACAGCAGCATTTGTTCCTAAAAGGAAAAAATGAGAAATAGCTGTCCCCAGACTTCAGAAGCAGGTGTGATGCATCACTGCAGACAAGAACGAAAAAATGGACAGGGAAAGTTACTTAACTTTTTTTTAAAAGTATGAAGAGAGTAGAAAATATTTCATTTTAACTCTATTAAGCATGTTATATTTTTTCCCCTTGCGTGTCTGATTCTTAACTTTTAATTAAATAGCAAGAGAAAAAAACTTTCCGTTCTTCTTTTGAATGCACATTTTGGTGAAAATTTACATTTGCTGTATCTCAGTTACAGCTTTCATAACTTCTTTATTACTAAAGTTAATTAAAATGAGCTTTTATAAGGAGGGTAACTTAATAAAAAAGAACCGGTGTGATAAAAATGTAATTGAAATAAGAGCCCTGAGATGGCCAACAGCACAAATTACAAAAACACAAGAGTGCTCAGCTAAATTTGGTGAGCTGGACTTCAGGGTGACAGAGCAAACAAAGAACCCACAGTGTCCACAATTTGGGTATGAAAAACAGTACAAGAGGCACTACAAAGTTTTTCCCCTCTAACCTACTGAATTACATGTTTGTCATTCCTAATTAGTTTTGTCATAGAATATACCCATGGAGAAAAGATTTATTAAAGAAAAGTAACCTTACATACACAGAAGATCATTTATTCTAATTAAACAGCATTCCAGACAGAAATACAGTTTCAGCTATAGCCCATTTCATCAATAGAAGATGAAAACACTGCAGATGAAAGGACAAACAGAAATACGGGTTCAGTTCTACAAGAAGAGCAACGTGGGGGTCACTAGTAGGAACAAGGGTTTCCTAAGCACAGCAGTGATGCAGCTTTTACTCCAGCTATTTCAGCAACTACCAGTGGATTATGGGAGGTGTTTGCAGAAGAGGTGAGGTGCACAGCTATTTCACTAACATGCAGTTTTTGCCCTGTCCTGGGGTCAGATCAAGGAGCAGCCAACAAGAAGAGGCACTCAAACTGAGCATAAATCTTATGTGAATTGGGGCTTCCCCCCTCCAGTATCCTGAGTATTTTGTGGTCTTCTGAAAATACTGTCATTTACTAACGTGAAAGTAACTACAACAACAAGCTTCAGGCATATTCATTCTAGAAGAGAAACCTGAAACCTGATCTCTGGTCTCAAAAGCAAAAATTAAGGTTTCCTGCATTTTGCTTTCAAGACTTTCCTGATCTTATTGAAATCTTAAACACCCTTGACCGAGAGGAAGCATTGTCCCGCCACGTCAGAGAGCGGTGAAGGCAAGCACGTTGAACAGAGTCTGCTCTGGCACCAAGCTGGCACAATGATTTCTGCTCAGATCATTAAAGAGCTGTTGCTCCAATGGGCAGTGTGACAGCACCAGAAACAGTTCATGTGCTGGAAGGCACTTGGAGAGTTAAAATAATAAGCACACATCAGAAACACTGATTCTTCCGTCCTTGCCACTCAGTTATAATAAAGTACTTATCACATGTCCACTAGTAGCTCCAGCTCCTGCACGACTTGACAGCAGGTCATTCCAGGAGGTACTACTGTAAAGCAAACCCAAGCCAAATTATTACTTCACAGTAGTTCCTTCCACCAGCTTAAATTAGTTGGATCATTTCTTTAATGAAACGTTTCTTGGCTCCTCTTGCACTTAGGAGAAAATGGAACGAATAAGCTGGTTAATGCACAGCATGGTTTAAATACTGGTGCATGTTACAACTTCCAGGCTGTAGTAACAACTCAGTCCACATAGTATCTACCGTGAGTATCTACCCAAATAACGTTAAACAGTTGTGTTTTCATTTTGCAGTAATTGCTGCTTTGGAATCATGATGGCTCAGTACAGACATCTCTGTGCAAAGAGCCTGAACAGTTCTGGATACAGCAGAGATCACAGATTCTCCTCAGCCATTATGTGGTTGCCTAAACACACCGCAATATATCATTAATTCAAGCACTTTCACTCTGTAATAGCAGCTGAGCTATTCCAAACATAAAATAATATATAGTATTATTAACTTGAAAAACAATTAATCCTTCAAATTTGAAAGGGGTTTATTTGCTTGGTTTTAATTGTATCTGTGGTAAACACGCACTACTAAAAGCTGCACAAGTTTCAAAAAAATGACCATATATTGGCACAAGACTCATTAAAATTAAACTGACAGAAATCAACACCTAAAACTGGTTTAAAAAAATACTTTAAAATACAGCAGAAGTCAGACAGCAGGAGAAAAAAGACACACATCAGAACCTCCTTGGTAAGGCCAGCATCGATGCAGAGCACGTTATCAGGGCAAACAAAAACTCAGAAAGGGAAAAGTAGGTGTGTGTTTGAAGAAGCTGATAAGTTGGTGAGTACAAATAGAAAGCCATCTTTCCCACCATATTAACAATTCTTTAAAGGTTTTAAAAACTTGACTGAAGTTGACCAGCACAGACAGAGAAGAGATTTTTTTCCTGGTACGCCAATAGGTGTGCGCAGACTTTGCTTCTCAGCCCAAGTCAGCCAATTTTGCACATGTTCAGGCAGGAGATATCAAGGGACCGGAGTCAAAGTGCAGAGTAACAAAATTACAACTGAAAAGACATTATGACTGCTGACTGTGTAGACTAATGTTGTGCCTCTACTAGCATCTGTCCTTTGACTTTTTTCCAAATTTGTGTAAAACTTTTGACTTTTCCCTCAGAAAATACCCCATATGAATACTGATCTCCAAGTCAGGGTGCAGTATTCCCAAAATGCAGCCCTACATCTTAGAGCCCTGCATACCTCCAGCACAGAAATAAATGATCTTTTTCACTGTGCTTTAAGTATTAATATACTTTTTACTATTGGCACTGTTCTTTCCACAGGTCTGAAAAGCCATGACCTGGCTTCTCATCAGACACAGACAGTTCAAGAGCATAAATGTTGGTCTAGCTGAAGTACATAAAGCCATGCCCACTTCAGGGAGCAGCACTTACATTCTGAGACGGCTGAATAGGAACACTGAGCTGCCCCGTAACTCCATCAGCAACTATCTCAAGTCAATATGATTGCCAAAACTGGTCGACTCTCCATCCCCCAAAGGTCTCTGCCTATGGGGAATCATAAATACACTACAAAGGAAGGCACTACAATATTAATGATCTGGCCTGTCTCCTCCTATTTCCTTGCTTCAGTTCTTACTAGGTTCCCCAAGAAACACTCACAGAGGCTGATGTCATTTCAGCCACAGCAGAGTATGCAATGCTGCTCAGTTTGGTTCAACCCTCATTTCTGCAGCATAATGTCTAAGCACAGTATAAGCACTATTTGGCCAAACTCAGTCACACAGATTTTGAACTTGGAACACTAGAAATAGTTTACAATGCTAAATTCCACAAGAAAGCCCAAGGAGCAACGAAACAATAAATTGAGATGGTGCATATTTTCCTGGTATAAGTGAAACAATTTGCTTTTACCATAAAAGGGACTTTGTATATAGCCCATAAAGAACTTGCACACAGTCATACTCTCCAATATGCTACAGCCAATAGCAACCTCCCTGCAATCAGAGATGAGTCAAAGGAGAAATGTTATCCAGAACCACGTGCCAACAGACAACCGATTATACATCGGTCCCACGGGCTGTTCTGCAGCCAATTTAAAAACCAGCAGCATCAGGGCCAGCCAAAGTAGCAAAACAGTGCCAAGTCAGTACTATAATTGTTTGTGCCATTAAGCATAAAGAATGCCATTGCTTCCTAATCTTAGAGAGAAAAAATGTAGCATGAGAATGATGACAATTACTACATGATAAATTACCTAAAAAAAAACCAACTATGCTCTCATTACATCACTGCTCACACATCAGAAAAGGCATTTTTAGGGTAGTTTTGTTCTTAATTTCTCCCCCCCAGTAAGTGAATTATGACATCATGGACAAAGTTTATTAAAAAAAGTTTTCAGTGGTGGTTCCTGCTTTGTTTTCTCCTATGAAGCCACATAACATCATATACAAAAATAAAGTAGGAGTGAAACATGAGCACATTTCATCTCTGAATTGGGAGAAGGCATTCAGGCCTGCCTAGTGTCAGGCCTCCTACGAGACATACTCCAGTAAGCCAGGACAGAATACCAGTAAAGGGCCCTTTCTCCACGCAATAAAAACACTCAAGAATTTTCCACACTGCACAGAATCACCTGATTTGAGAAGACCTTTCACCTTCGTTCTGTTGTGTTGTCACACCTACATATTATGGGTCTATTATCTCTGTGTCTACTGGGAATCCCCAGCCAGAGTGGGTATCTGTTACAGATATCTGGTAGAGTGAGGGTGTGCCTCTCAGTGCATGAGCTCCATGAAGTGAACCAAAAGCGTTACTACATTTTTATATGTCTGTGAGTCTAAGACACAAACCATAAACTCTTCTCCAAAGGGAAAGATAAGATGAGGAGATTTTGTTGCCATAAACTGAAGTCAATTATGTTACCTCACCCTTCACCATAAACAAGAAAAACATAAAAAGAGCAAAGGATACTAAAGAATCTTGGCAAATTCAAATTTCAAATAGAATATATATTTATGCTTTTTTTTTTAACTTAGAACTCTACAAACTGTAAGATGATATAAAACATATAGTATTGATTCTTTTTTCTAGCATCTAAGGTGACAAAAATCACTTTTTCATTGTTCTCCAATTCTTTCAGAGAACTACAATATTGCTACTCACTTTGAACCAATAATGCTGGAAAATAAAGACTCTCATCCCTATCATTGTATGAGTCATCCCATACACTGCAATAAATCCACTTTTTTCAGCAGTTAGGTGAAATACATGGTTTGGATTTTTTTCCTGTCAGTTAGTTCCATTGCCCCTTTGAAAGGTACCACAAAACCTACTCATTTTTTAAAGATTACATCTTGTTCCTTTCACTAAAATGTACTTTTACAGGTGTACCAGCATCACAGTTCTCCAGCCTCTGTAGTCAATGGACTTCAGAAGAGAAACAATTTTGCCTTTTTCCTTATATTGTATTGCAGGAAACTCTGTCAATCCTGCTGTATCAAAAAATACCGTTCTGTATCCTTCAATCTTTAATATGAGCTCCCACTAATTTCAATGGGTATTTTTGTTCTATCAGGAGCATCGACACCCACCCTATAGGCTGAGAACCCCAGTATCAGCTCCCTAGTCCTACTGCTATGGAACTATTCTTGTATGACAGGAAGAGGTGCCATTTCCACCCTGCTTGTGTTAATCTTCATTTCAACACCTACTTAAATGTCAGTGTAGATAAAAGCATTTCATTTGCAAGGAGCAAGAACTCAACCTCTCCTTGGACCAAGTGAGGGTAGCTACATACAATCTTAATTATTCCAAAAGCAGAGTCACCAGTTCTGAAAGATCCATGACTCCTTCATTTCACTCCAGAGTCTTTAGTAACATCCTGTGCTATTCAGAGGAATTTTGACTGAATAAAAATTTGCAGAAATATGTTGCCGTCTCCAAAAACACCAGGACCAATTTCATGACCACAACAATATTTACCATTAGTTTCAATGTGGCTATTTAAAGCACTTTTACAATCAGCTATAGGCAGGTTTTCCAAAGGTTATTACCACGAGCCTCAGTGCTAAATTCTTCCTTAGGAAGGCAGAAAAATAGCAACTATCTTAGGTGTTATTTGTGTGGGATTGATACCTTCATCAGAGCTATGCCTATGCATGCCATGTACAAATGCAAATTATATGAATCTACTCAAGCTGATACCACCACCCTACACAAGCCACAAGTGATCCATCATCCTCTTTTGTGGCTTTTAGTTCGAGAGGGGAGGTGTACACCTGAAAACCATTGCAATCCCACTGTCCAGTGAAAACCAAGCATGACAATAACCTGTGCATCCAGAAATGCACCACAGTCATGAAAGCCCCAAAGGCTGCAAACTTCCTTAGTTGTGCTGAGCCTGTGCACACCGGGTACTTCCCCAACTCTACATTTAAAGTTGCCACATTGGGTTCCACTACTCTTTCATATATAAACTTTGTATGTTCTTGTTCACATATTCAAACCAATTACTCAGAATCCTTTGGTCTAAGAAGAAAGTTATTTTCTTTTAAATTCTGAAAGCATTACATCATATTGCTTATCTAAATTCTTTCATAAATTCAAACATTAGCCCCGTCACAATCACAACATTTATATTTAAGGCTCTTTTCAGTCATAGCTTGTTCATTTTGTTATTTCAGTAGTGTTGTCTCAGTGAAAACTGACTTCACTCCCTCAGTTCTCAACAAAAGCTAACTATTGAAGTTTGTACGATAAGACAGAACTGTTTTATAAATCAAACCGAAACCCATTAGTGAGCGGCTTTGAACAAATATATTAACAACTATTGCCTTGGAGTAAATTTTTATTTCCAACTGAAGCCAGGCTATCTCCAAGTGATAGCTTTCAAAAAAAATTACAGAGATAAGAGAAATACTTTATTTAAAAAGAAATTCTGAGCAATTATATACACTCCACTTTATAACACTGCATTAAAAACAAGCTCAAAAGCTTATCCCGTAATCCCATGTCCCCCACAAAAGCTGGCTACTATGAACACAGAATAGCAGGAAAAAGACACACACAGACACATCCTCATTTTAGGTTTGCCATGATTTCACAACCTTTCAAGAAAAGAAGGATCCTCTACACGAAGCTACCTACGGATTAGTCAGTGAGTTGCATTTCTAGATGTGCATTAAAGAAAGGTCTTCTAAAAGAGCAGTACAAAAACATTTGTCATTGAAACTGCTGCAAATCCCTAAACACACACACACACATTTCCTGCCTCTGGTCTTCCACCAAGGACTCTTAACACAAGCCTGAACTGAGTTTAGTATCCAAGTGGATTGACATCAACTCTTCTCAAGGATACCTGTACTCTTTGGTTATCAGACCATAATTTGGTTGGAGGGGATGTGTTCAAGGCCATGTCCATTTCTAACTGACATCTAGTACCAATCTGACAGTTTCATTAAAAATTCCAACCAAAATACACATGAAGCTTTTAAAATATCAGTTTCAGAAATGTTAAAGACCTCCCAAGTCCATTACTCTGCCATTTAGAAACCACAGCATTTCCAGATTTATAATGAGTAACATACACTGAAGTTTGTATTCTCACGATACAGCCTACTAAAAATCCTGAAATAATGCCAAAATACCAAGTTTACAGAAACCAGTTTCACTGTCTTTTTTTGTGTGTAGTGGGGCATACACCTATAGAACTCTTCAGAGGGCATGTTCAGGGAATAGTTTAAGTGTTCTGTAATGGTGTAAGAAGTCTATTAGCTTTGTGAAGCACCACCCAGCCCAGGATCTTACAGCACTTCACAAAAGCACTAATTACACACAGGAGATACAGATTAACAAATCCTCCCTTGCCCTCGAGTCTTGCAAAGCCAAAACATGCAGAATAGAGTTTACAATTGTCTGGGTCTAAATTTGGAAATCTTAGCTTTCCTCACATGACAGGGGACCCAACCCTCCAAGTCCTGCCTCAATGCCTGAGATGCTGAATAAATGAGGGAAACTAAGTCTTACCAAGAGACTAGACTAAAAATGGAGTTAAGGAGACAGACCCTGAAAGCCAGAGAAGACACCCAGACCCAAATAGCACAGGGGCTCCCTAATTGGCTCTGTCCATTCAGAGCCACCACCTACGAGAGTCCTGGGCATTATCTCAAAACACACAGAGGATGTCTCAAACATACTCCTTTTTCAGACCACAGATAAAAAGTAGTCATAAGATCTGGCCAATTTTTAAGCCATTCATTTTATGACTGGCAAACTCTTATCTCAATTCAACCTTAATAGTGATTTCTGCTCAAATGTGAGGAACCACAAAATATCCTCAAATGACCTTATCTACAAAGTGAAGGTTTGTAAGGTCGTGCAGAGGAGCTTTTCTACTTGTGTCAGGTAGATCAACCCTTTTTCTTCAGAAAGGTAAACGTTGCACATGCCAGCATGTTTCTGAGTAGGTTAACGAATGATTTTTAAAAAAGTATTTCCAGAAAAAAAATTACAAATGTTATTTTAACGACTATAAAGTTATATTAAAGCATTCTGACCAGTAAAAATTGTTTATTTTCATGTGATTCTCTGCTTGGCAGAAACTTGGAATAGCAAAATCACTCCCATAACTAGTTAGAACTATATGAGGGCAACTGATTGGAAATACCTCTAAGATAAACAAAAGTTTTTGCTTCCATGCTTCTGTGCTACCTTTTATTTTATTTATGATTTTAGACCAAAAATACTGCCAGGTATAAGCAGAAGTAACAACTCAGGCACAGGACAGACCTGCCTGGTAATTCTGGCTGATCTACCTAACGCTGTTTCCCTGCACAGTGTCACGAGGGACCTCTTCCACCTCAGAAAAACTGTTCAAAATTTGTCTCCAAAGAACTGAAAGGCTTTTGCTGTGAGAGAAAACCATTGTCAATGCTCCAGCAAGCTCATCTCAGCAGAAATATTTGAAAAGTTTCAATCACTCTCTACAAAAAGTCAGGTTCAGCTGACACACAGCTAAGCTTTGTTGTCTCACAGCTATAAGCTGTCACCCTCCTGCCTGAAGCTTGGCGCTTAACTACACCTTAGAAAGGCAAAAACAAGCCTGGAGACCCTCTGGATAAAAACCCTAGGCTTAGGGGAAACATGAATTCAATCATACAATCCATGGGGCAGAAGATTTAAAGTACACAGCTTATAACTGATATAAATCTTTCATGATACCAGCCAGACCCTTCAAAAAAGTGTCATGTGTAAAACAGATCCTAATTGCACCGGAAATCAGCAGTGCCCCACTCTTCTTCCAGTTTCAGAGGCAGAAATGAGTTAAAATGGAGCTACACCCAGTTCTCTGTGTTTCTGGAATCCTGAGGGCACAATCCTTTTATCAATACACACAAAGTTTCAGTACCTTCAATGTGTGAGCTATAAAATGTCACACCTTTATGTAAAGAAAGAGAAAGGTAAATCATGATATAAAATGAGACTCATTGTAGTAAGCAGAAGAATTCCCACAGTGAAACCCCAGTGCTTCTGCTTTTGATAGTTTGGCACCAAATCTATAGGCAGAAAACATGAGGCCAGACAAAAGAACAGAGATGGACAAAAAGAGGGAGTGGGCAGATCTGCCATAATACCACACTTAATGACAACTGGAATTGAATTTTAATACATTGTACGTGTGCTCCAATACCTTCTTCCTTTTTATTGCTCACCTATTTTTATGCCCTGTGTGTGACACTGAAAGAGTAAAACAGAGCATTTGCTTGATTCACAACAAGGATCTTTTAACATTGTGGCCAAGAATTTACCAATCAGGAGGTTCAGAAGTTGAGTTTTGTTAACATTTCCTATTCCATACAGGCAATAAGTAATTGATACCTTCACTTGTCACACAAAAAATGAATGGTTTCAAACAATTTTCATTTAAGAAATTATATCCTCTGGACAATACTTAAAACAGCAGGAACTATCCTAGTATAAGCATATAAACCTATAAAGTTACAGTGCTGTTGCCAGCTAACTTGAATAGTATGTGGATGCACATGCATTCCTGCTTACTGGCAAAAAACGATTGGAAATTTTCTTCATCTCTGCATGTCATCCATGAAATTCTGGGTTAATGGAAGGAATTTTATTTTAAACAGAGGTTAATAACTGTAAAGGTTGCTAAGAAAAATTACTGTAACAAGGAAATAAAAATCCAAGCGAGCAAAGTACAAATACTTCAGCAAGTAATACAGGCTAGGAATGTCCCTGAATCTACTGTTAATTTTGTATATTAGTTACTAAATATTTACAAAAGCACACAAAATAGCATATGCACAAACTAGATAAATATTGGAGATGCCATTTCTGTGTGCCAATGCATTAAACAACTCAAACATGTGTCCATGGCCAGGATGGCATGTATTTTCCCACAACTGTGCTCCAAAAAATCCAGTTCTGGAATGGAGCTGCTGAGGCTCCAAGTACAGAGTTGTGACAGCATCACATTTCTAGAAAAGACTGTGTATCCTAAAGAAGGGCATCAGTTTGTCCCCCCTCTTAAGGCTGCTGTTGAGCAGCTACCTCAGAACTTTACTGACACTATGGCCAGAAACCCTCCCTCTAATTTCCATAGTAAGATTATCTGCAGGCCAATATACTTATTTGTGTGTCTTGAAATACCACTGCTGCTCCTTTCTAGCCTCATACAGTGACAGGCAGCAACCATGTCATCAACACCTTTCTGCAGGCACTATAGAAAATAAAGTTATTATAAAATAAACTGTTCAGTCCCCAATCAGGTTGATAAAATTTTTCTGTAATTTTCTGAATGTTATTTTCCGTATTTGACCTCAGCAATACTAGTAAGGTAGAACAGAGTTCTACATGATCTTGTTTCCATTTATTATCTCTGCAAAGAAGTATTTCCTGATGGTCTCCATGTGCATGACAATGCACTTGATTTCATTATTTCCATCTCCAAAGTCATCCAGTTATTACTGTACTGTTCTTACTCTCTTCTGTGGTGACAGTTCCTCCCAACTTTATCTTATCTTCACTTATATGAAGTGTAATGAGCCCAATCTTAACCTTTTTTTGTCTCAGTCATTAATGAAACATTAAGCAGCTCCAGAGCAACCCAGTGTGTAATTTTTTTCTAGACTAGTATTCCTCTTTCAGCACCATCAGTTATCTTCCTTTCCCATTCCTTATTCATTTCCCACTTCACAAATCATACTACATCTCCTCTAAGGTAATTTTCAGGGTGGTATTATATGAAATTGCTTTACTGAAGTCCAGATAAATGAGGTCTCTTATATTCCTCTCATTTAAGGAAAAAAATCCCAAATCAAAACAAAACAAAGAAAAAAAACCAACCCCATCAAAAGTATAAAATGTTAGGATAGGTTTGATCTTCCAGATAAATCCATTTTCTTCAGTTTTCATTTACCTTTCTGTTATTAATTATTCCTTCCTCTAAAAGCATTCCAAAGCCTTACACACTTAAGATCAGATAGACACGGTCAGAGTTTCCTGGCTCTTTCCCTTCTGTGTATTTCAGTTCTACATTAGCTATTCCCCAGCCACTTGGTACCACCCTTGTTTTGATAGACTTGTTAAAAATTCCTGCTATCAGAGCTATGATTTCATGTGCAGTTCTTTCAAAGTTCTATACAGAATTCTTATAAGGTTCCCCCAATGTGACTGCATTGGAGCTCCAGGAGTTTTGACACCTTCTTGAATTTGAACCAATAATAATTATCCTCCCAAAGACAAAAGTACACATCATACTCCAGTAAAAATCCATTTACAGAGTGGTTTACATGATTGCTAGGAGCATTGTTTCATTCAAAAATAAGCAGGTATTCCTTAAGAAACAAGAGAGCGTTTTCACTTCAAAGCAACAGCATCTGCAGAAATGTGTGCAATGAATACAAAGGGACATAAAAAACCCCTTCCTGTCACTGCAGGGACAAACTATTTAGGTATAGAAACATAATAATATTGCATGATGTAAACTCATTTACCAATCAAGTTACACAGGGAAGTTACGCAGGGAGTGTATGAAAGAGAAAATCCTTCTGTTCCTGGTACTACCAGTTCATACCTGAAGTACAAAATGTAACAAAATCATACACAAAATTGTCTTTAATAGATAGATAGTGCTGATAATAACCATAGGTCTCTTCTAGAAAGCACACAGATGTTTTCACATGATTATTAAATTCTAAGCAAGAACTAAGCACATCCTTCAATTTCAGTCTGAAAATATTCCTCCAACTAAACTCGCACTCTTTCTGTAAACTAATATCTATTCCATATGTTTTAATATAATTCACCTAATCTGTAACTGCACAGATAACAGGGACATAGCAAGTTTGGTCTGCAGTACAAGCAACAGTTTATGCAGACAGCTAGCTGTCTTAAAGTTGTCAGTTAGAGCCCTCTCTCCCATTTCAAATCCCATTATATATTTGTTTCTTTGTTTTCATCAGATTATTCCAGTTTTAAATTAACAGCAAGGAGAGACAACACATTACTGTACAAATCACCCAAGATTGTGGTGCTAAGATCACAGTTCACCTTAACACAATGTTTGGTTTAGATGGCCACTTTGTTTTTCTAAATGCATTACTTATAGCCTGGAAAAAAAAGTGAAAATTATTCTAATAGGAAAACAGCTGCCTGAGATTGGGGAGCCCCGATAGGCTAGTGGAGTGCTTGTGAACAAGTTTGCACCTTGCAGGACAAGGCACACAGGCTTTGTCCTCTTCTGAGCTGCCCTGCAAAACATCTGCAAGGTTTAATCTCATACTGGGACACACAAATACAATCCAAAAGTACAGGGACCTACAAGCACAGTGTCCGGTTAGTGCAGTTGCAGGGCTGCAAACAGAAATCACCTTCAGCTCATTTTGTGACCCAGCATTATCGTGCTCAGAGCTGCTGCAAGGAGGTGCCTCTGCCCTGATCCCTTCCTGCAACTTTGTTGGGCTGGTCTAGCAACACGTTCAATTCCAGTTTGGAGATTAGACAGTCAGAAGATTAACTAAACCCTAAATAGAAAAAATCCCGGGCCTTCTGAGACATAAATCTTGCAAGTATGGTTCCATAGAGCACAAGTCCAGATTCCTGAATACTTTATGGTTCTGTAAAATCCTCACTATAAAAGACTGCATATACTTAAAATTTGCAAAGGTAGCAGCTTAAGTTATTTCTAGTCAGCTCATAAAAATCTGTCCTTAGCACTTTTTTCCTAGGAAAAAAGAAAGAAACCCAGACATACTCTAAGCTTAGTGAAAAGATAAGATTCTGGATATAATACCAATATGACTTCACCCTTTATTTTTTAAAGGGTTCAAAACAATACTAGATGAAAGTTTATACATAAGCATAAGGGATCTGCCAAAATGAAAGTGAAAACCCAGCAAATTATATTTCAGACACCTTGACATATTATGCACCATGCAGGCTGTCAGCTTCACTGTCCTTTCCTTTGCTGTAGGCCGAACGCTTGAATACCAATCTTATTAAACTACAACTCTGAATTTATCCACTATATATAACATTCCAGATGTCGTACCAGCTGGGAACAGGCCCTTAGGCCATCTTTGGTTGATCTCTTAGTCGCTTTCCAGCTTTTGCCAGGCATTCATCCAAAAATATGAAGGAAAGTGCTAAAAACAGATGTCAGAGTTAATGGGTTTTTTTCTTCATGGTAGGAAATACAGAAAGCTTGCACCCTACACCTATTCTATGAAATATGAATGTTGTCAACAAACCGTAAGTTAATTTTAAATTAAATCATAATGTAGCAGAGTTAATTCATACACTATTTTTCTGACAACAGGCCAGCCTCCATCAGCCTGTTCTTTGAAAATATTATGTGGTCATTTGGATTTTTTCATTAAGTTGGAAAATCTTCTGATGTCGTCAATCTGCAAAATGGTTTCAAGTCCCTCATTTAAGAAAAATTAATGGTTAAAATGTAAACTAGACTGACTGCAATTCATGGTAAGCTTTATGACAAGGCTGGAGTAATGGGAGTTATTAAATCAGTACACATCTGAGCTATGAAAGAGGAAGACCTGTTGGCCTCATTGTATTACAACAAATGATTTCAACTTCCACTCACTGCAGTATGAACAGGAGATATTCAGATCTTCCCTAGAGGTGCTCCTTCTCTTTGGGGTCCTTAGAACAGTTTAACCATGGAATTTCAAAGAGCAGGGCTGGAAATGAGCTCCTGATCCTGCCGACACATGTGCACATGTGCATCTTCACTTATGTGGGTAGTTCTGACGTAGACGGGAGTCCTCACAAGAATTAAGTTATGCACGTGCCTAAGTGTTTGGGCCCTAGACTGTAAGGTCAGTGCAAGAGGTCATCTATCTATCTGCTCTAGACGGTGTTCCAAATTTTCTGTGCACACTCACCAAAATATTAACAAACATATGTGGAACCAATTCTCAGGAAGTCCCCGTGGTGCTGCCAGCGAAGCCTCCCCTCAGTGTGCAGGACCTTGGTCTCTCGTATAGCAAAGTACAGGAGATCTTTCCAATTAAAATTACATCTTGGAAGGATGATAACCCAAAAGACATCCTTCTGAAACTTATTTTGGGGCAATAGCTTTCATTAAAAGGAAGTCACTTAACTGCACAGAAAAAGGACTATTCATAAGAAATATTTTTCCCTCCTTTTCTTTGACTCACATTCATTAGAATGCAGAGCTGAAAGTATGAGAAAAACAGACTATCCTATAGCCTCAGTATTGAAGAAGCAGGAGAAGAATGAACATTAACTGGCAAGTTCACTATAAAGTATAAAAATACCTGCTAAAAAAGAACAAAATATTTTTCAAAAGGAATAAAAAGGGCAGGACAAGTTTAAAACTTAGCCCTAGTACTTTAATAAGGGACTTAGGATATAAATCTGATTCATACAGTAGAATGCATTGCCCTGAATAGTTACAACTGAGGCCAGCACTCAAAGATGGTAAAATTTCATGGTGTATATTCTGATATTTGAATATTTTACATCATCTATTAATAATATCTAAAAACATTCAAGCTAATGCACTGTATTTCCCGTAAATAAAACTGATGCATTCTGTGTCATTTTTTCCAAAGAGTAAAAAAAATAAAAAGTATTTTGCTGTATGTTGTGTTTATGTTATGAGGCATTGTGTGAGCTGTCTGAAAGAACACAGCTTGTTTCTTCAGATTTATGCCATATACAACTGTATTACTTAGACAAAGGAAGATAACTGACTTATATGCTATATAAGCAAATGTGTATATTTTTAGTAAAGATTGGGCATGAGAATGGAGTAGTAAACCACGATTTGTCACTATATTTTTTAGGTGATTTCAGTACAACACAATTAATGAAACAGATCAAGTATTTTAAATGAGAGATTCATTTCAGCACTCATGGTATATGAGTGAGTTTGCTTGTATATACCACAGAAAATTCAATGCTCCTCACCAAATCCAGCAGCTGGATCAAATTAACAAAGTTTACTATACAGAGAGTCTTCACATGTCATTTGGACACCAGATTTAATAAAAAAAACCAAAAAAACAAACAAACAACAAATAACACTGAACTTGTCATTTTGCAGAACACCGAGGCTGCAGTGATGCCTGTGCTCTGTAGCATCTACCCCATTTCCCAGTAATGGCCTGGCTGAACAGTCTAGAGTATTCCTTCTGGGGTACCTGAATCCAATCTGCCTGGAACCAATGGCAAATCTCCTTTTGCATTAAAAAATGAAGGGCTGATCCAAAGTCTATTGAAATTACTATGATTTTTGGACCAAAGCCTAAATAATCAGGTAAAGGAGAACGTATCATGTATTTACAATTGCAACCACCTCCCAAGGGCTATTTTAAAAACTACAAAAACATCCCACATCATACAGCAGCCTATTACTACTAATTTTTCTCACCCATATGTAAATACTCTAGTCTGCTTCATGAACCTGTAAATCAGTTAAAGGTTTGGTGCCTTTTTAAAAGTCCTTTTGCTCTTATGCAACATAAAAATGTTAACTGAAGAAAGGCTTATACCATCAAAGCATGAAAATATCTCATAGCATAATAACACAAACAAACAAAAAATTTACTGGCCATGAGATAATTTTATAAAGCTAGATTACACAGGCTCAAGTGGCTAGAGGTCAAATTTTATAGTCTTAAAGTATTAAAAAAAGTCCAGATTGTTTCCAGCTCTCAAGAGGTCTCACTGCCTTTCCTTCTAGACCAAGAATCAGCATAACAGTTGCCTGTCTATAGGAAAGTGTGTGGGAGGGGAGAAAGACAGAGTAGGAAAAGGAATGTCTGATTTGCCAATCACTCCACAAAACATGGAACCTACGATTTGTGTCAAGTACATGAAAGCACTGAAGGCTAATGTTCAAGTATTGCATTACTCTTTACCAAAGACCACAACAAAGACTCAAGGAAGCATTGAGCACCTTCACAGGACATCCTACATGCTGGAAGTTGCACCCCAACCTTCAGTGCTTTCTTGGGGGCAATGGTTTAAAAGGATTAGAAAATTTCTTATCATATTTTTTCTACCTAGAATCGTTCTGATCCTGAAGGTCAATCATTCTTGCACATCTACAACCTGCTCTGTAAATCAGTTCTGATCTCTGTGACAAAAACACTGAATAATAGCATTTTCCTTCTGTTCAGATACGTTTGACCTTCTTCCTTTCATCAATGATTACCTCAGCATTTCTTAACACAACCAAGTAACAGAGGCATAACCCCCCTCACAAACTGAGGCAGCTGTTTATGAAACAGCAATGAAGATTTAATATCCAGTCACTAAAGGAGAGGAGCTCCTGCCCTCCCTGCCTATGCTGGATCATATAAACACACTTTTATCGAATGAGGTATCAAAAGAGACTGTTGCTGAAAGCTGGGAAATACAAGATGCAGTCCCCTTATTTTGTCATTCTATCAAAAGCACGTTATTAATGTGTGTTGTGAAGCCTGGTACAGTTTTTGTTTCACATTAGGAGCATTAAATGATTCAGATCCTACAGTATCACAACCTGTAACATATTCTAAGCCCTGAAAATAATAAATACAGTTGTCAGCAGTGATCCTTTCAAGAACTTGCATTTACCATTTTAGCTGTTACTGCCAAAATTGGTAATTAATGTATGTCATTTTCTTCCTTGTGAGAAATAGCTTTTGAAGTTTAATAGTAGAAATAAATTAGATTTACTAGCAATGCTGACACTTATTTTGAAACAGTGCAAAGTCAAATAACTGTTTGAAGTGGTAAAGAGATTGTTCTTTAGCTGTCCCAAGGCTGGTTCATTATGCAAGTGTTAATGATATCAAGCACAATTTTAAATATTTCTAGAAACAAAGCCAAGATATGCAGATTTTAAAAAGATTTTCCCCTGCCTCTTCCACATTAGCGGTATATGAACTGGAAGATATTTAGGTTCAAGTACATCTCTACTAAAAGGGTCATTGTGACATCCATTCTACTATAAATCTTCCTCCCATGCTGGACAGGCCTGGAAGGACGACTGTCAAGCATATGAGGGATGGTAACCACATGCTCTACAATGAAAATTCTATTTCAACTACCCACTGCCTTGCAAAACAACATAATTCTATCAGAAACACCTTGCACACAGAAAGAATCATTTTATCAAGCAGGCATTTTACTAATCATTATTCCAGAGACACTCTAAACTGATATTTCCTTCATTTCTGCACTAAGGCTTTCCATGTTAAGAGGGATAAGCTGCTATAAACTCTCATGGGTCTTCAAATGTCACCTGTGGCAGAAATGGCACAAAAGAAAAAAAAAAAATCAAATACATCACATTCATCCTTCATGAAAAATTCAGCAATACAATTTTACCTTCTAATTTGTGCAAAATTTAACGGAAGTTTAAACATCAAGAAGTTCAATAATTTTAGCTGTATTATCAAAAAACTAATCTGCTCGTGCCTTGACTGAGATCACTGAAAGGACATAGTTCCAAAATATACTTGTGTTATGTAAACAATGTGATTAATGAACCACTGGGCTTTATCAGCCTAAAACATCCTTTCATCCATGTCTATCTGAAGAATGACTTTCCAGTTCCAAGCATTGCATTTCCCACAGTACTTGAAATGTATCTTTTTGATTTAAAAGCACTTCTCTACTGTCTCTCAATGAACTCTTACTGATAGATGAGAGCACTGGTACGTCAGAGCTGTGTGAGATCATTTCTGCTACCTCCAGACCTTTCAGTCTTAATTTAGAAGTCTGAAGCTAAGCCTTTATCAATGTCAAAATTCTTGGATAAGTACATGTGCCAACTGCTGGGGGTGCACTGGGGGCATGAGGAGGTCACTGGTAAATTCACATTGCATTGTGTCAACCTTTCATGATTTAATCATTGGTCTCCTGTAAAGAATGTATATTTTATATTGTTAATTCATTTCATCAGGTGCCCTGTTACTAGTTCAGTGCAGCAGAATTGAGTTCAAGACTTTACAGTACAATATTTGCCCAAGCGCACATTGCCTGCTCCTCAGAGACAGAAAATAAAAAATACTTTAAGACAATTGCTAAAAACTGAAAAATGTGTATGAGAAAACCTGATGCTCAAAACCTCAGAACAAGAAACACTGAACATGAGTTTAAAAAATTCATTCTTTTATGAAAAATGTGCACAGTAGAGACACTCTAAAAACAAGGCACTTAGCATTAGAGTTTTTTGTTTTGATATAGATCAACCTCAAACTGAATAAACATGAATTTGTGGCCTGAAAGATATGCCTGAGAAAAAAGGAAGAAAAGAAGTATATGCATAGCCCTTTATCATCCACTGCAACATGCTCAGTATCTGTCCAACACTCTGGGGAGCAAGAATAAGGGAAACCTCTGAAAGTTTACATCCATTCTCCTTTCTTCCTGGAGAAATCATTTAGGGGGAGGACCTTACAAATGAGGGACTGCTTCTGCTACCCGGGAATCTTCTGCCAGCTGCTGAGGCCAGAATTATCACAGCCACAGAAGGACTAAGGCCCCAGGCCAAGGAGTTTCACCACGGAATTTGGTGGAATAGGATTACAGCCTCGTAGAATGTATTTGATCCAAACTGAAATGATCTAAAATGTGTTCTCTACAGAAACTATATTATTACAGATTCCCTGTGAAGGCTCTTGTACTGCACAAAGTGAAGACCTACTGGCTTCTGTAAGTATGATTTACACACAGAGACCTTTGGCAGCGTTGGGATTAATGTAGTAACACAAACAAGAAAGTCTGTAATTCTTGCACGCAGCACTTCCCCTATTTTCCCTGAACAACAAAACCTTGAGTTTAAAACGGTAGTTGGTGCTTCAAGAAGTGCCAGTTCCCCATTCAGTTTGCCAACAAACAGAAGTATGTTAAAACAGTTTTCAGTTCACTAAGCAACCTATCACACACAAGTACTGATATAATTACTTGTGCATATGCTGGTCACACACTTCCAGCCAGCAATTAGCCAAAACAAAAGTATTGTTTGAACAGAATCATGCCTGACTTATGCAGTACCAGTTTCTGTAAGAGTAGTTTTGCCTGAAATTGTAAGTGGTTTTCATTTGCTCTTAATCCCTGAATCCCTCTCCCCCCTTCCACTCCAAATCAGAAACACATTTCGCTTGATTATGGAACTAATTTCCTTACCCAAAAAAAGCAAAACAAAAAGAAAATCACCCTTAAAAACAAAGAGGCCCAAATTAAACCAGTGAACAAAAAAATAAAGGTATCCAAAATTTAAAACCTAGGCTAACATCACCTTCAGTTAAACTTCCACAGAAACACCAAATGATGCTTTTTATCTTCACAGAGTCTTACAAACACATGGCTGTAAACTCTCTGAATGTGATTTAAAACTCATTATAAACATCTGCAGGATTAGTATGGAGTACCCCAAACCTGACCTTGTAATTTGTTACTGACACAAGATGTCCCAGCTAAGAGAATGGAACTACTTGCAGGATTCAAAGTCAGTGAAATTTGTGCTATTCTAATATCAGCTGAGCAAGGACTCCTTTACTCAGCAGAAGAGCAATATTTCTAACACAAAGCTGAAATTCTCATAGCATATCAGCAGTTGTACTTCTGGTGCTTGGATAAAATGAAGTTTATCAGTTCCCTCTCCAAATACACAAATGAAACTACTAAGTGCTCCTTAGTGGAATGTTTTCACTGTAGAAAAATGCCTGAAATAGTTTATGCCCACTTCAAAACAGTTTGTTTATTCAAAAAATAACCTCTAAGTGAAGAGTTAGCCATTGAGATTCAAGATCTTAAGTCTTTTTAATAGTTCTGAATAATTTTTCAGGGTATCAACAAAAATGTCATGTCAGAGAATAACACAAGTTTTCAGGTTCCTCAAAAGAAGAGTACTGAAGCTTTATGTACTTGGGCATGCACTAACTACAAATCTTACTCCCTTCTCAGGATTAGAACTTGTCTTCACTGATGTGTTAATTTGAAACAAGTTTGTCCCTTGCATGGCTCATCTCCAAGCCTGAAAAAGCCCAGCTCCATTTCACTGGTGATTTAGATGCAAACTAGCTGGCAAGGGAATCAAAAGGCTCAGACTGGGGGCAGAAGGCAGCAAGCAGCTGATACTCAAAACCAGGCTGTGACTCACATACAGTTCCAGAGGCAGAGCAGGGAGGATGGCAACCAGCAGCAGGTGGAATTGGGAAGTAGGTGAGAGAAACTATGGAAAAATGTCTGTCAGCCCAGCTGGACTCGTAAGACAACTTCTGTCCACGTAATAGTTTCCTTGGCATGATACAAAAAACTTACAGAACAAACACAAACAGTTATTGCTGTCTGACTACAAATAAAAAGGCAGAGTAATGGGTTCCATCAATTTATTTCTACATTAATTCTTGAAGTCATTCAGATCCTGCCTTTTTTTTTAGTTAACACTTTAATGCCATGCTGCTTTCACCCTTAAAAGCACAAACCAATCCAGAATATTTCTCTTTGTGGAAGACAAGGCATTTATCAGAATATTCATTCTCCCAATTTTGGCATTCACTTTACAACAGACTGTTCTGGTAAACCCAAAGAAAGACCAGTTGTTAAAGGGACTGTAACAGCTGCAGTCTGTGTATTACAACTTGCACACCAACTTGAAACGGACTCATTGTTTTCTACCTTACCTCACATAGCTAAACACTTTTAAGTTTGATAGTGCAGATTTTCATTAGTATTTCTTTAGAAATAGATTTCTTTGCCAAAATCAGTCTATTTAGTGCCATACACCTAACACATCTATCCTTGTGAGTTTAAACTGGTAAACATCATAAAATTTAGAAGAAGCAAGGTCAACTAGAAAGCTAACTGGTCAAGCAAACATTTTCTCACTTCAAAGATAAACTCTTTTTCTTTCTTCTTCCCTTTTTTCTTACCCACCCCTCCAAGAGCACTCTCTTTCAGCCAGCCAATCAAAGTGGAAACGTACTTCAAACACATTCAGCCCGACCAAGTTTTCACTGCTGTCCTTGTTGGTGGTCCGTCATATGGAATGGTTTTAATACTTGGAAGCAATACCTTAAGTGTCAGAAAACAAGAACATTTTATTTCTGCAAGAAAGCTTTCCAGTACTACTAGTATTCTGGAAAAGAAAAAAATTCCTTGTAGTAGATTAAAAGGTGAAAAGCCAAAAGAAAACAGCAAGAAAACTAGGAAACTATTTCTTATGGCAAGGTTCAACTTGTATCTCAAAATTGGAGAAAGTGCTACTAATATATTTATTTCAAACTCATTCATGAATGGTAGGACAGGGGTATATTTTTTCGATCTTAATGTTCTAACAGCAACTGATGTCTTTGGTAATGCATCAAAAGCTGTTTGGTACCAAGTTAGGTTTAGATTGCATTGACTCAGTACAATTTCAGAAACGCAGGATGCAATGCGCTGACACAAGACATCACCTGGTGAACAGTGCAGGAGCCATAAGAAAATGTTAATTTAAACATTTCTCTTCTTTCATATCCCTCTGAAGTATTTGCTTTGAATCATTCTTTTTTCTTTTTCCCTGAAGATAAAGCAGTAAATGCATCAAAACTATCATGTCCCACTGAGTGCAGATGTCACCCCAGTGAATCAGGCTCACAGTATCTAATCAGGTCTTATAAGGTATTTTCTTCTGTAGTCATAGGAGCGATAAAAAAAGATATTCACAGAATTTTGAAAATATCAGGCCAAAGAATTTCATCTGCATGTAATTCTAAAGTACACACATAGCAACAAAATATGCAAAGGGGTTAGTACAATCCTGTACAAAAATGAGAGAGCAGTTCTGCCAGATTGAACCAGAACAAAATGTACTATCTTGCATGTACAACATGAGTCCATATGTAATTCTGCTGGGCTAGAGCAGAGTACAGTATGTTCCCATTAATATTTACTCATCTTCCATTTCAAACTGTAAGCTTGTCATTTCAGATAGCAAATACTTTTGAATATTTAAGTAACAGCTAGTTCTATTTTACTGAGATTACTTACTAACAAAGGAATGAATGATTCTGATTAAACTGGCTCCCTGCTTGAAAAATATCACACACAACAGCCAAAGAAAACCCCCTTGAAACATTCCTGCACTTGGAGGATGTAAGGAAACTAATCTTGGATCATGACAACGAGGATGCTGCTATATAAAAATAATATCCATCTATTCCAACAAACTGGAAATTTCATTGGCCTGGATGTAAGGAACAGTGCAAGGGAGAAAAGGACACACTTGGGAAGATACAGAAGGATCACTTCCTGCAAGTGTCTCAACACTGGTGAGCCAAAAGAACAGAGGTTGTCACCCACAGTCTCAGGAACCTCTCTGCTCCCTTCCATGGACACAGGAAGCGGCATCATTTCCACAATACATCAGATCAGACTGATCGCCTGTTCTGCTGGAGTCAAGTGCACAAGGTTATTTTTCTTTTCCAATTTTCAACTACATTATTGTAACTTAGGATGCACAGATGCCCAAAGGACAATTCTGGTGTTCAGGGGAAAGGAAGGAGCATACTCCCCACAGGCCAGCATCCCTTCCCAGTAGGACAAAATACGAAGTGAATTGTTAAAACTGAATTAAGGAATTAAGGTCTGTGAGAAGATGCGTCTGCATTTTTTATTTATGTGGCAACCTTCCTGTAATGACTCAAATTCTGTGTGGGATCGGTTAAAAATGGGTTTTCAATGTACATATATCCTTTCTTTTTATTCATCTGCATATCCTTATCACAGCTACCATGGATCAAACCTATCCATGCCAGCTTACAAAGATTCAAGAGAACATCCGATGAAGGGTTTTCACCCCCTGGTTTAAGACTTCCTTTCATTCATAGGAGTAAACGTCAAAAGAAAAGGTAGAATGAAACAAAACAAAAACCAAGAAAAATTCAAGTTTTCTGGCCCAGTTTTGCCACATGATAAAAATGAGGTTTGCCTTAATATTTCAGCAAAAGTGTAATTAGAACTGCAGGTTATTACAAACCTATGAATAATGCCCTAGAAAACCAAGGAGAATAATCTATTTACCAAAGAATTCCTGGTTTACTCACAGGAAGGTAAGCCAGAAATATAGATCAGTTCCCATCTGCATTCAAAATATTTATAATTTTTTAATAAATAATGCTTAGGGACTCAATTTCCTTTCACAAATACTACTACTAATACAGTTGCTTTTTTTTTCAGCATTTTGGTGTTTCAGCACCATTTCCAGTTCCAAGAATTCAAACTTAATTTCATACTGCTCACTAAGGGTCTGGGAAGAGCAGGCCCCAAAACTAAATCACATTTATGAAAGAACAGAAGCTGGCCACATCCTAGATCTAACTCAGATCCCAGTGGAATTAATGGAAAACTTCCCATCAAATGGAATTCTTTCCATCAAATGGAATTGAGCGTGGAGCTGGCTTCTGTATAGAGCTATTCTGGTATTCGAGGATTTTTTTGAGGAGGATTCGATTTGTTTGGTTTTTAATCAGCTATGTATTCACATAGTCCAAACAGTCTAGTCAAAGACTCAAACTAAGTCTCTGTTATATTTCTCTTCTTCCCTAAAATGCATTCCATCAAATAGAAACTATTTTGATCAAAGTGTATAACCTTCATAGCGTTTTTCAACTACTGTCATTAAATGCAGCCTTGAGTTGCAGCTGTATTTTACTGTCCTGTAAGTTATTGTTTTCCCAGGTGTTTGGTCCAGGTAACATCTTATCCAAGGACCTTTTCTGCTGATAATCAAGACCCTCCAAGGCAGCAAAAATATGAATTATTGTAAACATTTAAACTGAATTCAAATAGCTCACATTAGCTCAGTATGCTTTCTGTTGTACCTTTTCTGCTTTCTTTTGACTTCCTAAAAAGACTCTCAGTTTGAATAAACTCATCTCAGTTCTCCTTTCTCTTTACAGTATTGATGAGCAAACCATTTTCTCCAAGTAGTTCCTGTAAGGAGACCATCTTTCAAAATGAAACTGCCCATCACTGGCAGAGCCATACCTTGCATTGCAGGCAAAGTTTGGCTCTTCTCTCACTTCTGGAGGGAGTGTTTCCTAAGAAATTCCCTCCTCTTTCATTAAGAAACATACTGTAAGTGTCTATGAATGTAATTCAGACAGTTTTGATGTGAAATTCAACTGACTCCTGGAATACATTGTGTTATGAGTAAATTTCCACAGCACGCCACACATTTCCTAGGTTTACTTCAGATCCTTTGCCAAGATTAACAGCATTTCTTTCATGTTGCTTTCTTTATATTTATATCTATATTCCGTGTTTAACATAATGTTTCTATGGGTCTGGAGAAGGCATTAAAGGGTTTTAACTTTAAAAAACATAATTTGTTGCTTTCTAAACACTGCTCCATCCATTATTACACTTCCCACTTGTTTCCTTATAATTCACCCAATCTTCCCTCATGAAAACTTCATGAACTTATATAATGTGCTGGAAAATCAAAAGCCGGAAAATGCAAGATCTGCCTCACAGTGATTTTTCCATGAAATAAAACAATTTAGGATAAGTCAAACAATTCACAGAAAGGACAACCACCTTCTAATTCCACACATTTTGCCGAAGTAACTATAAACATCATTAACACATCACTAAGATAATGTCAATTTTTCCTCTACTAAATCCTATTAGTATTTTCAACAAGTGGTTTTATTTATTATTTCTGCAATTAAGTGCCTTAATTTTCACTTTATCATTCCCTTTGCTATAAATTTGACATGCCTTTGAAAGATAAACACACTCTCTGTATCTTAATCTGTTTCACAGTAATCTGCGTCTCGGAGTTCCCTGAATGTGACAATCTCTATCATTTTCACATATGGGATACTGACCTGGTCATCATAACGGTAAGTGAGGAATTGTTCCCCCGTGGTATCCTCAAGAAAACTCCCCTGTGGAGAAAGTGCAAACTCGGGCAAGAAGTATGCACCTTGGGATTGCTCTGCTCTTGTCTGTAAGAAATTCAGAAAGGTCACATTACAGCTACTACAAACACAAGTCAAATTCTTTCAAAACTCTATGAATAGAATTACAAAGACCAGCCACGAACTTGGGGGCGTGGGGAAGGGAAGCGCTGTGTTTTCAGGCACAGTATTTCTGGGTGGGTACTTTGCTGCAGAGGTCTGTGACGAGGACGTGCCAAATGCAAGGGTCCAAAACCAAACAAGATGCCTCAACAGTGGAATCATCTATTAAACTAAAACAGAACATCTCTGGCTAATCAAGCACCACTGCTCAAAGACACTGAAGGAGCAACGTTACGCTTTCTTTCTGTTTATACACTTCACCAAAGAGTTACTGGCTGCTGGAGAGAACAGGCTTTTGGCTAAATACAGTGTATTTATTTTTACAAAGGAAAATACAAAGACATAGAATCATAGACTAATTTGACTTGGAAGGGCCCATTTCAAGCTAATTCTGTCAGAATCACAGCACCTCCAGCTGGGCTGCCTATCACCCAAACACCCTCATTACAGAAATGGCTGTTGCTGAGCTGATATGTTCATAACACACCTGAAATGTGCGTAACACACTGAAAACATGCTGGGTGAACACCCTGTCATTACACGTTAGGTCAGAAGCATCCTTGACACATAGCAAATGTACTGCACAGACTCTTCTGTCCTTATTCCTGCTGCACTGTAACTATGCCCTGGTTTGTACTCTAGAGAAAATAAGCAACCATCTTCTGAATGCAGAATATTGAGTCCAGCTGTGGTAGAGAGGACAGGGCAAGGAGATGAAAATTACCTTCCAAAAAGTTGAAACCTTTCAGGAAAGAAAACAAGGCCCGAAATGTACAAGTTACTGCTGGGTATTTCCCACTGAGTCCACTTAATTCATAGGGGTTTAACTGAACAGTATATTTTGACATATACACAGTAATTTCACATGAAAGCTATCAGTTGCCATCGCCCATTTTCTAGGCTCTTGGCTGGAACTGCACCTAACATAGATGTGTAATCTCAGTGCCAGATAACCAGAGATTTCAAAAGCAATCAACATAATGTAAGCAGCCTGTGGTGGAGAAGGGAAGGCAAGACCTTCTGCAGTTTCTCTCTTGCACTAAGTTCACTTTCCAAAGCTCACAACTTATCTCCTATAAAGCAGATGATACCTCATTCCCAGGATGGATCTGGAGAAGTTTCCAGTGCTCTTGCTTACTCTGTTCCCCAAAGAGCTGTCAGCTCCTCACACTGCAAACCCCATCACTCATGACAGCATCAGATTAACGTACTTGTTTTAAATCAAGCAATTTTCATATAAACTAGAAATAGCTTGCACAGGACATGTCTAGACTAGGGTAAAGGTCATATTTCAGCATGCAAGATTGAATAAGATTTTGAAGAGGATTTTCTCACCAGGTCTACATAAGAGTAATTCACATTCACATCATATTATCATCACATTTCTATAAAGTTTATTGCAGCACAGGTTGTACTTTTACACTTTAGCTAACTCACTTTATTTTTGCATAATAAATGATAAAACATGGAGAATAAATCTTCATTTAATAACAACAGTTTCCCCATAAGGCCATAAAAGAGGTCCACAGTCATGCTTCCCTCTGAATGCAAGCCCTGACATGTAAAGTACAACCCAACATGAAACCAGCTGACACAACCTGGCATTTTTCCCCACTGGTTTCCAACGGCTATCGACAGATCCTCTGTGAGGGAATATGGCAATGATGTAATCCTATGATTTCAGCTCAACGTAATGGATAAGAGATATCCATTCTAAATCTCAGGTGGCCTGGGTTAAACTATTTGACATTTCTACCTCGGTTTCCCCAGTATAAAACAATTACAACGCCTATAGATCTGTATTAATGGTGTATTGTAAAGTTTAGTTTGTATTTCTAAAATACTTTGGAAAAGAATACTGTAAAGTGCTAGATTTACAACAATATTTTTGAAAGAGCTGCCTAATTTACAGACAGAAGAGAACCAAAATTACCCCACCACGTACTTTCTTAGATAAATGAATATATCACAGTACTGCCTAACTTCCCATAAACAAATTTGTCAGCAGGATATGTAGTGATTAACTTCCTTGTATTTCTCACCTTTATAAGTTAAACAAGGCAAATAGAAAGTCTTTGGACATTAATCACTACTATGCTTTGAATATAAAAGATGCCAATATTTGAAGCTGACATAACAATTTGATAAACATGACAAGAAAAACTAAGAGCTTTTAACACATTCAATTTTCTTGGTAATAGCTAGTGAGCAGCCAGGCACTGGAGAAGCAGGAAAACGCTTGCTGGATTCGAGCAAGCAAAATTCTGGCTTCCAAGCATGGAAAAATGCAGTTTAAAAGACGGATATTTTATAAGGTTACACAGGAGGTTACAATGGAAACTGATCTGCCAACTGCAGCAATAGGTACTGTACCTATCTAGTATAACTCAAGTAATGAAGAATGCATAAGGCAATTAATTAAAAAAAGTAATACTAAGAATACATTATGGAATTAGCATGGCAAATTTATGTTGAAGCCAAGTAGTCACATCTGATAAACAACCCAAACTGAGAAGTGAATCACAAAAAAATAAAAGCTTCAGACCTCAAAGAACTGTTTCATATCCACTCACCAAAGCAGCAGCTAAACCTTTTCCCCTCTAGATACAGGTACCTTCAAAGAATCTGCAAGTACCCCATGCACTGCCGTTCATACATGGTACTGAACACAAAATGTAATGTTTCCACTTAGTCCATTTTATTCACCACTGAGGAATCCACCAACGTTCCTTATGAGGCTTTTAAATTTCTATGGGCACTTTGGCTTAAACATAATTCAAAATTCAGCAGTCCGTGGGTTTAAATATATTTGGGATCATCTCTGAATGACTTAGCTAACCTCATATAAATTGATGCTTAAAGTAAAGACTGTAAGTGCAAATTTCAGAAAACAATTACATTTCACGATAGTGTTTTAGGTCTGTTTAATGGTCAGTTTAATCTTAATAGCTTTAAGTTAAATGTGTCAAGTTACCAGCACACTTAAGATTTAGAACGGGCATTTTAAACCAGCTTTTATGATCTTAAGCATATGAAGACAGTAGAAGGTGATAATATAGCCAAGCCAGATACAATAATAATCACTACATAAAATTCATTGAAAATAATATATCATGTAGCAAGAAAGTATGCACTACCTACTGACAAAGAAAGAAAATCTATAAGTTGGAAAAAAGATCAGTGCTTGAAAATCTTTCCAGTTGATTAGAACATGTAACTTATTAGTCAGAAACTGAAAAAATAAGGTCTTCCATGCTATATCATTCTACCTGTGTGACAGAGAACTATCCTGATAAGCAGGCAGTGTGAAATGGCACTAGTTTTATTCAAAGGCTTATGATCTGAGCACAGCTTGGATCTGAAGCTGGGATTTCTTCCTCACTCATCACTCCCCACCTGAGTGCTTAAAAACCAAATGACTCTTCCACTTCCAATTGCAGAAGACACAATGAACAGCCTTTATCCAAGCCTCTTGTTTTTAGACCTCCTTCCACTGAGAGCAGCAGGTTGTCGTTTTTACTGCTGCCCGGTTTCACTGCTCTCTGTTACTGACTTGAAGCATCTGCCAGAGCTGGAGCTGCTGGATTTGAGGATTTTCTCTTTTATTAATGAGAGTAAGAGGGATGGTACTGAGTGCACCCCAGCCCCTGCTGACAGTAGCAGGGAGCACAGCTGGGTAGGACTGGATGCCCACACACAGCACATGGGAAGGAGAGGGGCTTATTTCCAACCAGCTTGAGCTGATCCTGCTGACTGAGTGTCTCTTGGTGGGTGCACAGCAGGTGTGCGCTGCTGGAGCACAACTCCTGGTTCAGTTTGACCCAAAGGAATCCCTGTTTGCACATTCTGATACCACCACACAACAGCAGAGTACTTTAACTGCTCTTTTTTTTCCTTGCTACTCAGGATTCATATTAACTATTGTCATCCAGCTCATTTGTCATTATCAAGTGAGAGTTTTCTTATGACTAAAAATTACAAATATTAATCATTGGTTGTTCCTTCCAAGTTACAGATTCACAATTTAATCCAAGAATTTAAACTGTTACTGTAATTGCAGATAAATTAAAAATGTAGTTTAGTCTACAATTCTTGTAGATAATTTGATACAAAGGCTAAGGCAAAGTTCAAGCAAACCTCATCATAACATGCCACTATTCTATTTAATCACAGCTACCAGCAGACTGGAAAGTAATTGTTCCATATTTATATATAAACAGCAGCAGCTTTAGAAAGAGAGATTTCTGCTAAATCTGAGCTGTGAAGGTCAAGAAGATGAGAAAACAGAAATGGAATGTCTAAAAGAAATGACTTGAACATAATTAGAAATAGAACAGTAATCTTTCAGGTACAAAGGAATTTTAGAGTAATTTTAGAGTTTTTTGGCACCAAGAACCACAAAAAGTAAGAACTCTGCTTTTATGTACTCTTACCACAAATCAACATTGCTTAGACTTAAATCAGTCATTCCCTAAGTGAGCCTGTGTACTTGCTAAAACTGGGAGCATAATGAGAACAAACTATTTGGGGAAATGAAGATGAAAGCTTCAAGATTATCTGTTTCAAATGCTCAAGATGACAAAACGCCATGCTCTTCCTGAAACTGCCTCAATATCTTGTTTTTAAAAAGAGGAAGAGAAAAAAAAAGATCTAGCCACTTAAACCTTTATAACTATGAACAACTGCACTATCCTGCCCAAAGTAAATTCTATAAATAAAAGCCCAGCACAGTGAAGGCAGTTTGTTTTCCACAGTTTTGTGGCTCTTTTATTAGTTCTTGTTGGAAGCAGAAAATGGGCAGGATCTTGAGAGTGCTCATTTCCAAAATTGCTGCTGTAGGGAAAAAAGATGGGGAAAGCGAATAAAATGAGAAAAACTACATGCACTCTTAATGACTTGTAAATACATGTTTGTTAGATTAATATGCACAGCAAGTCCAATCATATACCAAAATGTGTGCCGTCCCATTTAATTCAAGTTAAATATCTGTCTCCTAAGCTGCTGCAGCACATGATTTATGCCCCAGGGAAGTAATATACCAGCTAAGTAGCAGTTCAGTTTAATGGATTTTCAAGAACTCCAATACCAAAATGTAAGATAGAGCACAGCACTCCAGCTTCGTCACAACATGAAAGAGTGTGTCAGCAGATAAACTGTGTCACATTAACAGCTCAGAACTTCAGATATCTCCAGAGAAGCAATCCTGATGAATAAATATCTAGTAAGGCTCAGATTAACTTTTGTCATGGCCAAGATCTACAAAAACAGCTTCCTAATGCTAGACATTCTGAAACATTTAAAGACCCTGCAAGTGAACGGAATTTCCACAGAAGCTGCCAGCAGCTCAGCATTTCTGCAGACCAGGCCAACGATTTAATTATTAATATTAAACTAAGAGGCCAGCATTTCAGATCAGAATTGAAGTATAAATGTCATTTCTCCTAAAAAATGAAAGAGGACTTGGCTGAAGTGAAGCCAAGCGCTTCTTCATCAAAGAACCCTAAAACACTGAACTGGACTGCCAGATTTTATAAGGGAAGTAACAAGGGAGACAATGTGACAACCTGAAAACCTGAATCAAAAGTTCTTCCAGGGACAGAACTCAAGAGTGAGACTCAAAGATTGTTGTTCCATGTTGCATACTCTGTATTAGTTAAAAGCAGACTGAAGGCTTGTCTGATTTAAGCCCAAACCTAACGATTTTTTCTCACATCTCTCATTCTAGACCTGTTAGAACTTGAAGAAATAAAACAAGCTCAGGAAAATGTGCCTATAGGTTGAAGATACACACGAAGATAAGCAAAAGACAATTCTTAGGTACCTTGCATAACACACCTATTTACAACACAGTAAAATGCTGTCAGAAAGCAATTTAGAAACTGGTCGTTCAGCCATTGTTTGAACAGTGTCTACTACTGAAAACTGAATTTCAGCTGCAACTATAATCATATTCACAGCTGCAGGAAAAACTGCCTACATCATCTCTGCTGCTCAAACCATCCTGCACCCATTCAAGCACTCCGAGTCATTCCACTGACTGGAATGTGCTTAAGATCACGTCACCAGAACAATAGTGCTCAGCCTAAACCTTCCTTCAGGCTGTCAGTTTGTACAACTTTAAGCTAACACTGAAACAGGAAGAATAATGGAGATAGTATTGGTTTAAAATTAAGATATTATCTTCCAGTCTTTTCAAAAGGACATTTCTACTACCGTTTTTCTTAAGTGTAAATACTTTTTTTTTTTCATAGCTTGGGCTGCAGACTGAGATCAACACATTGTGAATTTTTTTTCTGTGCCTTCTAAAATTCATACCAATGATTAAGCCTTTGGATATTTATCAACAACTACTTATGTTTTCTCTTGCTATTGTCTGGCTAAAAGATTAAACATTTCACTGAAAGGCTGCAGTACTATTTAGCCAAAATCTCATTTACTTTCAAAACCCAGCTTAAATATCAACTCTGTTTCATATTTCTAAAAGAAATATGAACCTTGGAGGTTTTTTTCTTCCAACTGAGCTTCTTCTAAACTCTGTGTTCAGCAGACTCTACCTTCTTTCCAAAGGATTGATCTGGTGTGCCTAATATTTGCTCTAAAATGAGCCACAATAACAGACTGAAGTTGCTCCCCTAAATGGCAAAGTTCCCACCAACATCCTTACAGAACCAGGGCCCAAATACATCCACAGCAGGACAACATCCCTTGTAATATCCCACTTATTAGGTCTGTGAATAACGCTGCATACTCAATTCTCTCTAGTTTTGTATAAATAAGAGCCAAGGGGGAAAATTCAGCACTCAGAGGAGATAACCCTAGAGCAGATCATTTCCAATTATTGTCAGAAAGTTAGTGACTGGGGATCAGATTCTGCCTTCAAAATGTGCAATACCCAATTATTTCCCTAACAGCCTTCATCTTAGCCTTGGGGGAATGGGCACAGCAATGCCTAGGTACGACATAAAAGAAATTTTATAGCATATAGATAAAGCATATACTATACTGCTGAGGGCAGATTCTACCTGCATTTTCTCCAAAGCTTGTGGGGCATTTCTGTGTTTTTTTTAAGATTGTATCTTAACTAAATTCCTCTTTATCTGTTCTCCTCTGTGCTAAAAATAGTGAAAGGCAAGGAATATCTGGAAATAGGACAGAAAATACTATTTCATTAAAACCTCTTTTAAAAGTCTTGCAAGAAAGACATTGGTGTCTTAAGCCTAAAAAGACTTTTTATCCTTCCTTTCACCAAATGTTCCTATATTTCAGACAAATCCCTCTTTTTACTCTTTATTTAGTTACCTAACAACTGGAAAAAATCTTGTCATAAAACAAGTCCCTTCAGCATTATTGGAGCACATTCTCATGGACCTCAATCTTATTCACTGAAAGTTTCTACAGGTTCTTATGATCTCCACAGATAAAAAAAAAAAAAAAAAGCTACAAAAGTACTGTCAGCAACCTTAGCAAAGAAACCAGAATAATCTGTAATATTTTTTTAAAGTTTTGTGTTGTGGTTTAACCCAACAGGTTTAATACCACACAGCCATTCCCTCACTCACTCCCACAGGGGGATGGGGGAGAGAATCGGGGAAAAAGGTAAAACTCCTCGCTTGAGATAAAGGCAGTTTAAAAGGAGAGAAAAGGAAAGGAAAGCAATTGTGATGATGACGATATAAGGATGCACAAAACAGTTGGGATCACTTGGCGTGGCTGTGCCCCCTCCCAGCTTCTTGTACACCCCCAGCCTCCTCGCTGGCAGGGCTGCATGAGAACCTGGAAAGCCCTTGACTTAGTGAAGGCACTGGTCAGCAACAAGCAAAACATCAGCATTATTCTCATCCCAAATCCAAAATACAGCACTATACCAGGCAGAAAATTACCTCCCACCCAGCCAAAACCAGGACATTTTGTAAGTGTCCTTTATCATGAACACCATATGGTGAAAGAGTATTTTTTTGTTGTTAAACTGACAGGTTGCTGACAACTACACTCATTTGCAGGAAACAGACAGTCTTGCTTGTCTATGACCATCATGGCAGGTCCAATAACATACTGGGGGAGAGTGGAAGCATAATCTTTGAGGAACAGCAGATTTACTTACAAAAGGCAAGAAAAAAAAGCATAGTTGAAGGCTATGTAGGATCACTTTCAGAGGCAGTGGGATTATAAAGCCCAACAAATCAACACATGCACTGAATGAAGATTCTCATTGCTTAAGGAGCAAACAAAATGAAATGAGAAAGGATATCATGTAATTCCTTTACTGAGTGGTGGGAGCCTCCATCATGGAGGGCCAAGACACCTTAGTAGCTTTGGCAGGCCATGCGTTAACAGAGATCTTGGGATTATTCAGTAACACCACAAAAAACTGACAATTCTCATGAGGTGAACAAGAGGCTGTAAGCAGGCAATGGGCTGCAGGGGCCTTTCCTAGTGAGATATGTAGCACCCAATAGGCTTGCAAGAGCAACATCACCCTTTTCTAGTAAATTACTTCCTTCTCATCCCATTCCCGACATTCAGACTGGGTAACTGCTCTAATAACACTAAAGAAAGGTCACAAGGATGGTGTGAGTGCTCCCAGGTAACCAAATATTTCATCTAAACAGAAAACTTCCTAAAAACTAACATAAAGCCAGAATTCTGCGCAGGTGGAACTTCATGGCAATTCTGCAAAGCATTTGCAAAATACTTCTTTGCTTGCATCTCGCCACAGTGACATACCCGCACTGGTTTGACAGCAGGATTTGGGATTTAAGGAACAACACCTGCAGTTAGATGTGACCAACTTTACCACATGCAGACTTAAATACCCCAAAGAAGGTAATACAGCTGGCTAGCAGTTGATATATTTATATGTGAGCAGATTGGGACCTAGGACGCTGCTGGGTACTGCACAAAAGCGTTAGTCACTATCAGGTTAACAGGCTAATGACGAGGGGAAGTACGAGACAAGACTTCACATAATACTCTTGTATTGAACTCACATAATACTTTGTTCCTACACAGTATAATACACAGAGCTAAAAAATACACTTAGTTCTTATATACTCAATTATTATAGTACCATTCATCAGGAGATCTCATATGTCTCAAAGTTGTCATTATCCTCATTTACAAATGGCTGCTCTCAGGAGAGTCTGGCTGAGAATGACATGGGACTCCTGACTCAGATTTTCCCAATTCTTTTTAATTTAAATTATTGCCTTAATGTTATTAATATTATGTTAGTATGATTATTTATATTTAATTTCCTTTTGAGTCTTTTCTTTAATAGTGATATAATTTGAACTGACACAGTAACATGCTTTTCATATACTTCAGTTGAAATGGTGCCTAAGGGCAGTGAAATTCTCATCCATAAGCTGCATAAAGAAAAAACCTCTGGCACTCAGAAGCTAAACACCTGCTAGAACTGGTGGCGGATCCAGATTTTTAAGAGAATTCCTATTGCATAATGAAAACACAAAGAAGGGAAATGTGTGGGGTGATGGAATGGTATTAAAACCACGGCACTTAGGGGGGGGAAAAAAAACCCAAACAAGTTAGACCACTATATACTTCTGAGCTAAATAGTGAAGACTGACATTAAAGTTGTTCACAATGCAGTTAAAACCAGAGACTTTTGTCATGTGGGGAAGGCTGAACAGTGGTTCTTTATCATACATTGCAGGGCACTGCCGTGCCCTTGATTGCTAACGACAGGGAGTTTTCTCCCTGCCCTCAGTCTCTGTACATCTGCTTCTCATTCAGGTGCCAGGGAAAAATTGGCCAAGTATTCAGCCCCAAAAAGGCTGCCCTAGCACTAGTAATTTTTCTTCATTGCATACTATTTATACAATGCTGTCATCAGCAACATCGTGGTGTTTATTGTGAACTAAACAGGTAGATGAAATGGATGGAATTGCTCTGCTATTGTGACTACAAATTCTCATAACAGAAACAGACCTGGAAACAGGCAAACTCTCAGCCACCAAGAACTGGAGTAATTTCTTAACAGGGAAAAAACATCTTTGGTGCAACTAATTCACAGTCAAAGAGCCCAAAACTCCAGTAGCAGAACCCAAAAAGAATGCAACTAAACAACTCTAACAGATCAGGAGAATAGAAAGTTTCTGATAATCAACATCTACCATCACAAGACTCCTCAGTGGATGGTCCTGCAAGTACCACAGGAGAGCTTGTGCTAACCCTGCTCTTCACCCACCTCTTCCAGCAGAGCACCAAGAGCACCTGCTACCATCTGATCAACATTTCTTCAAAGAGGGCCTGGGGAGGGGGGTGTATCCCATAGTTACAAAGACAGACCACCCTGAATAAGAGTGTAAATAATCAAAATGGTTCTCCTCCCTGTTACCTCTAGCTGAGGAATCCTTTCTCACCTGAGAGAAACCAGACTGCAGAGAATGCCACAGCCAGATGTTCACTCCCAGGCTGACATGATTTACAACAGCTCAGCACATGAATGCATCTAACACGTGGTGAGGAAAATGTGATTTTTCCACTGCTAGTTTCCACAGCTTCTGATAATTTCAGTGATATTAACCCAAGTTCTTTGTCTACTCTTCTTTCTCCATTGCAGTAAGTCCCTTTGCAGGGTTTTTAGGCTGAGCAGCCTTGCACGTCGACTCAGTTAGGCACATTTTCACAATAAGGAAGCAGTTAAATGGTCATGGCTCTACTGCAGGAATGTTGGTTTAAGGCTATTAATAAGGCACATGAGGTGAATGCCTTTCAGCCAAGCACCCTCCACGTGTGCACACCTGTTTCAGCATGATTTTAAAAAGAAATTCCCGAAAGAAACTGTTCATAGCACACAGTCTCAAATGCATTTCTGCAAATACTCTAGAGGTTTTAAGCTTTTTGTGTTTTACAGGTGTCAGGAATACTGATAAACCAACCACTAGGCAAAGCACACTACTTCCTAGTAAACCCTTTTTCCCTAAGGGATTACTTTTGTCTTATTGTTCACCTGCCACTTTGAGATTATTGCCAATGACTTCCAGTATCTTCATCATTCCCACCTGATGTGCTGATGCTGAAATGCTTTCCCAGAGCGAGGTCCACTGCTCTAAGACTGCTAATCACTTCTCCAAGCACTCTAATTTGCCACATTTAAATCTCAGATCAACTGCTCCCTCAGTCCAGTGATGCCAACCTTGATATTTACGATCCATCTGTTTTCCAGTTTCCTCTCATTTTTTTCAGGGGAGAGAGGATGGTTGTTCAAATGTATTTTGCCTTTCTCTCTTGGCAGCGAAAGCATCTCAAGCAGGGCAAAGTTTTAACTCTGTGTTGTATTGAGCCAGACACATTATCCACATTAAAAATTAATGGCTAACTAGAAAAAGTCAATATCTGAACAAAAAGCAAATAATGCAACTATGAAAGATGACCCACCAGTAATCTGAATATTGTCCCCTTCCTGGTCCCAATTCATTTGCCAGCATTAACTGACAGCATTTCACATGTCTACTCACTCATAAGCCACTACCTGGATAACTCTGCTTTAGCAGCAAACCCCAGAGCAATTAAAAGCTCACATGACAGATGCTGCAGGCATCTGTTCAGTGACAACTGTTAAGACTAATGGTCATTAGCTTAATGACTCATTTTTGTTCTTCTATTCGATGTGTACAGTAATGCCGCAAGACTGATATGCTGAAGGGGAAAGGGCTCTTACTGAGGTGAGAAAAGATAAACCCAGGCTCTGCTGCTGGAAAGAAAGAAATAAATCCTCTGAATGAACCAGAATTGCTGAAATGTTAAAAGACACAGCTGAGCAAGTCAGACATAAAATGAAAATAGAAACTGTTGATTCAGAACAGGGTGACTGCTCTAATCAGGATATTTTCAACACTACAACTTCGTCACCCATCTTCCATGTCCAGTGAATAAATTTCATTAGGCAACTTTAAAAGAATCCAGGTGATTACAGAAAGACAATCAATGAACAGAAAAAGGATTAAAAAAATTCAGAGAGCACTGAAGAACATCTGTAATTCAAAGGCAAGACACCGTCTAGTGTTTTGGAATTTAAAAAATGTATGATGCCCTATTAAATGCTCTGCATGTTCTTTAAGTATTTTAAGCACCAAGTGTCTTCCCTGTGACTGATCTCACCAACATACTGTTTTGACTCTTCTAATGGTCAATCTTTCAAATGCAACCAGTAGCAAGAATAAGTGATTAAAACAGTTATCGCAGAGGGAACATTGGAAGATGGTCCCTGCGATGGAGTTCCTACCCGCTCATCTTGAATTCTCATTCAAGCAGCTGAAGTTGAGTGAATTGTTTCACTCTGTGCATTACTCTGGGAACTTGGCTACCATATCCCCAATATGTGACTTGCCAATACATACCACCTGCACACCGAGGGAACGGAAGACCTTCCTGTGGAGGAATATCTTCCCATCCTGTGTGGGTGTACAGGAGCAGATGTGTACGTACAATGGATAGCTCCCAGGACAGATGAACCCAGACATGTCATAAGTCATGCACTGCTTTCCAGTAATGATTATCTTCCTACAGGAAATTTAACAGAATAATCTGACTCCTTCAGAATATCACACTGGAGTTTATGATGGTAGAGCTATTGGATAATAAGATAAATGGTCTTGTTTCCTTCTCTTTACCAGCAGTCTGAAGAATCTAACTATAGGAGGTGATAAATTTTCAGCAGGTACCCAGTTCCTGGCATTTCACTCAATCTACCTGTAACTAAAATTTAGATACAAAACTGAACAGAAAGCAGAGGCTGTGGTTAAGCTACTGAAAAGCCCTCCTACTTTGACCACTACAGGAAAAGTTACGGAGGGATAGATTCTCATTGTTGCTGCTGATACAATCAAATCTGCTAACACATTGTCTTGCCTGCAAAGTGAGCAATCAGCTCTAAGTGCCAGAGACACCCTTTAGAAGGCGAGTCATCCAGGCCTCCCCTGCTTTAACCAAGTGGAAAGTACCACTATTTTTGTCAGATGTGGGATGACCACCAAGAAAAAGCTTTTCAAAAGCACCTTTTATATGCTGAATTCCAAAAGAGTACACATAATCTTGGATTGTCCACTTGACCTTGTCTTTTGACAAGCTGAAAAGCTGTCACGCCTCTTGTACAACAAGTGATACTCTGCTCACTACTTTTAGAAACAGGGAGGGCAGGGGGAAACCTGGAGTCCCCAATATATGCCTGGTGTCTAACCAGTGGTGCACAATCATCTACTCTTGTATTTCTAGCAGCTGCTCTTTTACCACCACCATTTGCACGTAAGGCTAATCAGCATTCCTGCCAGCATAGTTTAATTTTAAAGATTTACAGAAGGGCACTATTCTTACAGAATGTTTTTCAGCTATTCCTGAGCACTTCTGGAAGGATCTGTGGCAATAACCTCCCCTGAATTTTCTTATCCACAGTCAGCTCTTAGTTTGCCAGTACAAGCTAATGTGAGCTTGGAGGCCAACCCTAACAGTTCAGTATCTAAAGCTTTAGCATGGTTCCAGATTCTCATATGTTTGTCTTTAGCATTCTAAAACTTTTCAAAATACAGACAGAATCCAAGAACAATGGACTGTGCTAAGGCAGGGAAATAAATTCATCCGCCCTTTTATTTAATTGCAGGAGATTTCTTTTGCCCTGTGTATCTTTGCCCTATGTGACTTCTCAAATCAGAGACAATCACAAGCAGAACCTTCACAATCTACTGAATTTGCAGCAGTGTGAAATACTGTGATCTTACTGATTCAGTTGATCTATTTTTATCCCACATAATTATACATTTCTTCACACTTTCCAGAGCTTCGCAAATTTGAAACAATAAGGCTCTCACTCTCACTGTGCTGAACTTATCTGTGGCAGTAATCCTATTTTCATTTGCACATTTTACAGGCCTGGCTTCCTCTGCACCCTACACAGCATAAAAGGCTATTTAAATAAGCCTAAACAGCATCCATTTTAAATAACAAGACCCAAATATAAATCTTAATCTGTGTATTTCTCTGCAAGTTTGGCTGTACCTGGAATTATCAGTCCAGAACATCTCTATTTCAGAGCCCAGTCCTTTTGGCCAAGGGAGATGTTCTTTTTTCCTGGCTACAGTGAAAAAAGCCAACTTGCTAGTCTGACTCAGGCTGTAATTATCCTCTACCTTTACACAAGCTTTTTTGTAATTCCAGGTAAAAAAAGACCAAAGGGAATCCGACACAACCACACAAGGTGCAAAATTTGTTATCCTCTTGCAGAAAACCATTCAAACGTGACTGAATGAGATTTGTCCCTTCCCTGTCTGCTACTTCTTTCTTAGAGTTAGGACAATGCATGTAGCAATTTCCCTCATTTTGTGTTACTCCAGCTTTAATAACAAAGGAAGAGACTGACTGTAAATTGTTCTAATAAAAAGAAAACCCAAATCTATTTCTCAAGAAACTCCTGATTACCTACTTATATAAAACTCTCAAAGAAGTAGCTACACACTTCAAAGGGAAGTATGGGACAATAACTAAATTCCAAGTCACAATGCCTATGCCTAGAAAATTTAATATGTCCCCCAAATCTCAAACAGGTCAAAACTCATCATTCCTGACATATACAAACACAGAATCCTTCCAAAATGCCTAAAAAAACGTAAGAATCCAAACCAATACCTATTCTAAATGAATGGGTTCTATACTACTTCTTCCTCAGAGGCAGAGGCTTGAAGACATAAAGGAAAGGAAGAATCTTTCTTGCAGTTCTTTGCAAGGTATAAAAATCACATTAAAAAGCTCTAGCAATGTAACAGAAAAGCTTGCACTTAAATCCTCAAGTCTATTGTGAGTGGAGAAATACAAAATCAAGGCACTCCACTTAAATAAATAACCCACCTACTACTAATCATCATATTTTTCTTTTCTCATGTACATGAAAAACAGCCAATTTGTACTATTTTCAGAATAATATTCAAGGAACAGAGGAAGTTATGTACAGCACATTTTGAACAAAGTCAAAACATAGAAATCAAATTAAACTTCAGTTGAGAGATGTTTTAAAGAAATTAAAGTTAATAGAATAAACCCTTCTTTGTAAATCTCTTCTTATAGTTTCCTTTAGTTAAAGATAACAACGTATTGGATTTAAGTCCATACATAACATATCAAATGCTTTTTTTTTTCCACAGAGGATCTATTCATAGCAGCTTGTATTTGCAACATATGCAGCAAATTATACTATTAAACATTCAATCCCAATAAAGTTTAAATTTCACCCCTAACAATAAAGCTTGCACACATCTTGCTATACTTGAAATCAGATTCTAGAAATAACCAATAAAAGTCATAGGTAGCTATTAGGACAATTAATAACTGCACATTTGAGATGTAAACATAGCTGGTTACATGGAACTGTTATGATGAAATATTAAGAATAATAATTACATTTTGTGCAGTTGGTAAATTAAAAAAAAATAAACATCAGGATATAGGAAACGAACAGGTGAGGGCCTTGTGATTCAGCCTGTACATCTCTAAAAATCATGAGCTCTTCTGTGCCCTTTGCAGCAGCCAGGACTGATCCCACAGAGGTCTTGGCAGCTCCAGAGCCTTGGGGGAAGAGCTGGGTACCACATAAACCCCCAGGCAAATCCACAGAGGGAAAAATCACTGCTACAGCACAGACCCCCGGTACTAACAGCCCACAGAAACTGCACTGGCTGCCAGGGCAGCCCTCCAGAAAGAAAAAGAGATGTAGATGAGCTACACCAGCATTCTAAAAGCTGAACAGAACTTTACAGGTATCAGTGAACAGAACTTGACAAGTTTCAATGCAAAGGCCTCCAGAGAGTAATAACAGTTTCTGAAAGCAAGATCCATTCGAATCAAGCATGTCCTCACAAATCTAAATTTTATTTCAACTCAAGTGCTCCACTTATTATTTCTGATCCTTCTGAAGTCAGTTATACAGCTCTGAACAGGATTTTCTTCTAAGTTACTTTACTAGAAGAGTCAACTCCAACACAAAAGATAGATCAGGCAAGCAGGCCCATATTTTATGAGACCAATCATGCCACTGCAAGCCCCAGTTCAAGCAGGTATTCAACCTAGTAAAATACATCCCCCTTCAACATGGATGCTTCAGCGTGCCTCATTTTTCTTGACCCGTGTTCTCATTTAGGTGTGCGAAAAGCTCCGATTGTGTCTAATTTCTCAACTAAAAATAATGCCAGAGTAAATCACTGTTTTATGCAGCAATGCTGTAACTTCTACATAGGGAAGAGTCCATCAGGAACCTGCAGCTACCTAACACCTAATTCAGACTGAAACTTAACTAAGGACAATTTCAGTTTGCCGGAGACTTTGTTAGTGCAATCACCTATGCTGCACACATATTTCCATACAGCATTGCCCATAAGAACAAAGTTTAAAACTTTAGCAATGAATTGAAACTTTCAGCACTGCACACCACCACCAAAAAAAAAAAAAAAGGGAGTTGTATTTTTCTGGATTTGTTAAATGCTCGTTGTGAAAAAATGTGCTACCTTTTCTCTGCAGACAAAGGCATATAGTCTCTGACAGGTACTAGGTACTTGAAGATGCAGATATAATTTCTTACAACAATACAGATGTCTAACTCTCTCAAACCCATACATCTTAGACACTGAAAACATCAAAAGAAGAGAGTCCTCCATCCCAAGAACAGGCTAATGGAACTGGATCTGTTTCCAATCAGCTGGGGAACCACATTATTAAAATCAGTAAATTGTTTCAGTAACATGGAAGAATTTCATGAAGGTGTTCAGAGCAGTCTGGTTTTGAGAAGAGCTGGGGAAGAACTAGCAGGTGCAAGGATGTTGTACTAAAAAATGCTTTCTCAGGAGACTGGATAGAGTTGATGACATGGGAAACTTGGGTTGCCAACTTTCTACAGAGTATATAACACTGAAAGTCTGGGGAAATTAATTGGATTATGAAGGTCGAAGAGAGAGGCCAGCCCATTACTGAAAGATAATGTAATTGAATTTTGCCAATTTTATCTGGATGATTACTCTCTGGCTGAAGGGCTAATGCCACTTTTTCATTGCTGCTAGACTGTTTTCTTCACTCCTCAGCTCTCCTCTTTCTCAGACTCATCTGGAGCTAAAAAAGCACGTTAGTGAAAATTTCCCATAAAGGGTTGGTTTTGTGCAGTCAACTCAGCTTTCCACACACTTACGGCAGCTTTTCTTGAGAGAATCTCAAAACTCAGTATCCTTACTCTCACAGTAAGGCATTTTTGAACAGAATAAGACCATGCTGAGTGGTAATAGTAGAATCTAAAGGTTGGGCTCTGACAATTCTGGATCCAGACATGCACATTACTGGTTAACAATTCCATAATTCCTTCCCAGTTGTGCCAGAGGAATCTTACTTCATGAGTTAAATTTTATTCATAGCTGAAGTCTATATTCAAAATAAGACTGGGCTGTTATGGAAGCAAAGACTTATAAAAATTGAAAACTCCCTTTGAAACACATGCTTTCCAGTAAGTGCAGCTAGCAAGCTGCAAAACACAGTCAACATTCCAACACCATGATGTCAATTTTCATATGCACAGACAAAATGCTACATGTAGAAATCAACTCTGTCTTCCTTATTGGTGGTGTGCTTGTGTTTCCCTCTGCTTTCATTCACAGAACTGCACCATGCAGCAGAGAGTGCAACCCCTTAAAAGGTTCAAAGGCATCTTTTGAATATAATAATTCTGGCAAAATAGTCACATGGATTTTTTTAAAAATGGATTTCCATGTTCTGCTTCAGTTCCCCAGAAAAACAATGGACAAGTTTTGATGTTCCCCTTCACAGCAGTTCAGAGAAATTCCTGCCAACAGGGATGGACCAGAACACCTGATAAGACGGTCTTCAATGACACACAATAAAAAAAAGAACATGCAAAAAAATACAAATCACTTGAACTATTGCAAGCTTTATAAGCAACAGGCAAATTATCTTTATTATTGTTTGGAGTTTTTTTCCAGAGAGATAAGTACAGCCAATTTTCTAGAAAACAGCTGCAGACACAGCTTTAAATGCCATCTGTCTGTCGCAGTTATATGAAGAGATGGAATGATTCACAGCACACAACAGGAAATATGATAACCAACTAGTTAGCACTAATAAAATTCAGCCTCAGTTTGGTTCCTACAGGCAGGTCTTCCACCAGAAAACTCCCACTGATGTCTCGGGCAAAGTGCCTGCAGACCTCACTTGTTACTCAAGTGCAGGATGTTGTACTGCTGAAGTAGAAAGTCTGAATCTTACAAAATAAGGCCCCACTTGTGGCACAGCAACCTGATGAAGTCCACAGAGCTCCCCAGCTTGCATCTTCTTCAGAACTGAGGTTTTGTAGTTCCTGGAGTACAAGAGTTCTCACACTGCCACTGATTCACAGTTAATTTTTGGCAGACAATGAATAATGGACACTCCCACACTACAGTTAAACAGGACAAGGTCTTTTTCTCAGTGTTCTCAAGGACTGGCCTTAACATTTGAAATAGTAGAAAAAGTCTAGAATTCCTGCATTTCCCCCATTTCTAAATAGTGGCGTCTGTGTGACATATGACAGATGGCTCACAGAGGTCTATATTCAGCAAGAAAAACAATCAATTATAAACAAATACATCACTGGTGTTTGCTAAGGACATAATTCAAGCAAGTTCAAAAGATCAGAACAAGACCCACACGTTCTGTTATCCCAGCTAAGGCCTTTCTCAAGATGGTTATCTATAGGAAGACATTTTCTCCAAGAAAAGCTTAGTGTTCCCAGTGCATCTCTCTTTCCCTTGGAGAAACCATGAAAGTTGGGGGTGTTTTTTAATTAAAATTGACTCACAAATAAAAAAATATAAAGTAATTTTTCCCTTTTATAGTCACACTGCAAAGGGAAAAGCTTTAAAAGGCTGCCTGTTAAGAACAGGTGATGCTCACAGGATATTTGAAAGGCCCATGAGACTTAGAACACAGAGTAAAATGTATTTGCCCACTGTCTAATTGCTTCCTACTTTTCAAATCTATTCCCACCAGATAAGTAATGGCATTTTAAGCCCAGCTCCTGGCATTAAAAATACACTCCCAGTTTCCTCTTAGCAGAAGATAAACAGCTGTATGGTAAACCCCCATACATTAAGATAGTGTTCTGGAGGTTTTCCTTATAGTTTTAACCAAGCTATTGTGTTCCAAATTTAACTGAAAGAGAGAGGAAGAGGAAACGGGAAAAGCATTTGGGTGTGCAGTTTCACAGTGGGGTGAAGGCAAGTGCTCTCTCATTCAGGGAAAACGCCTGGAATATTTGTGTTTCACAGAAAGACTGATCACATAATCAAAGTGGAATTTAAGCCAAGCCATATTTAGTGAAACATCACAAGCCATTTTCTCTATTTATCTTACTCAAGGAAATACTAGTGTTTGTTTAAAAATAAGAAGTTATTCCAGCAATTAAGCCTGAATTTCCTTCCACACTTTAAAAAAAACCCCTAAAACTCTAAACTTTGAAAGTGTACCAGACACACCCTAAAAATGTTTGTATGAGAAAATTTAGTGACAATGTAAAAATAAAAGATATTGCAGGCAAACATGAAGAAGCTCAGAATGTAGGCACCTATGTAGGTTTAGAGGAAGTTCTTACGTGTCTAGGATAATCCTGGAGTTCAGAGCATTTATTTCTTTGTCAGTTTTTAAATGATGAGGTTAAGTGACAGCAGGTCTAGGATTGGTTCTAGTTCAGTGATCCTCAAGAGTAGCCCCCAGGAACACCAAAATGATTTAACAGCCCAGCTGGTTCAGACCGAGGAACTGTCAGCTTCCAACGGCAACCAATAACTGGACATACAAATAGCATGTCCAGAAGAATTCACAACACTTCTCTGGAATAGTTTTGTAGACTCACTTTTCTTAGCCTGTTGTGGTTTGTTTGTATATTACTATGTAGTGCATCCTGCCAGTACTCATCCTGTCTCCCCAGAAATCCTTGTAACCTTCCACTAAAGAACCATGGCAAGGAGTGCCAAATATCACTACATGGAAGACAACCACCTTCCATTGTTTCCAATCTCCCTTCTAGTAGTTTTATTTAATGGCAGTTTTCATGTTGAAAGAAACAAGTTATCAGCTGATTTCTGTCCAGCCTTTCTCCACCCCATTCACATAAGGATCTGAATTACATATTGTACACAAGTGGGGGCAAACCAGGAATTCATACAGTGAAAGGATGATCCTCTTTGCTTTGTTTTACATCTTCCTTTCCTAGCATTTCCTACCATTTAATTAGCACTATTAACTGCTGCCAAGGTCTCAGCTGGTTCTCTGTGAAAAGCCCTACCTGAGAATCACCAGTCTAGAGGAAACATAACTGTTAGTCACATAAAGCACCTTACGTTCACATAAAAAAAGTTATAAAATCAGGGGACAAAACCAGAGCCTGTTCAAGCAGTCTTACCAGTCAGTGGCTTCAGCAAACCGCCCTACACAGCCCACACAGCCCATCTCTCCAGGGATAGATGTATCCCCTCGTCTGCTTTCAACAGCAGTGCTGATGAGATCAGCTGAAAGAATCTGTATTACGTTGTATCTACCAAGCAGACAATACTCACGACACTACTATGCTACTGGGTTGGTCAGCCAACATCCATGTTAGTCAAATGAGTAGCGAGACCTTGAAAACATCTAATAAGAGCAGACTCTCAGGAGCAGCAGCGAAATCCTATCTTAGCATATTTCATTGGCTGTACACCTACAGAGAGCACTGAGCCTGGGATTCCACACCACTGCTGCACCAACAAATGCTGCAGTAGCTCAGACAGCAGAGAAAACTCCCATCAGAAGAGGCAAATCTGAATTTATCAGAACCAGTGCTTGTACTATCCTTCCACATTTCTCCATCCCAGTAGATGGCCTGGAGCAGCCACGTATACAAGCTGAGAAATTGCAACAAAAGGGGGGTTTTTTGGAGCTAGTTAATTTCTCCCTGAATCAGCCAGCTGGGAATAAAGCCAGTTTCTGCAATCTTCTCAGAGCTTCAGCAAGGTGCAGGCCAGGAAACACTTACTGCCAAACAGAGCTTGAGAAAACACAATCCGTTATTCTTTGCATTCTGTGGCAGTGCAGGTGTGTCCATGTCATCTTATTTCTATGATTCCAAAGGGCAGGAGATCAGGCAGCTAAAGCTCTCCTCTTTACACCTTCATCTGCTACACAGTGAGCCTCTACAGGTCCTTCCACGTAGACACGCTGTAAATGTTACCCCGTTCTGCTTCCATGCACTAACAGGAGACTGTAGCCTATAAATTTTAAGCAGCTTCAATTTTTGGCAAAGCACCTGATGACAGGAAAAAACCCCAACATTACATAAGTACAGAAATACATGATTCTACATATAAACAAATGTTCCACTTATTTCATGCTACAAATCAGCCTCATTAACCAGTTGAGACCTCCCACCAGGACACAAATGACAACAGTTAGCATAGAACAACAATCTAGTAACTGCAATCATAAATGTAGTTTTAATATTGTTTCACAATTTAGTTGACCTGACTTGCATTCACTGTGTTTCTAGTGCATCCAGAAGCATGACAAACTGACAATTCTTGGAAACCACATTTCTCAGAACAGACTGAGAATACTGTTTTCATTTTCTCTCCGTAATGATGTTAAATCTAATAAATACAAAATTAGAAACAGAAATAACATTGTTGCTAAACACTTTATGTAATATGCTGTCTGGAAGGGATTTATTAGGCCAAGTTCTCAAAAACTGCCCTCTATTTATGAACATGTGATGCTTGTACTTGCACTTCTCAAATATTATTAAATATATACACACACTCAAGGACTGGAATTCACACACCAGAAACCTACTCTTTCAAAAGAATTGTAAGGTGGAAGTTTTGGTTTAACTAGCTAAATATGATGAGAAATACTTAGCCAGACTTTTGGAAGTGCCTAAGGCACCTAATGCCTGGCTTCCATTATTAGATTAATTGAAATTCATCTTGTTACTTCTGAAAAATCCAGCTAAGCACCTACAAATGCAGCTGAGTACTCAACAGTGTTTGTGTATAACATGTCTCAAGTCTTACTGAAAGTCATCAAAACACAAACTCTCCTGAAAATGCTGCTCTATCTACATTAATTTAACACCCTTGCATAGCTGATGATCACGAAAAAAGGAGTTCACAGAACCGTCCTTCCTCCTACAAGTTGGAGAGAGGACACTTGGAGAATCTGACCCTTAAATTCCAGAGCACTTGATGGTCTATAGACTTCATCTAATACCAAGTTCTCCCCTTACGGGAAAGAAAGTTATTTGCATGCTCTCAAAACCTAAAGGAATTATTGCCTATCACTGACAATAAAGTGAGTGCATAGGGCATATCAGAACTGCAGTGCTTTACAGTTCCTGTGTGGGTCTTAGTAGTCTCTCCAGAGTTGCCATGGCTATATCCAGTGTCCTTTCTGGAATGCTGTGCTAACAAACTGTACTTCAAAAACACACCCATTCTTTCACTGTGCACAAACTCTCTCTGCTTTACAGAGATTTAGTGCCTGTGCTGGGCCATTCACAGCCACAAGACTATCATCAGTATTATCAACTGTATAAAACCTTAACAGACGGACTGGACAGTAAAGGACAACATTTGCATAGTATAACTCATGCCCATGATTTCTTGCATACCCTTACAACAGAAACAAGTATAGAGAAGCACAATTATAAATCTGCTCCCACTATCACTGATATTAATATATTTTACTACTTCATGGCAAGCCACACCATAGCTCCTGGGGATTCAGATGAGTACGAGGAAACATTTAAAGAAAACCTTCAAATCCCCAAACTGCAGATAAATATGTGAACCCTACAGGTTCTAGAAGTAAAAGCAAATTATAAGGACTCCGATTTTTAAATGTATATTCTTTTGAAGCAAAAATCATTATTTGGGATGGCCAAGTTCTGAATTCTGGATTAATAGTAAAAGGGCTTTAATATTACTACAATCAATCGTGTACATTTTCTGTGATGCACAGGCAGGAATGGAATTTCGTGTGCTGTGCAAAACTGCCACCTCAGTGCTGTTTATGCCCCAATTTGGTAAGGAATATGAAAGATCCAGCTGCACCAAGCAGACCTCAATGAGTAATTATCAATGACAAAGTGTTCAAGAATCTTCTAAAATCAAAGATCATCCTAGAGCTATTCCCTGGTTTTTTGACTACTCTTTCAAGAGAAATTAGAAGCTGCTGGCAGCTGTTAGAGATTATTCCTACACTTGAGGCTTCTCTAAATGTGCCAGACTCTTGGATATCTGATTTGGGAAACAGCAACTTGCTGCTCTACATACAACTGATTTGAGAATCTCTGTCCAACTCTTAAACTTCATCAGAAATAATCATAGTAGCAAATAAATTAGACAGTAAAAGGATGCCTTCATTGAGGACATCTGCAGCCTTGATCATGTCCCATAGCTGACTAATTTTTTATGAGTACATTTTAAAAACCGAGTACTCATACATAGTTTGTGTCTCAAGTCACAAGGCACATGCATCCATTTTTCAGGCAATTCAATTCTTTTGCATCGTAAATTGGGGGTAACAGCAGTTCAGATTCTATGAGCACTGGCTGAGCAATCATTATCTGTTCTAAATGTCAGGCAAGTTCAGAAACTTAAACATAAGTTTTCTGGTAATACTGTCACTGAGTTGCAACCTTGTCAATAGCAATGAATATTTTAAGTCAGAATACTTCTATGGAGTCTCAGGTGTGTTATTTGTCTTTAGAAGCAGCATCTCAATCTTCAAACTAAGAATAAAGCCACAGGTCTTTTGAGGCTGATGGCAAAACTCCAGATGGGTGCAGAACTGCAACCTGCCTGTAGAAATGGAAAACTGCTTCAGACTTAACTCAGGACTTGCAAATCTAACCCTGATATTTCTGTCAAAGTTGCTGGAGACTTCAGAATCCTCACTATTGTATGGCATGCAGTTCATCATCTATTTTCTGGGTATCAGTGTGCAATACTTTTAGCAACTGTAAAATAATAATCCAAAGGTTTTCCACAAAGATGTTCTCCAAGTCCACTATGTCATATAATGGACATCAGATTTTTGGCCTTGCAAAGCTCAGCCTTGAAGACAGTTACTATGCTGGTAGTTTTTGGCAGCTTGGTTATGGCAGAATCATTGTGAATACAATAATGTTTTCAGCATTTATATCCTTCACATCCAGAATATCACAGATAGCTAGGAAAAAATGGTAACGCAGGCAGGGATTGCAGAAACATAAATCATGGAAGCAACCAACAGTTTATTCAATGAATATATGACCTATTAAACTTTCCCTTCCATAGAAACCCAGAGCTAATGCTTCTTAAACATCCAGACATGGTGTCTTTGCTGTTATTCCCTCTGCAGACATTATCAACCCCATGGTCTTTGGAGGCAAAATGTATTGACTTGAGGGTTTGATTTGGACCGTAGGAACCTAAGAAAATTTCTTGATTTGAAAACAACGAACCAGAGAATAAATATATAAAATGAATCCACGTGTAAAACTCTTGATGATATATATACATTTCCCTGTATGAATCTGCTAGCCATCATTTCTCCCTGCCAGTAATGCATTAGTAAAAATATAAAGATATACAGCCCTACATACACTTCATAACAAATATAAGAGTATCTAGCTGATGTAATAAAATGGTGTAATAAAATGTTATCACTGGGTTAAGAAAGAATGGTTACTAGGCTGAGCATTCTGCCTTTTCAGTTACAAATGTGAACCAATATGTACTCAAGAGATCACTTCAAAACAGCAAAACTGGACTTGGATACTTCTACTTTGTTAGCTTAACCATCTCCTAAAATCTGTAGTATTGATAGCTATCCTGCTACAATGTGAGAAAAAAATGAGCCTTTTACACAATATTTAGCAATAAATACAAGGCTCAGGATATAGCTGACATTCCCAAATACATATAATCTGTAGAATACAGTAGCTTCTTCGGATAGAGTAATCATTTAAATCCTTAGAAACAATGAATTATTCCATGTTGCTGTTACCATTTGATGGAGGAGTACTTTGTTTTTAAGAAAAACATACAGACAATTTGCTTCTCTCATCATTAGCTTTAGAATAATGCAGTTCCAATAATTTCATTTATGTTGGCACATTCAAGAAAAAGTCAGCTCTGTACTTGCAAAAAAACCACAGCCAAGGCTTACCTATAAGTGATCTCTTCCTGAGTGATTTGTGTCACTGCTCTTGGTCACAGAGCAGATTTAACAAACAGGCAGCTCAGCCATGCCCAGGGCTAAACTATTCCCTGGGTTATCCTAGGAAACCTAACTTACCTATTAGTATAGCAACCAATCTACCCTTGACAAACTAATTTTGTCAAATTTGAGACATTCCACATTTGTAAGGGCAGAGTTCACTTTGGAGCCCACCTAAACACCACGCTGTGCCTATTCACATGCTGTGAAGAATCAGTAAGGGCTCCTGTAACCCAAGTTAACTTCCATTTCTTCTCAGGAACAGCTACCTCTTTTTTCACAACTTCTCATGTTCAAGTTTTCTTTGCATTACATTCATACCACATTTCCACCACATTCTTTTAAAATGGCCATTATTTTATTCTGTACCTGCCTCAAGCAGGATGAAATTAATCAATTGCACATAAGTGATACGACATGGACTTGTGACCTTGCCCAGCATCCAATTGTTTCTAATTGATTAGCTCCAGACATAAGCACTTTAATAGCCAAAAACAACAGAAGTGGAAGTTACGGTACAATATCAGGGTAAAGTGACTGTGTGTGGTCCATACAGTATGGCCCCAAGCAACCAATTAAAGAATTAATGGTTATTGGATACCAAAAATATTATGTTAAATAATATGAAATACCTTTAATGTGCCTAAAATTGTGATAAAACACCTAAAACTTAGAAGCATAAAGGCCTCTTACAAGATGGGGGTTAAGTGCTAATGACTCAAATATGCCAAACAGATTACAATATTTTAAAGGACAATCAAGACCATAAAAATTGACCTGGATTGAAAAGTTCATAAAGCTACTCACAATAGCCTATTGATTACTACAATGTGTTTGGGTTGTTTTTATTATAAAGAGACAAGTGAAGCTATGCCAAACCATTCGTGGAGAAGAGGAAACTATGCCACTACTGGTTCCAGTTCTACAATAAGCAAAATATGAAAAAAAAAAAACCAAACAAGAAAAATGCTGTCAAATAAATAAAAAAAATGGTCCCTTCATAACCAAGAAGCCCAAACATGAATTTGACATTTCCCTTCTTTGAGCTTCTATTCTCATCTTGAACAGAACTATTAAGGGAACTTCATATACTACTTTCTGAGTGTTTTATAGGGCTGGTTATTACAGCATCACTCATCTCCTTGCACACAAAAATACAAGCTGAACAGGCATAGCAAATCAGTAGCATTTTTGTCCTTGCATAAGAAACACTCAGGCAAGAAGCAGATCCCACCATGGCCCCGTCTGCTTGGACACGTGCTGAATGCTCTGTTTTACTGCACAATTAATACAAATGTAAACTTTTACTTTCATGGTAAACCCTTTAACTCCAGTAACCAGTGTATTTGCATGACTTGCTGCATCCATAATACCAATAGAGGAGGTGTTCGTCATGCCAAATGACTCAGAGCACCCAGCACACTCAGCAGTGCTGCTGAGGAGGGCTTGGAGCCCTATTCCCACTACTTTAAACCTCAAAGTCAACCCTAAATTCATCATAGCTTACTCAGCTGTCTAATACGGTCTCCTCAGTTCCTCATACTCCTTTTGAGTTTACTTTTGCCTGCTGTGTTGCTCTTCTATTCAAAATTCTTCAGGATATATGTTCATATACCGCCCAGCACATCAGGCTCCAGTTTTAGCCACCATTTCTCAGCATTTCAATAGTACAAACAGCACACAACACTATTGCAGTAAACACTACTGCAGTAAACAGGAATATTGACTTTATTTTTTTGTCAAAAACTCCTACAATGCTACAAAAAATGAGGCTATTTATTAAAAAAAATTCTCTCCAGTTTATTTAATCATCATTTTCTAAGGATTTCTGGATTCTGGTGTATTTAAGATTGAAGAATCCTTGAAACACTCTGTGCTGTGGGAACTATCAGTATAGAGAATGACATACTATAACAACATCTCTGCTGCATGCCAGCACACCATATTTCTTGAAATACTCACTTCTTGGAACTGATTAGGCTCATGTGTCAGGCAATAGATCAGTTGGCAGCTATGCTTTTCCTCCACGGTTCCTGTACTCATTGAACACTTAAAGCACAGACCTTTTTGGACCACCTTCGACACCGCTAACACCAACTTCCAAACCCTTGTCACTTACAGTATCTCAGCATTTATCAGGGGCTAAACTCCTAGGGGTAGAGAGCAGCTGTGCTGCCTAGAAAGACCCATAGCATCCCACATCTGGCAAGATCTCCCTTTGGTCCGCATTTGTAAAGTCAGGTACAATATTACTAGTAAGAGAGAATATTAATTTTCCACATGGATATCTTTGAAAGTTCAGTGAAAGGAAAACCTCACTGGCACTCTTTTAATCACAGTGGGCACTTTTCTGTTTACAAACAGAAATCAAAGTGTGCAGCAACATCACCTGATAAAGGACCACGCACAACAGCAACAAGTTCATTACCTACCTGCAGATGAGCATAGAGGGCAATAGCAAGCCAAGTGAACTCCCAGAAGATCCCAGTGGCTTTAGGGCTGGCCATCCTCATACCCTGGGGCTCTGCTGAGAGAAATTGGTTCAAATTACAAACAAAATCAAGTAGGCTCGGCCAGAATATCAATGACTAAAGCAAACTGGGCCGGCCGCTGGAAGCAATGCAATGCAAACAGCGGAGTGCTGTGCTGGCCAGAGCAGCAGGCGCAGCGCATGCCATGAGCACAGCCTGCAGGGTGAGGCAGTTCCAATGAGGGAACAGAAAAGGGGGAAAATGAAAGGTTTGGGGAAGCTGGCAGTAGTGGACAAACTTGTCTCCTGAATGCAGGAGAATTTATCAAACTGGGAACCCCTCCCATCTTGATCTCTAGAAGGTAGAATCCAAGAAGCCTAGGATTTCTGATGTACTTTCCAGCATTTTCACCCACTCAAAGCTGAGAGCTCAGTCCTGGGATTTCAGCAGTCATTTGCACTGCCTTCAGCTCAGAGACTAAGCAATGAGGGCAGAATTAAAATAAAAAAAAAGGTTCCATCAATTATAGTGATCATCATGATTACAAGGCCAACATGAAACTGCCCATTGCTTTTACTAAAAACTTCAATTTAAAATTGCCAACAAAAACCCCAACATTTAATAACACTGCTACGTGTGCTAATTCCTGGTGTCAATGCATCTTATTGCCTTAGATTGTACATTACCACAATGATCTTAAAGTAGTGCAAGTTTCACACCCCCCCAAAACACATGCACACATGAACAACGCTCCCATACCCTCCTCCCAGCCACCACCTCACTGGTTTGCCAAGCCCCACAGCAAATGCAAATTTCTCCTTCAAATTTAGTACTCCTTCCTAAAAGGTCAGACATCCCAAAGGAAAACCATCTATACAAACAGTTCTTGCACCTGTCAACTGAACATAATTAAGATTCCTTACAGAAAGAAGTGTATTATTTCCTCCCTCAAAAACAAACAAACAAACAAGAAAACCTTAAAAGTTCTTCTCCCTCCTAAAACCTTTAGCGCTCCTGGATCCTTTTGCCATTGAAAAGTTTCAATCAACTACAGCAATAAATAAAATTCCTGCTTTTTCCCTCTCGGCTGGGCACTGCTGAGAGCCCCAGCTGGTCAAACACGTCGGGCCGCGGTACTTTCCAGGTGCCGGGGCTGCCGAAGCACCCGCGTCGCTTCGCCCTCCCGGAGACCCCTCTAGAACGACCCTCGCCCAGCACCGCGGCCGCCCCAGCTCGGGCCGATCCCGACCGTGCCCGGCCGAGGGAGCCTCGCTCAGGGCAGCGGGTCGGGAGGGGCCGCCCTGCCCCGGGGCCATCGCCGGGCTCACCCACCTGGAGCGGCGCGGCGGGGAGCGGGCCGGGCACGGCAGAGCCTCGGCTGTCACGGCCCCGGGGATGCAGCATCCTGCCCCGCCGGCGGCGGCCCCTCCCTCACGGCAGGCTCCAGCCCACCGCCGCGCCCCAGCCAAGGTCCTACAGGCTGCTGGCAGCGAGCCGCCCCCGCCCGGCCCCGGCCCCGGCCCGAGCGCCTCCACCTGCGGCGCGGCCCGGCCCGGCTCCCGCTCCGCGCCCCCCGCGCTGCCTCTGCCGCCCCGGCCAGCGCAGGCGGGCGGGCGGCCAGAGGGGCCCGAGCCCCCCAGCCCCGGCCGCGGAGGCGCTGGCGACGCGCCGATGTCGAGGGCCGAGACCCCGGCAGCCCCGGGACCAAGTGGTTCGTCTTCCCCCGAGGGGCAAAAGCTACCGTGAAGTCAGCCTCCGAATCTGATGCAAAGCAGCTTCCAAAACCGCAACCATCCTGTGTCTCATCTCCAAGTAACTCTCACAATACAGCTGCAAATCTGCTCGCACACCGAGGAGGTCTTTAATCATGCTGCCCTCTACGATATTTTTAGGTTTCCTACTGTAAATCTGACGAGTATGTCTCGCACGACACATTTGCTCTCGTTCTCCCTTCTGAGTTTCGAGCTGTTAAACGGGAACGCCAAAATCCTCTACCTTTGCGCTACGGCTTCCAATGATGTCCCAAGCTTTCGTCGAGTCCGCTACGAGCAGCACGTAAAGAAAGGGCTCTGATCCCTGCCACTGAAGTTAAAAATATGCTCCAGTGAACTAAACATAACCGATGAAGAGTTTGTTCAAATATGTTGCACTGGAAACTTTTCCAATCTGTTTAGCTTTCTCACCAGCACGAGAAGGCGCCTCCTCTATCGTTAGGAACAGAGTGCCCTCTGCTGAAACCAGCCTGCCAGAGACCGGGAGCTGACAGCCTGCGGGAGAGCCGGGAGCAGCGCGAGGGCTGGCTGGGACATCCCAAACCTCGCAGGGACACCTGCCCGCCCGGGCTGTCTCATGGCTGCTCTGTCCCGGGTTCACCCTGACAGCTGAGGAAAGCTGTTCTTCCCAGTCTGTGCATTATCAAGATAATAGGCTGTGGAAAAGGCAAGAGTGCTGCTGAGGACCCCATCTTCTCTTTTTCTAATGCCGGTCAACTAAAAGTGTATCAACTTTCTGGAAAGCTTGGCTTTCCATCCATTTCAGTTCCTTCAGTTACTTAAACTCTTAGTCCTTTCACTGTGACTTCAATAATACCCTGCAATTTGTTATCTTCCAAAAAGACATACCCGTGCAGTCAGCATATGCTTCAAACTTGATCACGGGTGACTTTAAAGCCAGAATTTAGCCATTAGATCATCTGATAGAGAAAGTCCATTTTCCAGTCCCACAGAGATTCACAAAAACAGGATGAAGCTGACCCTCAAGACCTGACATCTACTTAGGACTGAACACAGTTGGCACCATCCTTATCTAGATTATCTCTTCTCTCACAATTATTTACCCTCAATAGCGAAGCAGTCCCCTGGGTCCCTGAAGCAAAAGCTGCAGAGTGAACTATTAATTTGTCTGCCAGATGGGCATATTTAAACAAAATAGCCCTGGCTATATTCCTAGCACTGGTATTAGCCATGGATTACATTGAAAGGTTTGGCTCAAAGATTCTAACAGAATTTCCCACGTTGGAATGCTGGTCAGCATTTCATTGTTTTTCCTTTTTTTCTGCTACTCATCTCTGTGTTCTCTTTCTCCTTCCAGTTTACTCTGATACACTCCTGCAATGCTGCTCCTGGTCATTTTATTCAGATCAGTTGGTTGTGTGCATTCCTAACCATAAAGGATAATCAAACATTGCATACACAAGTAGAAACATTTGCTCATCTGCAATGAATTTGAACATAGAAAAGTTGTTTACGAGAAAGTAGCCTAGATTAGGTCACATCAAATCCAGCAACTGAAATGAGGCTTCTGTTTACACATATACAAACTTAATTCCTTGTGATCTTGGTCCCAGATTAGAGGTTCTATATCTGAATTTATACAGCATGTAAGAAAGCGGAGGTAAGCACCCACAACACTATCCCCTAGGGACATTTCAAAGCCAGCACTACCCCCAGAGAGATTTCAAAACCAGTATTACAGTAAATAACACAACTGCCTTCTGCTACCTACCTCATAAAGTAGCAGTCAGCAATATCTTGCCCCAGCTGCTGAAATGGCTTAGGTGTTGTTAATCCCATTCTCTCCCACAATCCACATTCTGTGGGGTTTTTTCTTACACTGAAATCATCCTTTTTGCAAGGAAGATGGGCACTCAGAAAATAACAGTAGTCAGAGCATAAAATAGCCTTAGCCATCTATTACAAACTATGCAGGGTTTTGGACAGCATTTTCCTATGTGAAACTCATTCTCATTAAATGGTGATTTGTGTTCTCCTTTATCCAATTTATTTTCTTCACATCAGCCTCACTCCACACTTCTGCCACTTTACTCTTTTGTTTCTATACTTCCAGTTAATCTGAAAGCTTCGAAATTTTGACTGCTGTTGGAGGTCTCTATAACCCCTTCTGCTGAGCCAAGCAAAAACTGAATGCAACTCAGGTGTCCTGAAACTCAGGCAAGATGGGATTGACAACAAGCACTTCAAAATTCACAGTACCTGCAGCTCCATGGCAAACTCCTTCAATACACACCCTAAAGTTAAAAAGCCATAAACCTAGGCTCTGGATGCCTAATTTTCATCTCTGGAGAAGTCTGTCAGCAATTCTGCAAAAGCTAATTGACCATTCAAATTTAAAATAAATCTTTTTCTAAGGAAACATTAGACTTCTCTTCTGCTCGCTCTGTATGGATTATTAAGTTTTCAAGACAGGTACTTTTGTTCTTTGCCTATTCCATTATGTTTGCACATCCCTGGGCCACTGTCAAGTGCTTTATGTATTACCTTATTAGTGGTTTTTACCACACAGCCTTCTAATTCCCACTCATGACACATTAGCTTAGCAGAATCAGTGTAAAACTTTTGAATAGGAGACTGTAGCAATGTTTTTAACACTCAGAGTTCAGATGTATTGCCTCTTGTTATTAGCAAAGCTTTTTTATTCCATATATGCTCTGCTTTTGCTGCTCTCTAGATTATGCATCATTTAAATTACATTAAGTACGACAACTGTAAAGCCCTTAGTGTTCATTAAAATCGTGAAATATGGACATTTGCACTTATTTCATTGAACAAAATCGTAATCTCATCCATCTGGACAGCTGGCATGGGCTCTCATGAGGAAGATGGTTGGAAATATGATGGTCTTATCCTTTGTTTTACACAGGCTTAATACCATGTGTCTTCACTGTGAAACATAGCCATGAAGTGTTTTGTAATTTCTTGATTTATGTTCAATTGTAACAGAAAATTTCAACTTACATTCACCAGTGCAGGCAGAAGTGGGAGACAAAAAAAGATATAGCTAAGGGCCAAACCAAAGAAAATTAAATCTCTGGTCTGGCAAACAAGAATCCTCTGTTAAATCACATGATAACCACCAGATTTCACTCTTTGAACATTAACAGAAAACCTTCACATCCAAAGAGAAAGCCCACATTTCTCTATTTAGCTATGTCCTGAAATGCAAGTAGACATACTTTTTCAGCAGATTCCACTTATTCCCTCAAAACAAATTCAACTACACAAATCTGATGATCATGAAGGCCATTATTTCATCACAACAAAAGTCCGTACTACTAATGCAAAAATATGTTTGGCTAACCTACAAATTCAAAATCCATTGGAACAGTGCAGATCAACATTTGGCTCATAAATCAGCATTCTGTATAATGAATAACAAAACTGGAAGTATCCTGCTGAGGCCCTGTGTAGAAACTGCATTTTGGTTCAAGGCCTTAAAGTTATCAGTAATAGAGCTGCACCTGATTGACTAATGAAAGCAAAATGTTAAATTTCCTGTAACAAGAGTCATGAGAACCCTGACACGGTCTAATCAGGTCTTTGGCCCTGCATTGTATTTGCACAGGGTGCTTGTTTACCCTGAAATAACAAGCTCTCCGGGGTAGAGAGCAATCAACACACTGTCACACTTCACTAGTACCTTATACCCTATAAAGAGGAAAGCCTCTATTAGTATAAAGTTCAGCCACAGAGCTGTGTCTTTCATTTCTTAGTGTTATGGAACCCATTGCATTCCATGTAGATCCTTGCCCTGGGCTTTGGAATCAGCTCCATCAATACAGTAAGTAGAAAAAAATTCTTGAGGCTTATGGAAAGAAAAACTACTTATGTATAGACCTAAGTGTTATAGAAGAAAACTACTGCCCTCCTCTCAGTTTGTGTTCACATGACTTAAGAATTAACTAATACAGTATATACAAATGGTCACTATTTCAAGTATTTGAGTAAATATTTGCCCTTTCTTGTCTCTCAAATTCCTTTTTATCCTCAAGCAAAACAACTTGTGGCTCATTTACAACTTGTGGATCATATTTATGATCCTGTACAGTAGGAGCAGAATAAACCCAACTTTCTGTTGTAGTTCACGGTTCACAGCCCTAACTAAAGAGTTGGAATAGGTATTTTGAGATAAACTCATAATACTTACATTATCATTTTATGGGTTTGCAGCATATATTTTCAAAAGGATCTAGGTGATTATGTCAGGCATAATTAGAATAAATTTGTATTAATAAAAGTTGAATGCAGAAAAGGCAAAATAAAAAATTAATTGCAGAGATAAAATAGTTTCAGTTTATATACACATAGCAATGTGTTCTTTAACAGATTTTCTTCCTAGTTTATAATAACACAACCCCACTGAGACTGTGGATATGCCATATTGAATTCCTGAACTTGTCTGGCATTTTCTTCTCATGCAACAATGACAAAGATCTGTTTTCCTCATTCAGTGATGGCCCTTACTTGTGTGATTGTTAAAAGCAAAACATTATTGAGTGCTTTGTGAAAGAGGCAACATTTGGTAAATAAACAGGGGCTCTGAGGAAATCAATTATATTGCAAGTCACAAGCAACAGACAAAGGTCAGCAGGACAATTACTGCCCTCACTGTAATGGCTCCCTGGGGAAAAGCAAGAGCAAAGTAGGTGACCCGTGTCTCACAAGATGACTTGTACGTGTCACTACACGAGCATCCAAAGAGGCACAGCAATATAGAAGCAGAAGAGACCATAACCAAGGAGCAAACAGGGTAAAGGAATAAAAAAAATCAGATGTTGGAAGAAATACATGATACATCATTGGGAGGGATACCAGTGACACAGACAATGTGGTTATGAAGATGAACGCATGCTACATAAAGCTGGAAGAGAGGGTGGATCTTCAGACAGTGAGCCAGACACTGGTCGCAGCAGTATCAATATGGACTATTCACAGCAACAGCTCCTCTGTATTTGTACCCAAGAGGAGAATTTGGTCACTGCCAACTGGAAACCAGAACAATAAGCCAGAATCTTGTCCAGCGGCACCTACAAAATGTTGTTACCATTTCACTTTACCGTGAAATGTCTTCTACGTTTCATGTTTTACCAAACAAAATCTATTGTTTACTTTTGTACCTGGTAAGGCCACAAATAAATTCCTTTCTTTCCTGGTTACCAATTTATAAAAGGCTATTCCAACACAGGCAAAACCCCTTATAAGCCAACTGACTTTTACTATTTAATTTAACTAGGCAAGTAGGGCCATATGCTGCAGTACTACGCAGGAGGATCACTCACTGCTTAGACCCTCAACTGCATTTAACCCTTGAAAAGTATATAGGAATTAAAGCATTTTGTATTAAGTTATGGAAGAGTCTAGAAAGAGATATTACTAACAACAAACTCAGCCTTACCTAAGTATTTAGCAGTCACTGCTCTAACAAACTCTTATCCAAGGAATGGCAAGGTCCAGCTTCTTCTTGGTAGACAGAGAGCCCAGCCTGGTAGCCAGGCTGGCAAGGCAGGGGCCACAGAAGCTACAGCCTGTTCCACTGCTTCTAGGCAAAACACACAGGGAGCTAGACATGACAGTCAGGACGTGCAGAGCCCAGGCAAAGCTGCAGTAACCAGGCAGGAAAAGAATCAAGCCAGAAAAAACCCTCAGTCCATAAGCTACCAGAGACCACAGCTCAGCAAACCTGCAGGAGGGTCAGGGCAGAGCTTAAATGGAGCTCCAGCACTCACAGGAAGGAGCGTGGGTAGAAGCCCCAGCTGAAGCTGGTCAAGGTCGTGAAGGTGTGTTAGTCCACCCAGCGCCCAGACAATACTTTGGAAGCAATAGGGACACAGTAATTACTCATGGCTGAAATCAATTAGCAGGTGCCTAAGGAAAAGGGTAGCAAAAGGTTCACCTGACCATTTCATGGACTTTATTGTATCACTGCACTGCTGTATTTTTATTTTTTTTTTTACCTAATTTCACCAACCCAAGATCAAGGGCTTTATTAAGACACTTGAAAAAATCCATACTTTTTTTTTTTTAATTCCAACTTTGTGGCATCTGCTAATACTGTCTAAATCTCCCATATCTCCATTTTCTTGTAAAAGGACTATTTGTAGAATAGCTTTTACTGTGTTTTAGTCTAGGATATATACCTTTTCCCACAATTTTTTTCTGATACTCTCCCTATCTCTTAATCCTGAAACGTTCCTAATATCTTCATACTTGAATCAGTAGAAAAGGATGGCAGAGGTTTATCCCTGCAGGAATTCTGCAGCTATGCTTGTGGTCTAAGCAGTACAGACTATCAAAGAAAAAGTCAGAAAAAATATCAGAAAGAAGAGTCAATAACAGACTTCCACTAGGCTCTCCTGAAGTTGCCACCTTCTATTCTCACAAAGGGAGAGTAGGTAAAGAATCCAAAAGATAAAAGTAGCTCAGACTATTTTTGAACTATTTCTTTCAGCTGTTTTTGTTTGCACTATTATAAAACCTTGGCAAGCAAGGAAAATATTCTTAGAATAGCAGATTTCTTGCTTTGTTCCGCATCTGTTCCAAAACCACACAATGTATTTGAACAGCTGGCCAGTAACATGTAATGATCAAGCGTGGCAACGACAAACAATCACATTCTTTGACAAGCACTGAGGTTTCAAAGCTGAAATAAACCCTCAGATGTACATCTTGGTCTTAGGGCTACATGTTCAGATTTAAATCACAGTTTTTATTTTTCTTGAATTGAGCTTTCTATTGGCAATAAAGGACAAACAAGTACTCATTATATCAAAGTAAAACACTGGAACCACTCTGCAGAAAAGAATTTCCTGGTGGTGTTGCTAGGACGAGAACCAGAGGAGCTCAGCCTGGCCGTGTACTGTGATGCACATAGCTTTAGAATCTTGAAATTATGTTTTGTTCTTTATACAAACATGTAAAGATGATCTGAAGAATAACCCGTGATGAGCATTCATACCTCCTTCTCTGTCCTTATCTCCTTTGTGACTCTGTACCCAGGGGTATACATCACCTTATTCTAAAATCCCCAGCTGCAACCTTGGGCCCAGCCATGTTGGTCTCCAATATTACCCGCCTGCCCACCTATATAGTGAAGCTTGACTTTATGCCTACAACCTTCACAAAACCTATCTTTACATTTAAAAAACTCTAGGAGGATGTCAAGGTCATTTTTATGTGTAGGAACTAACATCAACCTAAGCTAAGCTCTCAAGTGACATTTCTTGTAACTGCCACAACAAACATAATAGCTAACTGCTATACTAACGTTCAGAGATTTTGGTGCTCGTACTGAATGAGATCTCTACAGCATCTGCTCTCCAAAATGTATGTGAAAACCTGTAAATTAATTAGCTACTGGAGTAAACTGACAACTATCACTGTACATATCACTACTAAAGAAGTGCTGAAGCAATCAGTACTGAACACTGATTTTTATAAAATGTAACATGTAATTAGTGCAAGGCTTTGCAGGCTGCTTCACACAGTTGTCTTTATGCAGGTTCTCTTTCCACCTCCGTTCTGTAACACTAGGATGGCTGACAGGAAAGCTAAAAACGATCACCAAGAGCATGACAAAAAGGTTATTTTCATCAGCTGAGCAGTTTGAAAAAACAAAAAAGACAGAACAGGCCGAGCACTGACGCAGCATCATGCTGGAGTATGAGCATCACTGCAGCTGTCATGAACCTTCCTAAACCTGCGATTTTGTTTTCACCCCGACCCCTTGCACAGGTCTGTGAGAACGCTGGGCTGCGGTAGGCTTTTCCTTCCTCCGCCCTCTCCGGGCAGCACCATTGGATTGATGAGATGCAGCAAGGCACGTGTGAAAGATAAAGCAGGGAAGAGGGGACAAAAAAAAAAAAAAAAAAAAAAAAAAAAAAAAGAAAAAGTCTGTTTTCTACAGGAAATCCTAATCGTTCGGGCCGGGGCGGCCGCAGGGCACAGCCCGAGCCCTTTAAGCTGCCCACCCTCTCCGCGGGCCGGCGGCAGCTGCCGGCTATTTGGCGGCTATTTATACCGGGGCGGCGGCGGGCGCTGGGTGTCCTGCGCGGGGCGGTCCTGGCGGCGGGGCTCGGGCCGGAGCTGCCATGGCCACGGAGTTCCCCTCCACGCCGGCCAGCGGCACCCGCTCCCTCGGCCGCGCCGCGGAGACGCCGCTGAGCCCGGCGCGGCTGAGCCGGCTGCAGGAGAAGGAGGAGCTGCAGCAGCTCAATGACCGCCTGGCCGCCTACATCGAGCGGGTGCGGGCGCTGGAGGCCGACAACTCGGCGCTGCAGCTGCGGCTGAGCGAGCAGGAGGCGGACACCGACCGGGAGCTGGACTGCCTGCGGCTGCACTACGAGACGGAGCTGGCCGACGCCCGCCGGGCGCTGGACGACATCGCCATCGAGCGGACCACGCTGCAGGTGGAGCTGGGCAAGATCGACGAGGAGCACCGGCAGCTGCACGCCAGGTCGGTGCCCCGGTCCCGAGCAGGCCTGCCTGGCCGGGGACACCCCGGGGAGCCGACCCTTTGGTGCTGCTGCGGGGCGAGGGGAAGGGGATGCTGTTGGCAAGAGCTGTGTGTTGTTGGGGGAGTGCACAGGGACGTTGGGTGTCCGGGTCGCGCAGGGGTGACACCCCAAAGGCTCTCTGGGATTGGAGTGTGTTGTGTTAGGAGACATCTGGATGCGTGTTCTGAAGGTGAGCTGTAGGGACACTATTGGGAGAGCCTCTTCTGGTAGTGCCATGGGGTCACTTCACCTGGGATGGGCATGGTGCTCTGTCAAAATTTGGGGTGCCGGGTCCCCTTGTAGTGTATGAATGCACAACTGCATAGGCTTGGCACCACACCTGTGTTTACAAACGATCAAGATGCTAGAAAGTATCTAGAAAGTTATGAAAGCAGTGGAAGGAGTGTTTAGTGCAAATCTCTTTTGGGCTGTTTAGCTCAGGCATTGCCCAGAGGGGAATGTCCACAGAAGGTAGTCCTGGGAGCAGTATAGCTTACCTGGTCCAGGTTGGTACTTCATAGGAATTTTCCTAGTGGCTCTTGGGTCTGGATTTACATGCTACTGGGACAGGCTGCCTGCTGTTTCAGCTGGGCTTTCTTGTAAGCTGTGTATCCTGAGACTGGAATCATCTTGTTGTTTAGTCTTGTCTAGCCTGGAACAAAGGGGTGGCCCAATGTAAGTGCAAGCACATCCTCTTGAAGGAGGGAAGAGGGGTATAGTGAAGGGGAGGAAACAAGTGTCTAATTCCAGCAAGCTTCCTTTATGGATATACACAACATACTAGCACTGCTAGATAATTTAATGCCCCATTGTATCCCGAAATCACTTACAGACTTGTAATAATTTGAGTGTCCACAAGCCTCCAACATCTTGTTATAAACATGTAATCATAGCAAACTTAGGCACCAGCTTCTTCTTTTAATGCCTATATGGAGCAAGTACTGCCCCCTCATAGGCTCAGTAGCTGTTCTGCTTGGTAATAAGAGATGTTTTTACTCTAAGCTGCTGTTTTCATCTACATAGTTGTTGTTGGGCTTGTCTCAGCCATGCTGGGTTTTGGCTCACAGATGTGTTTCATAAATCTAACCAGCCACTTGACTGGACAGTGAGGAGAGGGGTAATGCCTGTTCTAAAACTTTTCTGCTGCTCACTTTGTTTTTATAACTCTGGCTTTGTTTATAAAGCTTTAGACTTGGCAGGTATGCGATCCTCTAGACTGTTGTTGTTTCTTTTCTTTAACTAGGTCCTAGAAGTGGTTAAATTTACATCCCATGGGAAATGATACCCAGTACGTACTGGTTTCTGAAAGGACTAGACTAAGTCCTAATATTAATGTGTGTTGTATCTGGGCTGCCTAACTGCAGATGTCTCAGATGACTTGGAACAAACTTTGAGGGTATCGTGCCCTTATATATACACTCTTTAAATAACCTAGTGGTTATTTAACTCTTATGGTATGGAATGTCACCAGATAATTTCCCAACAGCATTAACTATTGGCTCTGACTAATCACAGGTTAAGAGACTCAAAGTTTTTGACTTACTGCATTTCAGTTTTTTTCTTACTACTTACAGTGGTGACTGGAAGTAGGCCAAGGATGTTTGGGGAGGAGGAGTTGTAGATAAGCATATCAGTTGGTTGAATTCAGAGCCTGAGGAAGGTCAAAGCAACTACAGTAACACAGCAGAGAGAGACAAGAGCAGTTCCTTTCTGCACCAGGGAGTATAAATGTGCATTTTACTGCTGAACTGACACACACGGAGTAGCAGCTGAGGCTGTAAGAATGAATTCTGTACGTGCTGTTGATGTCCTCTGGTTTTGACAAGCTGGAGTCTGTTTCACACAGACCTGAAATATTCTGGTAAAACTACTTAATTCTTCAGATCAAGCATATGTGACATCCTGACTTACAGGGAATGTGATTGGCAGTGCCTCAAAGTTTTTGCTTGTAGTTGATAGTCAATAAATCACACTTAGTTCTAGAATGGTTGGTATATGGAATCTTGCAGAGTACTGTGACACTCACTGCTTGCTGCATGATGGTGTAAAGTGGTGTTCAGAACCCCAAACTTAGTTTAAAAGGGTAATAGATGCTCTTGTCAAAGTCAGACTCTTTAAATTATTGTTCTTAAAGATGAAGTTAATCGTTCCAAATTTCTTTGAAAACATTTGTCAGGAAAGAATCTTGGAAACCTGAGCCTGGCTGTCAGAGGCTTACGTTGGGGAAGTGGACTGTTAAAACACAGATAGTAATGGAATTTCAGTTTTGCAAACACTTTGATTGCAGAATGAAATTTATGTTATTGTAGGATGAAGCAGTCAATATTACTACTATGTAGTGCTATTGATGTACTTAATATCGTACATAATACAGTAAGTGGTAGGAGTAGCAGAGAGACCCAAAAGGAAGGTTAGTACCTAGAAAAGAAAGAAACCTGTAAATACTAAAACTACTGCACATTGTCTGTTTTTCATAGTTAGTAGAGCTACTTTCCTCCTAGAGTGAGTAAAGACTAAATAACCTCTTCTAGCAAAGCACAATCAACAAAGGTCTCTGTAGAGCAGGGCTAGAAAAGGCCTTGAACAAGAACCTGATGTAGCCATGTGCCCCAGGCCTGTGTTGGAAGCAGCCATACCTGCATCCCTTCTAGCAGATTTTGTGTAGCCCTTATTTTAAATTCCAGATGATGGAGATTCCAAAATATCCCCCCCAGGCAGTGTGTTTCGGTGTTGAACTACTGTTAGTTTCCTCTCCCTAGCATCTAACCTGAATATTTCTCCCTGAAATTTAAGCCTGCAGCTTCCTGTCTTTTCTACAACAGACATGGAAAACAGTTTCCCTTCATGTATGTAAAGACTGTTCTGTCTCCTGTCACTTCTCTGTTCTCTAGACTAAACAACCCTAAGTTTTTTTTCAAATCTTTCCTTGCAGTCCAGGCTTTCTAGAGCTGATCAATCCTGCAGAATTGCTTTGGACTCTCTCCAACTCTGCTCTCTTATCCACTGGAAAACTCATTGTATGACCTAACACAACTTTGCCACTTGGCAGAAGAGATTTTTGCCAAAACAGATTGAGGCCTTTACTCTTTGCAAGCTCAAATCTGAGTTTTGAGCAGAAACTCGAGACTCCCGGATAGCGGGCAGGGCAACTGCAAAGGATTTTAAAAGTTGGAGTGATGTGGGGAGTTATCACTGTTCTTTGACAGGAACTCGCTGTGGGCCCAGCTCTTCACTGCTGTGGTGCCAAGTAAAAGCGGCAATATAACCGCGTTGGCCGTGCAGGCGGTACCCGAGATGCAGGGCCTGGGTGTTGGTCTGGAGATGCCTCTTCCCAAGGCAGAGCTTCTCTTCCCCTGCACCTCCACTGTGGAGGGAGGAATGGGTGTCCCTTCCCGAGGGAGGGCGGTCCCCTGCAGGGGTGCTGTGAACAGGGGCGGCCGTCGGGCCTCGCTGAGGGGCTGCAGGAGGCAAAGCCCCAGCGGGGCAGCTCCCAGGGCTGGCCGGTGGCCTCCGGGGGGACAAAGCTCCTTCTGTGCTGCGGGGAGGAGGAGCGGCACCCCCGGCAGCCACAGCCCGAGGAGGAGGGGGCGCTTCGCCCCGTGTGTGACCGGCCCGGCCGCCTCAGCCCCTGCGGGTCTGCCCGGCCGGGGCCGTGCGGGGCCGGAGCCCCCGGGGCGGTGTCCGTGAAGGCTCCGTCACGGAGTGTGACCATCCGTCCCCGCGGAGCCGGGGGCCTGCGCTGTCCCTTCCCTCTCCCGCTGGGAATGCCGTGGAAAATAGCCGGCTTCCGCATCGGATTCGCACAGAACGAGCCGGAAAATGGGTCAGGAATCTTTCTGGTTAAACAAATGATGCTTGTCCGAGGGGCCTGTCCGGTTTGTTTTACAGCTCACCCTGTGCTCCCACCGTGGGCATGATTAACCTCCCCTCGGTTTCACCACAGATCCCTCTGAAGGAAAACACATTGAAAACAAACCCTCCCTCACCAGCTGCAACTTACGAGCACAAAACTTTCACTTGCAGGAATTCCAAAAAAGAAACTGCTTTGACCCAGGCGCAGGCTCGAATGAGAGACCTCGATGCCCAGCTGATCGCGAAGGAAGCTGACTTAGCAACGGCCCTGAACGAGAACCGCACTTTGGAGAATGAGCTCCGTGAATTGAAGGATGAAGTACTCACGGTGAGACTTGCTCTTGGAATTTAAACTTTGCTTCTATTCCTGCAGTTTTTGCTTGTTTTCCCCCAATTACTTATTGACATCTAAAATCAGGGAAAGCCCATTAACTATGGCAGTGAAGGGTAGGCAGAAAGATTTCCTGAGTCTTGCTGAAAGCGATTGCTACTGATAGTTGGTTCCTTAAAACTTCTACCTGCTGCATGCACCTTTTAATTCTATGACCGCAGTATGTAATGTTTCTTGTTCTAAGGTCAAAACAAGTTGAAATTTGTGGTACTGCTACAATCCCTGTAGAATTCTGTAATGTGTCAAGGAAGGGAGCATTTGAGGGACCCTACTTCCCTGTGCTTAAAATCCAGGTAGAGTAAGTTCTGACTACATTTTTTGGTAGGATTTTGTGCTACTAAAACGAACTCTGCTCAAGTTGCCACTCTATCAATGAACTTCTAAGAGCACAGTTTTTGTATCTTCATGCTTTCATTAAATAAGCTCATTTCAAATTTGTAAGTATGAAAACCCAACAAAACAAACAACATTGTATCATTAAAGCAACATACTCCAGCACTGGAAATGTGTAACAGTGTGTCAATGTAGTTAGGCTATATCTGGAGGATTTTACTCATTAAGTGTCAAAGAAATTACATCGTGAGTTTGGAAGAAGTTCTGAATATTTGCTGTTGTAAAAGGGGAGGGATGTAAAGGGATGGTACAATTGATCAGATGTCTACTTTGAGGAGTCAAACTTTGGCATTAAGGGCTGCTCTATATTTGCCTTCTGGGAAATCTGGCCTACATAAAAATTAAATAGGATTCTATCTGTTGCTAATATTCTGGATCCCACTGAAATAAGAACTTAAACAGAATAACCCACTTCACTCAAGCAACGTGTTATGGTTGCTGTGGGAGTGAAACTGAATGATCTGTAACAAATTGGTTGCCTTAGGTTGAAATCATTACCTCTTAATTTTGATAACCCTGTTGTCTGTCCTTTCTAGCTGAATCTGTCATTGGAAGATACCACAAAGCATCTCCACAGTGAAATGCTGAGGAGGGTGGACCTAGAAAATAATATGAAAACTTTGCAGGAAGAAATGATGTTCCAGAAGCGCCTTCATGAAGATGTATGTTTTAGCTTATTATCCAGTAATTTTTTTAGGTGTCCATGGATGCACTTAAAAGTAAGGTTAAGATGGGTTTGATGCTTAAAAAGGTAACTAACCTATGGCAGCCCATCATCTAATTGAATCCACCTAACTAGAAAGACTTCAAGAAAGTACACAACCGCATGTTAACTGAGATAGTACCAACAGGTATCTGGAATATGGGAGAATTTTCTCAGGCTGCTCTTCTGAACTGCAATCTCAGTATACTATTTTGTGTAAGTGAAAGTGCATATATTACAGTTACTGTTAAATTATTCCAGATGTTTGCTTGAAGCCTGAAATAATGCAAGAAATTAAATCTGCTTTAATAAGCAACTTGTGTTCCCAACTTCCTTTACACTTCTTAAAGGTGTCTGGTGACCTTTGTGAGAGAAGTCAGTACATAGAACTAAGAAACATTGAATGTAAACCAGCTTCCTTCTTGCTGGTAGGAATATTGAAGTGTGTGGTTTAAGTGACAGAATTCTAATTTCTCTAACCAACTGCTATGACTTTTTGAATGAAACAAGAATAGTAAAGTAACAGTGCTTACAGAAACTGAAGTGTAACTGCAGGTGTTCAAAGTAAAAAAAAAAACCAAACAAAAACCCACAAAAATAAACAAAGCCCAAATAAAAACATCCCCCAAAACCCCAAAACAAACAAAACCCAGAATCTATCTAGTGTAAAGAATTCATGTCTTACAACAAATTACTGCTTTTATTAGTTTGAGCAATGTTGGGATTGAGGTGGCAAAACAGTCGTGAGGCAGCTAGCGAGGTGGGCATGCCAGACCTAATGGATGAAGGGTTAAGATATGAATAAAATGAATTACTGTTTACTCAATGAGAAATCTGCTGCAGTAGTGAAGGACTCATGAAGCTGGTACACTTTGAGTCTCAAACTGTATTGGCTTGTTTATTCTCTGCAAAACTTCTCTTTCTAGACGCTCAAGGAGACAAAAAGAGTCCATGAGAGCAGGGTAGCAGAAGTAGAATCAGGCCGTCAGAGAGAATTTGAGAGCAAGCTCTCGGAAGCTCTGCAGGGGATCAGAAAGCAACATGAAGAACAAATTCAAGAATACAAAGAGGAGCTGGAGCGAACATTCAGCGCAAAGGTGAGTTTGTAAAAGATAACAGTGAAACAAAGCTGAAGTTCTCTGCACCTTGACACAATTAAGGTCACGCTAGCATAAACAGCTTATCCAATGGATCCCTTGTGCTCACTGTGGAGCTTCTTGGCATAAGTTATGGAATTTCAAAGCAGTGTTGAATTAGACAGTAGGACTTAGGCAAATGTTTGGTCCCAAGCAAAACTGGTTCAAGCATAAATACTGTGCCTTTGGGAATGGATTAGGAATAGCTGATTATATTTGGGACAAATTCTGACAAAATTGGGACCAAGGTATGTTTGTATTAAGCAATTTCAGTCTTGAATAAAACCTAACTTTTTCTATGCTCTAACTTACGTGCCAATTCAGTGAATTCCTTTGGATGCTTCTGTTTCTGTTTTGGCTGGAAATTGAGTGCCTCTTGTAGGAGCACTTTATCCTTTCTTGGAAAATCTCAAGATTGAGATATTTGTACAGCAATTCAGTGCTGCAGGAATTCTTCATTATAATGATGCAGGAACTCTTTATTAACAGACCTTTTGGGAAAGAGCAGTAATAGTTTGCTATGCACACTCAATGTCCTGCAGCCCTATGCTTTGACAAGCAGCTTCTAAATATATTCTCCATTGTTCTTTTGGAGAGTTAATTTACTTGGTATCTATACAAAGACCTCATGCATCTCTAACTGAAATATCCTAATCCAGCCATTTTCACTACCTGATTATTGCTGACTTTTTCTGACATAAATGTCAAACTTGTGTAAACCTCCTTGGAAAGCAATGAAAAACTTCGAGCTGGACTTGATTTGTGTCTGCACACTTAAGGAAAACGTAACTATTTCCAGATGTAACAGGTGAAAATTACTTGGGTTTCCTTCTGTATTTAAAATATATAGTAATATGCAACTCATTACTAATAGTGATTTATCCACAGATGGAGAATGCCCAGCTAACTGCAAGAAAAAGTAGTGAGTCTGCCAGTGCTGCTCACGAGGAGCTGCTGGAAACAAAGAAGAGAGTTGATACTCTGGTATCTCAAGTTAATCAGTATCAAAGCCAGGTGCTGTCTTTATTTTATAACCTTTAAAATTATTTTAATTTAGATATTCAATTAAAAATATTGGCCTCTTCTTTCTAATCCTTAGTTATGGTTTGATTTTCTTTTTTTTTCCTATTCCTTTCATTTTAGAATGTTGCTTTGGTGAGCAGAGTAAAGGAGCTACAGGACTTGCTGGATTATGATCGTGATCTCCATCGAAAGCGAATGGCTGAAAAGGAGGAAGAAATGGCACAAGCTCAGAAGCAGGCACAAGACCAACTGGAAGAATATGAGCATCTCTTAGATGTGAAACTGGCTCTGGATTTGGAAATAAATGCCTACAGAAAAATGCTGGAAGGAGAGGAACAGAGGTAGGCTATGACAAGATCTTCATATGAGGACTTGCTTCATTCAAGACATCTACACTAATTGCATACCTTCAGAATGTGGAGAAGACAAGACACAAACATTAAATATGTCATTAGTGCAGTAACTTAGTTAATGAAGCATAATCTTCTGTAGATGGTATTTATATCCCACACCTAACACACAGTGTAGTAAGATGAAGTAGCTTGATAAACCCAGCTGATAAAATTCAAAGATCCATTAGACATTCCTCTAACTTAGCAAAGTTTTGTGCAACATCTTAAAGATATGTCAAAGACAGTGCTCGAGTTCCATGAATGAAACTGGGAAACTGTATCAACTCCCATCTATCCAGACATGGTATCTCACTTGCCTGGTGAGAACATGGAACTCTCAATATATGCTAAGAAGGGTCAAAAACTTAAAACTACTTTCACTGAAGGTTGTGTCTGGGGAGACTTTAAAGGAATACTTACTGCAGTTGGGAATCTTTTCTTATCAATATAAGCTTTCTCTGGACTTGGGAGCTGGGGCTCTCTTCCACCTTAACAAGGCTTAGCTACTCTTGTCAGTAGAAATAAATTCAAGATCTCATGGAAAGCTTGGATAGAGGAAGCTGTTAGGCTTGGTTATACTGGGAGGATGGGATTGAGAAGAAATGAAGTGTGTCAGATAGTCAAGTGAATGTTATCTGACTCTCCTCTAGGCTAAGGCTTTCACCCAGCCCATCTTCACGCAGCATGGCAACTCCAGCTATAGGTAAAGGGCGGAGGATTCTGCATGGGAAGAAAAGGAAAGTGAAAGAGTCCAAAAAGAGAGAGTGTGGTGCTGCATTTAAGACTATTCAGCATGCCTCAGCCTCTGGAAATATATCCATTGAGGAGATCGATGCAGATGGGAAATTTGTCAGGCTTAGAAACAACTCTAACGAGGTACTTCTGCTTTCATGGCTTTCATTGCAAAGTGTGACTGTTTGTGAATGAGTTGTAGCTCAGTGACAGACTAGAGACTGACTTCTTTGGTACTGCAGGTGTTCTGTTCACAGGCTGTCTGGGAGCTGCTTTTGGGTGGAGGTGCAGTGGGTTCTATTATGCAGAAATGTAACACCTTCAGCTGTTTGTCATCAGATTCAGGCTAGCACTATCAGAAGTACTACTTATCCTTGATGAACTAAATAGGGTGCTTAGTAAATTGGATCATGACAGCCTCTTATTGCTTAAAAATACTTCAAACAGCTAAAAGATTGAATAGAGATGATGATATCTAATCCATGTGGAGGGTTTATCTGACCAATTAGGTAGTTCTTTGACAAGTTTAGTTTGCAAAGCCAGAACTATTAGGATTAATCATCAGGGCTTCAAAACATGTGGCTTGTAGTCTAGTCTCTTCAGCCTGAGATGCCTTAAAACTTCACAGTCCACTATGTATTTTAGATATATATGGCTCAAGTTGGGTAGGTGGGCATAGTTCTGATAAACTTAATTCATCACAGTCTCCCTGGTAAAAAGCATCATGACCTCACTTCAATGGAAGGCAAGAATAGGTGTGGCTTAACTTATGGGACTAAGGAGAATCCTAAAATACAAGGAGAAAACATAGGGAGGCTTTAATGGAAACTTGACTGCTTCCTCAAAATTGCTCACATTCTTGTATACTACAGAAGTGGGATTAAAACTGACCCATGAGTCTAGAAAGAACCCTGCATTTGCATCACGTGGTGCTGGTCTGCAATGCTGAGTGAAATTTCTTGTCCCACAGGATCAACCCCTTCATGGATGGGTGCTGAGACGACATATTGGAAGTGTGTCAGATGTTACTTACAAGTTTCCTTCGCAGTTCACTCTTCAGGCAGGCCAAATAGTTACAGTAGGTAGCGGTTTTGTCAAACTTTGAGAGCTCTGCTCCTGTGTTAGATGTCAATAGAGATTCCTGTAATATGGAAAACTAAACTGATACCACAAGTGCCTGAAGGACTAAAGTTCTTATTTTACATGGTGAGGGATATGGGGGAAAATCCTTGCAGCAACTTGATCTGAAATGCCAGTTAAATTTTCTTTAAAGCTTGGGTGGAACCTGGATCACCCCAGATTGGAATGTGCTCTAATTGTGAACAAAATCATTGTATTCTAGTTTATTCTTAGGGTTCCCCAAGTATAATATTGTACTAAGCTAAACATTAGCACTGAATTCTACTCTTAAGTACATTTTAGATAAAGAGCCAAACTCTACACTTGCTACTCCAAACTGTGTAGGAGGTTGCTCAAGAGATCTGTGAGTGACCAGGAGAGAGGCTCTTGTACACACAAATTGCTGCCCCGAGCATGTCTGTGACTGTGGCTTGGCTCTGCGGCTCAAATGTTACTCATGCCAAGCAGGGCTACCTCTGCATCAGGTAGAAGCTGTTAACAGCCTTTTCTGCACTAAGCGTTTTACAGTTTTCAGTTAAAAAAACACTTTACCATCATTCTTGGTATTCCTGAAAAGAACTGACTTGCCAGGATCAGAGTGATTCAGTTTCTGTCACTGGACATTTTTGGTGTTGCAATACTTCATAGTTATGTGTATTAGACTGAATCCTACTCTAACTACAAAGATTCTTCAGAAGTTCACTCTGAATCTGTTGCAGATCTGGGGTGCAGCTGCCGGTGTAAGCCCAGGTCCCAGTGATCTGGTCTGGAAGTCTCAGAGGTCTTGGGGAACTGGGGATAGTATTGATGTTACACTTATCACAGATGATGGTGAGGTAAGTGAAGTAGTAAATAGCTTCTACTGTCCTAATACTGAACTTGTTTGTGCTTAATCCATGAGGATCCTTGGTGGCACTCAATTGTATTCTAGGAACTTGCAGAGAGGAAGATAACGTTTGTACCCAGAGGAGAAGAAAGCGGTGAGCAAGATGATGATTATGAAGAAGTAACTGGAAGTGAAATGGAGTTTGCATCTCAGGTAAGCTGCCTGAAGCTTAAATGCATGCCACCAGCAAAGTCACTCAATGGCCACTTCTTTTCCATACTAAATCAAAATACTTCAAGTACTATTCATATCCTTCAACTATTAATGTTTTTCTTGATGTCAGACCAAAAGAAGAAGAAAAAAGAAATGTTGTTTGGTTTCATGATAGTGGTTCCTGTGAGCATCCTTAAGCAGGTGAGATGGTGAGAATCATGCTTGTCATCTCATAGAAAACTTGCTTTATTAGTGGTGCTGCAGTCTCTTGTGCCACATAGGATGTAGCTTGCATGGCTTTGCATCAGAAATGCAGTGATGTTTTGCTTATTCTCTGCCTGAGTGTGCTCAACTGGTAGCATTAATTATTTGATATCTTATTGCTGACACACAAACATATGACCTTTAATGTCTGTTTCACCTAAATATCTGACTGTGTATTAACTTGGAAGCTGTTATCCCACAAGCAGAATGCAAACACTGTTTTTGTGGGATGAAGTGACTTATCTGATCCTCCAGTGTCCCTGAGTTGCTCTTAAGATAACTGAAATTCACACTGAAGTTGAATATACTTACAAACCCTGGCTACAAACTCACATGTTGTAATGCCCCGTGCCAGACCCTGCAGCCCCTTCAAATGGCTCTTGACTAACCATATTACATGTCTGCACTGATACGTGTTGGATGCTCTGACTGCACTTTGATATACGAGTAGTCAGCTATCTTTAATTGCTGAAGTTGTCTAAAACAACTAATATGAGGGCTTTAAATTGGTTATAACTGTTCTTGACCCAGATTGGTTTGTCTTCACCTGAAATAGCACCATGTGCCCTTTGCTAGTACAAACCTCAAGGCCTGAAGTGCAAGGTTGTGCCCAGCTAAAAACTTCCTCCTGATGACACATGTTAAGCTACCACAGTTCTTCCTAAAACTGATCCTACACAGTTCCAAGGAGGATTTGCATCTTATTGCACTAAATCTTAAAGCTCCCACTACCATATCCTAAATATTTTCATAGTGTGTCTGAAAACTAACTCAAATACCTTCATATTGTCTTTCTGAAGAAAATGTACCCAAGAACAAGCAGTTACTGCCTGCTGCTTATTTGGTTTTTCTCTTGTCCTTTCAAACAGGAAAATGTGGGTCAATATGTTACTACAATACCATGTGGCTTAAAGGATGTTTATCAGTCTCCTGACTTGCATGCACATTCTTGTGATATTTTCAGTCTCTCACTGAAGGTGGTGATACCCTGTTAAAGAGGCTGTTGAGAGAGGTTCTATAATGCTGTTCTGCCCTTTAGGCTCTTAATGCACAGCACACACCAAAGTGGTTGAAGGAAGCTTTAGGCTCATAAAGAGATTTACCAAAAAAAGCTTCTTTCCATATTCAGAATAGGGTCTCTCCCTCAGGGTAGCTTCGTCTTATTTTAAAAAGTTGGGGGGTTGTGAGTTCACTGATATGGCTTGGTATTCAGTGATGGAAAGCAAAAGTAACTTTTTTCCTTTACACCTCTAATCTGTTTTATCAGCAACTTTACAATACAGTTGCTGTGACACTTGTGGTAAGAATCAATTCTATAATACTTCCAATCAATGTTAGTGTCTTTCCTGTGCTGAATTCCTGTCAAACTTTAAACATTAGTACCTATGTGCTTCTGCTGCATTGGTAGTACTGGAGTGGCAGCTTAAAAAGCATCAGTAACTTCTTGCGTGCAGTGAAGTGCTGAGCAGAATGCATGCTGTGCTTTAAAGGAAGGCAGGGATCCCATACTTTTTGCTTTTGCTTTTACCATCCTAACTAGGGCAGCATGAATCAGCACGCCAGTGAAGTTCTGACGCTTGGGAACTGAGGTAGTGAGCTTGACAGCCTTTCATTAAGGAAGGCACAGGCTCATGCATTGCATGGCCTCAGATTCTTACAAGTTTGTAGTCTTTCTCCCCACCCACAAACCACCTAGTACAGTTCATGTACTGTCTCTCTTGAAAATCTGCTTTATTAAGTAACTAAATCTACAGAACACTAAAACCCCTACATGTCTGTATGAGGATCAAGTAGGTAACCAGCAAGAAATAAGAAGTTTGTGCACATGCTAAATAGACTAATGTCTTCATGTTTTCTTTCTGCAGCAAAATGAGGATCCCAGCTGTTCTGTCATGTAACGTGGACAAAGACACAATCATCTTAAAACATCTGAGTCCCAGGTGACATAGACTGTATGTGATTTGGTATCTTCTGCAATATCTGGAACTTGGAATTCACATCACACCTGATGTCTTTGTAAGAAACATTGTCCATAACACGATGGAATTTCCTACCTTCTGATACTGGGCCCTGTCCTTGGATTCACTGTTACAAGAGCAGTAGAATGCAAGCTCCATGTGAAGTTCTTTTTATACAGGGATCTGGTTTCCATGACCTGCTGAAATAGAGGGTACAGAGTTTACAAAGCTTCTAAATATGTGCTCTAGAACGATGTTGAATACTTGACAATGAACATGAGGCTGCCTCAGTATTCTGATACAGTGTTTTTCCAAAGGTAACTTCTCTTTTAAGCCCGAGTAGGAAATGGACAGACCACATCCTGCCTTGCCCCTTGAGCAAGTCCAAAGTTAAAACATTGTCCTAAAGAGTGATGAGAGTCTGAAATGTTCCCTGCTGATGCAGGAATATATGAGAACTGGCCTAGAGCACTTGCTGGAGTAAAACACATTAAAATTAAAAGCAAGTTGTAAAAAATAATTGTGCCTGGTAATACATGTACTGTTTCTATATTCTAGCACCTGGAAATGCCCGAGTTTCAGTATTGTATATTCCTAGATACAGAATATTACAGCATAGCTGTGCCAACCTTAACTTGGACAAATGTATCCTGTAAATGTGAAAAAGCATCTCATTCCAACAGGGCAGGTACTGTGACTAGTGCTGTTGGCACTGTTTGAATAGTCCCAACAACAGCTCTCTAAAAGGGGCTAGAAAGAAAAACATACTAAAACAAACATGAAAACCAGAAAGCACCACCAGTAGTGAAAGATGCATTGAAACAACTGCTCTTAGAGTGCTTGTGTACTGAATCCTTGCAGTCTGCAGCACTGGGGTATGTCCAGTGGGCCAGCTGGAGGAATACTTGACTATTGGCCAGTGTGCTGTCATTGATAGCTCTGGGTCCACGAAAAGCCTGTGCTGTAACCCTCAGAACCAGGCACTCGGCCTCTGGGGGCACTGCGGTCAGTCACTCTTTGCTTCTCTTCACTGAGCTTACCAGCAGGCCCTGAGGGGGGAAAGGAAGGGCCTGGATGAGCCACTGCGAGGACACTTCTACTTTAGAGCAGAAAGGGAGCAGCTGAGCCTGCAGATATCTCTAGATGCTGGAATACTGTTTTGACTGTCTTTTATCTTGCCAAAGTACTCAGTTCCAAACTCAAGACCTTGGTGTTAACCTTAGGTGTTAAGGTGCTTATGCTAACTTAAGCTCTTACATTATTTAAAAGTTCTAGTTTTGAGACATCAAGAGTAGATGCTGGTTTAATACTTGCAATTGTAGCAGATCCAAATTCTGTTCCGTCTGAAACCACAGGAATAGTTGCTGCTATAACACTGCTGTATTTGTCTTGATTTCTTAAAACTTTTTTAACTATTAAAGATATTTTTCATGTATATAAAAGTCTTGGATATAAAAGTCATGTATATAAGTCTTGGATTTGAATATTTGCAAATTAAATAATAAAGGTCTGTTTATTCATTGATTTCAGTTGAGTGGTTCAAAAGACTTCAAAGTAATAAAACTGGTAAGTTTAAGGACTGGAGAGTGAAGAAATCTTCAGAACTGTACTCTGCTCCTCTGTTTCTATTAATCACTCATTTCACATAAAGCTGGCCTGCTATCACCTGAAGAGGAATCTTCAGCACTTCAAATAAAACCTTTTCACTGCACAAGGGAAGGAAGGTGTTAAGCAACTGCCACAGAAGAGCTGAAGTAGTATGCAAGTCTTGATAGGAAAGAGCAGCAGCATTGGATGTTTGCACACCAACAGTCCAGGAGACAAGTTCAACTTCCATTTACTCAATTCACAGTCTATGTGATAGTTTGTTGCTCTTTCTTAGTATGCAACTTTTTATAAAGTCACAGATAGAAGAAACAATTCCCTGCTGCGCAATGGATCTTATTGTGCAAATTGTCTTCCTGATAGCAAACCTTAATCATAGTTGGTGAAGTACATAGACCATGGGAAACCCTAATTGATAACAGGCTAGAGCTTTGGATTTGCTTCCAGGTTACTAATTTTGCACTTCCAACTTCTAATGAGGCATCTATTGCAGCTGACCAGGAGCTCTATACTAAATGGCAAGCTGCCTATTAAGAAGTATATTGGGAGTTGGATCAGGGGTTGGACTTGATGATCTTGGAGGTCTTTTCCAACCCAATCTATTCTATGATTCTATGAATTCAAATCTTATGTCTGTGCATGTGCATTTGTGCATATATAATTCTTTCCTTTAGGGAATTCTGTTGAGGTAAAAGGAAGATTTCAATTCCTCATTTCTTGCCTGTACTGGAAAGGTATGGTGAGATTCCTCTTATAAGGGGGGGGAAAGCAAAAGCAGCTGTGAATCCTGAACACTTGAACCTGTGTAAGTTCTCTCAAGTATTTTATATTTAGAACTTCATAGCTACTTTCCTTCAAGAACCAGCCAGGCCAATTTTCTTTCCATATTGTTGCTCTAGTAATCAGTAATTTGGAGATGATGTGCCTGCAGGAGCAGGTTCCAGCAGAAGCTGTGAAGGATAACCCTCCTTTTATGACCATTGTGCAAGTCTAGACCAGAGGTGAGAGAAACCAGACAGCTGTGGGTTTGAGTGCCATGGGGGGGCTATTTATGCTGCTTAAAAGGAAAAGGGACTGCACCTGTTATACACATGAAATTCTTTCCTCTCTAGGAAATGCTGTTTCAACTGGACTGCAGAACCAGCTACAGCTCGAAACCTTGGAGGTGGCTTCAAGACAGTTTGCCCATAAAGAATTCAGCTCTCTCTTCATCGGTTTATCTTGTATGGAGAGCAATAGGCAAAAGCCCACATCTTCCTCTGGGGCTGCTGACTTGATTTGGTCACTACATCACTAAACATGCAAGAGATGGCTAATAGAGAAACACAGTGATTGTAACTTCATTTGGGTAAGTACTTAAGGCCTGAAGTTGTCCTTAATTTTGAGGCTTTTTAAAGCATATTTTTAGTTACCACATCTTTTCCTCGCCACCTCATTTTCTTTTTCCTCCTTTCCATCCCTTCCAGCTAAACATAAAAAGTAGAAGTGTACTGACTTTTCATTTGTTTGCAGTAGGCACCAGGGATACCTATTTCTCTCACTACTGTTCTGTACAACCCCTGTGGAACTAGAAGCAGTTTGTACTTAGTTCCAAGGAATTTGTCTCTTATCTTCCTCCTAGAAAACAAAGACATTATAAAAGCTAAACAATCAGTAGAGAGGTGGCAAGATGATTAGAATTCACTGTCTGAGGTGTTATAAAACTAATACTTTATTCATGCATTTTTAATGTAGGATTGTTTTTGTCACTGAAAGCTCATACATTCAGCAAAAGTGACCTCTAGTTCAAAAACAAGTGCCAGAACTACAGGTATAGAAGCAGCAGCCACTCTTCTTATCCCACAGAAATATTTATTCAGTTTGGTCAGTAAATTATAGGAATTTTCAATGCTGAGAACTTGTACTTAGTACAACATCATCATCATATTGACAACAACCACTTTGCCTTTTGTCAACATACAATGTGAAAGATGTATTAACGTGTTCACAATAAATTACAGTGTGATAGATGAAAAGAGCTCAATGACATCAGTAACTTAGGAACTGGTTACAGTTAGCTTCACTAACAGTATTTTCAAAAATGGTTTTCAATAGTAAAATCATTGCAGCCAAAGGTAAAAAAAAATCCACTTACAATAATAGCGAGGAAATGCATTTTTGGAGCAACAGTGAGCTACCAGTAAACACTTCATACAGTGATCTTCAAGGCACAAAGCAAAAAAACTAGGTATGGGTTTTTTTGCAGGTTGACAAATCAGGGAAGGTGAAATTTTTCTGAATATAAAATAAATACATTTTAAAAAGACGCATACAAAAGTCAGTAAGTCAGTCAAATAGCAAGGCTTTCACAGAATGCCACACTGACAGAACATTTGTGAACCCACTTCAGTCATGAATCATGTTCACAGCTCAAATGACACAATCACTGAGGCAAGGGAACTATCACTTCAACATAATTAATGGGGAAGAAGCCAGACTCTCCATTTAACATCCCCTCATACCAATTCTCATCAATCTGGTTGGTCAGAGTTATGATGTCCCCTTCCTTAAATCCAAGCTCGCCTTCATTTTCTGGCTCAAAGTCGTAGAGAGCTTGGCAGCAAGGCTGATCCATGTGCACTGAAGAACCTGCCCCAGTGACAGAAAAAACAACCGTATTAATCAAGCTTCACAGCATCCCACCAGTCACTAAGCATGAAAAAAGGGGTCAAAAATGTAGCCCTGCTGTCCTGTTGATAGTTTTTCCATTGCTTTTACCCACTAACATCTGGTGCTTCTGCATATAAAATACAAGACTAATGATAGTAAGTCTGAAGTGTAATTCTGTTCCTCCCTTAAGTACAGATGCTACTCCATTTCCATTCCTAGCTGCCTTCCCCTTGAAAAGGATGTTTATCTCAAACTGAAGGTTCGAGTAATCAGTTGTCAAAACCAGTGTGGTCTCTGGAGCAGCTGCCACAGAGGAATGGGAAGGGCAGGAGCTGAGGAAATAGAACAGTCACCAGGGGAAATGACAAGGAATCATTTAAACAAACTGCAGAGCAGCCCAGTGATCCTGTGTGGATACCACCAGAGGGCAGGGGCTCCGAGTCCCTCCTCCCTGCACACGACTGCAGCCTGGATCAGTCGCCTGGATTTTCACACTCCTTGTGCCTTTGCAGGAGCAAGGTTTCCACCCTCCCCTCACCTGAGCACTGACAGGCAGTTCTGGGCTACTGGTCCCCGACTTCACGTGCTCAAATCCTTTGTTGCACGGCAAAGGTGGTGCTGGGAACAATGGTGCCTGCCAAACTATTTTAGGGATGAAAACAGTTTTCCAATACAGGATCTGGCTGTTCTCGTGACTTGCACTGTTTGCCCATTCCAAATCACTCTTTTAAAATATTAGTGGTACCATATGCAAATGTAATAGTAAGTACATCTATTTATGGAAACCAAGTAAATATAAAGTATATTCTACAATATAAAGTATAAAACAGAACCACCACTAGCAAAAGAGGTTTATCTTTATAAAAGCTAACTGCATTTACAAGGCTATCTCACGCAGGGCTGTTAATTGTCTTGGATTTGTGGTAAATATATATGTAATATATTAATTCATATTTCTGAATAGTAACAGTGGGAGAGAATTGCCAGCAGAGACCCCACTCAGCAATCCCCCCCCAGAGCAGCCCTGTCACAGCATCAGCCTCGTCCTCTGCCTGTGGAAGGCTCAGGGTAGTTTTACAGGTACAGACTAAATTAGGGCTAGTCTAACACACTGGTCCAGGGGAAAGCCTGGTTCTCCTGTTTTTGCTGAAACAGTCCAAGCAGAAATAAAGATGAGTCAGTTGCCCAGCAAAAATGGACTGTGTTTAAAACCAAAAGTGAACTGATTGTGTTAAAAATAGCTGAGCTATTTTCAGCCTTTGCCAAGGTAGAACTGGTACCAGCTCTCTGGAACTGTCAACAGCAGAAGGCAGAGCTCAGAATAATTGACAGAGTTCCTCGCTTTCACCAGCTGCTCCAATGGGGCTAATTTATTATTGCAGGCCAGTTAATTTCTGACAGTAAGGTACCTGATATGAGATGGATCACATTTGATTCATTTTAAGCTCCAAAGAACTGAAAAGATGTCTGGCAGCCTAGAAAGATTTTCAAATAATGGTCACAGCCAGCACAACCGCTTTCACTCCAGGCTGTAGGATCAGTCAAAGTCTTCATTAGAGTCAGGCAGCTGCTGCTACTGTATAATCCAATGAGACAAAGCTTCCCTGACAAAGGTAATGGGGGCAGCACGGCCTGACAGTCTGCAACACACACTGGTTAACATCAGAGAACTGCTGGCACCACTCCAGCCTTTTGCTGTCTATGAAATACTTGCACATACATTGCAGAGGTTTCAGCTAAAGAAACTGCACTCTTGTATTTCTGCAGACAGGACTTATGTTGATTTGCAACTCCAAACAGATCTTAATTTCTCTAGTCGTGGGATTAAAACTGTCACACTTTCCTGTCACCTTCAAAAAAGAATTGCCATTAACTTTCAGACCACTCAGGCCTGGACAGCAAAAACCAGGTTAAGCAAATAACTGTCTGTGATTTCTGGAGTGTTCCAGGATGAAGGCAGAATGCCATTCAGTGACAGACTGGTTTTTTGCTTGCTTGTTTTCCCCGAAGGGAGTTACTGCCTGTACCTGCGTCTGCTCTGTCCTCTATACCACGCTGTATACATAAGACAGCAAGACTGTACTTTAATAATTGCAAACTGGAAGCTTACTGACATAATTAATCCCAGCCTCCCTTGTAGCTGAAGTGAGTAAACACTTAGATGCTTATGTTAAATTCCAGCACGTGGCAACCAGATCCATTTACTTCATATCAGAGTCAAACCTGACAAACAAAAGGAGTGAAAGGCATGATGTAACACAGCAATTACAGAGTTCTAAAATGAGCCAGATGATGCTCACAGCTGCAGCTGATTAATGAGGATAACAAAGAATTAGAAAAAATACAGATTTATTTTTTTTAAATCTGTGCTTACTCAAAGCAGCCAAATAAATCACAACATAAAAATTAGGTTTATGGGAATCTCGCCCTGCAAATGTGTGCAAGTCATTAGTAGTAAATAATCCCCATGTGTTAGAGACCATACAAACGAAAATACAATTTCTGCCCCAAGAAGCTGATACTTAACTTGAAAAACTGTTGTGAAACACAGGAAAAGTCAGTTCCATGCTCAGATCTGTAATGTGGCAGTTGTGCTGAATGTATCATGGCTTACTCTGAATTGTCCTGTAGATCTCCATGGGCTCTCTGAATACCAAGATACTACTTACCTTGAGTGACAGTATCAGAGAAATTAAACATCTATATTTTGAGAGGGTCAGTGTGTAAACAGGAAAAAAAATAAGCAAGAAAGTACTTGTTTGTGCAGGATGAAGAGGTCAGTTTTCTAAAGGAAAAGAGGATGACTGTAATGCTATCCCCTCATCACAGGGAGACCTTAGGACACTGAGCAGTTTTGCTTAGAGCTGCCTGGTTCACATCTCTAAATCACAGGCCGTAAATCCAATCTGTTTCATGATCCTGATTTTAAAAAGGGACAGGAAGGTTTCCCCATTTATGAGCTGGGCATATTGACCCCACAGCAGTTCCACAGAAATCTATATGGAAAATTTTTGAGTAGGAAAGGAAAAGAGAGGAGAATAAACAGTGATTTCACTGATGATTGTACCTGCTGGGGAGGTGAGCACAGCACTCACACTTCCTTCAGGACAAAAAAAAGTGATACGTGGTGTTTCTGCTGTTATTAGCAACACTAAGAATTGTTACATATATCCCATTTCTCCTTTTCATCTCTTTCATCTTTGTTTTACTTCTGCATTCTGACAGCTCTGAGAGACAAGCCCTCATTTAGTGATATGCAAACAGTTCATGCAGCAGTCCATGAATGGAGCCAATGAACGCAAGTGGCTCACTCCTTCCTTATCTTAGAATTTCAGCTCAGTAAAACTGGGATTTTTCTTTAACTAAGTGGGCTGGAAGCAAGCTTGAGAAGTCATCATCTGTCTTTCCCAAAGGCAGGATTGATTACCCTTAAAGGACATCTTGGATCAATTACTTGATGGCAATGATAAACCCATGTAATGTGGTTTGACACACTAGTTTATACGCAAATGCTGAATCTGAATCTCCTTTCTCCACTGCACATGAAAAACAGAACAAAATAAAAGCTACATAACTTGATAAGTAATTGATAGGGGCCTAGAAATTGTATGCTGAATTTTTAATAAACTTGCTATGGTTTTGCTACTTCCATAAAATAACCAGGGAGTTTATTGATCCCTGCAAACATCTCCAGTGCTTTGGATGAAACGTGTCCTTGTACCAGATGTCTTAGGAACCAGTGGTCTGACCTGGGAGAACATGCAGAGGGGGTTTGACAGCAACACAAAAACTACTCTTAGCATCCAGGCAGCAAGGAGAGCTTCAAACAAATCGAGGAATCAGACCTTGCTGGTGGATTTATGCTGCCAAACTGCTGCAAATCCCTTTCAGTATGGATTGTATAACAGCTTCCTCTTGTAGCACAGTGCAAGAAAATTAAAGAGACATTAGAAGGAGCATGAAGTTACAGCTCCAAGCTTTATTCTTTCACTTTTAGTTCTCTCATTTCTCTCCCAACAACCTTTAAAAAGAAACAAGACTGGAGGGAAGAGGAAAATGGAGAGTTAGGACAAAAAATAAAAACATTCAGAAAAGGATCCTAGGTACCATGCCAACTGCAGAAGGGAACCTTTGGCTTCCTACTTCCCCTCTATTTTCTTTACAAAAGTGTTTATGAAAAGATTTGGCTTTTTTATTGTCTTTCCTTAGCATATTATTGTCTTTTGTGTTTTGACTTTTTTGTTTGTTTGCATTTTTTATTGGTTTGGTCTTTTAACTGGGCTCGTCTCATCATGCACTGTAGTCATTAAGGAGATAAAACAACTTTATTCATGAATGAAGAAAAGCTATTTTAATGAGTAGTGTAACCTTACTAATTATTACTATTCATACAATGTTCAACAGTTGATTTTTTTTGTGGAATCAGGGCCTAATCAAAGGAGGGACCCTACATCCCCCCCCCCCACTTCAGTTCATTAATGAACGTGTAATTTAGGGGACAGTAAAGTAAAAAAATGTTAATAAAACCAGAAAGGGTGGGAGTCATCTCTCTGAATTTTACAAAGCTAATATTTAACATCCTGTACTGATCATTTATGTTCTCAGACTGTGGAGAAAAATTAGCACCTGGAGATACTCCAGACAGTGATCAAACACACCCACCACAGGCATCTGTCTTTGCAAGAAATGAACTGTTTTCTGCAAGTGCCTCTCCCTCTCTCCTCCCACCCTCAGTGGCAATACAGAAAACCTAAAAGACCAAGCAGAATGCCACACCTAAATTTCAGATGGGTGAGAGGCTGTTGAGAGCAATAACGCTTCACAATTCCACTTCCAAATCTGGGGAACAAACTGCAGTCAAATGCATGAATACTGATGCCTCGTGGATCCTTGTTCTCATGGTACAAGGAACACCTCAAGCAACACCCTGGCAAAGCATTTACAGACACAGTAAATCTGTGATGACAGACTTACCTGATGATTTTATGGAAGAACTATAGGCAATCCCATTGTGCTGCTGATTATCACCGATTTCCAGAGTTGTCGTTATTACAGGCTTTGGCTTAAATTCACGTTTCGGCCGACTAGATGCTACATTTATTCTGTAACAGAGAGAAGAGTGGCAAGAGACTGACCTTGAAGGAAGAAATACTAACAGAACTTAAGCTCAGCTTCAGTGCTTTGCTGTTTGAAAGGGGGGGTAAGAAAATCTCCCGCTGGTTTTGGTTTTACGGTGGTGGGTTTTTTGGTGGGTTGGGTTGGGTTTTTTGAGGGGAGCGTGTGTTTTTACTAAAGGCTCCTCAGTTCTCGTGCAATACTTGAATTTCAACAAGTCCCTGTTTTATTTAAGAATTTTATTTAATACCTCAGTCCTTCTGACAGAGGCATAAAGCTTAACAGTCTGAGTTTGAGAAGTGAAGAGCACCCACGGCTGCCACTGAGTTCAGCACAAGTTGCAGGAATGAGCTCTCTGGAAAGCTCAGCTGCAAATGGCACAGGCACAAACACAGCCAGGACGGAGGCCCAGGTCCTGCAACTCACATACTGCCTTTTCATTAGAGAAAATGGGAAACAACCATTTGGCCACCAAAACTGCCTCAATACCCCTTCCTGAATGTGTATGTGGCCCAGCTGAGAACTCCTTGTCTCCCTGCCCCCTCCAGCTGGTTTGGTGCAGGGTGTCTGCAGACACAGATACCTTCGTGCCAACGCTCACAGCCACCACGTCCACCCTGATCTGAAAGCCCCAAACAGTTATCTCGACTCTGCCTTTGCTACAGTGACACTCAGGTCTCTGGTTCCCCAAGAGCACATTAATGGCAGCACGTTTTTAACTTCTCTTAGGATGACATGAAGTACCTGGGTCTTTCACACGTGTGTTACAGCACAGCTGTGTTCCGAGCCAGCTGGCTGGTTCCTCACTGTGCTGCAGAATGTTGTTCTACCTTTAATCTCAATGAAAAGAGGCCAACTCAGCAAAGCCTCCAAAGCACAACTCCAGGTATGCAAGTTGAAATAAACTCCCAAACAAAGGGAGGCTGTCCTCATTAACCTCTGCAGATGTGAGAGACACACTGCACACACTCAGAGCTCCCTGGGCAGATCCTGCATCGCATTAAAGTCTCCCAGCACAGCAAAAACCTGCCAGGTGGCAGCAGTTTAAAGCAGTGGAGTTCAGCACAGCACAAAGCACAGCAAATGTGCATCTGTGAGCTGGTGCTACAGGATCTCCAGCTTCAGTGACCTTCCACAGTTGTGAACCTCGGCTGCAAAAGAGGATCAAAACTTTCTGAGGGGTTCAGTCTTACCGGTTTTGCAGCTTGCTCTGCAGATCCTCCAAGATTTCTGTGGATTGTTTATGGTAATCTAGTGCTGCTTCTACAAACACAGCCAACTGGCTGACTTGTTCTATCTGAAATAAAGGGAGGAAAATAGTTGTAAGGAGCCTGCAGTACATTCAGCTGAAGGATAAACAAAGAGATCATTCAAAACAGACCTGGTATCTCAAAAGACCACGGTACCTTGTGGAGGCTGTTGGAAAAGAGCACATGTGATTCTATCGAAGAAATTGCCAGTTGGAAACTGAACAAAACTGAGGTGTAACTTCTAGTTCACTAGCTCAGGGCTGGGTCCTTGAGTCATTTCCTCTCACAATGTGCAAATCCCTTCTGCTTTCAACTTCCAAGCCAGCTGTCTGTCAACACCCAAGCCCGAAACATTTAACAGCACATGACCCCTTAGCAGGTGAAAGTAGGGCTTTTCTGATCAGAATGTTGGAAGAAATTACACTGTGACAGCTCTTGTGATTCAGATCCATTAGTGCTTATTAGCAGTGTTTATAAACTACAGTTCTGAAATGATCTGAACTTACCTCACTAGATGGCAGCATTTATAAACCGATAAATGAAACCTGATTTACCTGTTTGTATTTTAAAAGCATTAGCCAATCGTTCAAAAATATGAATGTGGAGGAAGGAAGAATATGAAGGAGAAAAAAAAATTTCAAAATATTTTTCTACATGAGGTAACAAATAATCTTATTCCCCTAAGACAAGCTGAAAAGTTCAAGCTGTATGAGGGGATGAAGCAGTAATAGATTTGTCCTCTTCCTTTAAGACAGCATTAAGAAGACAGACCCCAAGAAGTCTGACATGTTTCCATTCCATCATGATGTCTTCAGACACTGGATCATAAGAAAATATCTGAGTAAGCTTTCTACAAATGTTTTATGGACCCATGGCAATTTTGTGCTATACTTTGTCTGCTTTTACTCAGTTAAAAAAACCATTAGAAATTCTGCCAGGACTCCAAGAGAGCCAAATGCTGTCACACAGCACAGAGAAATAAAATGCATAGAACCAAACCAACAGCTGATACAATTCCATCACAGTCAGAAGAGAGTAATATAAACAACTGAGGACAACACATAAAGTGCCTGGGGTTTGGACGGGGTGGTCAGAGAAAAGGACTGTCCAAACAAGACAGCTACGAGCCAGGAGAAATATGGAATTATGTATTAGAAGAGAGAGAAACAGGGAAAGAGCCAGACAAACTTGAGAGACTAAAAGCCACTTAGGAAGATGAGCCTGGGACTGGTTGAGTGGGAAAGACAGGAAGATGGATCTGATAAGAAGTGCCTGCAACAGTATCTATGTGGGAGGTCTGGAACTAGCTGTGCAAAAACCTGAGAAAGATGTGCATCAGGACTGAGTCTGGAAAAGGCACCTGGCAAGATGGCTGGGAATCAGACCTCAGGGAACAGAGACTGCATGGCAAGGAGACCAAGAGAGGGAGACACTCGGGGAACTGCAAAGGATCATAAGGAAGTGATTGCCATTAAGATCTTTGCAAACCCAGCTAGACTGGGGTTAGACCACAAGGCCGTAATGAGAAGTTTGAGGAGGACAGACAGACTGGGTCAGCATGGAAAATAGAAGGGAAAGAACACAGTTTTTTTAAACAGAAACAATGGGAAATGGGTATGGAAAAAACCCCAGAGGGACATCCAGTTCATACCCTCCCAAAGGCAGCACAAGTTATACTGGAAAGCATAACTCACAAGTTCTCCAGTGGCTCAGCTAAACCAATTGAACTCCTGCACTGTTTTACCCTCAGTTTGGTGCTTTGACTAATGATAAACACTCTCTGAAACATTTCTCAGCTGCTTATGGAAGGCAGAATTGTAAAATACACATACACTGCAACCAGGCAGTTGGTAGAGCCCACAGTGGGACAGTGCTGGAACTGCTGATGGAGCATGTTATAGTTTTTGCTGCCCTCACATAACGTGCACTGGTAAAGCAGCAAGAGCCTTTATTGCCTTAGACTATACCCTGCTATAACAAATGTGGCCCACTTACAAACAGTTGAGGAGCTACAGGCTAGTTTATAACTGGGTGTGCACAGAGGGAGAGGCTGCAGTTTGCCCAGACAGCAAACTTCTTGCTTTATAGCTGTGTTTTCTGTGATGCTGCACCTAACGAAGAAGAGAAAGCTTTGAATAGGCCCAAATGGGTCCAGTTCTCTTTTCCTACAATTCCATGATTACATGGGAGAAAGCACATCCTGCCATTCCTCTGTGTGTGGACAGAAGAGAGGATTATCCTGAAAGATCACAGCTGCTCCTTATTTAGACATCATTTCATGATGGGCTTGGACTCTGAGCCAAGGTCCACATACCTGAGCCCAAGCCACAGACTCACTCTACGGAGCAATTTTCAGAGCCAAATAGTAATAATAATGATTTTCAGAGGTAAAATCATTCAGAGACTCTAAAACAGCAGCAAACTTTTGGCTGTAAGTGATCTAAAATTCATAAAGCACAGGGTATATACCCTTGCTCATAGTTTTAGCAGGAGGTCTATGACTGTGCTAATCTCCCATCTTTCACCCCCTCACTGACCAAACTGCATTCTACTCTCAGCTAGTTCTACTTAAGACCTCTGTGGCAATATTGTCTGAGCCACTCTATCTCCAGAAGAAATTGCTGAATTCTCGAGTTCTCCCATTTATGCTGTGCATTATGTTCTTCTCTGACAGGAGGTTAAAAGCAGGAAGAGGCACGTTCTGCTTTCAGACCTCACCTCCTGTGAAGGATGGGACAGGCTTTACCCAATCCCACGCATTTGCCCACCTGGATGTACTGCAGCAAACAAAAATGCAGGACAGACTTACATCATTTTCTAAGAAATTGAACATGCTTCTTTCAGCCAGTTCCTTTGACTCTTCAAATTTTTCTACTGCTTGTCTAACTTCTTCATCTGGGATCTTTCCAAAACGCTTCTTTTTATAATCGTAATCCAAACGGCGTCCTTCTAATTTCTTCAAATGATGCTAAATTAGACAGAACATTTATGAGAAGGACCAAATGAGACATGCCCAAACAAACACAGGAAATTTCAGTTAAGGATGCAAATATATGCAGATTCAGAGAAATACAAGGCTCAGAGATTATTACAGCCCACCCCTTTGATCCAAGGCAGCATCAGGTAAGTCAAGGCGTGCACAGATGAATGAAATTTTAAATAAACAGCCTTTTGTTAGCACGGGGGTATTTTGATTTGCCAGTCATGAACATGGAGTTCACTCAATATGCAACACCTCAGATTCTCTGAATGAGAAGCAGGATCCAACCTAAACGTGTGTGTCACCCTATTCTACATGTAATTCAATTTTATGTTGTGAATTGCTTGCAATATGAGTGCTAAAAGTTTAAGGGTTATTTTCCCATCATAAGCAGTGCTTCAACAAATCTTGTATTCTTGCTCTCTTTGTTAGAAGTGTCAAGTTGATACCTATCTATCTACACAAGTTTTCCTGTTGCCAAAAATCACAGGACTGACAGACTCAGAGAATGGACTCAAGGTGACAGTACAAAATGCTCATTAAAACTAACGTCACACGATTCCTTTTCATCAGTTCAGCAGAACCACAACTGAAAACAGTTATGTACCATGGGAGACAGCTAGAGACATCAAGACATTATTCCTATCTTTTTGCTATGCTTTCCACATTCATTTATGTGTAAACAAATTAAATAACTTTCATTTCTGCATTTCATCAGCATTTTAACTTGCTTATTACCCAAATCCATTGAAATCAACAGACTCAGACAAAGACTGCCTGGCTTTCTTTGAATTGTCACATTGTACACAAAAACACTGAAAAATGTGACTCTAAAGGTTAAAAATGTGTTCCTTAGTGTCCTGTATTTTTCCTATAGTGGCATATGGCACTTCAACATTTTATGACACTTTTCAGAACATTCTGTGATTGCCCTGAATAGCCTTTTTTAACAGTTATATTCATTCCTCATTATAAACAGCTTTAGGCTGACAGAGACGGTACGATAGGATAATCACTGGCAGTAAATCACAGCCCACTCACATGTTCATAAGATTTAATAAAAATGTTGGTTAAAATGAAATAGCAGAAAAATAAAGAATATCAGTCTTTTCACTATCCTTCTACTGATTCTACAGGCAATATAGCAAATGGAGTAGGTTAGACAAGTGAGAAATAGCCAGGCACTGATTTTAAGTGGATTTCATCACCGTTTTGCCAGAGTGAGAAACTTATATGGAGTGAAATTTATTTGCCTTATTGCTTTCAAGAAAAATCTCAGGAAAGTAGAGTTTGATTGATTCTGATCATTCATAAGTGAAGATTTGTCCTAGAAAACTTACCCCAATCTCTTTTAAATCTTTGTCCTGCAATAACTGTAGAGGATCAATAAAATTTTGTTTGACATTAATATCAAGCGAGTCTTTCACTTCTGCCATTTGCTTCATGCTCTCACCAGCATCCAGTAGTGCAAGGCCTATGGTAAATAAATAAGCTACTTATATCTCAAGATATGCAAAAGCAGATAATTTGTCTAATGAAACACCCATTTCAAATAGGTATCTTTGTCAGAGGCCCTTGAAGAGTTAAAAAAAAATAAAAATTCAAGCTATGCCTGTTCATACAGAAAACTAAAACTGGGAAGTTTTTGTTCTGAATTACTTTTTTTTTCCTGAAGGGCATCAGAGGAAAAAAAAATTACTGTTTTCCCTACTGTATTTGCACAGAACATTATTTTTAAAAAAATTAAAATCTAAAGTCACTGTATTCTTTTCTACAGAAATGTTTCCCTTAGTTTACTTCTCAAATATAGCATAACCATTTTTATTTGAAGGTTAAAAGAAATACACTGCATCTAAGAATCACCCTAAATTACTTAGGTTTGGCAACTTAGAAAATAAAATGGTTATGGTAATAGCAGGGATAATCAGATAGCACCAGTAACAGAGTTCTCAAACCCACCTGCAGTGGAGGTGGATAAATGTGCAGAAGCACAAATTAAGGATAAACGTTTCTTAACTACATCAGACATCCCCTGACCCCTGTACTCAACCTTCCCCCTTACCTGCAGCAGCTATTTACACAGGTTATGTCACTGAGTAATATTTTGCAAAGAACTTTATGCAGAAAGATTCAGCGAGGAGATTCCCAGACTCACCAAACATAGAATCATCGCCAAGCTCTCTGCCATACCGTATCATGCAGTCTCCCAGGAGTCCCTCAGTCTGGGGATAGCCTGTGGTTTTAACTTGGCCTCTGATCTTTGACATAGTGTTCAGCATTCCCAGCTTGGCTCTGTATGCTAAGGAGGATGTTAAAAAAAAAAAGTGATAAAACCACTTTTAAAGCTAATCATTTAACAAGCAAAGTCACAAAGCAAGTCACTGGGCTGGTGTGCAGATTGGTAAGAGTTTTGTTGTCAGTACTCGATAGTCAAAAGTTGGAATCAGATTCCATTCAACAATATGGGTCATACGAAACTGGTTTTTACTCCCAAGTGAAAGAGCATCATGTCTCCAAGCAAATACATAGTGGGAGTGGTTGTTGTCATCTGTGGATATTCCCCAACACACACATTCCTTTGAATATCCTGCCTGTGAGCCCCTTGATTAGAAATATTACAGAAAGCCAACACAAAGTAGATACAAGCACAGGCAAAGCCAATCTCCTGCTCTCTCTCCCTCACTTCCTCAGAAGAACTTTGCAGAACTCCAGACAGAAGCCTCAACATGATGACCTAATTAGCTTTTATTTGCCTAGAATTAATTCCTAAGTAATAAAACAATGTTCATCAAAATCCAGGGCCTACTGCTCCTGTCCTACCTGGATTTGGCTGAAGATACTCCGTGGATTTGGACAGAAGCTCCGTGACAGCTTTATTAGTAACATCAATTTTCTGCAACAGAAAAGTAACAGTTGGCAAAAAGCAAACTGCATACCAGAAAGTTGATCATTCTACTGGACATAATATACTATTCTAGCTGATTAGGAAATTTTATTTAGAATAAAACGAATATTGTAGCTTAACATAAATATCCATTTCATAGTTATAATAGGATTTCGCAAAAAAACCCACTGAGTGGCAGGCAGTACTGGGAAAAAGAGAAGGTTTATATCAAAATGTGGGCTTGCCTTTCCAGCCCATCAGTCTTGACCGCTTAACACATTTTAGACTACAATTTTCCTGCCAGCTCAATAGTTGTTTGTAAGACTGCTTTTCTCCACGTGTGATGGAGTGAATACATCCCTCACAGTCTTGCACCAAGGCCATTTAAAGCAGAAGTTTGCACTGTCTTCCCATTTAATAGATTATGAAATGCTATAAAAAAAAATAAATCATATTTCTGGTTTGTTCCCCTTTTCCTCCCTTCAGGCCTGAATATTATTTTTACCCTTATAATTGAGGGAAAGGAAATAATTATTCTATAGCCAAAAAACCTGAAACTTACAAGCCTTTTTGGATGACTAATTCAAGACTTTTTTTGTCAATCTACCAACAATAAAAGCTGTCACCTAGGTCTACTGTGAACATGAAAAAATACACAGAAAGGCAACTGCAACTAAAAAAAAAAAACACATAAAGCTATAAAAGCAGAAACTGGCAGTAATATTGTTTAATTTACAAAATAACTAAAGAGTGGATAGCAAACATCTCAATTTCCACAGTTCATATACATTTCTGAAAAAGGATTTATACTAAGAAATGTAATTCTGTATCAAGAGCAAAATCTCACCTAAGTAGTTAGATTTTTATAATGAATAATATCAGATGGGAAGATGTGACAGGTGCAAAGACTCACTAACACTGAAGACTCCTCCAATCTCCCACACAGAAGAAGAAGGTCCCTCTTGGTGCTCTGCACTATTCATGAAGGAGCTTCTCTTCTCTCCACTGGGAGGTGTCAGTGGAACCTGTTCCTACGCTCAAACAGCCTTTGAGGGTGTCTCTTCTCCCCTGGCTGAGCTGACAAGGCTCAAAGACAAATTTTCATTTATCCTTATATATTTGTCTGGAAGCACATTGTGGGGATCCCCCCCAGCTAAATCTACAATACCATTCTATCACTTGAAACATTGAACATTTTTGATTCTGCAATAGCTTAATATTGAAAAACATAATGTAACTTTCCTTACCCTTTCCATCTCCTGAAATTCCTCATCTAACTTTGTTCCTTCTGCTCCACTTATTTTTTCACTGAATAACTGTAAAAAGATAAATTTTTTAAAAATATATTAATTACAGAATAAATATCACTGAGTCACAGGAACTGACTCCAGATCAGAAAATAAGCAGCAACCATTTGAGACCACTGTGCAAGACAAAAGTAAACAGGCTTGGGAGAGAAGAACTCACTTCAAGAGAGACAAAGGTACCTGATACGAACTTGGAACAGGCAAACAGAAAATGATTTCTCATGTTAAAACAGTTTGTACTCTAGAGGCACAACCTACACTGCAGATTTCAGCACAGGGACCAGAGTCTGACTGCAGGTAAATCCAGAGTAACCCTTTCAAATATGTCTCTCCAGCTCTGCACTTCCAAGTACCTTCTGGTCTTGTATGCCAGTAGGTTCAGAAACACAACTCCCAATCCTGCTGGTGGGAGTTGTGTGCAATTCTGTGGAAGGAACAGACTCATGAAAAATGCTGCACTGTGACTCACCTGTGTGACTCAGCATCTTTGTTCATCAAAAACTCAAGCAATCAGTTTTACATAATTTCAGTAAACCTGAAATGGCTGAACAGTTATCCAACTTCTGTGTGAAAACTTCAGGCTGTCAGACCTGAGTTTGGTCCTCACTGAGTAAATCATGGCTAGGAATAAGCCCTCAGGCAGAACTCAGCTATCTGCTTCTTGCATGGTACTGCAACAGCACAAAAAGAGAGCCAGATCCTCTCTCAGTGTGAAACAACCTCTGAAAGGATCACTCCTCTACAACACGGGTTTAACACATATTCAACGAACATTAAACAAAAATTTCTAGGATAATTCCTGCAAAAACACTAAACATTTTCCTGTTTTCACTGACTTTCATCACTGAATCTGTAACAGCACAATGTGAAATTCAGGCCTAACTCACTGACTGCTGATGTTCCCCAAACCTGCCCCCAATAAAGTGTTTTGCTTGTCCTCAGGATCTTCTAAAAGGGAATTCACCTCACTGAATTAGAAGAGCCCTGGAGAATTGCATAATCTGAAAATGGGTCAGGGCTCTGTAGTGCAACGGTTCCCTGTTCTCGGCCACTGCCTGTGCTGCACAGGTGTGGAGGGAGTGCAGTGCCCTGCCAAAAACCAGCAAGGAGCTGAGGAAGCAGAGCTGGGAGCTCAGAGGCAGCTGACCTTGCATCAATATCACTGCTATCACACAGTCAGAACAGTCCTGCTTAAGGGAAAATGTGAGTTCAAAGAGAGACATGCAGCTAATTATTTCTATTGGCTCTACAGCAGCACTCACAATCTTTATGCTTAATATGCCAAGCAGCACGCACACACTTGTCAGAATTATTTCTCTTCCAGAGCACTGACAGAACAAGCACAAAAGCAGATAAAACAGCCAGAGAAGCTCAACTACCAGTGAGTTCCTGAGGGTCATCATCTTTCTGCTGTAAGACATCACAGCAGAGAAGTAACCTGAGGCCAGGCATTGAGGGGGGCACTGCCCTGGTCTCTGCAGGCACGTCTGAGGAGTCCTTGAGCAGACAGAGAAAGGGCTGACAAGGCTGCACAAAAAGCAACCTATCAGGAATTGTGCAGCTCCTCTACACTGGCAGTTCCTGTCTCTTTTCTGTGCACTGTTAATTCCTAAAATAATCAATGCCATTTTCCACAGCCTCACTCACACATTTTCTTTCTCCATCAGGCGATGCAGAAATTTGTGGTTTCCCAAAACCTCTCATGGTGATCCCTCTCCAAAGGCTGAGTGCAGTGAGGGAATTACCATTCTCAGGCTGAAGATGCAAAACCCACGTTCAGTAGCAACCCATAGCTGTCCCATTACAAATAATCCATTTATGTGCTGGTGAAGAATAGATTTAATAAACTAATGTGATTGCTTGACTGTGAAAGCATAATCAATAATAAATTACTGCCCCAAATGACTAAAACAATGAACTGTTCCACACTTGGAGAGAACAGATCTGAATATTACAACAAACAACACAAGTAGATGCTCACATACTAACAGTAATGCAAGAGAGAAAAAAAAATGCCATTGGCTTACTGCTGATAAAAGATGGGTCTGAAAAAGGCAATTTCTCATCAGATAAACTGGAAGTTGGTGTGTTTTCAGTGAATGTCTCAGGGCACACACTATTTATTGACTGGCATCCCTTAGCTCTCCCTGAGGTACTGATGGCCATACATGGTCACACACGTCTCCCTTGAGTAACAGCCTGGAGCTCAGGCACACTGTGGTGCTGCTGTTTTTCCAGGACTGGAGCTGCTGATCCAGGTGTGAGCCTGCACTGCACTCCCAGTGCCAACACGTGCCCCTTGGCACAGGGCAGTGCCATGCTCGCCCCCTGTGCCTCTGCCCAAAGGCTGCCAACCCAGCTTTAGTTTTGGTTTCTCTTCTGAAACGGCGCAAAACTCTTCCCTATGTTTTGAAAGTATAAAATTCAGTGTCACTCACTGAGGGAGAAACTATTTGCAGCAACATTGAGTCACTTCTTGCAAGGGAATCACTGTAAGGAAGGCATCTAAGTTAGATCCAGAAGGTCACAGAACAACTGGGACTGCTATGCATGAGCTTTCAAAGACAGAGGTTGATTCTGCATCTACAATCTGCAGTGATTAATGAAGTAATTCAATTTGCAACTTGGATGATGGGATAGAGTACACTCCCTGACAGTCTGGAAGACATCACCTTGGGGTGAGTAGTTAATACAATGGATGGTTTGTCTGCTCCTCATAAGGGCCTTGACAGGCTGGAAAAATGGGCTGATAGGAACATCATGAAGCTCAAACACGAATGTCAAGTCCTGCACCTGCACAGATTATCCCCATGCAGAGCACAGGCTGGAGGCCAACTGGCTATGAAACAGCTCTGCAGAGCAGCACCTTGGAACACAAGGTGAACTGAGTCAGAATTGTGCCCCTGAGCTGCAGCCAGCAAACCCCATACCCGGCCTTATTAGCAATGCCTGGACCCAAAGCAGGTCCAGAGAAGTGGTAATTCCCCTCTATTTTGCACTTGTGAGACCAGATCTGCTGCAAGGGGCCAGTCTGGGCTCCCCAGTACAAGACACTGACATTCTGGGCGAGTCTGATGCAGGGTCACTGATATGCTCAGGGGAATGGAGCACAGGGCACACAAACAGAGCCCAGTTTGTTCAGCCCTTGGAACAGGTGAAGTGAGTTTGTCTGCCTAGTGCGAGCGTATGAAAAGATGAAGCCTGAATATTCTGGAAGGACAAGAAGCAGCAGTCATTAAGTTGGAAAATAAGAAATCTGGACCAGTTAAAAAGGAAAAAAGAAGAAAAAAAATCACCAGGAGGGTGGGCAAACACTGGAACGTGTTGTCCAGAGAAGCTATGGAGCTCCTGTACTTGCAAACATTCAAGCCTTGGCTGGACAAAGCCCCAAACAACCTGCTCTAACAGGACCTGCTTCAAGTGGGACCTGGGGCAGATGTTCTCTGGAGGCTCTTCTGACCTACCTCACTCTCATTCTAAATTTGTATTTACAGTGACTTGTGAATGCAACTCCACAGAGCCAGACACAGCATCTGCAGACACTGTTCCATACAGACTCTGAAGACAACCCAACACACACCTACATCTGGGAGCAAAAACATGGACCACAAGAAAAAGGTTTGTTCACACACTTTCCCTATTCTATACAAACATTAATGATACTGCAATTTCTAGCCCAAGGACACTTCTTCAGTGATATTTGCTCTGAGCAATAATGTCCTTTGAAAAGGCAGACTACCTTGGTGCAGAGAGAGATACCGTGAAGAATGATTCCTTACACTCTATATACTGTCTGAGCTCCCGACAGTAAAACTGGTAAAAAAGTTCTAATGGCTATAATTAAATTTTACACCACTACTGTTTATTTCTTATTGGTTTAATCAGGATCAGCTGTACTAGTCTTGCACTTAGAAACACAAAAGCTTTTGTTCTGCTCATACTGAATTTAGGAGTTGTAAAACTAGCATCGCCCCTCTCACAATTAAAAGTCACAGAATACCCAATTAATTATTGAAAATGGATGCACAAAGGAGACAGCTGCTGGGTTTTAGTTCCCTGACTATTTGCTGAGCATCATTCACGTGCATTATATCAAGCTGCAAAATGCTTTGCACACAAACAGAGGTGCCCAACTGTGGGGCTGTGTAACTACACGGCAGCATCTATCAGGTTTTACAAGTCAGCTCATCAGGGACGAAATGACCACCATCACACAGCGCATGTACTCCAAGGGGGCTTGGAATTACTTGCCCAGGAGGAATCCTTCATCTCCAAATTCAGAAGCTGGGTGCCATGGATTTAGCACCTTTTCACTAGATGGGCCAGCGCTAGAATTTGGGACCCTGAAAATACTCAGTTCCCACTTTGGGGGCCACCATTACTTCACTATTCCACTGCCAGGTCAGAAGCTAAAGCCTTTTATTAGTTATATTTCTGCTGGAGCTAATTAGGTTTCCTCTGGATCAAAATCTACACCCAGAGAATAGCTGTGAAATGGAAAGATTTCCTCCTCTCAGGTGTCTGCACAACTCCCTCCATCCTACTTGATGCACTAGAGTTAGTGGGGAGAAAAAAAACGAAATCCTAAATTCTGAACATGAAAACACTTGCAAATCAGCCTCTGTGTTATCACCTCTTATTTGTAGTTACACATGATAGCAAAATACCTTCTGTTGTAACACTTGCGTGCTCTGTATAACAGAAGACCTTTTTGCCTGAGGAAACACTGCAGTTTGTACACAAATGCTCCTTGCTTGTTACTTCTTCCTAGATCCTACCCTTCTTTTTAATATTGAAAAATAAAATAGGGCATTGTATTATAAACAATCTGAAAGTCCCTGGTGGGCTTATGTGGAATTTTATAGGAAGAAAATTCTGGAATAAAAACAAATAGGCTTTGAAAGAAAACCCTCCAGATATTGTGATTTCTATTTTAGTTCTTCATATCCAGCTACAGTTCAAAACGCAATTTGCAATTTTGTTACACAGTCTTAAAAGACTAAATATTTTTCCATAAAGGAATTTATATTCCAAAAAATTCTCTGAGAAAACATCTTTTCTATAAACCTAATATTGAGATTTTGTTCTCATACTAGTTCTTTGTTATTTTAATTTCTTTCAGACAATATAATTTTCTTTTGATGTGTTCTCTTGTGATTAAGTATGAACACAGCACACAAACTACCTATGGTTTAAAGTAAAATCTATGGCTCACTGAAACTCTAAACTAAAAACGCCTGAAGCTCTCATGTTTGTTTTTTTTTATTTTTATTTAAACTATGTTATGATTTATCCTTCTTATTGCACAGAAATAGTACATTTTCTGTTCTCATATGGATTACAGAAAACAAGCTTCAGAAATATGCTGTTTTACTAATGTTTTGTACATCATACACCCTAAATTACAGGACTTTTTCATATTTCGGTATGGAAGGTTACTGAACATGAAAAACTGCCAAAAATATCCCAGATCAACAGAGAGCTGATAAAACTCTCAAAACAATTACCCTATTTTTTTTATATATATCCACTGGGTATTTTATAACACAAGTCAATAGGATTCTTGCCAGCCAATACTTTCACACATGCTCTGACCTTCTCTTTCATTTGTTTTGCCTTTCTTTTGCAACAGCCATTAACTGGGGCCGAACCACCACAGTTCTCTGCTGTTATTCAGCTACTGCTGAAAGAAGTGACTGGCCTCCAAAACCCTCTTGCACATTCCTGGCCAGGAAATCATCCCATAATACTTAATGACTGAATGAAAGGTATCATATTCTATTAAAGAACTTAAGACCTTTTAATGACTCTTCACAAAGTTACAGCATTAATTTTGTCCTGAAGGAGTATCTGCTGAAATTATCTGTTGAAACTTTAATGGGATGGAAAATTTCTGTATTTGTCATAAATATGCACACTGTCAAACCCATGAGGCAAAGCCTAGATTCCAGGAAAAATCTTTTAACGAAAAAGAAAAAGCTATGAAAATGATTTAAATTTATTTCCCTCTCTCAAAAAAGGAAGTAAGCAATCAACTGGGAAAACTAATAGATTCATCCCAAAGTTAACACATGGAAAGCCAGGAAATAATGTAACTATTTGGCTTCATTTCCCACAGAAACATAACTGGGCCAAACTGCACAAATGCATTAAATACATCTTAAATACAGTATTTAGTACAAATACTACATTCCAGTATGGTTAAAACATAATAGTTAATGCTTCTCTTAATAAATCATTAAAACTTCCAGTGATTTCCCTGCAGCCATGTAATTGTTTGATTTTGTCTTAAATCATTACACACAGAGGATTTAATGCAGTGTGACAACACTAACAGCTCTCTGAAAAATCTTATTTAAGCCTGTCATAAACAAAGGAAAGAATAAGGTGGCTGGCAAGGATCTCCTTGCAGTGCTCACCCTCCTGAGGGCTGAGACAGATTTTCTTCTTTGTCCTTTTCCAGAATGCTCTACTGGACTGGAGACCAGATGTCAGCCTCTCTTCTAGATCAGCTTAACTTCAAATACCTGTCCTTCCCTGTTTTGTCCTTCTAAGTTCTACTACAATGCTATGTATATCACTAGTTTTTCTCCTTTCCTGATTTACACATTTCATATAAAAGCTAATTCCCACACCCAAAAAGAAGGTTACTACTGGTTCAGGTAGCGCAGGCCACCAAAAACTTGAACCTGCAACACAGCTTATACAATGTCCTGCATCTTAGTGCACCTTTAAAGGTGTACACAATGGCAGAGCCAGCTGCACAAAGTTTGCCACTGTGACAGGAAAATATTCTTCTAAAAAAGAATAAAATATTCTGCTTTATTGACTTGGTGAATGGGCAGCTAACAGGCAACCCTGTCATTGAGTTCTAGAGATCTAACAAAGGTCTGAATGCTCAGAAGAAAATTACCTGCTCCACACTGAGAAACTAAACTAGGATGCACATTTTCAAACGGAGATCTAAACCAAAGACTAAAGAAACACAGCCCTTGGCCCCTGGAACAGCTGCAGAGGGTGGTGAAACCCGCCATGTATGAGAATGGCCACCACTTCAGGTCCCCCCTCCTGCACCCAAGACAGAGGTCAGAGCTGTGCAGAGACAAGGATGTCAGAGCCATTAAAACTGCAAAATCATCTACAAATCAAAGTTAAAAGTACCTACCCAAAAAGAGATTTTTCTCAGGCTCCTTTTAAAAAAGCCTACAGCAATAAGGAAAAAAGCCAAACTATAAAAGTGTACCAGTACTTGGACCTGTTCTTTTCATTATATTGACACAACTCACTCTACCCTAACACTTTGGTGAAAATCCAAGCCCCTTATTTTAGAGGTTAAGCACTAAACGATGTCAGGAACTCTTTACTTACCTCAGTATGTTGTGTTTTCAAAGAAAACAACAATTCTCTTGCTCTGATGTACTTTGAAGGAAAAAAGATTTAATCTCCCCCCCACACACACAAATAAATAAAGGGTCCACTACAAAGTGCAGATGTTTCAGTCATGCAAATACAGAACACTCTGTATTTGAACACCAGTAAAACATTTAAGGTCATCTCAGTAGGTGCTGAAGTGCTTTGCTGGATCCAGCTTGGAGTGCTCAGCACCTCACGGTGTCAAGCTCAGGGGGTCATCACCCTCACGCAGCACTTTGTAGCTTTTTCTTCTACTGAACTTCCAGCCAGCAGTGGCACGGATTTTCCCCAAGCACTTGGGAAAAACGGTACAAAAGATTTCTGACCACAGCAGAGGGAACTGGGTTTGGGGTTTTTTTGGTGTTTTGTTTTTTTTTTAATTAATCAAGCAGCTGAATTGGGTCCTACTGCTATTTTTTCATAATTATGGTGTGCAAGAAGCTGTGCCCTAAAAATCAAGTACTTGTTATTGTTTCCATGGCTACATGAGTGGTATAAAATACCTCTGAATTTAACAATGCTTGTACATGGATATTTAAGAAAGTGGAGCTTTTTTTTTCCCCCCCAACAATTCAGGCACCATTATAGAATTTAATATAATATTTTGGAATTTTTGGGAGGCATGAACACATTAAAATTATAATCATATTGAGACTAGAAAAATTCCAGCAGCAGTCTGGCAGTACCCATTGCAGAGTACACTTCCACAGAAATTCAGGGAGATGAAGTGTTGGAAAAATGTAATGTTTCTCCCATAATTCATTACCCATCACAAGCAGCTGAACCAGAAATCCAGAAAACTACATCCATGGCCATAGTAATTTACATCCTAGTGTTTCACTGAAGATGTTTATTCTCGTATGTTTAAAGTAGAAACATAAAGTAAGAACTGCAGGATATGCCTGTACTTCAAAGACAGCTCATGACCATTCTCACACTATCAGCTTCCCTAGGGATTTCTGATGGACCTGAGAGCAAATCCTGACCCAGCAGCCAACAAAACCAAAATAACAAAAAGACTTTAATTTTTGTAAATTATGAAAAAAAATCAAATATATGTAGAAATGTGTTACATTTAAGGACACACTAAGATAAATATTGAATATTTCTTAAATATTTTTTAATTCAAAAATTTTCATATAACTTATGAAATATAAAAACAGAGCCCGGTCTCATTTTCAGAGCCCAGTTTTTGGTAGGAAATTCCATTTACATCACAAAAAAAAAAAATCCCCAGGCCATCTAAAGGACACCAGGAATCTCAAGGGCCTGTTTCCCAAGAAGCAAAACGTACTTTTTGTACCAAGAGAGCTCTGAATCATACAAAGAAAGTTAAAGAAAAGTGCTGCCAAAGTGTTTATATTCCTGAAGAACATTCCTATCTCACTAATATTTATGAACCCTTTATTTCATTACTTGTAACTTCTCAGGCAAACAGGAGCAACAAGATCACAGCACATTATTTAAGGAGAGAGATGAACTGAGTTATAAAGGATACACCAGCTAAAGAGGAATAGAAGAGAAAGATGCTTGCAATGTGGCTCATGTGGGAAGTGGATGTGAGGGTGTCTCCAAACACATCCTTCCCACATGGAGATGTTCTGGTTGCTGCCAGTGCAACATGAACTCAGCATCAACACATCTCTGTTAACGGGTCATGTGCAGATCTGTGTAAGGCGTTATTATCCACTCTGCTTTCTAACAGGGAGTAAATACTTCACAGTACTGAGCATGACCCAAAGGGCAGAGAAGTCCAGGCAGGCAATCAGCTGAGACAGCTACAGTCAACCCTACAGCTGGCAGTGTCAGCAGGAAGGGACCCAGTCCATCAGAACTCCCCATATGCTCATCCAGAGAAAAACGCCCATTCACACCCTGGAACGTAAGGCCTGCAGCCACCACATGGAATCAATGAACAGCCACAGCTGCTGAGCTGCCACAGCACAGCTCTGGCAAAGGTTCAGAAGTGGCAGCTCAGTTTTAGTTAGAAAGGAAGCTCAAATAGTGCAATTCATGTATTATGGGACAGAGAAAGCACTGGTACATACAAGAACATTTGAGCAGTGACAGAATTCCCTGCTGATGGAGGAGTGTCAGCAGGCACTCCAGACACACCTCACAGGGACAATTCAAGACGCCCTTCAGCAAAAACCCCTCACCAACTGATCAACCAAAAATTGTGCCTGCAAACTAATACTGTGCAGACACTCATACCTGTGCAGACAAGAATTTCTGCTGCTGTCAACTCTTTCATAAACAGTTCTGCTGTACCAATTAGTGTGATCTCTCCTAACTTAAATCAGTTTGTATGCATAAGGACTGCTGAAGACACCAAGGTACATGTCAAAATGTATTTCATCAACTTAACAGCCTCTGCTTGGGAAACCACATCAAAGGAAAAGAAAAAGGCACAGAACCCAAGAACATGACAGAGGAGGTTACTGGTTGAAGAATGCCTTCTTTTCCTCAGGAAGGACTCACACAATCCAAAAAAAAAAAAAAAGGAGAAGAAAGAAGATTTCACGTTACTAGTTGAACAATCTGATTTTACAGAGTCTAAACAAAAGATTTTGCTGCTTGGGAGTATTATCACAACAGAATTTTTTCCAATAGAAAGGCAGCCATTTTGACAAAGTCGTTAAAAACAAACATAAAAGATCTGCCCACAATGGCTATGATGGGGGTGTTTGACCAGTGCTGTAAGTTCCAAGTGTCCTTGCAATTCCTTCTGCTGACATAACTCTGGGATGCATTAAATTTTTTTTGATTCCTGCTCTTTCAAGAAAAAAAAACAAACAAAAACCTGAAGCAGACATGAGTACATAAAGGTCTTGACAGATTACAAGATTTTGTGTATGTGCTTTAAAAACGCGTCATCTTTCAAGTAAGTAGCAAAAGATAAAGCAGTGCCTTCTGCTCTAAGAAAAGGTCTGCCACTGATAAGATGAAGCACAATAGTGTCTGGCATTAAACAACTCATCTGTAAAAACAGGCCACTATGGCAGTCATGGTCTCGCAGCTTTTAAAAGTCAACAATAATACCCAGTGAAATATCATTTATTAATCCATTTTTTACTTGCTGTATCTGTTTAAAAAAAATTAATTCTCCTTTCTTTGACAGCGATACTCAGATCTTACCCCATATGATTCCTATGCTCTTTCTACTATATTTCTTGTATGCAATTTTTGGCCAGAATTTAGGGCTTGTGGTTTTTTTCTTTTATTAATTTAGTAACAGAAACATCAGACATTACATTCGAGCTCTGATACTGCTTCAAGTTGTTCTACAAGTAAGGCTATGCCAGAAAGAGAATTTTAAGTAGGGTCAGGAATGCTGGGCACCTGCTGTTGCTTGGTCAACACTACAAATCCTGTACCAAACTGATCCAGTCTGCACACAGTCATGCAGCCCTTTAAATTAACCTTATTAGCAAAATCCAGCCAAAGTATGTGCAAATATAGACTCTGTAATCTAGACTTATAAAGAAGTCTGTACATTGAGAAGGGTGCTGTCTCTTCCTCTAGGCAAGCACGCCCTTCAAAAGGTCTTAGCATATTTCAGAATATTTTATCCTCACAATGCAATGGACAGTCTGACTCTCTCTGTGACACTCCAGAGGTCTCAAGTCTCTCATTAAAAGCAAACCCCTGCTACTTGTGCTGCTGATACTGCCTGTTCACACATCTGGATTTCACACTTTCTGCTCTCAGCACGAGCTACTTATTAGCCACTGCTGCAGCTCTGGATGTTACAGGAAACATGCGGAACAAATTCGTACAGATTGAACCACACAGCCAAGCTCCCAATATGCCAGTGATGGAGGGGAGGAACTGGAAGACTAAATAGTTGACTGATCTTGGGGTAAACTGACTTGTCCTTGGCCACACAGTAAACAACTGGTAACTCTGAAATGAGAATATCACAGTCTCAGGTCTCCACTCTTTCCCCCAAAGAATCCTGTTTTGAATGAAATATTCTATCTGTATTTCCGAACAGGAGAGCCAGGGAAAGTTATATTTATGGGACACAAATTGTGAGCTGTCAAGTAGTGCAAAATCAGTACACTTTCTTGTGAAAATGCAATTACAGGTTTTGTCAGAGAGAGAAGTTAAAACATGAGTGTACAATCGGCAAAAAAAGATGCAATCATGGATTGTTCCAAGTAGTAAATCACTACAACCCTGCAAAAGAGGGAATGCCAAAAAAAAAAAAAATCTGCATTTGGACTAAATATGCAATCATTTGATTAGCAGAAAGTTGAACAGTTTGCTCAAGACCATATGAGATACTTGTGACCTCAAACAGGAATTGAATAAACTCTGCACTGCCCAGCTGAACACCTTTGTGTCAAAACCAAACCTCAGGAAATGTCGTATCAAAGCTACCTGAAACTGTGCACAAAGCCAGGAACTTGTGATCACTCATTTCACACTAAAGTAAGTTTAACTGACTCTGCAATTACAGGATTCACTTTTTTATTTTTAATAAAAGATCCTGGACTAACTGAATAAACTTTGCTAAAACTAAATTTAAAGAAAATAACAGGGTGTTGCAATATCCAGTGGAGTCTTGATTCGACAGAAATAGTTTTCCACAGGAGTATTATTAATGAAGTTTAGAACCTCCATGAAGACCATAAATCACATCATATACAGCCAGAAAACATTTCAAAATACAGATTACACAAATAAATATAAACAACTTGCTCTCCTGTGCTGCTTGGGAGATCAGTGGACAATTAGCAGAAACATAAGGACAATATTTTACAAAATATTTCCTGGTTCAGTCACTTTTATGCTTTTTCAGCCATTTATAGCTTTTCTTTTTCCCTTTTTAAATGTAAAACTGTGAGAACTCAGCAAGAAAACCACACTAAGTTGGAATTTCCAAAACTGTTGTTTTACCAATAACAACACCATGCAATGAGATCTGCTGATATGTATCACAGGATACTCTGCCATGCAGGTCAGCAGGTACAAGGATTAACAACTTTTTCCCTGTGCTTCGACAAATACAAGCAAGTAAGGGAAAACAAGAATAAAGCTAGAATTTATAGGAAAAGAAGATACAAGCACAGCAGTATTTGTGAAGTAATTCAGTGTCTCAGCAGACTGGGATGGAATGCGATTTCCTATTAAATTTTATGTTATTTAGCTTCAAAATAATAGAGTTAATCAACAGCTGTTATATGCATGCACATCCCCATATCCCCTTAAGCCAGCCAAGAGGTATTACAGACCTGGATGCTTCTGAACACCCCACCAAGTGCTCATCTAAATCTCTAGGCATGTAAATACTTCTTAAGGGTCTAACCCAAGAGACTCATCAGAGAAGCACATGGGACTCAACGCTGCCAAGGTATGAGCTCTGTTTCATTTCAGGTTCTAGCCACAAACAGCTGATAGCAGCTAAACTAACTACTGCTACATCACTAGTACTCAATGCCTGCTTTTCAAGCAATATTTTGTCCTTGTGCTTCTTGTAGCACAGCACTGTGGCCTAATAGATTACAAATGGCATTAAGAATTCTGACAATCAGCAAATACTTTCCTCATAAAAATAAGCTAGGTGCTTAAAAAGCACACAAGAAGTTGAATACTCCAGAAAGAAGGCAGACTCGCACAACAAAGCTCAGATTGATGGCTCCTGTCTCGGCAGCACTTTGTCAGTTCAAATGAACAGATACGCTTCTGCAAAGAAACACTGAATGATTATTTTCAAAGCTACCTACCCAAAAGGCACATGTAATATTACATTATACACAGAAGACCCATGTTTTATAGAATTCTTTTTTCTGCAGTGAATTCGGTCATTTCTTCCCGGAGTCCCCTATCCACCTCCTTTTGTTACTTCTCAAATCCCAGTCCTCTGCACTCATAAAAGTAGCTCAAGCTGGCACTTCTCTTACCTGTATCACCAGTGCCAGAGTTTGCAAAGATGAAGTGTAAAGAAACCCATGGCCAAAAAAGGGCAGCACATTGAACGCTTCAGAATAATTTAATTTTGAGTCCTATTTAAAACATCAGCACTTTAAAATCTGTACTTCATTTGTAAATCTTTTCAAATTTAGCTCTACTTTCAGAAGAGCTTTGCTGCAATTTCTCCTTTCAGCCTGAGGATCCCAGTTTCAGAGCCTTTGATGAGAGGCAGCCTGTAGCTGTACCAGTCATCCTCTGACAGCCAACACAGTTTTGACACTGGAAAAGAGGCCCACGAATGGAACATGTCCCTGATAAGAAGAGATGTAGCAATTTAGTGCATTCCCTAAGCAGCCACTACCAGCTGGGTTCCCAGAGCCCGAGTGACAACTAAAAGATTGCTGAAGCTCTCGGTGCAAGGCTGAAGTATAAACACTGCCTGCCTTCCCGAGAAAGAGACAGCAAAACTGATGCTCCCCTGTCCCATCAAGGTTAAATCAATGTCACAGTTCCAGTACCAGGGACAAAGCTTGCTCTTTGTTAGAGTATCATCATCTTCTCGAGACTGAGAACAGAGGAGTTTGGCTCAGTGCTCAAAAACTGAAACAAGGAGCAGGGGAGGGGAGAGCAAGGAAATCATTTCAGCACTGACAGCGATTGTATCACACAGCTCTGTGCCAGGAGCAGTCAGCTCTATCAAGGCACTCACCTCCTGCATCAGGTTTTCCTGGCAGCCCTCTGTGTGTGCTCACCTCACCCTACAGTACAGAAGTGCAGAGCTGTCACTTTTGCCCACCTCTTGAGTATCTCACCTAAGCTTCGTAGATTTTTCTTTCTCACAGAACCATTAAGCCAGCCCTGCACCCCAAGAAATGTTTTCTCCTCATTTACTAAACACTGGTACCCTTGCACTTGTTTTTCAGTTTAGTCTCTTTTCACTACCACTGCTTCTGTTTGATTTCCTCTCAGTTGCCTCAGCTCTCGTTATCACTTACCTGTCTTTGCTTTATTTTTCAGTTTCAGTTATTTTGTTCCAGCACACACTTCTCTCCACCTATGCTGTACGTATGGCCCTGCTCAAAACCTGAGTAAATCACATATGCACAAAGGAAAAATAAAAAAGACAAAGGAAAACAAAAAAGAGCAGCAGCATTTGAGCTGCCAGTCTCCAGCAGCTGCCAGCAGGTAGCTCAGAGCTCCTGAGAGGGAGAGGAAAGAGGGGTAATTTCTTTCCTTTCCTTCCATCAAACTTCCTTACTAATTTTCTTCCGTGAATAGCTCTTCAAATAACTGATTTCATGAAACAGATTCCCTGATGTTGTGATTTTAGATTTAAACTATCTAAAGCCCATTTTCCATTGATGCAAAATATTGACATTGCTGAACCACGGTAATTTCAAAAGAAATGGCTTTCCCACTAAAGTCAAAGGGATGGGGATGGAATAAAGAGGGACTTGTGTTCCATCTGGCCTTGCCATCAGTATATATTGCTCCTATGAAACAATTCATAATTACACCACTGAAAGCTAATTTTTCAGAAAAAGGTCTAATCATGACTTATTTCCAATGTTAAGCTCAACTCAGAGGGTCAAAGAACAGTCCAGATACAGTTCCATTTTGCTACATAAGTGTCAAAAAAAACATATTCCCATAGCTTGGAGCAGTGGCTTGAAAAATTGCTCAGAAAAATGATACTTAGGCAGGAAATGAAACATTTCAGAATGATCAGTTACTTTGTGCATCTACAGATAATAACTGATTCAACCTTCTATCCTTAATATTCTCTTTCACAAGCCAGCTCCTCCTCCCTTTTTCCCTGCTAGTCTCTGCTTTCTGTTCCCAGCAAGAGATGCATATACAATGGTTCAATACTCCATTCAGGAGTCATTTATTGGTACACCCTCATGCTCTTTTATCAAAGTACAAGGCTGGTTTATCCTATTAATTTATAATTTCAACTCAAGGTTGAAAGAATGAAGAGTCCTGGGACAAAAATGTTGTAGAGAACATCCCAGAGAAGATCTTGTACTTGCTGTTATTTTGAGAAACAGATAATAACAAAAAAAGCGGAAGGAAAACAGCTAGAAGGAGATAAAACCTATCTTCTCTTTCAAGAAGAGCTGCAATAAACCCTTCCTTGAAGACCTTCTATCAGCTTTGCTTTCTATCACATAGTCCTGTACCCTTCATGACTCAGTGTTTCATTACATTTGACCTTCTGCCCTTAAATTGCCAAAGCCCTTTCCCACAGATCACGGCCACTGGAACTGCAAAACACAACAGAGCAGCATCACCACGTCACTTACTGTGAACATCTACTTGCCAAAGGGCTTACCAAGTACTGCAGTGCCAGCCCAGAAAATGCAACACACCTTGGTTCTAAACCACCTGCCAGAGTGAAGGTCTTCGCTTAGAAGTCTGTCACTCAGAAAAACTGTCATCAGCATGTATTAAAACCTTCAGTTTTTAAATGGGACTTGAGTCTCCTCGTGCTGTCAGATCTGTCAGCAGCAGAACACTTTTTGATTTAAGTTCCAGGTGAGACCCTACAGCTCTACCAGGCAAGAATAAATACTAGAAGCATACAGAATGTTTAATGTTATCCTAGCAGAAAATGCTTAAAGGAACACATTTCCAGCACTTCTAAAACTAAAATGCTACGTTCTTTCTCCTATAATGCATACAGTATTTGTTTGAGATAATTTGCTTTACTAAGCTTTTTGACAGAAAAATATTAAGTAATCAGTAATCACATGCAGATAATTATGGCAAGATCCCCAACTGCAGTTGTAAAAGTGTCTTTTATTTCTTTCCCAAAATGTAGGGCAGCTTTCTCAGCTTCCTAATTACAGGCATTCCTTATTCTTTTTAACCACTAACACAGAGTTCAAACATTAGCCACTGAACAACGTGAGAGGAAACTAGTGTTGTACATTTAAAGGAAAAAAGAGCAGCTGTCATAAAGCAGAAGTTTGATTCCAGCCACAGAGACCTAAAACAACATCTCAGTGGCAGTGCCTGGCATTTGCTATTCCAAGTCGTTCTGGTCAAAGGACTTAACTCCAATAAAGAACAACTCAAACACAATTCTTCCCCCATTGCTCCCCCCCAGTCTCTCACAAATAAGCTGGACCACCCAGTGATTAATGGAGCCTGCTATTAACCTACCCAGGCAATCTGCTGCAGTAATACCATTATCCTGAAGATGGACTTTCACCTCTGGGTCCTACAGGCACTTAAACCAGCTGAACTTGGGCATGGCCACTGCTTCTAGTGCTGTAATTCTGAGACACATTGTGATTGTGACATAAAGTCTTTGCTTTGGGCATGGTGATACACCATCTCTCAAATGCTTTAAACTGGAAATCCACATCACACTTGACATCCTTCCCAGGTATCCAGACAGGCTTTCTGAGTGCACCCACTAACACTATAATTTTCACTTTAACTGTTTGACCATGCCGGTGGGATGAGAAAGTGAGAAACACAGGCTTCACATAGGCATTTCTAAACTATAATGCTTTTATTCTTGATGCCCTTGGCAGCTACTGAACTTTGAAGGCAGCAAAACCAGTGAGAAGTACATTCCAGAAACTGCATCCATCTCACTGCAAACTCATAGTTTTGCAAAGTTATCTACATGCCACCTACTCCTCCTTGCCTATAAATCCAACTCCCTTGTGGCCAAATCCAGACACCTTCTAGCAAGTAAAATCCTATTCCTAAATAAAGCCTTCAACTCCATGCCATTGCATAAACCACAGAGCTCCAGTAACTACCACTCCTACTTGCCTCAAGACTTGTTCTGGTTTTCTGCACAGAAAGGTTTCACATTGCCCTTTGATGACTTCTGGCCGTGATCCTTCCAAGTAGCACTAAATGACCTTTCCTACTCATTGCAACTGGTCAGTCAGAACACAAACAATTGTTCTGATACAAGCCCAAATAAACACTGCTCCGAGGCCAGTATTTTCACATACAACCAAGCAGCCACTCCAGTTTGCTTACTATACCTCCTCTTCAATCAAACCTAAAAAAGCAGTGAAAAAGGACAATAAGACACTGAACCCATAAAAAACTGAGGCAAGTGGTACAATCACATCATTAGCATGAGATGGTATGCAATGTGGGGCTTAAATTAAATGCATACAGATACTGAAGAAAACCAGTACCATGGACAAAGGATAGTCTTGTCCATATATGAATAATGTGCAAGGCTCTGGATTCTATAATGTGATTTTGCATTTCTATAGAGAGTGACTCATTTCGCACCAGGCGGTGACACGTCACGCTATTACTGAGCATTTTAGTCAAACTTGCCTGCTAAAGCTATTCTTTAGCACATGCATTGTACAACAAAAACTACTTTGTACTGCAAAACCTTGAGCGCTTTCCTGACAAACCTCCACTGTTTTCCGAAGAACTCAACGCTGATGCCTACATATGCATTTCTAAATTAGTGAATTGAAATGAATCATTACTGTAACATCTCTCTAAAGGAAAACATATTCAAATGTAATAAAGTAACCTATCTGAATTAGATGCAGACACACAATTTGCTCTGCAAGCCTACTTAAAAGACTGTAATAGTGTCAGACTCAAGACTGCCCACTTTTCAGAAGAGCAGATACATGTGCTTTTAATAAGAAAACCTGATTACACTAAAGTCTCTGACAGTAATTTAAATTCACTGATGTGAGATTTCAAGCAGCCAAGAACAATGACATACCTGAAGCCATAAAGCTCCCCACAGAATCATGCTTTTACTTCCATATTTCATTTTTCAAATCTAAAATATTGTTCCCTAATCTGTCTAAAATCTTGTTTGTGAAAGTTAGAATACCCTAAAAACAGAAGTGTAAAGTCAAAGGGCCATAAAAAAAATACCTGTAGTTACCTCCTTCACTTTTCAATTTCACTGACTTCTTACTCTGTTCCAAACTTGTGTTAAAGAAAACATTCTGAATCTCTTTGAAAAGCAAAACTTGGGGATTTTTATTCCAAACTATGATCTGTTCGGCACTTGCTTATCCAGCCAATACAGTGAGACAGACTGTGCATGAGCAGTGCAGACAAGCGGCAGCAGTGGGTGCATCCACAGTCCTTCCTTCTCAGGGTGACCGGGATGAGCAGCAAGACTCAGCGCTGGGTACACACCCTGCAAGAACCATTCCCTACCTCTCTTCTGGAAGCTTGTTTCAGGTACAGCTGGGAAATATTTTACCCCCTTTCCTCTAGAGGGGAGGGGTTAGAGAGGAGCTAGAGCTGTGAATGACAAGTTACACACTGTTGGTGAGTTCCACTGGCTGTTCTCACATTAACACTTCTTCCTCCCTGCACAAGTTCCCAGTGCAAAAATTCACTTGGCAGCAATACCATCCTGATCTGGCCTCAAAACAATCCCTCTTTCTGAAGTTGTTCTCTGTGCTTGTAAGGAAGGTGTGGCTTCCTTTTGAGATACTCATATACACCCACTGCAAAGATGAGAAAGAGTGATTATGCTGTAAACCAAAACACTTAAAATCAGACATTTAAATAACCTCTTTCCACACCTCCTTTCCAAGTAATATGAGAACCTTTCACATTATCTTCTTACTCCTTGCTCCTGTGTGATTTAAGATGTTTCTATATTGGATGGTTCTCGTGATTGAATGTAAAGGTTGCTTTTACAGATGCTAACAAGTAATTGTCAAAGAAGTCCCTTACAATGTTCTGTTTTACCCAGAGCATTAAGAGAACATGAGAAGTTATACATTTATTCTTTACTGTGTTAGCTTCTCTCTTGCTACCTTTAACATCCTTTTACAACTTCACCTTAACTTGTGTCTCTGTTCTACATCATTTGCCACACTAATCCTTACTCCAGTTGAGCAGAACTTCCTTCCCCTGACACTTCTCTCAGTTGAAATAAAGCCACTCTTTCCTCCCCTGAGGAAAACGTTGTTTCCTCCCTCCTTCAACAGCCTTCTCAATCTTCCACTGAAGTCAGACTGAAGCCTCTCAGATCATGCTGTGTGAGCCCTATCACTCAAAGGAATTGTAGGTTATGTGGCTTGGAGGTGCTGCTTTCACCAGGAACACTCCTTTTATTTACATCCACGTTCATCACCATTTCACTTAAACTACTCATTTGCCCCACTGGGACTCCAGGCTTGCTGGAGAGATCTTTCTGACTCCTTATTTACCCTCACATGATGATCATGATCACAACAGTCACCACTAAACACAAGGAGAGCTGAGAGCAGAGATTCTCTGTTGGCTAATCATTCAGAACATCAATGAGATACAACTCTTACAAAGCATAGTTTACTCTATTCTGTGAACAAAGCATTGTAATATTCATTCAGGTATTTTTCCACAGCTGCTTAGCCTCCTCTAAATCTTTTTCATCCCTGTTGAGACATTCCCTCCACTTCTCATGCACTGATAGTAGCTCTTGTGTGACTACACTGTGAGCTGCTCCAGTGAGTTAATCCCCCAGAAAGCTACTCACACATTTGAGCTGGGTTAGTGTTCAGATGGATAAGCTGCCTCTAACAGCTTAGTGTGTGATCACACAGGCACCCAGAGCTGACTCCAGGAAGTGGGCAGGGCCTTTCTCTGAGGGTAGAGCGAAGCCACCATAGCCTAAACCGAGCGTGGTGCAAGTGGCCACGCAACTGCATCCCCTGTACGAGGGCATCCAGTTGTTAGAGCTGATTGCATGAACACTGTACTTGCACATGCAGTGGGAAGGGGTGTGTGCAAAAAACACTCTAACCACCCATTGAGGTAGTCTAATTTCGGTAATGACCCCTCTGCCCTAAGCCAGTAAGTTTTACCTTATCCATCAATACCTCTTCATTTCTGTTGTCTTCATATGACAACTAAAACTGCCACTCAGCCTAATGAAAATCTGTGCTTGGCCTTGTTCTAGAAAATGTTGGCATACTGTCAGTCATAGTTCTGGATGAGAGCACGACTCTGAATCATAGCTCCTAAGAGGAATTGATTGCACTTTGTGTTCCCAGAACATTATGCGGCCAGTTCCAACATAATACCCTGGAATTAAATCCAGAAAGTGGATCCTTCACTCTTTTCTCAGGTTAAATTACTGTAGCTAATTCAAGATGGTAACTCCCGCTGGCTCTTGCAAAAGTTGACATTAAATACACCCCTGACTGGCACAAGCCTGACCTCAGGAGGGTCTCACCCGCTTTCAACACATCAGCAGTCCCAGAGCTGTCCACTGATGTGAAGCTTCATGGAACCACATCCCAGTGTGCCACCCTGCAGCTGGGGCTTCTATGAAGTCTTGGTCAGAGCTGCTGTAGAATAGCCAATTGCAACATTTTTCTGTTAGAGTAACGTGCTATTTTTATTTCTTTTCATCATTCAAAACAAAAAAAATTAAATCCTAGTTCTTCAAATAAGTGAGATCAACCAACACATAAATCACAGCCTGCATGTGCAGAATATGGAATTAAAATTCATAAAACATGTAAATACATTATTTCTGCTTGAAAACACTTACCTGCATTGCATATTCCATGACTATACAACTGCCATCCTGCAACTCCATGACCAGAATTTTCTGCTTATTCCACAGCCTTACTGAAAACCCATTTCAATAAAAATCAGCTGTAATCTAAAACTTAAGTTCTCCACTGAAGTCAGATCTATTCATTATACATTCAACACCACAAGCAGTAAATTTGCATCCTAGTTATTATCTGGCAAATACTTTTAAGCACCAGTGCAGGCCAACCACAGGAAAAACAACATAGAGAAGATGTGGACATTTTTAATAGTGATTTACAGCCTTAAGCTCAAGGTTTATGTATTTGGGTCAAATATTCTTATATTTTTCACAGTTCAAGAGCTGCTAACGCTAAAGGATATGTTGCAAATATTTAGGAGTATTATTTTTTAATTTTTGAAAGTTACTATAGAACTACATATTTATCTGAAGTAAAAAGTTCCTTGGCAGGTGCCATAGGCTAAAGTGGCAGTTTTAGTGAATCCATTATCAGCAAAAAGATGTGGTCAAGATCATCCACTACAGAGTCCCAGCAATGCTGTGCAGGGGAAGCAGAACAAGACTGTCAACAGAAGTTGTATAATGCAAGGCACACCGACAGTCAAAAATCATAATCTGAAGTTGAATTAACTTCTCCCCACATTAGGATGCTATTTCTCATCACCACTTCAGCATGTTTATCAGCAAGTCTACCTTGTATGCATGAAAAGTGACAAATAACGTTTATTGCTCTTTCAGAAACTACTTTTCATCACACAATAATTCCTACACAATTCCATTCCACATAAGCAAGTTAAAATTTTGTCCTTCAACGTTATTAAATTGCTGTTTACATTTTTTAGCACTTACACTAGCCATGTGGATTTTAAGCCACTATAAAATGGACTGAGAACTCCTTCTCTTACCCTTACTTTTTACTGCATATTATTTTGATTTAAGTGGCATCATTCCTACTTATTTAAGCAGCCACTCCTGTAGTTTCCTGTGCTTTTGGTACAGTGTGAAACACCCACATTCTTCTGCCACACAGTCACTCCCTGTTACATGCTACTCAAGGCAATCCACCTGGTCCTGCTATACATGGATTTCACACTTTCCCTCTGAATCAGCAAGAATTTTGTCTGCACTGCTTGAAAGGTTTCTCCTCTGTTTGTTGTGTTTTTTTAAAAAGCCATTTTAGTTCAGTTTTCCCAAGTCTAAGTTCACATTCAGCACTAGAGCACTCTGAAGCAACGTGCTTCCTGTTCCTGGGTCTACTGCAAATGCAACTGAATTTTTAATGGTTTTATAGTCTCATTACCCAAAATATTTTTAAAAATCCATCAGTGTGCTCCCAGCAGCTCTGCAGCACTGCTGACTTCTCTGGGATCCATGAGAGGCCCATAGCAACATTACCCATGGGGAAAAAAGAAAGGACTTAAGATATTTTATGCTCTGCTAATGTAACCTGTGCTCTTCAGGAGCTGCAAAACCTAAATGGAACAAACAAGTCTCAAACACTCTTGTGTATCTGAAAGGCTGTAATAATCCATAATCCTTTCATTCACTTCACAGAAAAACTCCATGTATCACAGTGAAAAATGGAGAAGAAAAATAATATTATTTCATCACTTTGTTCACTAGTTTGGAGAGGAAGTCACTGTACATTTTGCCTTATTTTCGTAACTCCATTTCAAAACATACCCGTGGTTTGAGCAGCAAGACGTTGTTACAGGCAACTCCACAAACTAAAATGCAGTTGGGGATAATAGGGTTCCTCAGCCCCACTTCTAAGAAAGACACACACAGTCCTGAATTTCCACAAGGTACAGTTCTTTCTGGTAGTAACAGCAGCACCACAGAAATGCACGTGTGACTTCATCCATGGGGAACAGAAAATAACTTCCCTCACCATGCACACAAAATTGACTTCCACTGTCATCAAATTAAACAAATGACACCGAAAACTGAAAAAAAAAAAAATCCCAAGTATAATTCACACCCAGAACACAGATCTCTGCAGAATTCCCCAGTGAGCTCTAAAGCACTAGTGCAAATGAGGTCAAACGGCTCTGTCCTCCTGTGTGGGCACATGGCCTTGCAGCAAGAAATTCCTACAAAAAAAGGCAGTATATCCATCACTAGCAGAACAAGCCAAGTGCCATGAAACAGGAATCTTTAACCACAGCTGAAGAGATCACTGAAGGGAAACCCTGAATCATCAAACTCACTCACAATGAAAATGCCATGGTTCTTGCATTCTCCATACAAAACAAAGCAGCAGACACATCCCGTGGAATCTTAGGTGGTTCCCAGAACTTACAGGGGGGAAAAACCAAGTAGGGATCATTCAGAACCTAAAGCCATAAAATTATAAACAATTAAAGGTAAGTAACAGTCGCCATGTTCCAGTGCCTCAGGCAGACATCCAAGCAGCTCATACCAAACACAGAATTCAACCTGACGCCTTTAAAAATCTTATTATTTTCTCTGAAAGGAATTTCTAAAGAGCAGACTGGAACTGCTGGTTCTGAGTTGATGAAATTTATAGCCCTCGATTAGTAATTTACTCATTTAATGGGTCTTCTTCCCCTCTCACCATGCACACATCTATTGTGACCCAGATGCCAAGCTGACAGGTGCTGCATTCTCTGCGGGAAAGAAGGACAAAGCATTCCCGTATTTGTGGCATTCTCTGACCACACAGATGGCACAGGCACCAAATTTCACTTTCTAGCTCTCTCAACAGGACTGCAAAAGGGAAATGCATAATTTTGAAAAATTTGTTGCAAAACACTGACTTTCTGACCTCCAATCCAACATATTGTTTATGGCACTAAGCAGGTTTCACACACACACTTATTCTCTGCTGAGGAGATACCATTGCCTGAAAATTCCAGTTTCTAAAACGCGACTTGCCCATTCAGAGTGGTATTAAATACAGGAAAGTTAATTGAAAATACCATGTTCAGGCCTGTTGCAGTGGAATCAAATCACATCTATAAGGGAACTTGAATCCAAACTCATACCTACATTTTCCATTTATGCGTTCATCTTATGCACAATAAATTTTTACAAACCCGCAAACAATACAGTGACTGGACATCACATCTAAAGTCTAAAAACACATAATCTGCTTTTGGTTCTGCCACTGAAAAAGAATAGGAGCAGTGAGACCTACTTGCATTTGTAATGCTCTCACAAGGGAATAAAGGGGCTGTTACTACCTAGGACCATTGATACTTGGGTTTAATATTTTCTCTCTTTTTTGCTTGGTTACAAAATATTTTTACTATTTTCCCCACTTTTCCACCTTAGATCTGTAGCCTGTCTACACAAGAACAGAAACACTGCCAATCAGAGAAAACAGAATTTTAGATCCCCTTGATTTTCTTCCAGTCCTGGATTCTTAAGTCCTGTTCAGTTCTTAACCAGGCTAATTTCACTGTAGCCATTACAGTTCATTAGACACAAGTACAGTATCAAAAATGTAATTTAATTAGGGTAGTACAGAAACAGAATTGATTCTCATCAGAGGCTTGGCATTGTCCTTTGAATAGACAGCATATAAAGCCAAGTTATTCTTGTGTTTCACATACACAGCTGCTGATATCTGAGACGTTGCAGGAAATTAACTGGTATATTCTCTCCTCAATGCATATAATTCTTAGTAACTTTGATATCAGAAACATGTACATGCTGATAGGACACTAGGGCTGTAGAAAATAGAATTCAAGGTGCAATCTGACATTTCAATAGCCCTTTTCTCAGTGGGATTGTTAAAAAAAAATTGTTAAAACCTGCATCTTCAACTCCCAGCTAGGCGTAAAACTCCAGCTGTGCCTTCCTTTCCAGGAACAGGAAAGAGACCAGCAATGAGAACTCAGCACAGTATAGAATCAGACTACTGCAATAAACTGGGGTGAAAGGGGCATTAACATAAACAGGAGCAGTTTGTTATTAACAATATAATTGTAAGACCAAGTTTGGGGTTTACATGGGTCTTACCAGAAGCTCTGAAGAATGAGACTCATTCTATAACTTGAATTACACGTGTGCTTGGTGAGAGGGGAGAAGAAAAGTGCTGGTATTATGTTAAGAACACTTCTATTCTTCAGCACAAGTTTGTTCTGGAACTGCAGCTATATTCTGCCACTGAGTATACACATCTTTCTTGTCTTAATCGGAAACAAGCCAAGCACTTGGACTGAGCGGACCCCATTCTGCTCTCAGGTACACAGGTATGCTGCACATACCTACACAGGAGACCTGCACTGAGTCATCCCGCATTTCTATCAGTATAACAGAGCAGAATTTGTCCTCCTATATCTGTATCATAAAAATCCATCCCAAATGCTATGCAGGAACGTGACTTCTTGGTAGAAACGTACCTGTTCTAAGCAACTTTAAGTAACTCTCAGCAAATGATGCTGAAGAAAACCTCAATGCAGTGCTGCTGCTGTGCTTCACTTGGCTATTTGTTTTTCAGCATTGCAGGACTCTCAGGAGACTGCACTGCAATGTATTACCCAGCATGTGCCGCAGTGACTCAGGCAGCAGCAGGAGTTTGGGATGGAGTGCCAGCTCTCACTCGAACTTTCAGGATGCCTGTGCAAAACTCTTCAGCAAAGCCAACAATCTATAAAAGGAGATGAGTTCAAGGAGAAAGTTCAGCTTCCCTTCTATCATGCCACGGCTATTTTCTATGGCAATACCATTCAGACTTTTATACATAAATCTTTTATGTGTAAAATATAAATAACCTCCTTCCAAATCGTAGCTGCACTCTCTGCTAGATTCCCAGGTTACTGAATTATGATCCCTCTCTCCTGAGCTTTGGGAGCTGTGTTATTAAAGGTTGCAGAGCACATGATCACCATCTCCTGCTGATTTGTACCTGTGCTGACTGATGCACTCAGTTTCTTTGTGCTGCAGTTACGCCTTGCTGGCGGGCTACCTTAGCAGGTGACAAATACAGTTGTAGATATGACCGTAAACTTAAACTTTGAGAGCCTGTTTTCCCCTCCTCCCAACTCCACCAGATTTTTTGGTTTTACTATCGAAAAATCACCATTATGACACCGGGAACTGCCTTCCTATTTCCCAGCTCTTAGCCCAGCCCTGGCCTCCAGAAAGAAGCCTCAGTGTAAGAAGGGTGGGCTGCACAACCCCAAATCAGCCATGTGATTCAAAAGTGAGTCAGCCTCACTAATGTCAGAGGAAGAGGGGCTGAATTACAAATTACTGTCCCATTACTGCACTCTCCCCACCAAATCCATGCAGATCTTCACCACACAGGGACACATTTCCCTTACATTAATAATTTTACACAAATCCTCCGCTCTTCCTCACATCATTTTAGGAATTTAGGATGAACAGTGTAAAATCTACGTATAATTTTATAATTACCAGACTGTGTAACAACAGTCTCCAGCCATGACACAGATAAAGACAAACAATACTGTCTAATTAGATATCTACCCATACATAGAGGAATGTTATCTTTTCTCTTTGCCAATGGCTGAGGGTTTACTCTTGAAACACATAGAAGAAATATAATCATTCATTTCAAAACATCTCAGACAAGAAACTAAATTCTAATGTCCTTTTGACCACTGTCCTACCTCCACAATTCTGTAAGATTTGCAGATGAGTAAATTCAATTATCTAATAAAAACTAGAAACAGGATAGAAGCTCTCTCTCTACTAAGGTCATGGATTCATCATGCCCAATTCAGACTGGACGTGAAAGGACAGTATCTCTAACAGACTGTAAGATAACAGCTTCTAGTCCTAGGAAACAAATATATCTGCACGTAGTCAATAAAAGTTTCTTTTCACGTCTTACTGTCAAATTCAGGTTCTCTTTGTATAAAGTTTATCAAAGTACTTCCTTTGCTTTTGTAATTAAAGTTTTTGTGTATTAACTTAATGTCAACACGGACTTTAAAAAAGGCTTAAATATTACGTCTAGGTGGGTTTCTACAACAAAAATAGTCACAAGAACAAAAAGAGCCCAAAACAACCCAACAACAAAATCCGATCCTGTGACTTTTGTCTGGGAACAAGGTGGTCTTGATTCTGATGTGATCTTCATTCCAACAGATTGGACCAAAATGCCACATAAATCAATGGTGCAAAAGCAGAAATCTGGAAGATAAGCAGCAGCATCCCTCCAACTGTTGGTGACAGCCAAAAGTTTAAAAGATTAAAAAATAGAAAAGGGCCTGTAAAAAATTGCTAAAAAGAATGCAGTGCTTGAGGAGACAGATGCTATTGAGGATATGTAAGAAACAAAAGCACAGAGCATAAATTTTACTACACTAGGTTAAATCACTCTCAGAGAGCAAAAGTAGTGGTTTGGTTAGAAAATCTGCCCCCCCTTAGGCTCTATGTATAGACAATAGAGCCATGTCCTGATTCACACTCTCTTGGAGACTCTCTTTCTTCCCTGACAACAGGAGAAGGTTTAAGAAACCAGCCTGCATAGGCTACGATAGCTGTTGATGACCACATTACAAATAAGATATTCACAATAACTGGCAGTCATGTGTTTCCTCAGAAAAGCATTACTTTCCACTGTCTCTGAGAATTTCAGCCGATAAAACACAATATGAATAAGCTGTTGAGAATGAGACTGCTGCTATACACAGCCTTTAGCTACAATTAATTAAAAAAATACATACAAAACGTGTGAATTCAAAGTCAACAGCAGATTTTCTGTGCCAATATCATGGCTGAGCTTTCAAAACACCCTAAGGCAGAAAGGTTCTGAGCTCACCAGCCTCCAAATACTTTGAAAAAATCACACATCTTTACGCAGAGATCCTAACCTGGCTACAGTTTCAGAGCACAGCAGAAATTACAAAAGCATCTGACACATATTAAGGTGCTCTTTTTCACTCTTTAGGTTTCCTGCTTTTCTAAACAGTACACACCAGAAGATGCAGTCCTCCCACCATCTGGGTTATCCCACATGCACCATGAGAACAACCACCATGAGAACAAGGCCTACAAAACCAGTAGGCAGAGATAACACACACCTACATCAAAAGGTTCCAAACCGAAAACAGGAAAAGAGATCAGATGTGCCAGAGGCTGACAGAGACAGGACACGAATTCACGAACACAACTCCCTGAAGGTTAATTTTAAAAAATTATATTTGAAACTATATTAAAAAAAAAAAAAAGAAAAGAAAAGCTGAATTCCACAAGACTTGCACACGAGTTAATCAACTCTGAGGAACAGTCTGCCCTCTCTTATCAGCCAGTGAGATGTGGTAAGACACCACACGAGTTCTGCTTGGTATTTTATCGGCCAAATGTATTAAACTCAGGGGATCATTGCTGATATTAAATGGAAGAATGGAAGTGATCCTTATTCTAGTCCACTTTCAATTTAAAGAAGTTCAATTTAAAACTTCTAACTTAAATAAAAAGCATTGCAAAGAAAATGCTAACGGACCTGAAGGGTATTATCACTACATAACAGATACACAAACTTTAAGTTACATATAAGCTTTGGGTCTATCAGTTCTGTGACACCAGTGGAAGGTGTCATTAGGGTACAGATAATGGAATACTACTGCTGTTTTATATACTGGAATTTATAGAAAAATAGCTAAAATGACTCATTCTGAGGTGCAGACCTGACTGCAGTAATTCCAGCAAATGATCATAACACAAGAGTTGTCTTCTAGATCTCACTATCAGACACTGACATAGAAACCAATATACACATGCTATTTTCAGTGAAAAAAATACAATTGGGTAAAAAATTCTAGGGGGAAATCATCAAGAACACATCTTCTGCATTAATAGGTTACAAACAGTGCCATGGCGACTTTTTACTACACCAACCAAGTCTGCAATAGTGTGTCATGCCTGATTTTGGCAAGGGCTTTAGTTGACCATAAAAAGTTAGCTGCTGACCTTTTATAAAGCAAACACTCATTTGCTTAACTGTAACTTCAGACAAACCAAGCTGTCAGGCACCAGACAAACATTCCAGAAACCTCCAATGCATGTATAAGATCCTAAGTATTGCTTGCTTTACTCCTGGATTCTCACAACTTGGAATTTAAGCCGACACACAAAGGTGATCACTGCTGGTCAATATAAAGCTGTACATAAAGACACACAAAAGAGGCAGAAACAAAACTGAAATGCATTTCTGTTGCAAAAAAGTTCTCCAACAGTTCAGTGGTTTACCAAGAGTAAACAGAGTTATTCTGTAACTCCATTTATTTTATTTTAATTTGCCTTTTTATAACTGTACATCCATACTACTCTGTATCTCATTTAGAGCTGTGTTTTTTTTCAGCTGACCAGAAGTCTATTTTAGCATGGAAATACTATCTTTTGAAAACATATGGATCTTGATACTTTTTTGATTTTTTTTTTCTGATAAACTATTAAATACAGACTGTTTTAATCCACCTGCTTTACCCTTCAGATTTTTTGTCATTAGGTTATCTCAGCATTCAAATATTACTCTTCTTCCTTAATCACATGTCCTGGCACAAGTCTCATTCCCTACAGTATTCTTCAATGTCCTCTGGGACATTTGCCAATTTTTGTCATATGCCCCCATTCTCCTTTGGGAACACTAAAGGAATTAATTTCATTCTTTCCCCAAGCAATGCCTGTCTCTGCTGTTAACAGTTTTTCCTTGGCATCTTCTACCCATTCAATACACAAAAGTCTATGTCTCCTTAAGTGATCCTACAGTACTTGGAGATTTAACAAACCATCTTTGAGAAACACTTGTTTCATGCTCTGCATTTGCCTGGTTTAGCATTTTGTAAAAGAATTCCACTAAAAGATGGAGTCCCCATATTTCCATTTTGTAAGTTCCACCTTATTTTTATTAGTTCAACAAATTTACACATCTGCACATGACTGTGTCTCTGTGTGTCAGAGATAAATAGTTCCGTTATTTAGACCTGGATATTTTGACCTAATACATACATATATGCTATTTCTTCTGTTATTTTCCCACTGCTATTCTGCCCAACATCTTATCTGAATCCTTCCAGAATGAGCTCTTAAGAAGTGTCTTATGTTACCACAGATACAAAAACAAAACGCAAAAAAAACCCCCAAAACAAAACCAAACAAAAACCCACAAACAAAAACAAAAACACGCAAACAAAAATAAAAACAAACAAACAAATTCTAGTATCTTATTCCTGCATGTTAATTTCCTAAACAGTATTTCCTTCCCTACAGAGAGGCTTTTAAAATCAACTGATTTTAATTCCTTGCTCAGTCCTGCCATCATAATAAGTGGAAACCACCTTTAACCCACCCAGAGAAGAATATTCCATGATGATGCATCACAATTCCTTACTGTAATGAACACTGAAAGTCATACCACAACTTTTCAAGAAATGCACAGTCCAATTCAATACATTCCACTGTTCCTTTTTGCCAGAACTACTAACTTTATCAGAACCCATCCCTCCTTTGATTTTTTAATGTTTACCTGACATCTGGGCAGGGTTAAGTAACTTGCACAGTTACCAGCTGCTAGACAAGATGGCACTTGTGGTTACCTCTCTAACTCCCTCAGTTAAATACCTTCTGATTCTTGAGTTACATGCTCACCATAGCAAAGGCTGCATCACTTACCCGCATAAGTCAGATGCAAAACAAGACAAAACTTGGAATAAATTGTCCTTTAGCCTGCAAGTCCAGCATTTTCTCGAAAGAACAGTGAAAGTTAACTAAGATACAGTTGCATGAAATTTTTCAGGATCAGTACATTCCATGAAGCAAGCACACTATTGAAACATTAGATACAAATATTTAGCATCTCTATATCCAAACAAAGTGAACATTCTGCACTTGGGCTGTTGACAAGCTGCATATCTGAAGGAAGACCTAAAAAGATGACAGCTAAGCACTCAATGAACCTTTATTTTTTCCACTCTCATCCAGACAAGAGCAGTTGCTGGATTTGACCGAATACGTTACGTACGCTAATTTCAATATTACCACTGTCATTAATGACAGACAACAGAAATACAGATCTCTTTAGTTTGGAACAAGCTAGCAAAGCAGCTGAGGCTTCTAAACACCTTCAGTGGAAGAATCCCACTGTGGCCACTTCCCGAGCCCTGTGGGGCACTCTTCAGCCATGGAGTTCAACCTGCTTGACAGAAAGGGGCTTCTCTCTTAAAAAAAACCAAACAGCTATACTATTAAAGTGAAGCACGTTACAAAAGAGATAAAGCGATCAGGAGATGAAAGGAAAAGGTAAGAGTACAGCATCTAGAAAAAGAGGGAAAACTCTAGAAACATCTGATACCCTCTGCAGGACAAATACGTGGCATTCCAGGTAGGATAATAAACCACCGATTTGTGGAAGATCAACGCAATGAACTATTTAGCGGAAACCTGCTACCCTACAGGCTGCAGATTTAACTGAGGCCTCAAAGCAGGATCACGAACCCAGCACTGAACAACCACCACTAATAACTAAAAGACCCAAAGCCCCAAGCAAGAGAAGGGAACGGGCAACCCTCTCTTGCGAGGATCAACACAGGAGGCTCAGAGGCAACACCACAAGCCAAGGACCCGGCGGCAGCGCAGAAGGAGACCCTCCCCGAGGTGATGCCGCCGCAGGTCCACGAATGTGTCGCGCCGTGCGGGATCGGGCGCCGTGCGGGACACCCACCAACAGCAGGAGCCCCCCGGGGGCTGTGCCCGCGCTCGGGGCTCTGCCTCCCGCCCGGGAGAGCTCTGCCGCCGCCGCCCTTACCTGGCTGGCTTTGTGAAACTGCTTCTTGAGCCCCGCCACCGACATGTTCCCCCGCGGCCCCCGGGCCGAGGGCCGGCAGGTCGCGCCAGGTCCCCGCGGCCGGGCCGGCCTCTCGCTGCGCCGCCCGCGCCGGGCCGAGCATCGCCCTGCCGGGCCCGGCCGGCGCCGCCCCATTGGCCCGCGCCGCGCCACATGCAAATGACAGCGCCGGAGCCGCCCGCCCATTGGCCGCTCTGCGGCGCTATGCAAATGAGGCGCTGGCACACGCCCACGCTGCGCTGTCGCTTGGAGACGGCGGGGGGGGCTCGGCCGGGGCATCCCTGCCTGGGAGGGGACCTGCCCCGGCACCGACCGGCGCCAGCGCCTGCCTCCGCATGTCTTACTTCTAACCGGGCTCGACATTTCTCTTTATCGGTCTCAATCCTTGTGGCTCAGTGCAGCATCCCTGGCCGAGCTCGTTAACCTCAGGTCTGTTACTGCAGGTGGTAATTTAATCGCAGCTTTTAAAACACGAAAGCTCTTGCAGTGGTCCAGAACGTGACTGGTTAGCGCTGTGCGTCGGAACAAATGACACGGGGTAGTGTGACTCCATAGCTGCATTGATGCTGCTCGAGGTTCCAAAACGCAGTCTCCCACTTGGAGGAGCAGATGGTCTAGAAATAGCTCTGCTGAAAGGATGTGTTAGTTGTTTGTCTGGTTGTTCTGAGATGGATAGACAGATTGTATACTGCGACATGACTGCGTATCAGGAATGTGCTGATATGAATAAGAAATGCGGTTCTGCCTGCATGGTAAAGCACTTCCAGGCGACGCTTAGATTGTGGGGAAGATAAGCCCTGTGATATGCTGCTCCATCCTGGCTGTAAGGACACTCTGGAGTTATGATTCAGCTGAAACTTGTGCAGGGACCCGGGAAGCAGTTTGGAGATAAGCCTCACTGGCTGAAGCAGGGCCCTCTGTTACTCACTGTCACGCTTACTGCATTTTTATTGAGTTGGGAGAGAAAGGCATTTCCAGGCTGTGTTACTGTTACTTCTTTACAATAGCAAAGAGGCAAAAAATCCCAGAACTTTCAGAGTGCTTGTCACATTGTAATTTGGGAGAAAGGAATCACTGTCTGCACTTATTAGAGACAATTATTATACCACTGTGAAACAAAGTGCAAAGACAAACATATAATTGAGTTAAGGAACTGGCTGTTACTTGACAAAGGATTCTTTGTGCAGGAGAGGAAGAAGAGAAAGCCAAGAGGATAGTACCACTCAGCATTTCCTCTGGAAAACAAACTGCAAGGTGAACCCCTTCCAGGTTTTTGGAAATGTTTGGAAAAGAGTCCTGCCATCACCATGCTGATGCCACCTGTGTCTAAGGAAAGAGCATTTTCAGTCTCCTTATAAGCAAACATGATCACACCACAGACACCTGATTCCAGCACCAATTTCTCTTCTAACTTGAAACTGGCAGCAAGATGTTAACTGTGCAGGCCAAACTGGGTACGGCTTAAATCAGTGACACATTTGTAGAGATCTCAGCTGAGCAAATAAGGCCCTAAACAAAGATATTGGAGATCTGTAAGAGGTATTAAAGCAAGCTTTTACTGTTTCACAGAATTAGGGAGAGCAGGCGGCTTTGGCTAATCTTGGGCCTTAAGAATGGGTGGACCAGAAGCAAAGAAGGAATGAGTTCAAAATAAATCACTGTGGAGAGGAATGAATGGATTATGGAGTCGCTGTGGCTGTTAGCTGTAAAATTGGATTAGATAAAGAACTTGAGTAAAGCTGTATGTCTACAACTTCCTTTTTTTTTTTTTTCAATCCTGCTTGTAACCCAAGGATAGCAGCCATGTTGTCTCTGCTGAAGTCATACAAGAATTTGCAAGTGGGAAATGCCCTGTGGAAATTTCACTTCATGGCCTAACTGCCCAATGATACAGACAAGGAGAAAACATAATTAATGATCCAACCTGAATAGTCCAGGTATTAACGATTTGGTGCAGGCACTCTGAAAAAGACACTAGTATTCAGTTCAGATATAAGCAAAATTATAGCTTGTATCCAGTAATATACAGTGGCTAAGGGATGTCTAAAGGATTTATCACATAGTTAGATTTTATGGAAAAAAAGGATTGTAATTTGCTGGATGACAATCCTTAAGTTTTATGAGAAGTTACTGATTCAGTCTGAAAAATGAGGGAAATGAGGAATAGTACAAAAAATATGGAAGTGGTTCAGACAAAAGCTGACATGATGGGAAAAAAAAACAAAGCTTCTATTAACAATAAATGTTACAAGCAGAAGACAGGCCAGGAGATAATATTACAAGGGCAGAATGAAAAATGCTTCACAGAGCCTGGGAAAAAGGGGACCTTCACAGCAAAAATTCTAAATGTCTGGATATTTAAACAATAACTACAGTCCCACTCCTTAGAAAATCTCAACGTGCATGAGAGCCACAGATCATGGCTCCAACATGTTGCTGTATCTGGTGTGCTAAAATGGACTGTGAAATTTGTACAAACTGAGAGCTCCTAACTGGGCTCAGATCAGGACAGTGACTAGAAAATACGCATTTCCTATTTATATGGAAGAACTGGGCTTGAAAATTGGTTCTGTGAAATTCAAACAAGACAGACTCCTGGATAAATGGTTAAATGTATAATTCACTTGCATTTCAGTGTGGATAATACTATGTAAAAAACACTGTCAGCAGAAGCTCAATATGAAGATGTGGCAAACAACCTCGTAGGTGTTTGGCTTTCAATCAACAAAACATCTTAACAGCTGAAATTGCAGTAACAGCCATATGAAGTATTAGGGTTTCAGCAGAATGAAAACTAGAAATATTTTTAAAAGGACTCAGATGCATCTTAGCAGTTGAAGTTACTTGGAATTTGAAGCCAACTACCTTGTCTACATGACAGCTGTAGGAATTTGTAGGCAACTACACGTTTGTGAAATGCAATCTGGATATTTTGTGGTTACTGCCATAAAAGTAAACATCAAAGAGGGAAGGAAAGACGACTTTGTGATGAAATTCTATTGTATTTGATTCTGGGCCATGCTGACTACCTCAGTAAAGCACTTATCTTGAATATTTAAGCCTTAAGGAATAAATAAGTTACTGTACATCAGTTTATGATGAAATAAGTTTCTACACTTGTCATTAGGAGACCTTGGATGTACTCAGCCGATCCAGGACAAGAGTAACTACAAACAACAGAGAACAAGACTCTCAGACACAGGTGTGACATCCATTAATGGTCCATGAGGACTACACATATCTAATGACAGTGCAGATTACCTAGTTAGTTTTCATGTTAGTTGTCAAAACTGTAACCATAGGCTGTGGGTTTTTGGTCACCAAAAAAAAAAAAAAGTATTTGAAAACTAGTGTTTAGAAAACAAGCATTCTGAAACTGTGCCATTTGAAAGAACAGTTGGCCAATACTCCACTCTACAACAGCAAACTTGTAGAAAGTTTTAAAAATAAAGCAGGCTCAGATATAAGACTGTGGGGTTCATCTGGTTTGACAATTCAAAAGAAAAAAAAGAGGAGATTACTAAACTAAATTGACACTGGTATCTGAGTACTGGCACAAGTAAATGAACTAATGTATAACACAGTGTTCCAGAGTGAAATCCAAAGGACTAAAACACTGGATTAAATTTGGGACTGATTCAGCTATTTTCCTGGTGTCAGCTCCTGGGCTTGATGTGACAGGACACACCTGGAAGCTGACATTGTGAAAACAATGCCAACAGCAAACTGCCTCAATAACAAAGTCAGAAGAAAATCTTTCTAAAAAAAAATGCCTGACACAATAAGTACATCTCATGAGCCTGTTTCAGCACCCTTTCTATGTACTTAAATGAAGCAATTATTTACAATTAAACAAAAGCTGGTGATATGAAAATATGTTCATGTACAGGAGTAGTTTAACACTATGTTTTTGTTTCTAGAACATAACCAAGCAATTCTGCGTATCAGCACATTCTGTGTAGATAAACTGGCTCAGGTATTTCTGACAGGGATTTGCATTGCAGTATAGATTTCATACGAAATCATGAGAAATGGAAAAGAACAGACAGTCTTCTCTAAACAGCCAGCACTGGCCAAAACTTGGAACGCTCCCTGTTCCAAGCGGACGCTGCTGGCAGTTAGAACAGGAATATGTGACCCTGGGGCCGGCAGACACTCTGGCTAACCTACTGCAGTTGTTTAGGATGCTGATGTTTGCTCCCCAGACCTTCTAACTACATGTAGCTAGTGAATTATTTTTGGCATATGTGATTGTTCTTCTCAAGCTGACTTTCCATATGTGTTGCTTTACCGTCATCCAGATCTTTGCTTCTCTTCTTGCCTCCTCCTTGTGTCTGTATTCCACATGCTTCCCCATGATCCTGCACATACCTTCTGTCCTCACTTTCCTAAATGTCTGGCTGTTGTTCTGCAAGTGCAAATAACAAAATTTGGTTAGGTCTTATGCCATTAAATAATAAAGATTGTTTTAGTTACATATTCCTTTTAAAAAGACATATAAACAATTTAGGTGAACTTAAAATCTAGATACATTTTTTTAAAAGTGAGATATGTGTATATTGTAAGATACTCCAGTTTTGAAAACTCAACAACCTACTTTTTTGTGTATGCAGCTCTGTCACACTGAAGCATGCAAAGAATTGCAATCCTAATCTTGCAAAATATACCACGTGGATGGAGTCTTGAACAGCTCCAACTTGGAGATCTTGTAACTTTGAGGTGCCTATGTTGGTTTTGGTAGCAGTTTTTACTGCCAGCATATACGTAGGCATTCAGTGCTCTCAGACAACTCTAGACTGTTCAACAAAAATGAGTTGCATGTGTAAATTACAATAAAGATGAAACTGTCCAAAATTACTCCACAGTGGAGGCAAATCTGGAAATACTGGAGTAATAGTTACTGCCAATCCTGGATACCCAGAGCATTTTTATTTCCTCCACACTTCAGATTTCCAACTTGATAAACCACTGAAAAAACTGTAAGATGTTTTCTTTTGGGTAGGTCTATAGCCCTCAATGGAAATATTTCCGCTTTCTGACTAAATAGGAAAAAACCATCACTTAAACTTCAGGTCTTGCCAGTGCAGCAGCGTTACTTCACACGAGCAGATGGTTTGCCTGCTTGATGCCGCTCTGGCCATGTTCCCTCCAGGAACTACATCTCCCCTGATGCAGCTGCTGCTGCGGGGGTGCCGCGGTGGGATCTCCGCGTGGGGCTGCTCAGGGAGCAAGGGCAGCGCTGCGGGAGGTGGAGTCTCACCAGGGAACGGAGCGGGGTCGGTTCCAGGTAGAGGTGCTTCATGGAGGTACAGCAAGGTAACAACTCCACCAGAAAAGGCTGGGTTGTTCAATGGACCCGCAAATGTTTTCACTAAGGATAAGGGGAAAAAAACCCCTTTTTCTATTGGAAAATAGCAAAAAGAAATATGTGTCCATTTCTAAACTGAAAATTCTTAACCTCTTTCCTGGGAAAGAAAAATCAACCTATTTCAAAAACTTTGTTTGAGAGAAAACCAAATGTAGATGTATCAGCAATAACCACCTAAGGAACATCCCTCTTTTTGCTGGCCTTTCTAAAGTAGCTATGTTCCTTCTTATTAAAGAGAAGGCAAAATAAACTCTAACTTTAAATGAGCCAATGTAGTAATGTGCAGAAACGTTTCTCTGTTATTTCACAGGTAACAAAGGTACTGATTTTCTGCACACAGATGCCTGAAATGTTAGAAAATTCTGACATTCTCATTGCTGACAATGCTAACACAAAATTTGAAGTTGCAAAGTTGTTAGAATAGTAAACACAAGCTTCAGAAAGGTGTAAAGGATATTCATGTTCATGGTAAAACTACTCTACTACTCTTTTTCAAAGCAGAATGTTGTACCATACTGCTGAAAACTGGATCACTTTGAAATCCAATCTAGAATTTAATTTAACCGTTACTCAGGTATAAAACAAAGGTTTAAGTAACAGCTTAGTAAGTCTTGTTCTTTCAAATGACCCTTTCAGTGGAAAAAGGCCACATCAAAAAAAGCACATACTGCTTTGCCTTTCTTAGAGAATGCAAATCACAAGCTCTTGAGAATAATGATTTATTCAGCTTTCTTAGAGAATAAAAATATAATCAGCAAGAAATCTGAGTAAAAATCTGCAAGAACACAGACTGCATGTAATAAGAGGAGACAAATAGTAAAATAAAGTAAAAAATCTAGTGGTTAATTATATATTATCTTGTGTTATATTGCAGAGTAGAAAGTTGTGTCAACTCTGTGACGCCAAGTCATTATATAATGCACAATATGAACATTTCAAAGAGTCCGATGTTTAAAAGCAATTTGAATATCAGTATCTTGTAGCAAGTTTGTGAATATTCAAGCATACCTGATTTTAACAAAACTTTTACAACATAGATGTTGTTTTGCTTTTAGTGTAATTTAATAGGTCTTTTGGGATCTGCCATGTTTGAACATCTGGGAAACATCACATGTTGTCTGTTGATCAATGAAGCAACAGGAAAGGCATGATGTGACACAGATGTTAAATATGGCAATACTCCGTAGACCAACTGGATCACAAATGGGAATGATCAGACTTTGAAAAATCTGACTAAGATTCATTGACTGGATAAAATTCAGTTGGTCTTTTTTCCTTACATTTCTTAACTGTTCTTATAACAGTATTATAGTGGGTATTATTGTGGTCAATGACTTATTGGAAACTGGCTCATTTGGGGGAACAAAATGACGTGACTGAAGACGAGGATTTTTACTATCAAATACTTTACAGGAAGATGAATACAACTTGCCAGATCCCTGCTGTCTCATCCTGAAGATTAATGTCTACTACTGGATAACTCTGCCACTCCTTGTAAAACACTGAATACATAAATCAAACTTATTGTATTAGTTTAAGCCTCAGTTAATTGAGTAACTGCCACTATTGTAAGAAACCTCTTTTTTTCCCCTCATATGCAAGAAGAGTGTATATGAATTCCTTTAACTGTTACCCAGTAATGCCACCTCCTGGTTACGTACAGAAATGCCCTTTGAGAGTGAGGGAAAAAAAGCAGCTTTGATTCCACAGTTACCAGAAAACCATTTCAATTAATTACGTCTTAAAAATGTGTGAAACAGCAACATGCCTCCTGTCAGTCTTCCCATCTTGCTGGTTGAAATTTAAAGGTACTCAGATGTTTACTTTTCTAAAGAAATTGTGTAGTTTAAAATAATAAACACACCTGACATTGACTTTCTGTAGAAACAACCTTAAAACTGTTGCATTTAAAGGTAGCAGCTGAATCAATATCATGAATGAAATTCTGACCTTACTGAAGCGGACAGGGCTTTTGCCACTGACTTCAGCTGGGCCCAAACTTTCAGCCTGTATTTTTTGAAAGCTGCTCTTATAAATTGGTTTTGAATTGTCAGAAGTTTTAAAGAACACCAAACATATTCTTCTGCAATTCAGTGGTCACAGGATTATAAAGACAAAACTGGTCATGCAAAAAAATGATGGTAAAGGTTTTCAGAGTCAGAGACCTCTCTTTCCCTATGATCAGACCAGATTAGCTGTTGATTTTATTGTTTGAACTTCTCCACCAGTAGACTTAGAGTTGTTTGGTGTTGCTAGTACAGGTAAAAGCATGTTGTACCAGAATATGTTCCTTGAAGTAATCATATTATCATGGTGTACTGGACTCCCAAATCAAAGCAAAATTTTACTGTGGCTGCTAGGATGAAATACAGGCAGTGGGGAAACAAGCCAGGGAAATTCTTTCACCTGGGGAAGCAAATAAGAAGCATTTCTCCAGTGCATGAACAAGACTATTTGGGCAGACAGCAGCTGAAAGCCCCTTCAGTCACAGATTACTTTAACTCTACTGCATTTAACTTATCCCTTTTTTTTTTTGCCTATTTCAGCTGCACGATCTCTGCAGACATAAATTCTCAAGGCATAGCTAAAAAATAATTTCAGTAAGCCCAATCCTAACTTAGATATTTCAGCAGGAAATAGTCCGGTTCTTTTTGGGTCCACCTATCATTTTCCTTACTGTTTCAAGTGTAACACAGCAGAAATGGTATGCAAGCTGACAAATCACTTAATGGAGACACCAGACTGCTTTTAATTTGCCTAATCTGACTAGTATTTTTTAATATTGTCAGAAAGGATTCAGTGGAACAGCCTATATTGGAAGAGATTAAAAAATAATGAATGCTATTGTATATTAATAACGGATGTCTGACTTGTTTGATAAAAGTTTTCCTTACAATTTAAAGCTTTCTATCTGAATACAGAAGATAAAGGAGAGAAATTATGAATTTTATTGTTTTTCCTTTTTAAAGTTATGTTAATTGTAATGGGGTTTGATAGATTGCAGATATGTCATTCTCCTGCAATAAATAAAAATAGCGTGAAGCTATCACTTTGCATTTCTTACTCCTCTCTTTGCAGAAAAAAAAATAAAAGACAGGGATTAAATTGATATTAATCTATTATGGCTCTTCCTACAGTGCCAACCTGCTTGCTTGTTTATCTGATGGGTCATCTTGAAACTATGACCCAGGCACTGATACATGGAAAGCAAGTACCCACTTCCTCAATCCAGCTGAAAAACTCCACAGAGTTTGTTATTTCTCTCAGCTGCTATCTGAGAAATCTGTAAGAAGCCATTTATAATTTTGACATGTATACTAAGTTTTGACATATATACTAGGTAATGGAAAGCACATTTGTGAGTCCTGCTTTTTTTTTTCCCCCTCCAACTTAAAACATGAGAGGGCTTCCAAGATTCTAAAAGTATTAAGCTTTTCCTTTAATGAAGGTGATTACGAGCAAGGTGTCACAGAGACAACAGTGTGTGTTGGGTGACTTTGTGGGGTTTCCTAAGAGGGAGGAGGGGTTGAGGACACAAGTGCTCAAGGGAAAGAGAGAAGAATGTTCCAACATGAAACAGTTCCAGCAATTTACTCTAATACTAGTGATACTATCTTCTACCTGTAGATGGCAGTGATCTTCCACTGCTTGCTTCAGGAGGAAAGGGGGAATGGCGGTGGTGATGAAATCCTAAAATTAAAACCACTGTGCAAAGCAGATGTGGGGAAGAGAAGTCATAAGGTATAGGAAGGTATATCCCTTATTGTATTTCCTTCATGTGATGAGAAAATGCATTGTGCCATTTAGAACCTATAAATTTCTGTATCAAAGGATTTTGATGACAAATTGCAAATATTGTGTTTCGAAATTTATCTATGATTAAAACCCTTCGTTGGCATTCTGGACTTCTTGTACACACCTGAGATACATTTCATTAGTTAAAATACGTTTGTTCAAATAATATCAGAGCCCTCTGGGTACTTGGCTACCTCCTTCATCAGTTGTTCAGCAGGTCTGTATTACCTGCTTCATTTTTAGCTGTTTTTCTCTTGACACTTGCATTGGTTTTCACTTTCATTCAAATGACATGCAGTAAACAGAGTGTAAGGCCATCCAGGTATACTTCATCGAAGAGAGTGAGGTGAAGCCCACTGAAATCAAAGGAAGTACTTATATCAATTTCAGCAGGCTTATAATCTTTCCTCCCATGACAATAAATCTTCAAAGTATAACACAAAGTCGAACCTTCCCTTTTTGTCACTATTTTCAGCTGTGGTTTGTTTTTATCGTAACAGTTCTGCCTACAGAATTTTAAAATACAGTATTTTTCATGAAGATCAGACTATAAAAACTATATTTTTTAAGTTCTATTTTAAGTGTCACATCGATCTAGTCTAACATCAGATTTTAAATGGTATCTAGACACACACATGTAAATGAGGTGCTTAACAGGATTTCAAACAGCATCTAAATAGCATTTTAAAATTTGCTTCTGAAAATTAGAAATATCAAGGAGACTTTGAGTATTGTTGGGAGGAAGATGCCTACGATGCATGTATATGCAAAGTGGACACAGAGAAGTACCTAAGCCAATTATTTCTTAATACCAGTTGTTTTCAGTAGAAAGTGTATCAATGCAAAGAGCACAAAATACAAAACTATTCATCTGCGTCTAAGGCAGCCCAGTTCACTTTAAACTGTTTGAGCATTCAGTACCTCAGAGTGACTCTGAGACATTCCTCCGCAAATCATGAGGAACTATTTGTCTCGGGTCCCTCCATTTAACATGAAGCCATTTCATTCCTTGCTGCTGAAAGATGTTTTGCAATATCAGCACACCTAATCTGCAGCCGCTGTTGTGTCACTGCACTCGAGCAGAGGCTTGTCACTGGTATGACCAGTGGCAATTCTGACAACCTCTAGTGCAGAAAGCCAGTATAAATTACTGTGCATTGCTTAAGTCCTCTTTGGAAAGCTTAACTGGGGGTTTTCTCTCTCTGCACAGGAATTTATCACAACCAATATGTTTTGGAACAGAAAGGACATACGCTCTTTATCCCAATAGTAGGCTTTCCCATGGTAAGATAAAACTATCTACCTGGCATCACTGTCTTTAGAGCTTTCTATACATGAATCCTACATTTTCTCCTCTGGATTTTATCACCTCTTTCTTGCAGTGCTTTTCCTCTTCTTTACTGACCACGCTCTTCAGTTCTTTGAAAAGGAGCAGCAGTTTCTCTAGCTAATCAGTCCACATTGCTTAATGTGCAGTTCTAAAAATGGATTTGTTTTTTAATGAGCGAATGGTTAATCTTTATATTCCATTGTCAGAAAAATAATCCATTAATCTGTTCCCAGAATGCAGTACAGTTTCATAATGTGCACTCTTGCCCAAAAAAAAGGATGGGAAAGGGCAGCTAAGGAAGGGTGTATGGCCTTATTGCCTGTTTATTTACAGATGTGTATGTGTCTATACCCAGACATACCTTTTCCCTCACACCACTGGAAGGGCACAGTACAGAAAATCAAATTTTTTAACCTGCTTATATTGCTCTCCCTCCAAAAAAGACTATTGTGAGGTATTAACTAAAACCCAGGTTTACTATGTTCACTCATGCTCTAAATGCAGACAGTAAGATCCCTTCTTTGGGAGTTACTTTTGGCCACTTCACAAAAATGTCAGCATTAAAATTTTGCAAAAAACTCATTTAGTAAGCCCTTGGCTCGGTTTGCTTTAGATACACTTACAAGATTGTTTGCAGCATGAACTCCAAGTGTGCAGGACTCTGCGTAACTCTCCCATAGTTCCAGTCACGCTGCCTGACTTGCGCTGTTCCTGTCTATCCTTCCTCCCTTCTGCTTCTTCCCATTCTCATTCTTTTGCTCCCTCTCTTCATCTTTCTAATTCATTCCACATGCCCTTGAATATGTACCATGTAAGCTGCTGTTTTGCATTCAACATTTGTTTATCCTGGGACTTATCACAGTATCTGAGAATCTCATAACTTTCACAGATTTTTATCCTCTTGAAGCCTTTGTGAAACCAGGAAGCGTATGTCAATTTACAGGTGGGGAGTGGTCACGCTGGAGATTAAGTGAGGTGCTCAGAGCCCTGCTTAGCCGTGGGAGCTGTATTCAAGTATTTCTTGGCTCCTGATCCCCTGTATAGATTGAACATTCCTGTTGAACTACATCTCCTGCAGTGCACCACAGTCTCTTTTCGCAGTGAGGACAGGCCATCAACTCCAGCAGTTTTGGCTTCTGGGAGATATGGATTGGCTGGGGAGACTCTTTTTACATTAGAACAGGGACAAGAGACACAAGTTCAGAAATTTCAGAAAACCCCACTGTGACTTTCCAAAATCAAAATTTATGGATGGGTAGAAGAGGGAATGTGTGTGGGAAGGGGTTCAAGTGCCTGACCTACATTTCCATTCCCCCGAAAGAAACCAAAGCATCCTAAGAAAAAAAAAAAAAAAAAAAAAAGAAGAAAATTCATGCAAAGCAGATACTTTACTCATAAACAGTTAATGATCTAAAAATGTTGGCTTCTGAGGAAAATTCTGTAATAGCCCTGGTTGTATCATTGGCTGGAAAAAAAACGCACATAACTAAGATTTCGTTACAATTAATCTTTTTCTTCTCATTTCTGAATATCTGCTGTACATTTAGCCATCGTGGTTTTTTTGCAATAAAATTCACCTACCTGTACATCAACACAGTCTCTTAAAGTTGGTTCTAAATTAACTTTTTTCAACTTGTCAAAACATACGGCTGTGTACCCATGTTTTACGACTCAAGGGGTAGATTCCAAAGCAGTGAAAGGAAGGCTCACATAAGGACTGAGCCTGGCAACATGTGAAATTTGGGTGCCAGATTATTAAGTATTCTGATTTAGCCACGATGTGAAACTCCACAGTGAGCTCCACAAATAGCTTTGCTGATACTGAGGTAGTGACCTCTGAGGCTTTCATGTGACTGTGCAGCCAATGGGTTGTCTGGTCCACCGGGGTGCCACTTTCCTTTGATTTATCTTTGAGTCTGAGGAATTTTTTTTTTTCAGAGTAGTAAGAAAATCCTATTTCAAATTCATTATTAGAGCTATCTATGCTGTCTGGCCCCAGTGGATAAATCCTAGTAACCAGATATTTATTTTCCATGGACATATGTACTGACTTTCAAACAAGCCTCATGCAGATAGATGTCTGGTTTTCTTTATTAATTAAGGGAGATGGGGAAGGGAAGAGAAAGGGGTATATATAATAGCTCACTTACCTGAGAAAAGCTGTGCAGCTGGGTGTGATCTGTTGTATACAGCAGAAAATATGCATCTAAGCAATTGTATTCTCTTGGAACCTTAAAAAGATTGGTTAATATCAAATGTTATTATACAAACATTGGGATAAATATTTTGGCTACTTCTGTACTTTTCTGCAGACCAAATACAGTCATCATAAATTAATTTAAAAATTAAAAATAAAGAAAAGGAATTAAATGTCTGTGTAAAACTACTCTGGTAGTGAGCCTGTATCTCCTATTCTCATGACTCAAACTGCTTTGCCTAGTGAAAATGTTTCAAAACTGACACAGAAAGAGTCTGCATTCTGCTGCAAGCATAATTTCCACTGAACCATGTAAAAATAAGGCAAGATACAATGTCAACAATAAGAAGAAAAGGTTAAATTACAATCCTTTGTATATTTGATGGGTATTGCATAAGAAAGCCTTTTTCAGTAAATCAGTTTACTGCTATTTTTTGTTCAGTATTAAAAACATTGCAGCAAACTCAAGTTTTTAGGTTTATCTCAAAACAGTGAAAGTAACATCTCTACAGGCCACAATAAATCTCATCAGAAATTCGGCCAGGGGACTTAATCTGTCTGCTGAAGTTTTGCAGAAATTGGCTCCATTGCCTCTATGCCCAACTACCTGAACTCAGCTACATGGCTGGAGATATATCTTAGTCTCTACTCCATGTTTTATGTGAGAGAGGCAGTTTGGGGAGTAGTGTCATCTCCACCCTAACAGCAGTTACAGGGCTTGCTGCACAGTCAGATGCTGTGCAAGGAGCACGAGCACAGTCCAGCCAGTTGCAAGAAGTACGTTCAGTGCTAAGTACTAACAAATATAAACAGCATCAGCTGATCATTCTCTGGATATAACACAGGATTTTCCTCACAAACTTCCCCAAAAATTACCTTTTGCACGGAGGAAGTCTGCAGTGCAGTCGATGTGCAAAGGCTGTGGGTCTGCCACATGGGGCTGGGCTTGAGACAATGCCAGTTACCTTCATGACTGGGTTTTGCCTTAGATTTTTACTCTCTGAGAAATTCTCTTTCTCAATATTATTATTCTATTTTTTGCTTCATATTGTCAGATACATAAATACATGGAAGCATTTTGCTGGAGTTCCAAAGCTTCCTTTGAAGGGACTGACCTTTAAAACTCTTGGAGTATGTGCAGTTAATTGAGAAGTTCTCCTATGTATTTTCTCTAAACAATGGAGAAAACACATATGCTAAACAGAACCTCATCCAGGTATATGTGTAAACTTGAGGGAAGAATGCAGGAGAGTTATTTATAAAAGGATGAAAATATTAACTATTACTTAGTGCCAAATATATTCTTGGTTCTTATCTGTTCTTACAAGCAGCACTCTGTTCATATATGGAAGAAGCAATTTGAAGCCACGGCAGCTGAGCTACGGTAATTTTGATATAATGGCAAGGAAAAGATGCCAACTAAGTACCTTTTATGTGTGTGTTAAACTTAGCTTTGGTTGACAGTGTGCCCACTGCAAAACATACACAATACCTATAGGAATGATAAACAGAGCCCTCTCCAAAGAAGATTTTATTCACTTCTGTTGTAACTTAGTTAATAATTTAGTGCATAATTTAATCTGTCAATTCCTTATCTATAAAAGGGATGCATCAGGACTTCTGTGAGTCTTGTCCAGGCACATTTCAGTGTCTTTTGAGAGGAGATATCCTGGTAAGTGTTTTGTGCCACACCTACTATCCCAAAGCCCCAGTCAAGACTGGGGCCTCAAAGTGTAACTGTAGTAACCAATATAATATGAAACATTAATTTTCTTCTGGCAGCTGCAGACTTTAAGACTTTAAACAAGGAATAAAAAATACTACTGTTTGATATAGAAAAAGTGTGAAGGAAAGAGTTCTGGATATGCTTTAAAATACCTTAGTGATGTTTTCTGAACCTCTAGACACATTTACTATGATCACATCTCTCTTTAAGTCTTGTAAGCCAACACCATCTTATTAACTTTTAATATATGACAAATACGCACCATAGGAAATGCAGCGTTACTAATGAGGTAAAGATCTTCCCCCTCACTGTTATTTCCTGTCCATCTCCGTGGTAAGTAACCATGGATCTTTGGATATGGACATGTGCAAGATAAGTGGAATAGCTACTTACCCATCTCCAGTCCCGGTGGACCTTGATTAGCTGGTAAAAAGGCAGAGGCCACATCAAACCAAGGCTCTACAGAACAAACCCAAAGAAGTGCATTAAGATTCTGCCCTTGTAGTGCCAGCTAGTGAGATTTTCACACGTGGGGAATACTGAATAGGATCTTCTAAAGCTAAAAGATCTTGCAAATCACAGTTTTGACCCATTGCCTACTAGTTCCCAATAACATAATACGAAGAAAACTGCAATAAAAACATAGAGAAATACTCCCTATTCCAGAAAATATCTCAGACTTTTAACTCACAGTTATATTCCCCTTGTTAAAAAAGCAGAGGAAATGTATTTGCTTGTTAAACATTGCATTCAAAAAAAGAAAATTTTTCTTTTCTGAGGATTGCACACAGCTTTCAGGTACTTTTCTGCAAGCCAAATACAGGCATACTTTTTTTTCTAATATAAAATGCAACCCTTCTGCAGTCTAACCAAAAGTTAGACTGCCAGATCACAAATGATACTAAAAAAAAGGTCACATTAAATTTCTAAGGGTCATTATTAAAAACATGTGGAATATTCCCTCCAGTAACTTTGGAATTTAATTACACACTGTCTGGACACTCAGAGTATTCCTCATAGGCAAGGAACAAAACATGTTGATGTTAGAGGCCACACAGAAAGCATTCCCTTGCTTCCCTCTGCCCATCCTCTTGTTCCTGGCCCTCCCTACCACTCTGGCCCTCCCCTAAAGACAAAAAGCATAAGAAATAGCATGATCATGAAGGAGTGCTTGAAAGTACTGTTAAAGATTTTTGAGATTTTTTTTCAAGAGTAAGAAGAAAAACTCAAGGAAAACTATCTTAAATGACTGGTCAAAATTTAAACAAAACCCACCCCAAAGCAGCAAACCATGCAGAGCAGACCAGGCTCTGAATTAAAGCCAACTCATGTGAATTTCAGGTCAACCAATGGCTAATAGCAGCTCCACAGGGATTAGAAGCACTGCCTGCTACAAAACTGAGCAACCCTAAATGTAAACTCACTCATCCATTGAAGTCATGTTGAACATTTACTGGAGCGTGACTTAAATCAATACAGAGAATTTCAGATAAACTGGTGAAAATTTGTTCAGCAAATGTATGCAGTAGAATCTGATTTAAAGGGGGCTATTCGAATCTCCCTGATACCTCCCACTGTTTCAACTTTTCTTGAAAGGCTGATCCAATACCAAACTGCTTCGTAGTACTTCCACGAGCTTTAAGATTTCCTGACCTCCAGTGAGCAAGAGGCTAATTGCAGTTTCCCCAGATGCCTAAAAACACATCATTTTTGGAATGGCACATCAGGCATTTTGTCACTGTGCAAAGAGCAATCCTGTCTGTGCTGAAATTTAGTTTCCATACATTAAATAAAATCTGGTAAGTGCCAAGAACATCAGGTGATCTCTATCCATGCAATGTTACAGCTTCCTTGCACTTGTTCACTGATACATTGATTCCTAAGATTAGCCTGTTGGAAATACCTAAATGGATATGGGGTTTATTTATAAGCTCCTGTATACCTGCTCATAATTTATTTAAAAATCATTCCAATAATTTATTTTATAAATCAATTAGCTTCCATTGACTTCCTTCCAATTTACAGTGAAATATCTTCTGCCTGTTGTTACGCTGCTTATTTAAGTTGGGTAAATGTCCCTTAAATCTACTTATGCTGTAGGATGATGCCCTGAAATTTTATTTTTCTATAACAAATTTCTTTCAAACTTCCTTTGACAAGTTGAGTACTAGGAAGATGAGAAACTAACTAGGGCATGTTGATAAACTACAAATTATTATTATTTTAGGTTTGCTTTGAAACAGAAGCAAACAAACAGAAAGAATATGCAACCAAACAGATGAAAAATAACATCCAAAAGGAAAACAATTAACAAAAGGTAGGACTAGCACTAATGTACAGACTGTTCTGTGAAACTGTGTTTCTGAGCTTAAGGAAACTCACTGGGATCTGGGTCACTGGGTTAGAAAGAACTGTGTTAGCAAAAGAAAGATTATTGTCTTTCTAATTTAGTATGCAAGACAATTAGTGGAACTTGATTTTAACAAAATGCCTCTGACATTATATAACATGGAGTTATGTGCAGTGCAGCTAAAACCAAGTTGATAAAACTCAACAAAATAAAGACTAATGTAAATCTGTCCTCTTTGGCCCACTTTTCTCTGTGTAGCCACAGTGGGAATTCTGCAAGGACATAATATACAAAATATATATATATAGGCTCTCTGCAAAAGCACCACACAGAAACGTTATTTTAAAATAAAATGTACAAATTAAATTTGCTTTTAATCTCCTGTTATGTTTGTTATTAAAAAATTTAAAAAGGAAAAGTTGAAGACTTCAAAAAAGTAATGTAATGACATCTTAGAGAAAAATCAGCTTGCTTTGAAAGACTCAAAGAACTTTAAAATATATAGCTAAAAGTCCAGAAATATTTAATGGTTCACCACCTAACATAAAACAACACAGAAGGACAACAGCAAACAAACTGCTGCCTCAACAACCAAATCTGTTCATGTAAAATAAACCCTTGCCCTGAATGCTACACTGGATTAACAGACCTGACAATCAACAAGTTCCCTCTTCTAGACAAGAAGCTGTTGCAGCACCAAGCTAGGAGATTAATACTGTCATCAGAAACTTCAGATGGCATAACAGTAGCATTACATGTATGTTTGAAATAGGTTGGAATGCACATTTCATTTCCAAATGGGTCGTATTGGGTATTCCTTGCACTGCATGGAAGGCTTTGACTTTTATTACCTTGTATTTGGATTATGTTTTGTCTTGCAAGACTGTATGATCTCACAGTGAATGATTACAAGCATTTAAAATGTTAAGGATGATGTGATATTTAACTCATCATGCAATTGGGGAATATGATCCACATTTTACCAGTGAAGGGACTGAGATACAGACTTGTTAAGGGGTTTGACCTAGAAAATGATATCAGAAATGGGTATTGAACAACTCTCTCAGGTTCCTCAGCTATGCCTTAGCCAAATGCCTTCCCCCTACTGGGTGTTCAGACCACACCTCACTGACAGGCTGTGTCACAGTACTGTTTTGTCCAGAGCTTCACCCTAAATATATGTAAAAGTAGAGGTTAAATTCTCACCTTTTGAGTCTGCAGAGAGAACTCAACATTCCTTTCACTGACATTTAAACAATTTTTTTTCTTTTCCCTAGAAGGGAAGACAATCCTACTTTAATATACGTTGCTGCACAGGAGAAAAACAATGAGAATTTCTCTTTCTCTCTGCATAAAACCACCTCTGCTTGGTTATTCAGATGCAGCTGCAATATACTTACAGGCTTAAATAAAACTACTGATATAATTCCAACAAACTGGTAAAATTATTTTAGCGTTACTTGCATGGATGTGAAAATCAGACACACGGGTAGTTGTGCTCACTACAGGTGAAAGGCTGCAGATCCCAAATGTTTTGAAGCTCACTGAGATTACTGAAAAATAACTTACAAGAGATTTCAGCTGTCACCAGATCAAGACTGTTGCCAACAGGGTAAAACTGAAGGTTATTTGAATTCTGCAAAGCTGCAGGGGCACTTAGTCATTAATGATCTGGTCCCCCTTGGACAGCTGGGGAATTTGCAGTAGCCCTCACCGGGGCCAGCATTTTGTATCTGATTTCTCTGTCCTTTGGTAAGGTCCCCAAAACCTTACATATTTTGATATAAACCCAATCCCTTCTCCATCATCTGACTTCTGAATCAGCCCCTAAAAGAACACTATTGGCACTAGGTACTGTAATGGAGTAACCTCCAATCTCTGCCATATGCCCTATGTGATATTTTAAAAAATGACTGATTGCTGCATGACTGTTCTGCTTTTCCCCGTAGCTCTGGGGCTGACTATATATCTTCGGGTGTGTTAAGGTACGATGCCAGACTAAAATCTGCCTTAAACAAACTCCCAATAGCTCTGATATCACTTTTAATTTATATTATAATTTCTAAATTCTAGTTGCTCCCTGGTGATTTTTTTTTTTTTCCACAAACGCATCTGGAGCTGAGAAACAGTTTTGTGCAGGAAGCAACCATGTGTATGAAATGACACCCTTCTGTGTCTCTTGCTTCTTGGTGCAACCTGACCTCTTTCACCAGAGTGGCCCACTGAGTCCTACAGCTCCTGGGCAGTTCTTACTGTTTTACCTAAAGCAAAAAATTCCTGGGAGTGTCCATAAATCTGAACCGGCATCTGCTCTTTTCCTGTTGTTTCTTCTTTGAAAATATAAACAGAATGTTAATTATCTTGCCCTGATTTCATCCTGCTGCTCAGTTTGTTTCCTTTTAACTTCTGAATCTATTACCACCTGCCAATTTGTCTAATCCTCTATTCTGGCAGATGTAAGGTTTTAGCTGAGATTCCTGCAATGATCCCGAAGGAAAATGAGCCATATTTCACTAGGTCAACAGGACTCAGAAAGCCAAATCTGTTACAAATGTTACTTCATAATTTGCAAAAATTGGAACCTACACACAGAAACTTATTTCATAAATTTGTTCCTGGATGCATTATTCTGAGGAGCTTGACGATCTCTCACACGCAATAAAATAAGTCACAGGCCTGAAGATTTGTGCCCCCTAAACCTTCAGACCCCTTTGCCTTTTTCATTTTTGTCACGTTTTGTTTTTAATTGAATAATGAAATAAAACTTTAAATAATCTGGAAAGTCCTCCCTAGTTCTCAGCACAGACAGGAGGAAAAAGCTGAATCAGCGTTTTCACACGTGCTTAACTCCATAATTGTGTGCTGTGCTAAATTAGAGAGCTGTGCACAGGTTTCATATTACAAGGACTACTTTAATTTTATACAGGGGAAAAAAAGGAATATTTTACACTATATTTTAATAAATAATTAATATTAAACTGCATCTATTAAATAAAGGTTCCAACTTGCACAGTGCCGTAAGCTCCCACTGGATGGTGTTTATCGACTTGCAAAATCAGGATCTGGTACAATGGTATTTGGAGTGCACTTCTGTTTCATACTGTGCCAGTTCAATATTGCTAACTACAGGTGTTTAAAAAGCATTAAGTGGTCCATCAAATATCAAAAGATTAGCTTCCCGCTTGCCAGATCTCTAAAAAATAAATAAATAAATTTGAGGCTCTGCTCATTTGCCTTCTGGTTTTTGATACTCTAGGGTTCAGCTGGCTCATGTTTTAATGTTTTATCTCTAACCATAAAGGTGAGAACTCTTTATTGTTGGAAGCTGAAGTTTGCATCTCCTCACTAGCCTGCAGGAGCAGACTTTAAGAAAACATCAAATATCATTAACACTCATGGGAAAATCGTGAAAATGGGCCATGCTGGTTGATAACTTACTAATTTACAAATTTTTGTAATAGACATTGGTGCTTTGAACTACTGATGTGAATTAGCCAGGTTCTACTACTTACTTAATAGTCTATGTTCCTTGTGGCATTGAAATTACTGTGGCTCAGAAACTTACGCTACAACTGAACACAGTGTTGTTTGCCATGTGAAACTGGAACAGATTTCCTGGTAGAACAGCAGGGTTTTCACATTTTACGTCGAAATAGAAACAGTACTTTAAGACTAGATTGAGTATCTTTAGACTAATTACTCCAATTGTTTTAATAATGAAACTGTTGGTTTCCCCTCCTTTTTCAGTTCTTTTCCTCCAACAAGAAGGTCCAATTTCATGCCACGGATTTTAATTTTTTGTTATTTGATGGATGAGACACAGTCATAGGTGTTTTGTGAGCCATTTTTAAGAAGGAACTGTAAACCCCTGACCATTTACATCTTTTGGTTTGTCTAATACAGGAGCTACTGAATCAAGAGGCACGGGATGGATTTATTGGAGGAATGAATAACTGAGTAGAAAAGAACTAATATATACTCATGCTTTACTGCTGATTCTTGTAATGGACTTCTCCAAAGAATTAACAGTTCAATTTGAAGGCTTTTTCCCCTGTTTTAGATTAAGTGCCTCAAGATTTGGAAAAAAAAAAATTAGTATCTAAAAATTTTGGACCCATTTTTTACCCTGTGTAGAAGGGTAAAAGAAGAATAACAGAGTTCTTTTCTTTCATAAGCTAATTTAGTGCTTCAATTGGCTGTTGGGTGATGCAGAAAATATAAAATCTCATTCTGTACCTCATACCTTACAACAACTGGACCCATCAGTTCAAACAAGACTGCAGTGGTAACCACAAAACAAAATTAACTGAAAATGAAAGGAAAGACTTCTTTCTCATTACCTTCTAAAAATCTCCTGTGCTGGTAAGAAGGTAGAGTAAGTAGAAAAGAACTACACATAAACCCACCTAATTTAAACGTGGTGTTTTTATAACTTGAACTACTAATAACAAAAAGCATTTCAAATGATGAGTTAATTAAATGTCTAGATATTCCCTTTACTGTTTCATTACTTTTTATTTTAGTATTAACAAACTGCCATGCTTAAAATTACTACTCAAGTACTGGATCAGTATTTGTACTGTGACAGTGCTCCGTGAAAGCAGTCTCAGCATATATATTCCTGTATAGGTTTTGCATGTTTCTAACAAACTGTAATTTGTATTAACAGTTGAACAAGCAGAAAGCTATTCACCCACTTAATAATATGCAAATGTTTAATAGTCTAAATATTAAGTGCTGTAGGTATCAGGGACTGAAAACACTGGTACATTTGTTCGTTTGGAATTGTTTTACTACAGCGTCAACTGAGGAATGAATAACCTTTCATTTAGTTCACCTAAAAACCTTTCCTGCACTCCCTGGCTCTGCAGCCAGCTGTCTTTAGCAGAACGTGCCATGGTCCATCACTGAAATCCCATTTTAATCCCATTTTAATTTCTGTTAACATCCCTGACTTTTGTTGCATATTTCACACTATCCATGCTAACCTGACTTAGCAATTTTATATAGGTACTGTATTAGTAAGGTTTATGCTTCTTTACACTATTTTAAACACTGATTTTGTTTTTTATAAGAAAGTAGGATGCTTTTAGAGCACTTATGTTTGCATGAAGTCAGCAGGAGTTTGGAATGGGCAGAATGCAGGTTTGGGCTTTTGCTTTACTAAACGTTAATTACGCAGGTATTTCCTGCACAAGGAATTACTCTCTTAGAAACACAGAGCTGTGTTTTGAGAGTCAGTATTTTAAGAATTTTTTCACTATGCTTTTCTGATTTCTTAATCAAAAAGGGTGTTTTTTTCTCAAAGTCTGCTTTGGTTTTTTATCCCCTGAAGTACATCCCCAAGATTTTGATTTTCAATCTGAAATCCTACTGGGTTCAGAATTTCACTGAACTTTTGTGAAGTGTCCTGGCCAAGGAAGGCTTGCAGAACTGGGCACTTTAAAGTGCAGAAGTATTTTTAGTTGCAAATATTAAAAAAATGCACTTGCAGCTGTTCACACAGCAGTGATTGGAGTGGTTGGAGTACTGGAGAATGCTGATACCTTGATATGTTTTATGAGTGTACTGTAGCTGTGCTTCAGGCAGAAATTCTTCAGAAGAATGAAGAAAAAGAACACCAAGTGGAACTGTTTATAAATTTTAAGAAAAAAAAAAAAAGGAGTTACTTTTTTTTTTATTCCGAAAGGGGCAGAAATAATAGTGGTGTTCATATACATATATAGAGCAATGGAAGCATATTTTCATTTGGGTACACACTCCAATTCTGCTTTTATTACAGTTATCTCAAGTAAATGTAATAACGTAAGAATTATATAGCATATTCTTTTAGAACTGATTTTATGTCATTTTTTCATACTGCTCGTGAATATCAAGCTCTCAATTGCACACATTGAAAAAAAAATGAGTGTAGGAACACAGGCAAAACAAGATTTTCCAGGGGGCACAAAGAACATAATCTGCATATCTACTTCCTCCATGGCCTCCTTCACTCTTCATGTGCCCCATCTGAAAGGAGCACCGGCATTTTTGCATAAATGTGCTCCACAAAACCCACCCAACCCCAGCAGCAACCTCGTTCTGCATCTGATTAACGGCCCACCAAGCCCAGCAGCCCTTCTCCTTGTAAAAGCCAGTATTGACTACAGGGTTTTGAAGCCAAGCAATTGATTTCAGCCTGTGAAGACCTTATGAGCTGAAGCTGGCAGTCTGCGATCTGCACGTAGTCTTAGAAAGTCAGTTTCAAATTTTAGAGATTTAAGACATAAGAGTTGGTCCAGAGACATTTGTTAACATCTGGATGCTTTACACAAACAAAAAGTTTCAAGTTTAATTTATTTTTACCTTTTTTTTGCTTGATGTCTGCAATAAGTATTTGGAAGAAAGCGTAACTGCCATGACTGTGCACTGATACTAATTAAAAACTTCCAATGAAGTATGCATCAAACACTGCAGGTAAAGAAAATCTTCTGGTTTATTTCAAAGAGCACATATAAAATAACTGAATCCTGTAAATAAAATAAAATTATAAATTAAGATAAAATACCACTTTTTTTCTTTTTCTCTGTAGACTCATGGATTCCTTTCAAACATGAAATAACTTCTGAAGGAAGGATGGCTGTGGTGAAAATCAATATTTTTCCTCTAGCTGAGCCTACTTCAGAGAAAAGTCAGATACTGCCTGTGCCCTCTGCTTGCATCTAAAAATTTTAGGTTTCATTCCCTGTGGTAACTATCATAACTATACAGCTACTTCATACAGTATATATTGACTTTGTAAACTGTGGTTGTTCTCTGGTGCAGGGATCAGTATTCTGGACTGAGCATTCAAGTGTGGAAACAGGAAAAGTCTGACATGTTATTAGATGCGTCCTTACTCATGCTCTTTGTAAGATTTCGTACATATCCCTGGATAGAAAATCAATGGTTACGTATGAAGTATCTGTGGTTGCCTATTGGAAAGCAGCAATATGCTTCCTGAATTTGTGAAAGAAGCTTGGCTTTCTCATTTAGCAATGGAGGACTGCAAAACACAAATGGAGCTGACATATAGTAAGCCTTAGCTTTGCCAAGTTCATTGTGAGAAGCACCAAAAGACACGATGAACAGGAAGCAAAGACCCACGGACAAACAGTTCCCTGCTAACTGCAGCATAAAGATTTGCCTTTGAGCAGAGAAGAATCTACTGCTTCTGCAGAACAAGACAAAGTTAATGAGTTAATATAACTGAAGCTTAAAGAAAAGTGACTGCAGACAAGAGTTAGAGAGGAGAAAGGTATTTATACATAAGAATTATTACTAAGTCTCAGAACTTAATATAAGCGACTTCTGGTGTTTGCTCTATTCTAAGTTTAAAAAATCATTAAACAATATAATGATAATAATTTTTCAGGAGAATTGTGTTTAGGAGAAGGGGCTTGTATAATTATCAAATAAAAGATTATTTCCTGCTACAAAGAGCTTTCCCTCTAAATGGAAGTCAAAAGCATGAGACAAAAATATATTGCTAAGTGGTCAGTTGGTTATTTGTTTAAAGTTCTTAAACCAAACTGTGGTTTTAGCATCTGGGGGTGATCATATATCAGCACTAAGCTCACCTGTTTATCACAGAGTTGGCAATTGCAGCTTTGCAAGACAAGGTCTACCCCTTCACATTTCAGATGTGAAAACAAAGAAGAGTATGTGCCCTTACAAGGTTGTAGTGTCTGGTTGAGGACTCATATCCTACTAAATATGATAGGCCAGATCCTGCCCCTGGTTATGTGCCTTTGTCAACCCACTGACAACATTAACTACAAAATAATATAAAGTGACACAGGGATTAAGCATTTTTGCAGCTTAGAAAGTAGTGAGCTCACCTAAGAACATCCAGGCATTCTAGGCTTAAACTACTTATATCTTGCAGCTGCTAAATGTTCTTTCTGCAGAGTATACACATTACATAGCATGCAGGTGGCAGTCATATCCTATCACTATTGTATAAACAGTTTATTAAGCATACACGGTGTGACAGGGAAATGGAAGATAGCCAGGAATTTGATCTTACCTGGTGCTCTGTTGCTGCTGCTTCACGGTCTCTTGCCGTGCTCAGAAGTCCTTTGCTTTGTATTTGCTTCAGGCCTAGAGCGTCAAAGTGTATCAGTTCTTTTACAAAGCCACACAGCATCAGTATGACATGTGAAACTAGCCAGTTCTACAGCTCTTTACACTTCAAATGTTTTCATGATATTGAGCCTTACAAGAAAAATGTCAACCCAGCTTGATCTTTAAGCCTTTCACCATTGAATCAACACACGTGTGTCACAGATATTTCACAGTAACTGTAGAGATGGGTGAACGAGTTTGTGCAAAATCCTGACCCAACATGTGTTTGCCCCAAAAGCCCTCCCAATGCTCTCCAAAGTTCCTGTCACATCAGTGGAGATCTTATTTCTTTATTCCTCCTTGCTAATTTCCTGGTCACTGTGCCGTCTGCTGCTGATGCAGTAAAGCCACATCCATCATCATAACAAAACCCTTTAACTGAGTCTACACAGCTCAGTTATGAAACTTCACTTTGGTAAAGTGGACAGGCAAATACCGAGTGTAAAGGAACAACTGTCGCTCTGTTGAAACAAGCAGGATGTTTCACATGCTGGAAGTGAAAAATATGCTTAAATACTCTGCTGGATTTTTCTTCTTATATAACAAGCCATTTTTTTCACAGGAAGCAGATTAATTCTGAAAAGGAGGCAGGGCCAGAGGTCAAGGTGTTTTGGAAAGTGTGGGTCATCAGTGTATTTGCTGTTTCACATTTCTCTTCATTCTCTTTTTACTATTCCATGTCTCCCCTTTTTCACTGCTTTTTTCCCAGGTTTTCTTCCCTTTTATTCTCTGCTTTTTGTTCACACACTCTGTATCTGTAAGGACTGTGCTTCATAACTTTGCCTTGCATAGAATGAATTTAGTACTTCTCCATTATTTTGTGTTATTCTGCTTTAAATGTGTATGTTCCACTGTCCAAGCAGAAGCAAACGACCTGTGTGAATGCTGGTGAGCACCTTGTTCTCTGTGGCTGACAGGGTATAAAGCCTGTCACTCTTAATTGCCACCACAGACGACCTTTCTGCCTGAGTTTTGAAGTTCCATCACGAGATATATGGTATTTTCCAAGCTATTTGCACATGTTTTAACTGAAGACTGTGTGTATGTGTATGTAGCCATGGGTCATTACACAAAGTGAAACCACCAGCTTGTGTGTCGTAGGCCACCAAACAGTCACCAGCTGATAATGACTCTTGGTTTTTACTAACCAGGGTCAAATTCATGCCAGTGACCTAGAAGAAAAGGGCTCCATATCTCATTACTAACATTCTGAGCAGTCCTACAAACCACTGCATTTAGGTCTTTAGGTAAAAAACAAAATTTAAAAAAAAAAAATCAGGAAACTAAACGAGGCATTTCAGTAAAATACGTGTGGTATATTACCACATTAAACGCCGTCCAGAAAGCTCAAAATTCTTTAACTCACAATATGATAATGCATTCTTAGCATGCAGATACCTTCTTATACAAAACAGCTGAAAAACTATCAGTGAGATTCGTAGGTCTCAATATGATAGAGAAGCAGCTCCAGTCTGTAGAGGAATAACTGACATTTTAGAGAAATGTCTAAATAGTAATTTACTTGATACCCCTTAACTTTTCTGAGCGAGTCACTCTGGTCTGTTAAGTAAATAATAAGTGTCACAGAAGTCCCTCAGGTGCATTTTAAGAGAAGAAAAGGCATTTCAAAATGTTCCTTAAGTCATACCAAGATAAACTGTAAACTTTTAAAGAAATTTCTTTTTCTTAAATCCTAAGTCATTAATGAAGTGCGTTTGCAAATATCAAAATAGGATCCCATTAGTCAAAAACTTAGGATTTTAAGTTCTTTCCCCCCATTTCAAGTTCTTATGCAATGTTTTTGTTTTCAGTTTTGGGATTATAAGTAACCATTGTAAAGCTTTAGGATATTCAGACAGAAAGGACTCAAATCTGCAGGATACCCTTAATGTGATACTGATCCAACAAAAAAAATTGCAAATACATGCTTCAGTTGAGTTAAACTGCTGATTGCCAGAATACATTTTGGGATTTAGTTCTAAGAGATCGAGGAATCTGAGGTCTTTAAAGCCTAACTAATTTAAATAGATGTATACATTCACCTTTTTACTCTTCTTAAGATGATAAACAGTACAAAATCATTAAGATCTTTCCCACATTGTCTGTACTACCATATAAAACATTTCTAATGTAAATGCCCTAATGTTGTCAAGGCAGTCATTAAAGTAGAACTCGCAGCCCCTGGAATTGCAGTTATGCCATTCTTGTATTTTTTGAAATACTAAATCCTAAACTGTATGTAAGTACAAAAATTAATGTTTAATATTTTGTTTTGCTTTAGATTTGGATCATTTGGTTTGTGAAGAACACATTATTCAGCTTGGGCTTTTATACATATCCTCTCTGTAGCAGGCTATTAGCCACCTTCAATGCAAAAAATAGGTTGAAATATTGTGTCCAAATTAGTTCATTTGCCTGAAAGGGAGTGGGAGAGAAATAGTGATAGTAAGAAAACTCTTTGTGTATATTGTTCCAGGCATGATAGCAGCCTTGCCAAATCCAGGTGTTCAAAAACCAGAAGACGGTTCCCCAAAACACAAAATTGGATCAAACATCACAAGATTAATATCTGTTTGTTTTTCTTTTGATTTACTTTATGGCTTCTGAGATTTAATTTTTAAATGAAAGCGGAGATTCTTACCTAACCACAGAATTTTGGAAGCTGGGAGTTAAAAAAATTATACTGAAAACTACATCTGCTCCTGCTTTTGCCCACCCTCTGTTGCTCAACATCTACACCGAAACAGTGAGGAAGGGACTCACAGGCCATTTCACCAGAGCTGCAGCACCTGGACTCCCCAGCACAATGTGAACCTCTGGGCTGCCAGTTAATGTAGCATTAAGTCTGCTTTGTGTTGGGGAAGTGATGCAAATGAAAACTAATGGCCCAGTGAGTCTGGTCCTGCACTGGAATGCAGTAGCAGTATCTCCTCCACTTCTCTGTTGCACTAAACAGAGGCACATCTTCCTGCACTGGAAAACGTGGTGATTTACAAACACTGGAAACCGCTGGGAAAGGTGTCACCGGTGGTTGTAAAATGGTTTTCTACTTCAGTGAAGGTTTTTTCTTAGTTTTTCAATAGGATCTAGTTGTGTAACAGAATTGTACTACATAGATTTGTGGAGCTCATCTCAATTACTATAAATGCCCACAGCTTAATAACAGATTACCCAAATAAATCCAGCTGTTGGTACAAGAAGACATTCCTAGGATGGCAGCCTTCTATCTGCAGTAATATAAATCAGACCCCACCACAAACTGCAAGATTTTTCAGCTAAATTCAGGACATTCATCCCCAATAAGTGTAAACACTTGGGTTATTCAGAGAGATTTCATTTGATCCCTTCTGCGAAGGACAATCTGTGAACTCTGAATCTAAATTTCACACATTTGAATGATTTTGCCTCTACATAAAATAAGCTGAAGAGATAGATGCATGAAGTCTGAGAGACTTCATGTGAGTCCAAGGTATGCGCCTTCAAGTTTGTGATCTGCCCATGATTATCTCTTTAAAAAGAAAAAATGGAAATTGAATAATGATTTTTTTTTTCTTTTCAGAAGGAAAATGGGAACAGGCACATCTGGTGATTGGGAAACAAAAACAGCAAGACAGATTTCTGTTTGACATTTTTATCTTATGTAATGCTGACTTTGCAAACAGCTTTATGATAACAAACTTAAAATATGTTTCTTATTTATAATCAGGCTAATCAATTACTGTGTAAAGTAAACAGAAGTCTACTACTCCTATAAATTAATTACCTCCAAAAGTTTTCAATTTAAATGTAGTCAGTTGAATTTACCAGCAAGTGTTACCTGAGTTTGTAACATACTATTTATGGAGTCAGTTCTAGCATGGGACATTAAGTTACTGTGTTGATATTGAGAAGTTCAATGAGTATTTTCAAAACATTGTTTACAGAATGTGTATGGAAAAAACCCACAATGTCGTGAGTCAAGTTTGTAACCACTGTTAACTCCACTGGTTGCAGAGGATTTGTAGCAAGAATTCATAGGACGCTGTGTTTAAATGGATTGGCCTGTTCCCTTTGGCATAACAGAGGTCATTCCAAGATGGTGATCTTTTATGGAGCGAGTATGTAGGAGCATTCAAACCTCAAATAAAATTCAGTTTTATATCCTGCCTTTTGGAAAGATAAATACGTACCAGCTGAACAACCAGCACTTCATGGATGGTTCTCATTCAACAAAGAACTAAATGAAACAATTGAGTTTATTACAGCGTCTTCAAAAATCCTTTCCAAAGTGTAGCATAGGAGGATTCCACTGCACATCTCCACAATGTCAAAACTCTCCCCTGAATGCTGGTATAATTAGCCTTAGAGACTGTCCTAGTTTCAAAGCTATTTCCATGACACAAAATGTGGAAGGAGAGGCAATGTGAATGTGCTGACACAAGCAGGTCTCCTTGACCCATTCCTGGGACAGCATTATTTACAGTGTTTAGGAAACCATCTGATCTCTGAATCTGTTTGTCTAGTTCAGTCTAGTGAGCACACACCTAAGAGTGCACTAGCCCAGTCTAGTACTCAGAAAGCATTACTGTGTTTCTAACCTGATCATCCCAAGCTTATGCAACTGTGTTTTCTGTCTTTCCCACTAACTTTTGAACCTATTGGCCAATCTCAAACAAATTCGATAGAAGAGCAGTGATCGCAAAGATATCAAGTTCTACCCAGCTACATGAAAACTGATGACTAGATAGATGACTGGCCTCATTAAGAGAAAAACTGCAACGTGAACTTAAAAGTTCTGTTTTGTCTGGCTTACCAGCTGGACAATCAACACACAAGCAGCCACAGGACATGCTGCCTCTTGCCCAAGTAGTAATTAGGCACAGCAGTGAGACCTCGGGATACTGTGTATGGACAGCAAGAGAGGACAAGAAAGCACAGGTGGAAGATTTGAGGTCCTGGATGGAGGAATCATAAGGCACATGAGAGGAGGCAGCTGATATTACTATCGTGGAGCCTTGCAGAGACATAAGATTAAAAGACAAAAGTGTAGGTGTTGATTGATGACAACATTCTTCATCAGCGAGAAGGTGTGTAGCTGGTGGTTATCAGTAATGTGTAACTCTTCCTTTTTGATTTTCAAGAGAATAATGTTTATCTGAGAACCTGATCTAGGTTAGATGCTCAGTCAGAGGACAGTGGCTCTCTACTCACCTGCAGATTCTTTGGATTTCTTTGTTGGACATCACATACACAGGTGACATGAGTTACCTTCCAGACTACACAGATGCTTGAAGTTACAGTATATCACATATCAGAGTATATTAATAGATTTAAATTGGGACCACTTGCTGACCATGCAGTCATAATGCTCCATGATAATATATATGTAAATACCAAGGAACATCATAGCTTTTCAGTAGTATGTGACTATATTGACTTACTAAGGTATATGTTGTATAATCTAACTACAGGGGTAACGAAGAAATAAAATCCCCTCCTCAGTTACTACAGCCTTATTATTCTTTACTCTCTGACAATTGTGCATATCCTCATTGTGACCTCCAGTTGGTAGTTTTCACTGTGCTGAACAAAACAGAAGAAAATGTGCAAAGATCACAAAGATGAAGTTACATTTTCAGTTGCTACCTTTTCTCATACAAAACTTGAATAAAATTCTTCCCAACAGAATAAGGAAAAACATAGAACTGGATTCTTTTCTTTGCCAGGGTGCAGATGAACTGCAGTGTATGGAGCACTGCCACCATAAAGGAACTGGTACTGATCATGCATAGGGTTTCTTCTGAAAATAATTCTACTGATTTTGAGTGAGGCACCCAAGTACAAAAATGGGCCCTATCATTTCTGAGTGCTCTTGAAAAACATTTTTGATACAAATGTCATGCTTTGGTAGACTCATATGACTAAACAAAAGGAATACTTGTTTTACGATGCCTTAAAAAAGGCTTTCATTATGCCATTCTCTCCATGTAAGAGGAAAGCAATGACTACACAAATACTTCAGTATATGGTAAGAGAATAAAGGCAGGAGTTTTGATCTGCATCTCTGACTCATGTTCATGAATTCATTAACCTCAGTGGACTTATTTACCTCTGTCTTCAGACTAAAAACTCTTCTCAGTGAAAGATTAATCTGCAAATGGTAAAATTTCCCCAAGCTCGTGGCTGACAAAAGTAATTTCATTGTCTGATATATATTAGGGTTGCTGTGAATGAAATCCCTCAACCTATAATCATCAAAGGACTGGTGCTTCAGCTGGAGTTCAACAGGCACTAGTGACACTGTTGGAAATGCTGAGTATGAAAAGTTCTTATTCAAGGAGAATCGACATCTGGAGATACCTACTGGCTCTCTGGTTCCTTTGTATCCCTGGAACAGCACATTCTGCTCAGAGCTCCTGAGCAGGACTCAGGAATTAGCCCGTGATTAATTTATCCATCTCAGTATTTCTACTGGGCTCATCAACAAGATAACTTGTTAAGAAGTGCTTAGCTGCCTATTCAGTTGAGCATTATTATTGCCATCAGCATTTCTTGTGGATCTTCCAGTGAATTTACAATTAACCAGAGCACAGCTTGAATCCACAAAATCTTGGCATGTACCAATATCAATGGGGGACAGGACTCTTCAGTTCAAAATCAACAGCATTAAAGAAGTATCACTACAGTGCATAAAAATCTATATTTTCCCAGACTAGAACAAAAAGCATAACCTACCTCTTTCTTTTTGTAGTCCCTTATACTATATCTCCTGTACTTCCCTATAATAAAAATACTATCTGGTAACACTTTCCCTAACAAATAGCAGTGCCCTGAACAATCTTTACTACTGTTAAGTTCAATGCCAGTAATGAACTTGAGAAAATTAATCATGCTTAAACACTAGTGGCATTGGGCATTTCAGAACTGGTTCACAGCAAAAGCATCTCCTTGAAAGTATGGACCACAGAACTGCCACTAAGCTCAGTAACATGGACACTGAGTTCTAAGCAGAAAACTTTTGCATATGTATAAGAGAGACACCAGTCTATCCCACAGCTTATAAATTGTTTTCTTGAGAAAAGTTCAGCTCATACAATTAAATGTTTAAATTTGCAAACTCTTTTCTAAACAGTATTAAAGAAGATCGTATTCTGACATATTTGCTCTTGGTGCTTCCGGATCCTTGAGTGTTATTTTTGATTCACAGCTGCAGATTTCATTTATGCAATCTCAGTGTTTTGGGCTTGCATTAATGAAATCTGTTAGAAGCAATCACCTGTGGCTGTGTCTTTGGCTTTTCCACATCTTGTAGTTTGGCAGCATGAAAGAGAAAAAACTGACACAGAACTACTAATCCAGGTGATTTTTGTCATAAAGCAAAGTCACAGAGCCTTTGGCCTCTTTCTCTGAAACAAATTCCTGTTGCTTTCTAGATTGTGACTATCGAGGCTTGTCAGGTCTCTCCCATGTATAAAATATTTGTACTGGTGTTTTGCCAGCTGGCAGTTAAAACCAACACAGCTCATTGTGAAAACATTTTGCCTGGGTTTTAGAATCAGATGTAGGGTTAAATTAAAGATTGTACCAACTGTATGTCTTAAATCCATTCATTCCATCTGACCTGCAAGTACACATCTGCTGCATGTTAGCCTTACCCTGCTGTCTGACAGTGGCACACATTTGAATCCTCATCATTTTGATTAAAGACTTGGTTTTGTTAGGATGTCATGTACAGTATATCAAAGGAGATCAGTAACCAGTCTGAAAGTCAGATGACAAAGAAAACAATCAGCACATGCACAGTTAAGCAGAGTTTCATGAAAAGAAGGCTTAACATAATGAGTCATAATTTGGAAAAGTGTCTGTAAGTGGTCTCAGTGCTCCAAACTCAGAGTGGACAGTTTAGGATTTTAGAAACGGTTACTCAGTGCAGACATTCACAAGAGATGTGTTGTTGTGGGCTCTGTGCTACTCTCAGTACAAATTGGTTATCTCAGACAATCAAATTGTACAACATTCAGACTTAAGACAGGCAAAGCATAGTATATTTCAGAACATTTGGTAATAATTTTTCAAGTTTTGGAGATTTTTCCAGCTGTTCAGTAAATTAATGTAGAATAGGAAACTCCTTTAATCAATGGATAATGAAGAGCATTTGTTTCTGACTTGTAAGGATATCTAAAACACTAACTCTGTCTTTGTTTAGCAAGAATATGATTTTTTGCCTACTACATTAAAAAAACCTGCTGGTTTCTGCCTTTCCTCTGATTTCTGGTTTAAACATTTTAGCCTATTATGTTTCCTGTTTGTGTTTATTAGTGTGTATATAAGTGCATCTGTGTCTGTGTGTCAAGACCATTATTAATCACAGTAATGGCAGGGAAAAGAAAGAAAACTTCTAAGCCCCCTGGAAGAGCAACAGTGTTCCAGTAAGTTCAAGGTCTGCTAGGATTAAGGTTTGGCTGATCTGAGCCACCTGTTCTTCAAGGGAATGCAAAAAGATGTGAATGCAGTTCCTGAAGAAGAGAGCAAGGATTAACTAGTCTTAGGAAAAGACAAGTCCAGATCTTTGCTGAGAAGAAATGGTCAGTGTTAGCTGCCAATCCTACCAAAACAAAGTTTAGGGCCTGCTGCTTGTAACATTTTCTTTGATGGTTCTCTCTCTACATGTCTTTATGTGATATTTTAAAAGTAACATTATTTATGTAAGATAGATAGATAGATATATTTCTCAAGGTATACAGGAAAATTTGTTAGAAATCTTTCAGCTAACTTTAAAACTGATTAAATCGACTAAATTGTTTTTAAAACAGAACTCATGGTTTTTATGACCCACCACTCCTTTTGTTTATATCACTTCAGGATTTCACAAGTGAGTAATTCATAATCACTTGAGGTGTCCAATGAAGGATCAGGCTCCCATCCAGTGTACATATGGCACTTGTGCCTTCAGGCTTAGGGTTTTTAAAGCCTGTAAAGCAATGCAGTCAGGCAGAACGTGGACTACCTGTGACTGAGAAACGTGCTCATTAAAGAACACCTCTGCAGGAGAGGAACAGCACAGCAGCTGGGGAAGCTGCGGCAGGGTGCATTTCCTTGGATCACCACGTTAAACGCATTTGGAAGGCAAAAGAGCAGCTTCTTGCACAAACAGAAAGGTATTACGTGGACGCTCCTACTAACTGGAAAATGCTGACGTTGAACATATGATCAATGTATTTCCCAGATTTCCTTTTAAAATCATCTGTGTTGTTTTAACGCACTTAAAGGCATCCTGTGTTGTATCTTCTGCACTGACACCACCTGAAAATTTTCCATGGTATTTGTGTATGATCTTCAGCAGGAAGCTCTCCTTTGGTCTTCTAAGACATGTGCTATTTATTATAGAACTAGGATAGGAGCTGATATTTTCCCAAGCAATTATGTGAATGGGGACCATGAGCCCTTTTAACTTCCAGTAAAACTCACCTGAAGCATTTAAGTATTTTGAAAATTTCAGCAACTGAGTTCTGAAAGAGCTTTTGAAAAAGCATGATCACATAATCTTTATGAAAGAAATAATTTTATTTCTTTTTGATACTCATTCCCTCTCTATCTTTAGACCAAGCAACAAGGAAAGATAGCTTTTACTTACCAAGCTGAGTTCACGAGGCTTTGTAAACATTAATTTACTAATAGAGTAAATAGTATCACTGGGACTTTCTTGCCGAGATTGACTGAACACCTTCACAGTCACAAGAAAATGTGGATTGCTGTACTGGTGAAACCATCATATCACAGGTGATTTTGACTTGTCTTCCTTTTGTAGACTTCACTGCCCTAAAAAACACTCAAGTGTCTTATCACACCAGAATCCACAGATTAATAGGATGGCTATGGTAACTTATTTTTTCTGTTAGTGCTTGTGTAAGCTCTGTTAAATCATTCTCTCCATCTTCAGTCACTGGATTAAACTTTGGAAAAAAGGCAGATTGCTCTTATTCAGAAAAGTTCTCTTTCCTGCACATTGCAAAGAATTAACATGATCTTTATTGCAATGGGCAGCATCAGAAATTATAATGCAGTTTAGGCTCTTATTCACTGTAACACAGGTACATTCATTAGCATTTTTGTCTTCCTCAAGTTTTTGTTTCTTCTTAATGACAATAATCGATGTCTGGGACATCCCTCTAATGTACATCCTCTCCCAACACTGTTTTTTCAGGATTTTCCTTTTCCTTTCCCACACCATTTGACAGGTTTTGTAGATAATATATTTTTATATATATTTTTAAATATCACTGGAATGTATTAATGTCATTTTGCTGTGTTAATACACAGATAAATCACATGTTTGTAGTAATTATACTTATTTGGGACAATCTGCGGACGCAATATCAAATCTGTGTTCAGTTTCACTGCTCACACTCCTGAGCTACCCTGTAAGCTACTTTTTTTACATCCGTATAGAACGAGTGGTACCATGGCAGTACACACAACATCAAAAGCTTTCCCTCAAGAAGCAGTGCAGTGTAGTTCCATTTAAAGAATGAGGGGATGAATCAAGCCTCCCTCATTATTTCTGGGAGATTTGTCGCATCTATTTCCATTAAAAGAGCACTAGAACATGAAAATGAGCCTACTGAGTCACAGCAAGAGTCTCTGTATCCTACCTTCCACACAAATGGATGCCTAGGGAAGAGTGGCAATAAGACAAACCCTTCAGAACAACACCACTCAGTGCTACTGATGTACTGCATCTGAAAGCAAATCTTTGCTTGGTTCCTTTTCCAGTGAGCATTGACATTTAATCTTATGTTTTCTTCCAGTTTCTACACTCACACTTTTTCACTTCAGCAAATTTTTAAGTGTTTTAGGAAATTAAGTTCCTACAACAACAAAAGTGCATCTTTACCATTAACTAAGCAGACTGGCGCTGGCAGAAAGAACTTTGTAAACACAAAATGAACTCCACAGCCTTGTGAGATAATATGCATCTATAAAATGCACTTTTACAATTTTCTCTCTTTTGTCTCACTTAGGAAAAAAGCAAAACATTTCAGCAGCAAGTTTATGGAAGCCCTGTTACAACAAGAGACCTTCAAAGGTACGTGCTAATTCTCGTACCTGGTGCTCAGCCAGCAGATGGGGCTATTAAAGTCACATGAATGAAGCAGAGAAACGGTGTAATTTGCAAAATTAATGAAACTCTCTAAGTAATAAAGGTCAGAATAAAGTATACTTTGCAGCTCAGAAGAGATCTGGATGCATTCGATAATACAATAACTTGCTGTATTTTTTTCAAATATGTACATGTGCTGGAGAGAGAACTAAAGGTATTGCACACACTAATTTCTTTCGTATGGATGGAATTTTATTGCTTGTGAAGATGCCCACTTCTACCAAAGTGACACTGGTCAAGTCAGATCTAAAAAAAATAAAAAAATAAAAAAAAAATAAAAGTGTCATGACTGCACACCAAGTATTAAATCAGTATAATTTCAGTGTTTTGAATTGCCATGGGAATAGCTGAGTTCCCATCAAGTTAAGTCTTGCATAGGTAGCAGTCATGCTTCTCTTTTCCTAATGGTGCTACCATCACTCCCTTCCCTGTTGACTATTGTTCAGGTATAATTATAATGTGCCTGCAGAAATCCCATTAAATGTCTCGCTTTTGTTTGTAAATTATATGTATCGTACGGTTTATGAACTGATTTGCGTGTTAAAAATTCACAGAAGAATTCCAAGTAAAGGGCTTTAGAACACTATTTTTCAGCAAATGAAAATAGCAAGAGTAGACACCATGTCAGTATTTTAAAATGGAGATTTAGGCCTTTTTCTCCAGCTCAGCTGAACCTGCCTTTCAAATATTACAAAGGACAATTGGGCATTGCCTAAAGGCTGCCTCTTTGGAAGCAACACAGCCAGTGAGCAATTTATTTATTAAGGGCACAGCAGACATGTCATTCAGCTGCACATTTTGCCCAAATCTAAACCCAAAGATGCTGTTGGAGACCTTGCAGTTCTCGAATTGCTCCTCATCCTACCAAAATATATGACTGGAGTACACTTTTGTTATCAGAACTCATCTGAAAAGCGATATAAGCAGAACGAGATTTCTTGTTTAAAAATAAAAGTTCATCTGCTCAGAGATCTGGAATCACATAGGATGCTGGAGAAAATACATTCAAATGAAAGCAGCGAAGGCAAAATGAAGGGACATATTTCATAAAGTACAAGGTCACCCTGCTGTCTCAGCAATCTTGTCTGTCTCTTTTTATCACTGAATTTAGGTATAAGTTTTCCACATATCTGATGTCTGGAAGCTTAGGATTGATACTTGCTGAAGGGTATAGGGTCCACCAAGCATTCAGACTGCCAGCTGTGCAGTAGTCTGCAGCTGAGGTCTGTACTTTTATAAAATGTAAGCTATCAAAACTGCTACCTTATTTCTTAAAGGACAAGGAATGCACATGAGAATTTTAAACCCTGCATCTAACGCTTCTCTTTCACGTGAGTTTCAAAACAGTTGGCTTTCATACATCAATTAGTCTTTGTATATTTAGATGGACTGAGATGGAGAATTAGGTCCAATAAACTGGAATTAGCACACTATTAGACATTAGACCAAACCCTGGCTCTGCTGCAGTGCTCTACATTTTACCTCACTCTAGAGCTGAGAAACATGGAAATGCTAGTACTGGTACATCAAAGCATTGGAAAAATTTAATCAACGGCACCTTCAAGCTATTATGCATATCAAGTGGCAAGATAAAATCATGAATAACAAAGTTCTGCAAAGTGGTTGCACAAACAGTGTTGAAGCAATCTTATAAAAGCGTTCTGCTGGACTGGACATGTCCTCTGCATGGAGGACACCAAGCTCCCAAAGGAAAAAACGTGTAGTAAACTTTTAATGTGTGAAAGATCAAGAGACCGACCGAGGCAGAAGTAAAAAGGTACCCTGGAAAAAAAGAAAAATGAACCTCATCCATTGTGACACAGGTAGCAACACATGTGGCAAACAAAACGTGTTGGCGAGGCCCATTACCATCTGCTGAAGACAGACATGCAAGCCAAGAGGAGAAGAGGGTAACTGGCAAGCAGAGAGAGTGTGAGAGTGGGAGCACGTGCAGAGAAGCTGCAAGGACAGCCAGCAAAAATGATCCCAGTGTACGGAAGTTGATGTCACACAAACTCGTGCTTATTTTGTCTTCAGAGCAACAGGCATCAACCAATGATGACAAATTCACATTTGGACCTTCATGCCAACCCTTAACCTGTGCTGCAGTAGCTAATGTTATTCTTGGAGCTAGACAGAGTCTTGCCTAAAACAGCAGCAACCTAAAAGAGTGTGTTCACTTCAGCTCCATTAAAAAATGTGGGTGGGGTGAAATACATGGGAAAGAAGCAATCATGAAAACGATCCATAAGGAAGTTCATTTCATGCTTCTAAAAGGGTTTGGCAATAAGCAATTGGGGATTTTTGATTAGGGAAAGGTCCCTGCTCTAAAAAAATGAGAGATCATTTTTGTATTAGATTTGAGAGAGAAAGGGTTCAAAGGCATCTATATTTTTAAAAGAAATCATCTATTATTTGTATTTTCTCCTTTTCCCCTGGCAGTGTCTGCTCTAATTCTTTGTTACTGAGCTTAGGAGACTCTTACTTTCACAGGAGACATGAAAGAAGGACATTAAGTTCACGTCACATCTATGAACATGTTGCCATGTCAACAGGCAGTACTTTGTGGCTTAATTATTGATTGACTCATGTTCCTTTAGGACATAACACAAGCAATAACAGCACACCGAGCAGCTTTTCTAACTTAGATACCTCCTTATGACATATAAGAGGTGTGGCACTTCCAATCTAGGCATGAGTAAGGTCTATGCTGGCGCTTTAGCATGAAGGACCCTACCACAGTCACTTTGCATAAAGAATATGGTGGTCTCAAACATACATAATTATGTTAATCACATGGATAAAGAACTAGGATTAGAGCCTCTGTCGGTAAGACAAAAATTCCTTAGCCTGCACAACTGCAGCTAAAGAAGAGCTTTTTTAGGTAATGCAAGGATTAGTTCCTACAATCACTCTCAGTCATTCAACAAGTTAGACACAGCAACCAGAACAAGTTCTTTCCAGGCACAAACTGTGGAGTAAGAGATGGTAAGAATTTACAGTGCATTATGTAATCCATGGTGGGTATTCATGCACTGTTGTCCTGTGGTGGGTACGAGGTTGATTAGCCCACTTTCACTGAGCAGCAAAAGACCTAAAATTGCCTCATGTTTACCAAGATGTAAGAGCACATACCCTAATTATTAACCATGCAGTACCAAATACTACAAACTACCACCCTAACTTGCCTCGCAGGAATCTGTTCCCACAGCTGCATTCTGGTTAATTGTCTATATGCACAAAGCAAGGGACTGTAAGCAGGCAGAGAGGAGCACTGAGCAGCTCCGAGAGCTCTCAGGAAAGTTTGAGGAAGATAAGCAGAATGGGAAGAGAGAAGACATATTTTTTAACATGACAGATCTGAATCTGACCCCTTTTGTAGCTGGGTAAATCAGGACTATCTATGCTGGAGTCTTATAAAGTCTCCTTTGCAAGGATAAATTCGGATCTTGTACCTCAAGTGTGGATTCTTAGGCACTCAAAAACAAAGAGAAGGGCAGGGTCTCATTTTTTGAAAGAGGGCATTTAAACTAGGCAAAAGGTAAGCAGAAATGCAAGATGGATCTCTAAAGAGAATTTTAGGGTTTTTTACAGTATAGGCAATTACTTTGGAAAAACCACTTAAGATTTTAAGCTTAGTATTCTGGGAAGTGGATGCACAGAAAGAGCAACTTGGAACATCCTTTTGATAGGTGTGGTCATGTCCACATCTTGCAAAGTTTAATATTTCAACCCCAAGTTGTAGACATAGCAGTGCTCACACTCAGTTTGTCGCTGCTGCACTATTTCCATATGCTGTGGGCCAAAATAAGTGCTCTTTGCTGCTTGGTTCTTTTACTGTAACATATAGAAATAATTAAGATATGGCTTTAATTTAGAAAGTTATATTAAAACCAAGCAAATTTAAATTAGGAATGTTGCACCATTTTTTAAAATTGTTTTTTAATATCATGGAGATAATTCTTCTAAATATGTTCTTATAAGTAATTTCTATATTAAAATTATATTTCTTACAGAGTTATGCTGAAATATATACTTTTACAACAATGTTTAGATCTCTTTTCTGCTTAGAATGCATAGTTATTTGAAGATACTTTTCACATTTATTGGGCTGGCAATCTTTGTTTTTCAGCACTTCACTATTCTTTGGAATTTGCTGTTGTTTCCTCTGAAGTATCATCTCCAAATCAGAAATCCCATCTCATGACTAAGAAAACACATTCACTCATCAGATCTACTGATTTTACTCTGTGGCTGGGATCAAGTCTGTCCAGGCCTCAGAACCTCCTCTGTGTAATCAGGAAAGTAACACTTCCCTTCTCCTTTTGTTCTGCAGTATCTAGCTGGCTGCTGGGACACTGCACAAACAGTGCTCTGCACAGTGCGATCACAAACCCTGGTAGAGCTTCTTAGCACAAAAACGAATAATAATGAGCCTGGTCTAGTTTCAGAAGAGCACTTCCATCCAAGCCATTTATGCAAACAAGTTGCATAAACTTCATTCACAGAAGTGCTGCAGCCTTGCAAATTCTCCTTCCCCGGTCTGTAAAAATGACACTTTTAGCTCCCCATTGTTCTTGCTTAGAGCTACTTTTCAATTTAATGAGCAAACTTTTCTCTTGCCCCTTAACTCCCCTCTCTTTAAGCATTAATCTCTTGGGGAAAACATTGTCAAATGACTCCTGAAAATCTAAAAATATAATGTCCATGCTACACCCTATCTTGGCAGTGTTATCTTCAAAGAGTTCCAGAAGGCTAGTGAAGCATGACTTCTTTTTTTCCTAAACCATGTGTACACAACTAATCAGGCTGAAGGATGCTTTTACTAGATACTCCTCCTAATCTGTTAAAGTTATTTCAAATGTCATTTCTACTGATGAAATTAGCCTAACTGGTCTGTAATTCCACATGTTAAGATCTTTATTAAAGAAATCTCAAAGTGAAAGAAAATAATGATACAGAAGAGCATATATTTGTGAGGGCTTGACATGCACTGCTTGTGGAGCTGTAATTGGGTAAGAAAAGTCCTCATTTGACTCAAAAAGTGTTACATGAGTTATCATGTCACAATGACTCAAACTTTCTTTCCTCTTTGAAAACACTGGAGGTACACTGACCGCTGGCCAGCTTTGAAGGAGCCCTCTGACTGCCTGAGCAGAGAGGGGCCCATAAGGAGCCTCAATTGTTTTATATAACTAGAAGAACACAGAATTCCAGAGTACTTTTTTCTTGCTGTGCTTGTTCCAGAGATGGCCAACAGAAAGGAACAGAGCCATGGACCTGTTGCCCCACAAAACTGATCAATACAGTCAGCAGCTTACATGCAAAATGCCTCCTGCTACTTCCTCTGGATTGATATATAATGGCACTACCCCAACCAAATTAATATCCTTGTAAAGCATATATTAATACATCTTAATAAAAAGTAGCTTTCATTAATATTCTTTGTTATGTCATCTCTTTTTTTGCACTTTACATAGCCCGTGCATTGGCAGCATTCCAGCTGCCAACCACTGAGTGACAAACCAAGAATTCATTGTTTCAGGAATTCCTGATTTTACCATTGCCACTCACATTTGTGGCCCCACAGAGAGAAGACTCTCTCAGCTGGTTTCAGACAGAGCCTCTGTAGCTGGCATGGCATTACTGACCCGTTGTTTGGTTGAATAATAACATAACCTTGCATGTTCACCCTGTAATAAAGGTACAAGAGGAAACAAGATGAACTGGAGGTGAAACAGCACCATATCATTTTCAGCAGTATGATTAGATTGTTTATTTCTTTACAGCTGGACATGTATCCTTCTTATCTCCTAGCTGTGGTGAGCCAAAATGCCAAAAGCTTAAAACATAGCTGTATGAGGTCACTGTGGCATTAGTCACATTTTTTACTAAAGAAAAAGAGAGAGATGCTGTTCATTCTATAGAATTTATATACTGACACACGATAAAAATCCTACCTCTACCAAAGATTCATGCAGGGAGACTCTTCAGTGGCTCAGCAAAAATGTGCAGCTGGTACGGATCACTTGATTTTTTTTTCCAGTGGTTAGAACTGTGATTACTCTTAAAGGCATTTTCCAAAGATTTTAGAATGCAAATAATTTATAAGCTTTGTTTATCAAGTGCTATGGCTAAAGTTTATTATAAGGTTACAATACAATAATTATTACATGACAAGGCTAACTGATTCACAACAGAACTACCCCTGTTCCTTTTATTCTTTTGGTAAGTACAACTCTTCTTTTTTCTAATGCAGTTCTAAACAAATTATGGGCAAATGCTGCTTCTCCCATATCAGTACATAGTACCATCTGAGTGACTGTGATGAAGACATCACAGCTGAGGAACGGAAAACAACCTGAGCGTGAAGGGAGTCAGAAAATAATCTGATCCAGGGTCCAGAACATCTCCTTGGCAGCTGGGGTCTGCAGTGGCAGTATATTAACGGATTACACACAAGAGTGAGAATAAAAGGCAATGATCTTGGTTGAAGTTGGAACAATATAAGCTAATGAAACCTCTGGCCTTAAGTTTCATAGGTCTATGTGGTTTTACTTCAAAGTTGTATTTAGTCTTACTTAAGCTTCAAAGATCCTGGAAAAAAAAACAACAACTCTATCCCAGGTTCGTAGTTAGCATTGTGTAATATGACTGAAAAGAGTTCCAAGTGATTCTCGACAAAACTTTTTGTGAGTGCAGTTCCTCACATTTCTTCCTCAGCCTAACAGAAAAATGAACCCTGAAGTTTGGTTACGTATTTGAAATTGAATGTATGGTTAAGCACTGCACTAGGCCCAGCCATTCTCTCAAATACTTTTAAATGGGCTTTCCCTGGCTTATCAATTTACTGATTTAGCAGTTGATTCGTTTTCTCATGCAAGTCTCTGGGTGTATGACCATGTAATATCAACAGCTGTAACTGCTGCCTGTGGATATTTTCTTGGACAAAATGGATGACTCAATGCATCCTCTTCCCACAAAAACTTGAGGTGTGGTCACCTACTTCAGTATGTTTCTGTCTGGAATAAGCAACTTTGAATGACATGCAGCATAAAAGAGCAACTTGTATAATGCTTTTGCTTTTTCTGACAATTCTTTAACATTCCAAATGTTCAGGATGTCCTATGCCATTTACTTCTGACCAATGACGTCAGTTAGGAAACGATAATTTTATAGGAATACAATTTACTCACAGTTCTCCTTAGGAAAAAATTCTTCCTTCAGCACTCTTCTTCCCACACAGTTAACCAGACTGAACTCCATCAAGCCAGAATTGCTTGCCTTCTTTTCCAATTGCCCTAGAAAAGTTATGGGAGAGATGTCACCCTCCCATTCCTCTTACATTTCTTCACAATGAATGACAAAATTTGAATCATGCCAGGATGACCCATATGGATCCTGGTAGTACGACCCAATGTATAGAACCAAATACCTTAATGTGATCAAGGATCAGAAAGGCTTGGTTTGCTGATTTTTGTTTGTTTGTTTGTTTGGAGGGTTCAGAAATCCATTATTGGGGTTCTGAACTGTCAACAATGAGTAAAGGGAAAACAAAAGCCAATTTAATCCAACTTTTTTGAAAACTTTTAAAGAAAGTTTCCAAAACTGGCCTGGAACTCTTGAGTATCCTCTACTAATCACTTCTGGCTAACCAAGCTTCTGGAAGTAGATCCATTGCCTTGGCTTCACTCTGTTTCTTTTTATTGATCAGGCTCCTTTGAAAACTAGAAAGAACGCACCTGGAGATTACAACTCTGGCTACACCTCAGACAGAGCTCTCTAGTGACGAGATCGTGGTTGCTAGCACACACCTCTCCATTTTAATATATGCATGTTTCAAAGTAAATAGAAGTGCTCACAACATATTTGCATTCCCAAATATTCACACTGCTTTTGGAGTATGAGTATTCTACAAAACACTGGGGGAAAAAATGCAAGTATGCATCTGAAACATCCCATTTTGATTTACTTTTTGTGGACTAACATCCCTAGGCGGTCCCAGTCCTGAATTCAGACTCGCTCTGTTGTAGAGACTGACTCTTTACCCCAGGGTTTAACATAACACTGCACCGTAAAGGAAACACTAGTTCACATTCCAGCCCTTTCACTAAATGGAATGGAAACTGTATACACTCATTCCAGGTATAAAATTAATCTCTTCCTAGTGCTCACTGGCGTATTAGCTTGGCAGCCTTTCAGCACTATATGCTTTTAGAGCATTGACACGTTTCAAAGAAGAAAACAATGAGTCTTTAAACTCCTGTTTATAGAATTGAAGATTCTTTGATTCTGTTTCAAAATCATGATGATCATGACATAAAACAGGAGAGTTGTGTGTAAAATGAGTTGTATGTAAGATCTCTGCTATTCACATGCATGTTAAAACCTTCTGAGTATGAAAAGACCTGCTTACTTAAAGAAGAAACATTATGGCTTAGTTAATTTCACTATTTTGGTAATATGCTACATATTTACAAAATATCAACTTAAGAGACTTTTTCTGATGTCTATTTCCCACATTGCAAGACCAAATAAAGAACAGTCCTAAGTCCACTTGTACCATTAAATCAACATGACTTTTTTTCCCCCAAAGCTGCTTCCTTTCTGAATAGTTATAACACCTGGCATTAAAGAATTGCAGCACAGATATTATACCAAACAAAAACTCCCTATTACATCCTCAGATTACCTGCTGTAATATGCTTCATTTATTTAATTATTGGAACATTTTTGTCTGATTAGTAAGTGGATTCTATACACAGTTTCTTGTGTGATTATCTGTGGACAGTTGGTTGACTTTACTCACTGTTTTCACTAAGACTCAATGAGATTGCAAAGGGCATAAAGTGATTAAAGGTTTTAAGGTCTGTACATCATACAGGCACCTAACTATATTTTTGTGTTGCTATATGAAATAATATGCAGTCGTGCTTATTAAGTACATATTATTTAATAAATAATAGAACTGTAAAGCTGTAACCACATTTATTCACACTGATCTTCCAGAACTGTATAACTAAACCTTTTACCCTAGCTAAAGAGATACTAGTTATTTTGGCAAAAAGGTGCTAAGATATTTTTTCCTTATGTTTTGTGTATATAGTATGGACAAATATATTCTGTATATGGCACACAATGAATATGCAAGTTACTTTTTCATATGTATAGTGATCCATAGGATCCATACCTCTGAGTCACTATTTCTAAACGAGTATGTCTTCTTGAGAAGATAACGGAATTCAGACAACTCCAGTTTCAGTTTTTCACACCATTGGTGGCTCCTCTTAGCTGCGGAAGCCTCTAGAAAAAGAGAAGGTTGTCTTGCCACTTGCCCAAGTTTTACGCTGCTGTGGGATCACTTCCACTTTACACCGTCTCAGAAGCCAATTCAGACTTTTTATTGAACTCTTCCTACGCAGATGCACTGACAGAAAGGCCACCTCTTGCCAGAGGGGCCCGAGCACGGTCCCTCCGTGGGCGCGGGGCTCTGCGGGGCCGCCCCCCAGGTACCACTCGCCGCCGGAGACTTGGCTCCTCATCGCAGCCGAGCCGTGGCCTTCTCCGAGCCTGGACCCTCCGAAGTGACTCCCACAGCCCGGCGAGGGCACCCCCGGGCCCGGGCTCAGCCCCCCAGCCTGGCTGAGGGGCAGCTCTCGGCCGAGCGGGACGAGCTGAGGGGGCTGCAAAGCGCGCCCAGGTGCGGCGGGTGGAGCGGGGACGGCCCGCGGAGCGGCAGGGGACAAAACCCACCTGTCTCCCGCCCCCGGCCTGGGGCGGTGTCCATTAAATAACGGGGGGAACAGCACCGCTCCCTCCGCGGGCAGGGCCGGCGCTGCCGCCCGCTGGGGCTACCCCATGACCGGCCCGTGGGTCGGGTACTTCGTGGCCCCGTCGGACGTGGAATCCGTGAGTACCTTCCCGTCGGCCTCGGGGTTATGATGTGGCGCTGGGAGGGCGAGAAGCGCGGCTGGCTCGGGCCGTGCCCGTGCCCGTGCCCGTGCCCGTGCCCGTGCCCGTGCCCGTGCCCGTGCCCCGGCCCCGGCCCGCACGTGGCAGCGCCGCGAAGGCTTCGCGGGGCGGCGGGGACGGAGCGGCGCGGGCGGCAGAGCGGCCGCGGCCCTCAGCGCCTCCCGCGGACCTGCCCCCGCCCGGGAAGGGCCTTAACTTTCCGGCTTTTTTCATTTCTCTGTGTGTGTGTGTTTACTATTTTGTAACTGCCAGAGGACACGATTCTTCGCCCTTCTCTGTTAGCACACTTAGGCGTTGCGCATTCTGGTGGTGGTTAATTGCTGCCTCGTAAAGCCGTTGGTAGCAGTGAGGGAAGTGTTTCTGTAGTCATGGGAAGCTATTGAAACATACACGTGTATATTTCACTGACAAATTGACGGCAATATCACAGGCTTGCTATCAGAAGCCTTCTGGAAGACGCTCTAGTTACATTTTACTCGTTCTGCTGGTTAAGGGAAATTCTCAGGTTTAGTTTTGGCACTGGAGTTTTCAATGAGTTACACAAGCACCGTGTTTTTGTGTTACGAGTTAATGTCTAAGGTTGCTTTCCTCCTGTATTCAAACATCCCGTCTTGTGTTTTGGGAGTGCCCTTTCTTTCTCAACTACCAGGAGTCTGGAACGCTGTTGAGGTCTCCTGAGCAAACTTTCTGACTGTTCATTACTCATAGGTGAATGTGACTTAGTCTATTGTACAAGGATCTCTACAAACAAAAAAGGCAACTCTCAAGGAAAGTGCAAAAATGCTTTAATCCCTTTTTTTCCTTTACATCCTAATATATTTATTCCTGGAACACTTTTTGCAATTCTTCTTGTAGCCAGATCGGCACATGTGCTACCTTCAAAAATTGAACTGCTTATCCGTGAAATAGATTTTCTTAATTACACCATTTCATTTGATGTGTGTTTCAGTTGGTCATTTTTTCAGTTGCTGTATGTCTGCTTTGAAGGGCAGTTTTGAAATAGCAAGTGTTTTTTAACCTGTCAGGGATACTTCTACTAAAAAAAAAAAGGTAACAACAACAAAAAAAATCAATCCTCTGACTCTTATCATCTCATGTGAATAAAGGAGTGAATAAAATACTTCCTCAGCTATTGAGTGACTGACTGTTACTATCCTCATTCTAGGTTTTTTTTCATCCTTTCTGCTATTTTTAAGCCATTGTAATTAGATAAATAATACTGATATTAATTCCATTTGGGATAACAAAACCCACAGATATACAGGAGTTAAGGATTTTAGCTAACACAGCAATCTGTCAGCTGTGTGTGCAGACTTAAAGCTGGACAAGACTCTATGACAGATAAATGACAAAAGTCCATTGTTCCAAGTCTAGATGCCAAAGATAGCTTTGGAAGTCTCCAATGAAGGGAATTCTTAAGTGGAAAAGAAGACTGGATGTGAGTTTTGAACATTTTATGAATGTCAGAGACCATCCCAAATATGTGACTATCTTGCTAATGCAGCAAGTTGTGCATTTGAGGGAAGGGAAAAAAAGAAAAGTCTGCAAAACCGTGTTCTTACATTAGAAATGGTGTTTGCCTGAACAATCTGAGTCTGTCACCCTCTGTATTATGGTATTAATTTAATTATTTCTCATTATGTGCCTTCCAGGCACACATAGAGGATAATGCTGACTTAGTGGGGATCTTTGCTATGCCTTTTGTCCTCTTTAATGAAATAATTGGATAGTCATACTGTAAGACATAAAACTGAACTGTGGTGCACACGTACTTGCAAGCCCTTTGGTATTTCTTCTCCAACTTTGCAGCCTGGTTTTGGGGTTTTTTTTCAACATGTGTTTTAATGTTATTTATCATTTAAGCAAAAGACTGCAGTAAAACTCATGTTTATGGCAATATGACAGGATTCAAAGGGCAGAGCCTGTTGAAGGAACTTCACACATTGGATCTTCACCTCGCTGGGCTTATTGATAGCATTAAACAAACTGTTAAGAAAACACCTGGAGAGGGATCAGACTTTTGTTTTGTAAATGGATTTTGTAGCTGTTTGCTAACAAATGTTTGAGAAATCTCCATTCCTGAGCTCTGTACCCTTCTGCATTGGCCCCCATCTATTCCTGTCCTGTTTCCCCTCAGATCTGTCACCTAAGCATGCTTCTTTCTCTGTTCCACAGAAGGGGGGAATTTGCAGGAGCAATTTTATTTTTCTTCTACACCATCCAGATGTTTTGAATGCAGTGTGTTCAAAACAGGCATTCATTCTCCTCTCTGTTATGGTACCCGTTGTTACAGTGGCCATTTCTTTCATCTAACAGTAGTATTTTGATTCAAATTTATGTTCGGTCCTTGCATACCCTGCAGTCCAGAGCTTCTCCAGTCTCTACTGCTTCATAAATTGTAGGAATTCACCCTTGCTGTACCACTGTGGTGAGGAAGAATTCACAGAAGAGAGGGAGGAAGGTGCGCTGATCATTCAGAGGTGCGAAGCGCTGACAGTGGGAGCTGCACATGAAACCCCTGGTGTCTTGCAACCAGCTTTTCCTCAGATCACAGAGGGAGTTGAACTGGGGGTTTGTGTGCGTGTGTTCAGCTTACACGCAACACTTCTGGTGCAAAGCCCTCAGGAACATCAGCATTTCTTTCATTCTAGTCTGAAAAAGTGTCACTCGGAATATTGATTCTCACAGTTGGTCTTTTTTTCATCTTAATATGCATAAAATTTCTTAGGATATACTTCTTGCCCCTTTTGTGAGTACAAACAAACATATTTATAAATTTATGCATCACTATTTAAGTATAGACTCTTTAGTAGATGATGATGTACTTTAGTTTTTTTGGTCATTCCCTTATTGCTTCCAAAGTCAGTTCTTATACCATGACTGGGACCAAATGCTGTTTCCTAGTGAAGAGTAATGTATGATACATGGAGTGTCAGGCAATTCATCAGGAGTAAGGAGGAGATGGCCCTAAGGCAAACAGTTTGCTCTTTAGAATATAATGGTTACTTAACCCTTTAACTCATAGAGCACGTGTATAAAGAGCAAACTGGAGGGAAAAATCCTTCTCAAGAAATGTTAATTCTCTGTCTGGAAAAGTTTGTAAATGAGAACAAATCCTTAGCCCATCTGTATTGATATTTATGAGCAATTCTTTTAAATTATAAAAAGCGTATTTGAGTTTTTCTTGTGAACTATGGATAGTTGCTTCAGTGCCATCTTCACCAAATGAAAGGTAGTTGCAGCCATGTTAACTTTTTTCTACCTAAGTTCAGCCCTGATTATTGTGCATTTGTTTTCAACAAGAGCTGAAATAACTATATTACTTCCATGTAATTTCTTCATTCTTTAACGTGTTTAAAGAAATACCGATGCTCAACTTGAATCCTAAACCACTGGAAAGCAAATCAGAAGTAGTTTCAGGAAATCCAGCAGTCATGAGTACTCTTGTCAACAGTGCTAGCCTTGCAGTATTTTTTACTGGGTTACCTTTTTCTGAAAAGTCACGCAGAAGCTGGAGACATGAACACATTCTGCGCAGGAGAGACAGATGAAATTGTCTAGATAGCTGCTTTCAAATCCACAGAATACACTTGGTGAAGAATAAGGGCCGGTCTTACTCTGAAAGCTGTGACCAGTTGCTTGCTGTTTATATCCACAGACACTTTTACCTGCAATAGGGTACAAATAATCTTGGATACAGGTCCCATTTATTATTATTATTTTTAAATAAATTTGACTCTGCCCTTTTATGTGAAGTGGCATGCACTGATATTTGCTGATGGCTTTTAGGGTGCTGTTTACCTATTGTTGGGTCAGTATGTGCTTTTAGGAATCAGTATGTTTATTTTGTTACTTTTTTTACCTTTGGTAAAATATTTACAGAGAAAAACTATTTTTAACTATGTTATTCTTTGCAGGGCTTCTGTTTTCATTTTAAAGTAGCTAGTTTAGACCCTGACCAAACAAAGTACTTAAGCATATGTGCAACTTTAAGCCCAGGGACTATTCAGAAAACTTAGAAATTGCATGCAAATTTATGCCCCTGGGGCAGATCAAACCCAGAGAAGCAGTTGTGGAGTTTATCGTACGGATTTTGGATTAGAAATCCTGTTGATTTAAGGCCTGAATAGTCTGTTTGGTTGAAGGGCAGTTAATGGGCATTCTGAATCCAAGAAGGTAAAGCAGAGTCCTAGATCTGAAGAGGTGAACATAAAACCGTTTAGAAATTTTAAGAGAAACACGTGGGACCATAGCATGGTGTGAAAGAAGGAATGTTGTATAATGCTAACTCTTTACTTGTAATTCCTGTTTTTAAGGAAGTGAAAGGACTCATTTGCTAATTGCCACTGATAGGCAACTATCTTTTAGTTAAATGTTTCTGGGTTAAGGGTATGTTGTATTTTTCTCTCTTTGTACAAAAAAGGAAAGAACAGTTACTTCTCAAAGGTTCAGCACAAAGCCCTCAGTTACTCCTGAAAGGGTTAATACCACAAACTCAGGGAGACATCTGGCAGAAGCTGTGGGTGTTGGGTGTGGCAGATCCCAGGGCCGTACCAGTCTCTACAAGGGAGCTGTCATCCTCCTTGATTTATCCTTCCCTAATGTCACGGGGTATGGATGTTGAAACTGTGGCTAGAATGTGAAATACGAAAAACATGAAGATTATGATTTAGTGTCTGGGGAGGCTCATTGTTGGCCTCTGTTCACAAGTTGTAAGCATTGGAGGTAGCTTGACACAGGTTACAAAATCTGGTATGTAGCACAGAAAAAAGGCAGGAATATTTTGGCGTTTGGAGCTCCTACATGTGTTAGTGCACAGGAATGAGTGACGGCAACAATTAAATCAAAGACTGCGCTGATGATATATTACACTGGAGGCACGTTGAAGGTGCTTGTAAATAACATTTAAATAAATGTGCTTTCTGGTCCTTCGTTTGCAAATAACAGGTACAGTAGATGAACAAAGTAGTGAATTAACTGTCTTTAGTAAAGACTGTTTGGCTAAAGAACTGATACATTAACAGAGATCAAATGTAAGTGTATTATGGTCATGGTTTGGCATCTTTTTGAATCTGACAGCAGTAAGAAGCTAAATTTTAGAGTAGGTTTACATGCAATTTTTCATAATAAAATTGATTTTATTGTTTACATTCTTCTATCCTCACACAGATAAATATTCTATAATTACAGTAGTTGGATCAAAATGAATAGTGTGGATTTGTGTCAAAATATCCCCATAGAATAAATCTTAACTAAGTGAAATAAGTTTATTGCATAAAATTGTTTTGCTTTTTTCACTCTCTTAAAGCATAATCATAAATAGGATTGTGCTTTCATAATGGTAGAATACAGATGTCACAGTCACAGAAGCTGATAGTTCTTAACTATTATTGTATCTAGTATCTAAAAAATTCTGATACAGCATGATATATAAAGTCTCACAGGTAAAGTTCTGTTCTTTTGGACATATATGGATTACTTGATTGGATGATAATTCCATTATTTTCAATAAAAGTAATGTATTTTCAAACTAAATTAAACTGCTCTATGCAATTCAATTTTCTAAAATAGTGCTTGTTTTAAAAATATCTAAGAGTTCGGTGGGATATCTGGGCTTGAATAAGTTGTAACTTAGCCAGTTGAGGCACAAAATGGAGCCTGATTCATAATAAATAAGTTCCAAATTGGGAAATGCATTTTGGTGGATTCAGGTATGAGTGACATTCTAGGAGTAAAGGGTATTTGTGCTGAAGTCATGGATGCAGTTGTGTTTATTTGTATTAGGAGAAATCCTGTAACAGGACTTGAAGAACTGTTCCTGCTTTCTTGATCATTCTAATAAACTCATATTGACTGTGGAAAAGAGCAGTGCTAAATTCTTGTTGAGGAAAAAACACAATTGGGTCTTTAAGATACTGTGTTGGTATATAAATCAGTATGTTTAAAGCCATATTTATATGATTTTTTCCCTGATTATCTGGGGGTTTTGTTGTTGGGGGTTTTTTTGTGATCTGATTTGTTGAGTTTGGAGTTACTTTAAAGGACAGAAGTAGAGTTGTGCTGTTACTGAGGTCCGTTAAATTGAAATTTTTTGCCAGAGACTGTTACTCACACTGACAGCCGGGTAGTTGTTTTCGTCTAAACACACCCGGATGTACGATAAAAACGCTACAGATCAGTTTATACGCCCAGGAACATCTGTGAAACTACTGGGTTTAGAGATGCTTTGTCAAATGGGTTTAGAAAGTTGCAGTAATTTCTGTAATTTAGGGTAGGATTGTGTTTTGAAACGTTGCTGACATGTTCCCTAAGAAGTTCTGTAGCCTGAATTGTATTGGGATCCAACACTAACCTGCTTCAAAGCAGTGAAGTCGCCACTTTTCTGGTACCTTTCTTTGAACAGTAGAGTCTGTCTTGGCATCGCTTTGTATTAACTTTATACAGATGTAGGTGATACACCTGATGCAATAGAAGCTGAAGGGCAGTGGAGACTTAGGTATCAAATATGTGTTACTCAGTGAGTTATCTTTCTGAATATCTTTGCTGTCTGAATCTTGTTTGGGTTACCAGGTCATTTTATTTCAGTTATATTATTGGGATCTTTATATGATGTGAACTTTGCCGTCTCATGTTCTCTTGTAGTACCATCTGAGCTCATGTATGAAGAGGTCTGGAACAGTGGAATATGAAGCTAATAGACTTTATTAAAAAACATATCAGTAGTAAAAATGGGGGGAAAAAAGTAGTAAAAAAAAAGCATCACAATATCATGGATGTTCTCTCACAATGTGATGTAGATTTGGACTAGTCAGGACATCTGGAGGGAATCCGAAGCCAGAGAAAATGGCTCAGCTATACAAGGCCAAATTAAAAAAGAAAAATAGGCAGCTACATGGATTCATTATATATGCATAAACCAGGAAATGAACAAAGTGATGAGTTGTAAGATCAGGCAATGATGTGCTAATATGTAATGTCAGCCTACCCAGCATCTCTCATAAACATGGTATGTTTATAAAAACAAAAATCAGCATTTTTCAGAAACAAAACTGTAATTTTGCTACCCTGCTACCCTGCTGTGTGCATGAAAGTAAACAGCTGGGAAAGCAAGTGCCAGGGGAGTTCTGCTGCTGCCTTTGGTGTTTCCACAGTTGTGTGTGTGACTGGTAATGCATTAGATACTTAGGAGTTGTTACTCATGTCTTGTGATGATCAGGCAGTGGCCCTGCTCAGTGTCCAAGGAGGGTTTTCCTGATAAATATAGCGATGGGTGTCTAACAACCAGGCTACTCTGCTGGCTTGCATCACACCTACTGGCAAAAGCGAGATCAGCTGCTTTTCCATTTCTGGATGCCTTCATTTAGGAGATATGTTGGAACAAGCTAAAAGTTGTCACAGAGAGAAGGATCGTTCCTAATAGCTACAGAAAGCCCATGGGCTCACGGTTCGAAGGCTCTTCTAATTATAGGAAAGGATCTAGACACACGTAAATTCAAACATGTTGGAATTTGGTTTCCCAAAAGTCTTTGGATCTTTCTGAAATCACACCTGTCCAAAGTCAAACAGCACTTGAGGAAGTTTAATGCATTTTAAGAGCTTTATTTCAGATAATGAGAAGAAATAGTTAGAAATATGTTTTTTAAGGCATCTTCTGCTGGGTTGTTTTTGTTTACTTAGCCTACTCACTACCTTACAAACTGATATTGAAGAATCTAGAGACCTAAAGTGAGGTTGTTTTAATTATTATACCTGTCTTCTTAGAACAGAGTGATAGATGTGGAAAATTCGGAAGGATGAAAGCAGCAAAGTTGTTTTTGGTTGCAAAACTGTTGCACACTTTTCTGAATCTTGCTCTACCTAGCAAAGCAGCTTTATTTGTGCAAGAAAAGGTAAAATATTTTTAGGACACAGGTTTGTCTTAGGCAAATCCCATTCAAGACCATGAATATTTTTGCTAGCTGTGAATAGGCTTTCGATCATCAGTCTGAATAAATTAATCCTGTTGCGTTTATTCATCCTTTGCAAAGAGACTGTTTGAATCACATGCTAATTTGGAATATCCAGGTTTTTTTTAATAATGATGCTAAAAACAACTTGTTTTGTTGTTGTTTAGAGTATGTCTGTGGGAAAATATACAGGAAAGTATAGTATATAGCCTAGCTCAAGTCTAAACATGATTACTAACGTATATACAATTAAATGAAACACCTTCAAGATTTGAATCTAACCTGTCAGTTGGTTGCCACATTACAAGAACTTAAAATCTATAGACCCTCCTTGGGCCAGTTACTATTAATAATCCAGAATTTAATGTGAATGTAAGCTTAGCATTTTATCTTTGCTGTTTGGATTTTTTTTTTTGTATTTTAAGATGCAAGTTCATAACTGAGAATTCTACATATTTTAAGGAGTAACATTTCAAGCAGTAAGATTTCTAACTTAAGTGCAGGCTTTTGGGAACTTCTGGTGACCCATGACATTTGTGACCACTGCGATAAATAAGATTCAGGTTGGAAACTACTTACACAAACTGGAACTGTTCCTCCATTAAATCAGGGAAATTATTCCTTTGAGTAGCTGTTCAGGAGTGTGGATAAGAGATTCACAATCTGTCTGAAAAACCACATGCATGTTTTCCAAGAGTGTTACACATTAGCTTCTGTTCAGTCAAGCAGTTGCTTTCTGTGTGGCTAAATCCTCTTCAGTTTGAAGTAAATACGATATTCTTTGCTTTCTGTCCTAAACATTACGTAGGAGTCCTGTGTGCTGTTAAATAGCTTTCATTCTCCACCCAGATGTAGCTGTATTTCAATGAAGAGTGAAATGATCCTTGTGTATCTCTTTCCTCACTTGCCGTAGAGGCAGGCGGGGGGGGTGGTGGTAATGAATTGGTTGTAAAGGAGTTTGTAGAGCTCGCATGGAATGCACGGCTACGAAAGTTTGAAGTTATTTACTCTCAAGATGAATAGTTCTTTAAGAGATGGGTTAAGCAGTCTGGCTAATATACAAGACATTAAGTCTCTAAAAAGTTGTCGTACGTATCATTTGAAACAGCATAAACCCCTCCCTCCGTCTTAAGTTTATGGCAATAATAAGCCTTGCAGATGCTTTTCCTGGGAATTAAGGACCAGCTGGGGTAAACAGACCTCAAACTATCCTCTTAGCCAGTCATTAATCTTCAGGGAAAGCCTGTGCTTTGATCATTATTGCTAAAATATGCCTAGTGCAGCCTGGTCTTACATGCCAGTAAAAGCAAAGTAGTATTTTGTCAAAACATGAATATTCTTTTGTTTGTCAAGTAGCCCTGTGTCTTGGACTCATTTTTGATGTGTGTAAACATGCTTGTGTATATGTGCACACACACAAACAGACATGAGGGCATGAGTTTCCCGGTTAAATTATTCATTCTGCCTTTATAGCACTCTAAATTAAGTGGGGTGTCTGAGTCACCACTGTTGTATCGATCAGCCCTTTAGTCAGCTTTGGTTCTTTTAAAACTTGTGAAAAGTCTGGGATGGGGCATCCTTGGTTTTGAAAATTGCTAAGAAATATTTTATCCATTTCTGACCTTATGGAGGTCTACTTTAAATTGTGCCGGTGCATCTCACTGAGGACCAAAAAGAATCAGGAACTGTGTGCAGCATATTCCATCCCAGCCTGACCTATCCTGGTGTAACTAGTTGAATGAGAGGGGTGTTGGGGGTGTTGGTACTCAAAAGGCTGACAGTTCCCAAACCAATTTTTCCTTTTATTTTTGGAAGGGACTTGTTCTGTGCAATGTATCTGGTAAATAATCCCAGGTTTCACAAGTCAGCTGTGGTGCAGTGTTTCTGCATACAAGTCAGGGAGCTGAAAGTCCAGCACGCAGCCTTCCTGAATTTCCAGGCTTTAGTTTTCTTGAGGTGTGGCAAACACAGAGCTCAGAGATTGGGGGTTCCACGAATCACTTTGCTTCCCCGATTAGCGTGCCATGTGTTATGGGTTAGACAGTGTCTTCTGGTCAAGAACTAATAAGAAAACAAGGTGTACCTCAGATATTTGCTTCTTTTTTTGCAAAATGACCTGTATTAGTTTGTCAGTTTAAGCCTGGATTAAGAAAGATATTCCATGTTTGTAGTGTTAAAATGTTGCAGTTTCATTAGGGACAGCAACTCTTGGTGAATTTCTACAATCACTGAATTTGAGACAATACTGGTATTTATTCAAGGAAGAAAATTCCCCTAATTTTCTTCTGTAGTGAACTCTCCATTTATTGGGGGGTGGGGGAATTACTCTGTGTGTGTGTGTTTTGTCAGCAGTAGACTTTGTGTGGTGCCCTGTTGCATGAGGCGTCAGGCACTGCAGTGACAAGAAAGGAGTTGTAGCGAGGAACGCAGAGTTTACAACTGAATTGTATTGAAGAGAAGCAGAAGAAGAGCTGTTCCACAACCTGTGTCCTTTGCCCTAAAAGAGACTTTTGGATCTTTCCCGCTACTGCCAGTGTTGATTTTCTTTGTTCTGTGTCCCCTAAGGGGAATCATCAAAGTAGCAAGAGAAGGAAATCATTCTTATATCTTCTTGCCAACAGCATTTTCCCTATTTTACTATAAATGAGCACCATGGAGGAAGTGGAGGGGGGGGAAATAATTCTGCAGATCCTTAAACACCCTGAGCAAAATCTCATCTGTTGCAGAGTGTGAAGCTTTTGAGAGCCCTGATGGACCTTCTTACAAGAATCAGGCAGCTGGAATGAAGGCTCCTGCTGGTAGAGGGCTGGGTATAATCAATTACTGTATGGTGTCATCAAAGATAAAAGTACATTGTGTACTGCATATATAATGGGAAGTTAGAATAATTCTGTGTTTAAGTTGTGTATTTTATGTTATAAGAATTCCCCTCTGTGATACACTGTTCTTGGCTTTAGTGGGCAAAATCCTGTTGTACTTCACTTGCTCCCCAGTGCAGTTGCACATGCAATTTTTCATTGTTGTATGAGAAGAATATTTCAGAAAGCAGCAGTCAATACCGTTGTTTGATCTTGTGTCTTGGTATGAGAATTTTTTTTTCAACCCCCTCTCCCAAAAGTACAAAGCAATAAATAGCTAGGCTTGGTGCTCTGTAAAAATAGGCTTTTGACCTCTCCATTTATTGGTATACCTTTAACCTTGCAGGTTTTTGAAAGGCTCTGCTTGGTGCCATTTCCCTCTCTGTAAGAAGAGAAAGTACTGCTAAAGTGTGGCAGCAGTGTAGCATTGGTTTATTTTCTGAGCAGTTTTTAAACTGCTTTTCATGTTTTAAGGGAGTCTTTAATTGAAAGGTTGCAGTTTATCTCTCTATTTCAGCTCAGGCTGGCTACTTCCCCTTGAAAAAGCTTATTTCTGCTGTGCAGCGTTAGGTGTCCTGGCTACCAGTGTTTAATTAACTGCTGTGCCTCTGTAGTCACTTCAGCTACAGTAGGTAAGTAAATCAGGGTGTCCAATTTAAATTCATTACAAAAGCTGTATCATTATTATGTTTAGCCCATCCCCATCATCCGCTTGAAGTTACTTTGGTTTCCTTATTAGTAGACATCCCTGGATGTCTCTGGCCTGGAAAGTCACTTGAACATTCCTTTCTGTTTCCTGTGCTGCAGGAACACTGCCTGCATGTTCCCCAGTCTCACAGAACCATTGCCAGCATTTTTCTTTTGCTTCCTAGCAACTGCCAATTTGGCAAAAATGAATGTGTGGGACCTGGGATTTTCTAAACTGCAAGAGATGCAGAAACAAGGGTCTGTTTGTATTGCATGGGTATGTTTTATAGTACTTTCAATAGCAAAGAGGTGTCAGTGTCACCAGCCTGCCAGCATGAGAGATCAAGGAATACATTTGCAGGGCAAAAGATATCCCTTCTCTGTCAGAAGTGTTTGTAGAAGAGAGTAAAGGCAGAATGAAGAAACCACGACTATGCAGTGTGTGATACCATTTCTCTGTGTAACTAATGGTCTTCAGCTTGGACAGTGTGCCCACACTGCAGTCAGAGGTGAGGATGCAAATTTAGCTGGGATGCATTCAAATGCAGTGTTTTAAGATACCCATGGCAAGATAATCATGGCAGTATGAAACTGCCTGCTCACTCCAATTTTGCAGCCCACACTCAGCTTTGTACACCTTCCATTACCTTATTTTTGGTCTAAGCTTAGTCTGAGGTGTGTTGACACTCGCTGTCAGCACCGTGGAACACACTGTGCACATGTGAAAAGTGTCACACCTCTGGTTCACCCCTCACTCAAGTGAGGGAAGGCTGTGTTGTCCTTGTGGTCTTTGCCCTACTTTTCCCTTCTAGAAAGGGTGGTTTGTTCCTCCATCCTTACAGTTGCAGAGGTCTCTTCTTTTGATCTGGCCAATCCCAGTTGAAAAATTGCTTGTTAAAAAAGAAAAAAAACAAACCAACACCAAACACCCAAACATTTGGGATTTTGTCATTCCTTTTCTGTCCTTGCATAATCTGCAGCCATGTTTTTGCATAGTCATTCTGATAGGAACCGGGAAGCAACTTGCTTTGCACTGAGAATTCATAACTGAATGTTCTTTTTTTAATGTTTTTTCTCTTCAAACTCATTTAAATTCTAACATTTGAAGCACCTGATTAATTTTTTTTCAGAGTGTTGGAAACAAGTTATCCCCTGGCTGAGATCTTGTACAAAACATTTCAGCCTGAAGCAGGCTTTTCTTTTTAATCTGGAGTTTTAGTAAACCCTCAAAAAATTGGGTTTATAATTGAAGTGACAGCACAATCCTAATTGTAGCACTGCTGGCACACCTCCATAACCAGAAGCATACATTGCTGCAACTTTTAAGAATAAAATTAATCCCTAGTATGCTAGGCAGTGGACTTTATGCTTCCTGCAGTTTTCTAAATCTGTTACTATTTTGAAAATATCTGAGAATTATTCTTTGTGGCATTGAGGATGGAATAACTATCTCTACAGTTGGCATAAATCAGTGAGGTTCAATTGGAAGCAGTGATATTGTGAAGATTAGCCTGAGGTGATAGAGTGGCATAATAAATTTTAAAAGTGTGTGTTTATAACTTATAGGGAGTTTGTGTTTTCTCGGATGGAATAGCTGGGTACGTTTATGTTTTTTTGGTTTGCGTACAACAATACTGAAAGTGGCTTGAAATTTCCAAGTCCCGTTTTGTTCTAGCAAACATCTCTTCAGTAAAAAAAAGAAAAAAAGGGGTCAGTTTCCTTAACCACATTTCATGCACAACCTTATCTTTTCTGTGAGTTGTTGGACTGAAGAAAAATAAAAGTGCTCCGTAAGAATTTGGATTGTGATCTTACATCAGACCCAAGTAGCCTGAGCTGCTGGGTGGTCCCAAGGCTGCTGAATCCTGCCACTCAGGTTTTACGTTGTACAGTGACAGATAAGGGTGAGGAAAACAGACTAGTGTCGTCTTCTCTTCTCATGCGTGTCTCATGATACTTGTTAGCATATGAATGTGCAATTCTTTATATAATCACCTGTAATTCTCAATGGTGTAACACATCTAGCCTTGGGACTCCAGGTCTTTGGCAGGCACGTAATTGCACATGAGATAGTGCTTGTTAATTCCAGTTGTCAGGATGACAAGCGGAGCAGAGTATCAAAATAGTCATATCTTAACAAGTGTGGGGGGAAACAAGTATTTTGAAATGGCTTGTATTCAGCTCAGCAGCCAGAAGTCCTGACCACGAGGGCAGCTTAGGAGTCTCTGCTAATAGTTGTCAGTTAACTCAGGTCTAACCAGACTAGAGAAAATGGGCCTTTCACACCTAGCCAGGACTACCGACCTCTGCCTTGGCCCTTCTGTCATTTGTTATAAATCTTTGCCACTGCCAGCAAAGCTTTTGCTGCCACTGCTTCCAGTTGGAGGAGCAAAGTGCAGGCACAACCAGGCTTGACCTCACATGAAGCCAGCACAGGTCTAACAGAGCTGGTTTTGTTTGGGCTCTACATGTACAACAGAAGGTGCCCACTGCACGATGGCTGGAATTTGCAGATCTGCATGCCATGCCTTATCCCTCCATCCTGTTTTTCTAGAGGCGTGCCAAGGATACAAAGGCACAGTACCTTGTTAGCAGTTGGATTCCCCTTCTCCCTGTGACAGAAGGGAATCTGATGGTTGAATGTTTATAGAAGATAAATGGTGACCCTGTCTTGAAAGAGTCACTTCTGGCCCAGACTGAGGTCTGCCTGTGCAAAGAGAAACTTAAATTGCAGGTCCTGTTGCTTGTACTGCCTTTGTTGTATGGACTGATAAACATTTTGTCATTTAACATCTGTTAATCTAAGACACCTCACAAGTATCCTCTTAAAAGGGCACATAAATGACAACATAAATTAATGTGCTTAGCACTTCAGGCAAACCTGCATGTATTAATGGTTTAACTGCACAATTATGAATTTAATATTTAGTATGAGTCCTGCCCCTCAGATCAAATGGCTCCATGCTTCTACCGTAGTCCCTACGGGGAGGTGTTCAAATCGTATTTGATCCTCCCTTGAGGAGTAAATGGGGGAGGCACATGATAGAAATCACTGTAAACATACCAGTCTGCATCACTTCCACCAGCAGTTCTCACTAGTGTTATCTCTGACACTCAGGCTAACTTTTTGTAACCATCATGCAACATCATGAGTAATAATCTGTTGTTAACACACTGTCCATCAGAAGTGTTTACTCACAGAGTGACAGCTAACACATCTGGACTACATACCATGTTTGATCTGAAATACCAGACTGGCTCTGCTGTAACAATGACAAAACCGTGCCATGGTTTTGCAGTTCAAAGCATAACATGTATGGGTTGTATGATGTCTGATTTAATTTAAAATATTTATATAAATATTGGTTATTGTATAATATACATTAGCAAATACTGTCTAAAAGGAAGTTTACAGTTTGCAGCAACAGACCTCTAGTAATCGCATATTTGCAGTGTAATTGGTACTACTTCAAAGTTAAACCATTCCTGAATTAGGTTTTCTAAATGTGCTGTTTGGTGAATGCACTCTACAGTAGCAGCATAAAATAGAAAATCTATCTTACTACTTATAGTAAAGGTCTTCTGTCAGAGCACTCAGTTTTGAAGTCAGGTGTCTCCATTGTCATCCAAGCTGTATTGATGTAAATCAGGAACTGGGAATTGCTGCATCCCGTGGCTTATTGCAGAGAAGGCTTTTGGGACGTGGGCTCTGTCTTTTGCAGATGTAAAGCGGGATCTGTAGACAGCTCTCTCACCACCTGGGAGCCTCACACAGGGCTTCCTATGGTCTGCAGTATTGCTGGGGGAATACTGCATCCATCCTCTGCTCTGTGCCTTTCCATGGGGCAGTTTAGCCCCAGCCTGAGTCCCTGCTGCAGCAGATCCAGAGCTGTTCACTGTGCCAGGGCAAACAGTAGCTGCTGTGAGCTCAGACCGAACAGAAAACATTTGCCCTCAAGCCTCTTAAGTGGATAAACCAAACCCAACCATTTGCCCTGTTCATACCCCTCATCCATGCACAGTTGCAGCTGCATTTTTCTCTGGGAAGACATTCTTTTCACTTCTAACCATAGCCTGTAAATTTTCTAGTAGACTATCGTTGTATCTACAGGGCACAGTACAATACCTGTCTGTATAAAGAACAGAGCTTGCAATGTACTAAAATACATATTAGAAGAAACTGTAACATTTATTAGGAAGATCTTTATTTTGTATCAATTAATTTACTAAATTGTTAGCCAGGACATAATGGGTTTCTTTCCTTCCAAACATATAAACCATTTATATGCTTCAAACTGACGGTTTGTGTGACTTACCCTTATCAAAATTCACAAGCAATAGGTTTTCCTTTGAGATTCCTGGTGAAGTTTTTTTTCTCAAGATTCCCTTATATTTACCAAAAAAAAATATGTAATAACCTTCCTAAATTAGATAGTTACGTTTTCAGAATGTGAGTGGAGGAGACGACAGCAGGGAAATAGGGACAACTGGAATGGGACAGACAGGAGGTAATGACTTTTATCTACTTCTCTGGATCAAGTTTAGCAGGATACTGTGTAATGAGTTTTTCTGTGGGCTGAAGAAGTCTGAGATGCATATATTTCTTGTGTAAGGTGAAGAATCAAATAGTGTTGGGTGGTTTATTTAGAATGATGCTGTAAGGCAAGACAAAAGCACTCTTGCATATCACATGAAAGAAATTATGAAATAGACATTTCATTACTGGAAAAATGAGGACTAAAGGGCTTATAAGACAGGAAAAAATAATTATGCAGAGTTGTCTCTCAATTCTTCCATTAATGATCACCCTCCTTTATAGAGGAGCTTCACCTTTAGAGAAAAATAATCATGAAACTACTGTAATTTATATAATTTTATCCCTTGAATCTACTGTTCTGCTTAAGCCTAAGAGTGTCCTTTTGCCATAATTATTTATTCTAAGACATAAGCACATTTGGTGGTTTTTTCCTTTGGTCTTTTACACCCCAGGGGAAGAGCCTGTTTGGGGATTTTTGTAGCACTCCGTCATTGACAAGGTGCACAGGAAAGATTAAGTTCAAGAGAAAAATTTAAAAGTAATTTTGTCATCTAATAGAAATTAGAGCATTACTTTTAATTACTAAGTAGCAGGGAAGGCACTGCAAAATGAAAAATGGTGTGTAGGTATTCCCTGGAAAGACCTGATTCACGTCACAGTCTGAAATGAGATCCTTGGAAAACTCGAGGCCTGACTGAGCCCTTTATCGTTCCTGAAGAGCTCTGTAGAAGTGTAAAGGGTTTCCCAACTGCGGTTCATTGCACTGACAGGAGCTTTCAAGCAACCTGACTTGTTCTTATTTTTTTTTCTTCTTAGTGAATAGAAAAGATGTCCAGAGTGAAAGCAACTGGACTTGTGGAGCCTTCTGCATCACATGAGTAGTTGCACTCTATCTAGGTTATCTGCAGGTGAATTATTTCTAGAAATTGCAGCTCTTCATTAAATTCCTTACTGTCTTGTAGTTCTAGAACTGGGAATGACTGCATGTCTTGTACTTTCTCTGGTTTATACAAGGAGATACTTGTGAGAAAAGCAGAAATACAGCACTTTAACCTTCAAGTTCCTGATTATGACATGAACCCAAAGCACTGGCACAGCATTTTGATTACCTCTTTACTTGCTTTCTGTAGGTTATAGTGATTAAAGTAATGGAGAAGCTGAGAGGTGCTATCTTCTATTTCTCTGCACAGAAGGTACTCCTCAATTGTACGCAGTTGTTCACTTTATAAGTAGGTGGAACTATGTATGCTTTAAAGTTATGAATTTGATAAACATAGAAAAGTTAAAACCAGCCTTGAGAAAATGACTGAATTCCCTGGGCTAACGAGTCCTCTTGTTTATGTTTTCATATATTTCATTGGACAGTTTTTATTTTAAAGCCAGCTGTCACAACCTGATGTTTCCCAGCCTTCCCTGTTGGAACATGCGTGTGTTCTGGCATCAGTCTACGTGGAATATCTGTTGGAACAAATGTAGTGTCAGGGCGTGCCAACTATGGCCAGTTGCGTTTAGTTATAGCAGTTGCTGAATGTACCTGGAGGGTCGACATTCAGCAGGGAGTGAAGTCAATTTTGGCATCTCTCGAATGATACTTTGACTTCAAAACTTGTACCTCATCCTAGTATGTGGAAAAAAAAAAAGACTTTTCTATCAAAGCTGGGATCGTTTGCCTGGCCGTGGGACCAGCATAGCTGCGAGGACTCGGTTTGCAGTTGGATCGTGAAGGACATTGCAAAGGCTTAAGTGAAATGCAAGTCAAACTGAAACACTGGTCCCTAAGACCACAGTAAAAGCCCCAAAACCATTAACTGCTCCCTGAATTGTCTTCTCCCACAGATTCTTTCTAGTTACCAGAGAGTCTATAAGAAAGCGGGACAGTTTTATGCTGCTCGCAGTGCTGTTTTGACATTTTGTAGGAGCAGTGTGTGTGTATGAGAATGCAAATAATTTATTAGAAGCACTAGAATATATGTTAGGCCTAACTGCAACCCTAGCATTCAAAAGTGTAGAAGGTTCCTCTAATATAACCCAGTAAATTCACAGCTTCATTCATAGGAATTAATGCAATAGCATAAATGGTCCCTTCTGAAACTTGCAGTATGTTCATCTTTGCAGTTGTATTTGAAGTGAAAAAATCCAATAGTCTGTACTAGGCTAGTTGCACACAAATCAAGTTGTCATTAATTACACTTGGGGAGATCTTGCCCTTTTTGGAGTAAATTATTGTCAGGAAACTACAAAGCACAGTTTTTTTAGAAATTATTGTGGAGGGATAAAAAGTCTGAAGAGTAACAGCCACTAAATCTAAAGAGTAACATGTAAAGTATTTGGGAAGTTAGTAGATTCCAGTCAGTGAGTTAATGTGGGTTTTAAGAGAAATATTCTAATTAATTGGCTGAACCTGTAACAAATGGTATGTCTGCAGGTAGGATAGATAAGAAATATTAGAAAAAAGGAAATATTTCCTTTCACATATGTAGGTAGGCTGTTCCTGGCAACTCCCACTGACCTCATGTTCAGATTCAATGAAATAGTGGATCACAGTTAATTTTGGGATCTGTCTGGTGCTGGGAACATTATGGAGCAAATGCACCTCAGGGTGGTTCTGCTGAGTGTTGTTTGAATACTGTCTGACGTTCCTGGGAAGCACAAGTGTTGCTCCATATTCTGTCTACTTTCATAGTTCTGGTGGGATGAAAAATGAGACATATTTATATCTGATTATAACACTCCTCTTGGGGTGCCAGGAAGGACCAGGAGTTAGTTTGTGTCCTCTGAATAGTGCAAAGGCTGTAAAATCTAACCGGTCCATTAATGTGACAAAAAGGGCTAGAAAAAGTCCTCGTTGTTTGCTTTCCTTCAGTTCCAAATGATAAAGAAAAGCCGTCTCAACCTAAGCACGTTGAATACGCTGAATCATGACCATTGTCAAACCACTGCAAGGGAAAAAAGCTGAAGCTTCAAAGCAAATTTTAAGCTGCAGGCACCAATCTATAATCCAAAGATGCCAAATCTACTTTATGTTCTGGCGTGTAGAAGGACCACTTACAGCAAAGTTACAAAATTCTGCACAGTTATACACAGATAAAATCTAAATTTGAATACCAATATACTGCTCCTTGATATTTGGCACTGCCTGAACCAGTTTAGGGCTGATTTGCTTTGGGGAAGTGGCATAGCTACCCTTGCATAGTTTTGTCCTGCCTTAAACCCTGGGAGGAAGACTCAATGCAAATGTGACTTTACTGCTTCCAGGCTTCAACTGGTGCCTGCAGAGAGGTCTGCAGAGCTCCGTGAAATCGCCGGGTTTGAGTCAGCACTCTGCCCATGCAGTGCTGGGCGGGTTTGACATGAGCCAACATCCATGGGGAGTCCGTGGGCCAGGAGATACTTTGCAGGAGTAAGCCCACCAGCTGTTTGCTTGGCTCTCATGCTCTAATTTCGTGCTCAGAAGTATTTTTTCTACTTGAGTGCAAATCTCCGTGATACACCTTTTGTGAGAGGAGGTTACTCATCAAGGAAAAGCTTTCGCAGGGTCAAGCCCAAAGGCAAATGTGTGGTCACACTGAATGTAAGCTGTAAGGTGTGTATGTATTACACTAAAGTTGTATCGAATAAGGTGCTCCACACAGGGAAAGCTCTGGAAAACAGAGGACTAAAGAGGTTCCAACACTGGCAGCAGTCAGGTCTAGTTTTCAGTCTTTAACCTCCTTCTAAATAGTTATTCTACTGCAACGTAGAAATAGTGTTTGACATCCACAGCTAGGGCAGGCCCTTAAAAATATTTATTTAGAATAATTCACAGCCATCTGAAATAATTCTGAACTTGTGTACACACATCAGCATGTTTTGATTGGGTTGTGAGAGGGCCAAGTTTTAGAATTTTTTATTTTTTTTTCTGATAGAGGGAGAGAGATTTTTCACAGTGCAAAGCCAGAGGATTTTGATGGTGGTTATAACATCCATAGTGCTACAGAATGGCTCACTCCAAAGAAGTAGGAAATGACAGCCATGATTATTGTTTTATATTAATATATGTACATTCCAAATAAAAATCATATAATGAGGCTCTGATGGGAAAGTGGAGCACTTTGTCAAACACGGTTTTGATTTCTGTTGGCAGACATGTATTTTCTCAAGTTCAAATGACAGTGTTTTTGTCCAAAGAGAAGTCTTTAATTTTCAACCTGATCTGAGGGATTTGCATACAAAGGATCTATGGCCAAAACCCCACTTAAATGTTGGTATTTTTATTGGTTTAAAAAGACTTGCGTCTGCACCCTTCATTTCAGAAGATCAACATCTCTCTCAAGATCTGTAGATAGATAGCAATTACAGAAAGCAGTTCGCCCACACATACAGTGGCTTAACTCTTTAATAACAGTTATTTTTGTAGAAAAAAAGCATGAACTTACCTCAATCAACACACTTCTGTTGTTCTGCAGAATTTCTTACTTCCTTCAGGAGCATGAGCTGGTAGCAGGGTCACAGCAGCACAACTGCTGTGCTCACTCGTGTCCACACACTTGGACTTGATGCTCCTTGTGGGTCCCCTCCAACTCAACGTGTTCTGTGATTCTGTGACTTGGGCTAAAGCCTGAAGAGCTCGTAGTTCATTCTCTCAGTATTAGTCCCAAAAAAGAAATGAGCAGTGAATACTTCTACAGCATGTAATGCAGAAAAATGATGAATATCTTATGAATGAAGTATTAATTTAATGTTACCGTAGCTAATACTGAGGCAACCTATGCTTTTATACGAATTTGTACGGGTTTATATTGTTTTTTTAATATGGTTTTATATGGTTTATATGAGGGAGCATATATGGTTTATATAAAACAATGAAAACAAATGCCATCAGGTGACCTTTCAATGGTATTTAGGTAGTGCAAAACCATATTTTATCCTAGACTGTAAGAAAACTCAACTTGATACCTGCTATTTCTTTGTGTTCCGGTGTTTCACTGATAGCTTTTCCTTCCTTTGCTGTTTACACTTCTAGGATGTTGCACAAGTATTGATACTATTATTTTGGCTCCTGCAGAATCCAGTCTTGCTGTGGCAGTCAAAGACAAAACCTTCAAGCACCACAACGGACGTCTTGAGGACCCTTCACGTCCATTCCTCTATTAGCCTCTAGTTACTATTCCACAGGAGCCACAGCGCATCATTTATTCCTTCGAGGAGCAAAAGCTTTTTGGGAATTCAGCAATTCTTTCACTAAAGACTTGAGGGAAGGAGTTGTGAAAAATCATAGTTAAGTTTGCCCTGCTCATTTTCTCTTGAAACACTTAACTGTTCTCTCCTATTTTATTTTTTTTTCCTCATTAGTGCTCCAGCTCCAGAATCAAAGAATTTGCCCTGAAACCACTCCCAAACGTGCTTTGGTGAAGGAGGAAAAGCCTCTGAAGCTGTGGAAATGTCAGATGGGTGCTATTGAGGTGAAAGGGCAAATTTGTTAATGGAGACTGTGGATGATGCAAAGTGTTGTATAGCTGACATGCAAAAGGTATTTGGTACAAGGGCAGTTGCCAGAAATCTTTTTTGACCCAACTCGCGGGTGAGCAGGGCAATGGAAAAATCAGGAGAGAGCTGGGAAAAAAGAAACCCCAAACCCATCCCAATTAATTAAAAGCCTTTTCTATCAACATAATTTTAAACATTCTTTGCTGTCTGGATGGGAACAGCACAGGAGGCACGAGTGTACAAGTGTATTTGTGTGTGTACTTATGGTTACACTTTTTTGCTTTTTACTTCTGTTCTTGGCACTGCCATCTGTGTCAGGTACCTCTGTTGTCTTTCCACCTGTATTTACATAGATTTTGGTCTTGTGACCTTCTTTTCGTGGTATTTACATCTGATTCCTAGTGCAGTTACTGGCTTAGTCCTGATGGAGGCTATGGAAAGCCCCATTCTCAAGCAATGGCAGTAGTCAAGGCTTAGAAATGGAGAAATGAAGGGAGGGGCATGACAGAACTTCAGATGCAGAGTGGGTGTTTCCGCCCCTTAAGCTGGCAGGGGTCTTTTTAGCTCTGATCTGTGGTGGTTCCTAAAAGAGTTAACTTCTAAATGACCAGCTATCATTTTTTGCGAAGGGGATTGCGGGACGGACTTTTCTTTAGGGCAGAAGAACCCTGCTTGTTGTTTGAACTTGAATATTGTTTGAAGTCGCCTCTTTTTTTTTTTCTTTTTTCTTTTTTTTTTTTTTTGGCCTCTTGGGCATAAATGGAGCAGGTGTGTGTTTGCCACAGGCCACAGCTCGGGAAAGCTATGTCAAAGCACAATGAGGTCATTGTGAAACATCAGTGCTCTTCCAGAGACCTCGCTATTACAGGCAGGAATACTTAAGAAAGCTCTGTGAACTGGATTGCAGGTGATAGACAGAAAACACTTCAAGAAAAATCTTTGTCTGCCTGATTGTGTTTGCCCAGTGAGAACTACATCTTATCACCTATCTCTGAACAAGCTATTTGAAACAACTGCTGTTGACAGTGAAGTGGGTTTGCTCAGGTCCAGTGCTGGGTTGGTCTGTGAGTGCTGAGATCTGGTTTCTTTAAACAAATCGTTCTGCATGTGAACAAGGTGAATATTTTCGTTGTAAAGTGTTGCTTTGACTTTGAGTGTGGCGGGAAATACTGTATCCATTAAATGATTATTAAATGGAAAGGAGGGAGGAGTTCCCAGGCGTTATGGAGCCAGCTCCTACTGCCGGACTCCGAGCTGACACCGACAGCACTTTGCCAGGAGTGAAAGAATATGTTGTATAACTCACTGGCTCTACCAAGTACGTAGTGGTACTCTGCAAATAAACTTTCTATCAAGGTATTTTTGGACTTCTGCCTCAAACCAAGCGGATAAGGAGCATTTATGGCTCTAGCAATAAAATTCTGCAGATGTTCTTTTTTGTATGTGCAGTACTAAAAAGGAAAGCTGTGCTATGCTTTTATCAGATCAACTTGAAATCAGTACAAGTGTAGCTTAGGGTTGGGATTTATGCTTTTGCAGCAACATACCTTTTTACTCCAAGAAGCCTTTCAGTGTTTGTGCTTAAAGTCCCACACTTAAGGCCCCCAAAGTGACAACAATATGGTTTTCTTTGTGAGACTTGAATGTCTGGATTAGGTCACTTCACTCTTTTATAGCTTTAACCAGCTTCAACTTGTACTGTGGTGACACACATCTGCTGACTCGATGGATCAGTGCATTAAGCTTCAGGCTGACTGGTGGGCCATGCTTGAAAGACTTTTGGCATGTGCTGGTGCCTGCATTTTTCACCCTTGACTGAAAGCATATGCTTCATACAATTGAGACAGTGTTAGCATGTGGGTCTCAGGCAGCCTCCTACACATCTGGCAGAGCCTGGCCCTCCTTCCAGGTGAATCATCTCTCCTGGGAGGGTGGCTTGCAGCACTGTGGCATCTGCAGAGTGGCAGGAAGTGTCTGAATTCATCTGAGAGTGATTTTTATCTTCACATGCTTTTCCAATTTCATCAGGCCCCTCATGCTACATTCCAAGTGACATGATTAAACCTGCCAAAGACAAAGGGAGGCTGATTGATAAAAATTATCTCTGACCCTTCACAATCTGTCATAGCTTAAGATAGTAGTAATAATAGTAGTAATGATGGAATGAAATAAGTGTTATGCGAAGGAAGTTATTATTGTTTGAATAATATTCTGTAAAACAGGATTACTTCCTTGCTTTTTGTTTCCATTTTATCACCCAAATTAACTTGTCATCAGCATAATAGAAGAATGGACTGTAAAGGATTATAAACTTCACATTGACTTTAAGTGGCACTTTACTGTGATTTCTAGTGTCTTGGTTTTATTTTAGCATGTAAGTTTGAAGGCACAATAAAGATGCAGATCAACAGCAAAGGATCAGTTTTCACAATGGAGGTCAGACATTTAGGCAGAGGTGTTTTTTAGCAAGGAGGGTATGAATTTATTTTTTTTTCCTCAATATGAAAAAAAAAATCCTTAAAAGAAGGTTCTAAACATAACTGGTACTACACAGCAAATAGAATATTTTATAAGCACAGTACATAAAAATATTTTTATTCTTTAATCTGCTGCACTAGTCCAGGCACTTGGGTTATATTTCCTCCTAACCAAGCATCTGGACTGATACAGATGATCTGCAAGAACGGAGATTAACTCTTTGCACCCTGAGATGTGTGACAGATCTGTTGTATTTGCTGCCATTTCTGTAATGCCAGCAACAAAAGTTCTGGTAGAAATATCGTCAGTCTCCTGCCTTTTTTAGAATCTACCCTTGATTTTGCCAAAGGCAAACGAAAAATACTTAGACTGTAAAGCATACAGATATTTTGAAGTACAAAAACTAGCACACTTGGGAAGGTCACAGTGGAAAGATAACTGTGCAAGCTTAGTTCTTGGTTACTGTGGTGGTAATGACAAGTAATTTGGTTGATTTCATTTCAGTTTTTCTGAATTAATGCATCAAGTGAGGGCAGAATCTGACCCACCCGTCTTTGATGTGTGCTCTGCTCTGTCAGGAGCTGCGAGGTTCTTTTGAACAGATGCCTGTATTCTGCTGATATGCAGGGTCATTAAAAAGATCAAGATGACCAAGCCTGAGACATTTGGATAGCTGCAGACAGCTGTGCTGTGCCGCTGCCGTCTGCACCGGGTGGATTCTCTGTGAGTTTTCCCTCTGAGGTTAGTTGTGTGTGGGAGCACTTTGCATACTGACCACTGCCAAGCCCCAGCCCGATGGCTGGATGTACAAATCTGGGCAAAGATTACAAGTTACGGCTCTTCCTGAGAAAGCAGTGGGTTCCCATGTGTCATGTAGAAGGAAATCCATGCGGGGCTTTTGCTAGGCAGGCTATGAGAAAGTTGCAGGGCTTTTCCCAGAGAGACAAGGCAGCAAATAAATAGTTGCTGAGTGTGTTGTTTCTGTACTTAAAGGTTTGGTGTTTAGTGTTCTCTAAGTACAGGACTTTGCAGTTTACTGCTACCACAGCAAAGCAGCTGGTCAGCAAGTAGCTGAGTCAATGTTAGATAGCCTGCAAGGCTTCCTTCCAGATATTTTTATGGAGGAGTTAAAATTGCACAGGATACCAAGATATCCTCAAGTGATTGCAATGAATACCAGCTATCAACGTAATCAGGAAATAATACTTCAAATCTTGCCAGCTTGCTAACAAGAAACTTCTTCAGTGCTTTGGCAAAGACGGTCATACCTTACTAAGAACCAAATGTTTAATTCTGTCTGTTCAGTGTTGTTTTAATGCCTTTTTATCTCTTCACTGCTGTTTTAGGTATCTTAATTCAGTGTATGTTTTGGTGGATTGCACCAGTGTGCATTTGATTTTGTGATTTTTTTTTTCATTTAAAGTCTAGTGGAGATAAAAAGTGAATGACATTATTGCTTATATACAATCACATATGTAAGCAGAATAGCATCATTTAACATAGTAAATACATGGTTTGTTCCTCAATGCAAATGAAGTTTTTTAGCTAAATGTAGCTCAAAATATTGAATCCTTGAAAAGAGAGCAGAATAAAGCTGTACTTCACTGTTTGGAGAGTGAAGCACAATCTGCGTGTTTTTTTAAGATGTCATTACACACTTGGGATCTTTCCCAAACATATTCCTGATTCATGAAATCTGTTGGTGAAGGCAGTAGGATGGAGCTCTGAAGAGCAGGGCTAGATGCAGCCATCATTCGGATGTAGGCTGGCAGAGCTATTTAGCTGTGACTTTTTCACAAGAGCCAAGGCACAGGCAGTGCCTTCAGCAGTGCTGTGGGTGGAAGGAAAGGCTGGTGCATTTTCCCCCAGAGAATCCATTCCAGCTGAAGAGGAACAGCCCAGTGATGAAACTGGGCCACGTTTAAAGCACTGTGGTAGAACCCTGTGATGGGGCAGCTAAATAGGCTTTCATTTGGACCCGCGTGGTGGTTTTCTGGAAGAAAGGGAGAAGGACAAAGTTGACTGACATTTGATCCTTCTCTTGGGAAGCCTCTTTCATTAAGTAGCTGCTGATAGGAAGTGTCATTCAGCAGTTATAAAGTCTGACAGTTGCAGATAGGTCTCTGGAAAGGCTGTAGAGCAGACTGAGCCGAGGAGGGGATGCAGGTGCAGGCGTGCTGAGGCAAAGCCCTGAAGGACAGTACTCCTCAGTCAGACCTGTGTGCCACTTGCCTGTCTTGTCCACTCTGCAGCCAGGCAGGTAAAACAGTTTGATCTTCAGAAATGCTGCAGTAACTTGCACTTACGGCACTCTGTGCATGTAGTAATCATTGTCTTTTTCCCCATACCAGTTAAGGTGCAGGGGATGTTTTTTTAATGAATCCGTATATCTTGCTTGTCTGAGAATGTAAAGACATACAAGCACCATGCTTCTTATATTCAGCAGTAATTCTCTTTGAAGATAACTGTATTAAGGCATAAAGATATACTCCATTGTGGCAGAATTGTCCCTTACCTGTCATAAAAGAAGTAGGACTGCAAGGGTTTTTTCCTGAAAACAAATACAGTAAGAGTTGTTCCAGAATTCTTGCTTGCAGTGTTCCCAATCCTGCCTCCATTTCTTTGGTCTTATGCTCACACTTGGAATCTCTGTTATTCAACAGGGTTTTCCTTCTTTTCCTGTATGCTTTAAGATTGCCAAGATGTGGTATTTTAGATCAGGAAGTTCTGTATACAGTTGTTCATACTTACTTGTTGGTAAATGTGGATGTACAACACTACATGCTATTAACAGTGTAGGTATCCTTCTTTTTCCTGTTCAGTTGCACGGGTTGAGAAATGAGTGTTTGTGAAGTGACACTGCATGTGTAATTGTGAGGTAATGGAGGAAAATGTAATGTTCTTGCTGTATTTCTTGGCACTTACATTTAATTCTAACCATAACAATGAATTGATTAATTCAATTTGCTAAGTGCAGGGACTGAACTAAAACTTACGCCCCCATAACTCTGAGTGCCTTTGCCACTAGGCAACAGTCATTTTCCAGCTTGTGTTCTCCTTGTCTGGTAAAAGGTCTGACAAATAGGTGCTGGGTGTGTGTGTGCATGCATGCACATGTGCATGTGTTTATTTTACTCTCATTTAGAGCCATTAAGAACTTGATCCCTAAAGGTTCTGAGCATTTTTATTTCCTGACGGCTTTTCAGGGGGAATACCTCGTAGAAGGCATTTGGCCTTCATGATAACATCCGTGCCAGAAGGAAAAAAGAAGTGTGGAGGGATGAGGGTAGGAGGGAAGATGGGAGACAGTGAGTGAGGACTGTGCCCAAAAGCACTGAATCCACCATTCTTGTCCATCTGCCCGGTGTGTTTGCTGCCATGAGATTCATGACAGGAGACGGGACTTTCAGCAGGTTAATAGGTGTGTGTGGCTTTTATCTGCCACTGCCCTCTACTGAATAGAATATGAGACATGATTTTTCAGCTATCTGTTTGTCATAAGTTCAGTCTTGAGGTGCCTGAGACTCCATTAGCTCAGACAGTAGAGGTCACATACTTCTGAACATGTTTCATTTTGTGCAGGCAGTGATATACAGTCTTCTGTCATCTGATGCAAAGGCTTGGAGAAAACACTCCAACTAATGTTAAAATTGCAACACAGTTTAAACTCCTTATATTCAGTGCTTGTAGAGTTAATAGTTCTCAAGTCAATGCATGAAATGTATGCTTAGCTTTAGGAAATGTATGATTGTCCCCAACTCTTGTTACGTAAAAAACCTAAAACAAAGCACTAGGCAGCCTGTAAGTAGAACAAAGTTGAATTTTCATGTGATCTTCCAGTCTGTAAGAAATTATTGTAATAAATTAAGGAGACAAGCAATTGTAGCTTTTAATTTCTTTCCTTTAGAAAATTCATGGCAAAAAATTGTATTGTTTTTTTAACCTCTGACGTGAAGCAAAATAGTGACTGAAGCTAGATGTAGTCCAGGCTTCTCTCAATTACTGGGAATAAAACTCTTTTGGACTGTCTGACTATTTCATAAGCTTTCCCTTTAACTAAAGCAAGGGACACAGTTTCATGGTGAAACAACAGAAAGCAGTAAGAGAGCTTAACAGGGCCCTCCAGGTAACATGAAAGAGTGCCTCAGTCATCCTCTGTCTTGTTACTCTAAACACCAACTGCATTGTCTCGAGTCGTTTTCCCTTGCGGGAACACTTAGCCTTACCAAACACAGCTCAGCCTTACAGGTACATTCCCACCAATTAAAGAGGAGGGGTTCCTCACAAGTCCTGCCAATGCACCCACCTCGCTTGAGCGAACATTGCCAAGTACAACAAACAGTGCCAAAGCGTGTGGTGGTTTTGGGCTCCGCTCCAGCGGGGACCAAGATGAGACACTCAGTCACAACTTAGCCTTTACATAAAGCCAAATCTTTGTGTATTCCTCTGAATTATACTTGGAGCCATCCTCGTAATGCAGTGGTAAACCTGGGTGGCTGCTGGCCTGATCTGCTGGCAGAGCTCCAGCCTGGGAGAGACTGGGCAGTGGTGCATGCTTTGGGTTGAGGCTTACTTTGGGGGTTACCAGCTAGGTTGGCAAGTCTGGTTTGTGGCGGTCAAAATTGAGATTCTCCCAAGATTTTCAGCTGTGAAGTGTATGAATTTGGGGCCTTGCAAAACACCAGCCTCCCAGAAGACAGAAAATAGGTACCTTCCAGCCTTGGATCTAACAAAGAACTGAACCCAGAGGGTGGGGTTTGGATGAAGGTTCAGATCTGTATTCCCTGTTTAGTTTCAGCATTGTGGTTTTGGACCATCAGTAGTGGTAACATACAAATGATTTTTCACTCTAAAGAGTACAGTAAAATGCTATTATACTTGTTAATCTTCTTTTTTATATCTTGCCAAGTGAGGACTGCTACACTGCAGCAATACAGCTGGCACGGTGGAGGTACCTGTGTTTTTGCCACTCTTTGTTCATGGTGGAATGAGGACAGTTTTCTGTACACAGTATTCTGCCCTCCCTTTAAAACATCTGAGTCACACAGCTGTTTCCCAGTTAAATCACAGGCTCAATCTGACTGTACTTTAAGTTGTGTTATGCAACACAGGCTGGCAAACTTGTCCACTGATACAGAAAAATCTGAAGGTGGACAAAATCCCATCCCCGCCAAGGGTTTATACTTCTCTTATAGTGGAAGTGTCAGTGACGCTTCCACTGTAAACTCACCCTGCTTTGCCTTGCTAAGAGGTTTGGTCACCATTACTCCTCATCACAGCAGGCTCTGCCAAACACTGCTGGGAAATCTGCTTGAACCTCTGTAACAGAGCCCAGCGCAGAAGATGCTCCCACGTGCACCAGGACACCTCGGGGTGTCACAGCTGTGAACCTGCCCTGGCTGGGCTGCTCCTTCTTGGTGCTGCTGCTGCATTTAGACCCCCAACAGAGAGGAAGGCAGTGGGTGCTTTCCACTGCTCAGCCTCTCCCTGCTTTGCTGGCAGAGGCCGCGTGTCCTGGTTTACATTGGCAGAAGCCAGCATAGCTCAGGGATGAATTTAGCCCTTGGCACTCCTTGGAGAGCTGACTCAGATGACTGCACATGAAAACTACAAGCTGGTCTCTTATTTAATTCTCCTGAATGTTCAGTATTTTATTATTTCAATTTTTACTTCTTGTAAAACTGTTTTTGTGTTTAGTGGGAGAGCTTTACTGTTGGACTCCCTGGGATCTCATGGAGTTATTACAAGAATAGATTAGTAATAGTTCTCACCTGTGCAGCACCTTATCCCAAAGGATCTCAACTTCTTCACAAAAACCAAATTCAACCTTAGGAGTAGGCCAGGTGATAGATAACATTGTTTATCTTGAATATGAGAAAAGGAAAGTGTGGAAATTTTAGGTGATGTACTCAAAAGTGCATGGCAGATGAATTTCAGAACTGGGATAGAAGATAAATACCTTAGTTCCTTCCTCTGAAATCTGTGGGCAAAAGGATGTCTGGGAGCCAGGATTTCTTTTCTTCTGTGGATCACATTAAGGCGTAACTAGATCAGTTTGTGCCTTGGACATCTTTTGAGATTTATTGATTTCCTCCAAATTTCAGCTCACGTTTTGAATTGAGCATCCTTCTGGTCTTTTCTTTAAGGAGGGGAAGCTTGAAAATGTGTTCAGAGTGTAGATTTGGAAGTTGTGGTGGTCTCCATAGCGGTGATTCCTGGGCAGTAGCTCTGCCCAGTACCTGCACTGCTCAGCAAATCACTGGTAATGTCCAGTGCTGCTGGGAGCCTGATCCCCAAAACTTTGCAGTGGGAAGAAGTTATGGGAGTTCAGCCAGCCTGTCTGAACAGATGCAGAGTATCTGCTGTGTGTGTGTTAGTTGAGGGTCTCAGAAAGGAGAAAGGAACCCCTGCTTCCGAATCTTCAGCTAGAAGGGAATCTTCAGTTAAGTATCAAATACCCACGAGTATAAGCGCGGGGAGACTTGTGCTTGTCCCAAGTAGGTGACAGGGTCACATTTTGTGCATGTTCTGGCATTTGGGAGGGTGACATATTACATGTTAGGAGGTGTCCTTTCAGCAACCAAACATTATCGGTGCCTGGGTCTTCAGGGAAGCAAAGACTCCTTGCACTGTTTCTGCTCACTTGCAGTTTTGCAGCATGTAGCACATTCCTTAGATTTTGAGGCAGAAAAACTGGAGTTTGTCTTTCAAACTGTGTGAATGCTTTGGCCTTGGAGCTCTAGAGAAAGACAGGAGGAAATATAGCAGGGATTTGCTTCAGAAATAAAATTCCACTGCCCCTGTTGCCATTTCCCTGTGAAGCTGCTTCCTGCCAATTTGACGCACAATTTGTATCGGAAACAGAATTGGTCGGGGCAAGTTTGTGACTGTAGCTGGCATTTCTGCCATGCCTCATGCTGAATGCACAGCCTCTCCCTGCATCCCGGGTGTCTGAACACATCAGGAGCACTGTGGGGAGGAGGGCCTCGGCAGGGAGTGCCAGAGGAGCAGAGCCACAGGGCACACAACTGCACAGCTCAGCGAGCGGAGTCTGCTGTCACTCCTCTTGGGAGATCAGAAAACTTGGAGGGCAGTCTGAAACTGTGGTGGAAACATCTAGAGACACCATTTGCTTGTATCATCTGTGACCAAAATCTAGCTATTAATGTTCAATTTCTGTGAAGCTATAAAAGATTTTTTACTAAATTGGTTTTGCGTGCAACGTGCAAACATACCAACTTTTTAAAAAAATCTTAACAGGGGAAACTGAAATCTCTGGATTAGTTTGCAGTGCGGGGACTGTATTAATTGTTCTAATAACATTTGACTGAAGAATTACCCTACTACTCAGTAGTGCTGGGTTTTGCTTCTTAATCCAATCACCTCATGACTGCTCTCTAAGCTTTCCCTTTTCTATTCTTAACATGCAATTAAAGGGAAACTCCCCTGTATTATTACTGCAAATAACATGAAAGTAAGTAAATGCCACTACTTTGCTCACTCCTATCAGTTAAACAGTATTTCTTTGATAATTTAATTGCCTTCATTGGACTTAATGACAGCACATGATTTGTCCCCTTACTAGTAAAATAAGTAAATGTTCGGTAATGACAAGATCAGGTTGTGTTTGATACAAAAGTAGGGTTTGCTCTTGCTTTAAATAGCCATGCAGGTCTCTTACTGCATCAACTGAAGCAGATAGAAACAGGTATGGAGAAGCTGCTAAACTACAGAAAACTGTCCTTTCTGGAAGTCCCCAGCTTTCTTCCACAATTATTTCTCAGTATTAAATATAATATAAAAGTCCAAATTAATTGGAAAAAAATTATTTAATTCAGGCCAAGTGATTAATTCCAACTTTTCAGTGAAACTCTCTGATGTCATGCTACTGAAACATTCAGTTTTGACTAAGTTTCACTAAAACTCTTCCAATTTAGAAAGTTTTTGACACTTCTGTGAGCTGCTTTAGAAACTTATTAAATAGTATGACTGAATTCTATTGCTCATGAAGTTTGAACAAATGACAGTAGCTGGATCCTGGGCAGGCCTTGCTGCCAAACTGCATAAATGTCTTCTGAGCCCAATAAGCCGTGACTTGGATCTCAGTGGGCTTTGGACAAGCCTCTCTACATGTGTTAATTCAGGGCAGCAATGCCTTTGCAAACCTCTGAGTGGGATTCTTCAAAAATGGCTGGACACTACGAAGCTGGCCAGATGCTCTGAATTTTGTGATGAGGGTAAATATCCAGTAGGAATTAAAGAGGACTAGTCAAACTACCTTTATGTACTTGCCAAGCTTTCAAAAGTGAAAGGCTGCCACTGAGCCACAAGACCCTTACCACAAGCAGCACCCTGCTACTGTGACTGTTATTTAAATCATTGCAGTGAGAAGTATCTCTTAATAATCATATAACTAGTGCAGAGTTGCCTAATGACTTCCCAGGCAAATAGATAATTAAGCCATTTAACACTATAGAACTGAAAATTGTGTCCCCAGTGAACTTCAAAGCTGTCTGTCTCTTTAATGGACTGTGAAAGCCAAACCTGGGTCTGAATCACAATGTGAAGTAGAAGTAATCATTGGAGAATATGGATGTAGCTTTTGCAGCTTGAGCCTTTCTTCTGATTAATCAGGTTATTCTGAGTTATCTGCTTTATAAACGTAGATCTTTACACAAGAACAACAAAATGTATCAAGTCTTGAAATATGAAGGGGCTTTTGTGTATATAGTGGGTTTTATCTTCCCTCTTATGATGGAGTTCAGTTGGAAGATTCTGTGAGAGAGGGGTCTCTGGTCCTACTTTTGTATTTATGGGCACGAGATTTTTAATACTGCAGAATTTTTGGAGCACTGGCGTTAGGTGCATTTGTGTTCTGAGACAGAACAAAAATTATATTGTGGAACTGGCCCGTTTCACCACTGGAAGGAACAGGGAGGAGGGATATCTCTGTGTGTGACACTTAGAATGGGAGAGGTGGAGACTTTAGTGAGGTCTCCAGTACTCCTTAGAACTTGAGTCATATATTATACTTTTTTTCTGTTGAAAATTTGAAGAACACAAACAGCAACAAGAATGACAAACAGCTTAAGTCTCAAATGGCAAGATTTGCAGTAGTGGAGTTTTTTTAAAGAAAACGAGAAGCCGCAGATTGGGTCAGTAAATGCCATGTCATTGGAACATATTTGATTACACTTCTGTTCTAGTGTATGCATGCATCTCTTTTTGTAGGCTAAAACTAAGCATTGATAGAGAGCTCTAGCAGACCACAGTGTTTGGAAGATTAGAAGATGAGGTCATCAGGCCACAGGGTGTCTTCAGTTTCATCCTCTGAAAATAGGTGAACATATTAAAAAGCTTATGGGAGAGTTTTTATGAGTAAATTTGACTTCTATAACCAGAGTTTTATTTCTTGTCACCTGTCTGTTTTTATTAGATTTTTCAGTTTTCAAATAACATTTAAAAAAAAAAAGAAAAGCCTCTGAAGAGGACCCTTGCCTGTAGCAGGAAGTATAAGCTCCCTGTTTCTCTCTTTCTCTCTCTCTCATTATATGCTGGCATGAACACTCTGACATTGCTAATTGCCTCCACATTACACTGGCTGAATTCCAACAGTAGTGGCATAAAAATTAATGAACAAGACAGAGCTCACACATAAGGAACATATGGTGCAATAGCGGTCAATTGCATTTGAGTTTAAAATGATGTCTTGAGAGAGTCATGATCAAAGCACTTTCACAAAATGGAAAGGGCCAGATTCTCCTTGCACTAAATATCTGTGGTGCCTCACTGTCCTCAGTGAGAGTGCAAATGTGAAGGCGATTCCCCAAACTGTAAATAGAGAATGCCAGAAAAGCTGTTTCGTTTTCAAATGCAATAGGAATTTCCTCTACATTCTTATTGTGAAAACTAGTATGAGTTAATTTTCTGCTGTGAAGCAAGGCTGGGGGAAAAAATATTCTTAGAAATGGAGAGAATTCTTCAAAGATTTTATCACTGTCTCTACTAACAGTGCCTTCACAGAGCGAGCTATGCAGTTTACAGAAAGGTGACATACAGTTATTTCCCATTATCCTAAAATGTGCAATTTAAAGTTAACACAAGTTAGTTTTATCTGTGTATATGCTTCATGCAAAATCCAGATTTCAGAGCAATTAAGATAGTGTTAATACGAGGTACTCTCAAGATTCTTTCAAGTTGAAAGCTTGCTTAAGATTAATGTTAAAATTCAGGTTTTATTCTCTTGCCAAAGTACATGCTAGGTAACCTCTTGTTAACATTAATGGGAGTTAAATATTTGCACTCAGAGGAAAATAGACCCCAGATATGATACAAACTGTGCTTATATTACATAATATAAATAAACATTGCTTGTTTAATAACTTCTACTGCCTTATTATGGAACAAAGCGTTACAATACTATTGCAAGATCTTATATAAATTATTTATTTTTATTATGCTGGCGATTTCCTATCATGTTCTTTGTCTCATGAGATTTGAACAGTAATTTTAACTTGTATGGGACAACAATTTAATGAATGGCCCAGATAAATCACTGTATCAGTACAGAGTTCATATACATGGAAAGGAGCTTTATAGCACTCAGTGTCTGTTTCCTCAGCCAGAGGTCTGTACCCCAGGTTAGAGCAGCCTGGGTTGGGTTTTGCCCAAACTGAAATGTGGCTGCAGATGGCCCTGCTGGGTCATTACAGCCACTAGAAAGAGCTGGAATGCAGAAATGCTCAAGCCACGTCCCCAGTGTGCCTCCTGCTACTCTGCAGGAATTTCCTTGGGGCTAACTCACACTGGCTCGCAGCCATTTCTGCTTTAACTCCTAGCAGGATAAAGAAGAGTTAGGACAGCTTACTGGAGCACTGGGAATGAAGGGTAGACAGTTCTTTACCTGCCTGGATATGAGTCTTATTTTGAATAAGTCATTTGAATTTTTCTCAGCTACTTAAAGGAAGTGTTTCTCAAAGAATTACCAAACTATCCTTTAGGTAATCCTGAAGCAGTAATTGCTTCTCATCTGGATTTGCTGGATATGATATAATACTGATTTCAGTGGAACTTTTATTTACTTATTTTGACAATAAATAAAATAGTTGATTTTAAATTTTGGACATAGGTTTGGATTTTGCTTAAGACATAATACAAATTATGTTTTAAAGGAAAGATCATACAATAGCTGAGTTCATTGCAATATAGTGGCTTCAGCATAACCCTTTCCATTTTCAATGCAATTAGGTGCTATTCTTCTTCAATTAATGGGCCAAATGACACTCTCACTATGATAAGCTTCCTGATAAAAATCTGAGATAACTCAGATTGATACTGAGACTTATGGAAATGCCCTATTCTGCATTGATGCAACTGGGAGAGGAAAGCACCAGCTGAGTTGCTGTTTCTGCTGCTTCTGCTGCTCTTCCCACAAGCTGGTTTTGGCCCACTGCGTCCTGGTGTGTCTACAAGGAAGCAGCTTCTGTTTCTGCTCTCCCTTTTCATGAAGGAAGGCAGAGGATGGCATTTGTTACAGAGCTTTTCCTTCTAGCACAGAACTTATTTCCAAGATGCAGAATTGTGAGGATTCCTTCAGTCATCCCCCCAGAGTCACAGATTTGGTATCTGGCCAATGGCGTGTAATATGCTTCCTGGCATGCTGTAGGAGAAGTAAAATTAGTTCAGAGCTTTACTTTACTGTTTGCGGGGTGTTTTGGTGTGTTGGGTTTTTTCCCTGTGTTTTTTGAACATGCCTGGAAAAGGATGAGTGTTTAAGATGTATTAACAATTTCATTTCTGAGTTGGACATAGCCTCCCACCCTGGCTGTAGATTTGGGCAATTGTCAAAATTTGTGAAAACTGAGTCTTGCTGCTTAATGCCGCGTGCAAGTATCACTAATGCTTTATTTTGCTTCTTTGGTATGGGCTAAAGCATTGGGAGGGAATTGAAAGTGATATGGGAAAAAAATCCTTCAGCTCCGTAGCTTTTCTTACAAAAATATTATGGAAAAATGTATTTTTCAGGACTTGGGGCTTCCAGGTGTGGTTTCAGGGTTGCTTTTGTAGACAGAGAAAGGAAACAAGCTAGAAAAGTCAAGTGAGTAACTATTGCAGGCTGTTTCCCTTGCTAAGGTTTTCAAGTGAATTTAAAGCCATGTGGAAAAAATCCTCATGAAATAGTTATTACAGCCCACTGATTCTTGTGTACTAGTAGGTATTTCTCTGGTTTGCAAATCTGGGTGCAACTTAACAAGTTGAGCATTAAAAAAAAGTTTATCTCAAGGGACTTCAGCAAAAAACTTCAGTTAGCTATTGGGACATGACAGTTAAAGTCTGTGGCATTTGCTTGCTTTTTTTTTTCTTTGGACAAAAATGTTTAGTTGCATTATGGCTATGAGTATTTGTTCAGTATTATGAGGGAGACTTCCTGTGACTTTTTTTTTTTTTTTGCTATCCCCCTTATACATTCCCTTGTCATCTTATGGTGTGCTGCACTGTTATCTCAGGAACAATGCACATCACACCATGTGCATGTAGTCGAGGGCATGTTTATACAAAAAAGGAGATTGTTTCTGTCTTGCTATAATCCATGTTTGTACAACTCTTTCAATGTCTTTAATTGTTTTGAACTCTAAAATGAAATGACTTCTAGATAAAATGAGCTTTCAGCTCTCTCCTTTTGTGACAGATTCCAGAGCATCTCTACCTCAAGGCACGTTTGGTCACCATTTTGCCTTTGTGACCCTTCCTAACCTGTACCACTCAGCAGGCTAGCACTAATGTCAGTACTGTTTACTTGGGCAAGACTGATAGCATCCAGGTGGAGTTTCCAGTCCTCTTTTTTCTTTTTTTTTTCTTTTTCTTTTTTTCTTTCTTCCCCCCTGCTCTTTATGCAGCCATGGAATACATACCCAAACCAAAAAGTCAAGCAGCAAACTGTTTTGCAGATCTGTCAGGTTTTTACTCTACATTTGCTACTTTAAAAATTGTCATTTTCTTTTGCACAAACACAGGACAAAACCTCAAGTCAGGAAATATCGTGGTTTGACCGATCTCTGTCATCTTGTACTGCTCTGAGGTGTACTAAAATTTGGCTTGTACATCTGAATTTTTCCCTTTATTTGACCTTTTCTAAATGCAGTTTCTTTACAGGTTGTGGTGATCTTGTACTTTTCACTTCTCACTAAAATACTAACACTAGCACATCTTTATTTCTTTGAGTTAATCACTTGTATCCTGGTTTAGTGATACCAGTTTATTCAAATGCCCTTTCCCCGCTTTTCTTTCATTATTTCATCTCGATGAACAAGGTTGTTCAAATTAGTATAAATCAGTCCACTTACAGCTTTTGACACTTATGATTTAAGTACTGAATTACTGTCCTTGACAGCTGAAAGTTGCGCAGTTTCTCTCCCTTCTGAATTTAAGACTGGAATGTAATTCTTGGCAATTAATAATAGATCATTAGAAATACTCTGAAAGTATCCACAATTGATCTGTAAAAGCCGTGTGGCTGATCAGAATCCTACAGAGTGCTGCAGCAGCGCCTGTCAGGGAGAGAATATTTAACAGCGAGTGCTTGCCTGCCTCTGCTCCATCAGCTCCTCCAGCCTGTGTAAAAGCAGGATAGGACAAGTCCCTGGTCATGTCTTTGGGGACCAACCTTTGCAAAGAGCTTCGATACCATTAGTGTGGCAAACTGTGCCGGGCACTTCTCATAGCCAAGTACAGGAAGTCCAGTTATAACGCCAGTGCTCCGCTGAGGTTACATTTCTTTAATGCACAGAGATCAGGAGCCTGCCACCGGAATGCGGCGTAAGGCTCCATCCTTTGGCTCCAGTTGCAGAACTCGTGATCTTACCTCACTTCCAGATAACAGCTAGTGTGGGAGCTGTTTTCCAAATCCTTAACTGGAGCTCGGTGTTGATACCTGTGTAGGTTGCAGGAGGAAATAAACAGATGCAGCCCTCTGGATTTTAGAGAGAGGTCGGTGGATGAATTACTTGCCCATTCAAAAAAAATACAGATTGTCAACAGTTACAAATCTATGGAGATGAAGCTTTGTCAACATATTTTGCTTCCTCCCTTTGGTCTTGAAAGTGATTTCCTGACTGTAGGAGTGGTGTGCAAGCACTCCTTCCTTTTACGCTCACCTTCTAGTGCTGCAGCGTCCTCGTAGCTACGCCACTGATGGTTTGTGCACTGATGACCTAATGCTGAGGTGATAAAGCTAAACAAGGTACCTCAAAAATAACAATTTCCTCTAAGTTTAGAAATGGAGAACATCAAAATGTCACAACTTTGTTTCTGATTAACTTGCAGAGCAGTTTTACACATAGATAAGTCCTTCATTATCTGTTCTATATTAGCTTGGTGGTCTGTGTTCAGAAGTTGAAGTTCCCTGCAACAGCATAAGAAACCTGATTATTGTGCCTATTGTAAAAGTGAGTCACAGCTGCTTTTGGTATATTTATGGTAGTTGATTGAAATATGGAGCAAGAGCTCATTTTTGAGAAGGTTCCTGGCATTTGCGGACTTGTTACAAAAAGCCCATTCAATAAAGCAGTTGAGATGTTTAAAGGGCTCAAACTAAAATATATTTACCACACAATATTAGTGTCCTGTTATAACTTACTGTACTTACTGCAAAAGCACATTCACTGTTCCTGCTTTTATCACTGATAACCTACCAGGAGCTAATTTTAAGTATCTTTGAAAGGGAATTTAAGAAATCTGTAGTTTTATGAAATTATCTTGAATTAGTAGTGTTTTCCTTAGCATGTCTGGAGGCAAGAGAGAAGGGAGGGAGGAAGGATGATGCTTACTGAAGCTAATCTTCCTAGGCCCCACGTATCAACATTTCTGTGGAGTACTGTGCAGAGCTGGCAGAATATCTGCATTAGGCTCCTGCTTTGAAACACCCACAGAAGGAGCCTCTCCCTCTGCCCTGAAGATAGAGGAAGTCTGGACAGAGTAAACTTCAGGAATATCCTCTGCTCATCCTTACTAATTATCAGAGAAGTCAGAAAACAGTTGTTCTAAAAAAAAGTTTATTCAAGTTTCATTCATTCAAATGTACGGTCTTCCAAACTTTACAAACAGGTAACTAATGGCACAGCAGCACAAGGCTGGCCCTGAAACAGCCTTGAGCAGGGCAGCCCAGGGTTCCTTCTTGCTTCTGCAAGAGGGCAGATCCTGCTGCACAGGCAGGGAGAGACAGATGGTATCACCTGCCCTGGAAGAAGGTTGGGAATATGGTCTAAAGTCAGCATTTAGTCCATTAGGCCAAATTCCCTGGAAAACTGTCTAAGAAATGTACTAAGTCCAAAGGTATTTGAGCTTAAACCTTCATTAAAAAGTCTTACTTTTTAATGTAAAGAACCATTTAAAAACCTGTGTTGTTGAATGGTACTGAGTGAGTGACCTTTTTACCTGTAGGGTTGATTTTGTTTCTGCGAAAGCTACGTGGTTACTTGCAATGCTCAAATGGACACTTGCTCAAGAGATAAGAAATGTCTGGCTGCATTGCTACTTCAGAAATTAAAAAAAAAAAAACTACACCAATAAAAAGGTCTTGCATCATGCCTAAGGTCATTAGCATCTGGCTTTGGGAAGCTGCCAAAGGGAATGAGTTTCAAAGGCTGAGACTATTAGTTGAGAGCCTGCCAGTCCCAGGAGATCTTACCTCAGTCTTAGAACAAGAGCTTCCTGGCAGATCTTAATAGCTGTGACAGTACTTTCAGTGTGAGGATATCACTTAGGACTGAGTCTAGAACTGCACAAGCCTTGGAAGAAACTTTTGCAGCTCCAGGAAGCCCCCGAACCAGCGAACGGCCGGTGCGCAGGTGTTGCCTGCTCACGTCGGTTCTCTCTGCTTGGGGGGAAAACAGATGCTTTTCTGCACCTGCTCTACTTCCAGCCCAGCTCAGAGGAATGCACTGCATTAATCTTGCACAGAGGTGACCAAGGCAAGGTGAATCGGCGGGGTCTCTTCCCCAGCCATGAACAGGCAGCTCTCTGGACGAGCTCTGCTGTATATAAACCTGCCAGCCAAGAACAGTCAGTGCATGTGCAAAGCAGGCACTGCTCCTGCTCAGTCCTCCAAATACTCCTCCGGCCAAAAACCCCAATCTCTTCTGGCTAATCTGAAATGAGTCACAGTCAGATGGTTTCACAAAGTCCCCTGTCTTTGTCAGGCACCAAGAAATGGATCAATGGTTGCGCATCCTGTGCCTGTTAATGTGACACTGCAAATCAAAATAGGTGCCCATCCCTTCCAGCAGCTTTACAGACACAGTGGGGAGGTCAGAGGAATGCAGGCTTTTCTGGGGTACAAACAGCTGCCCAAGGGTGTGCTTTGCAGCACATCCATTCATTTTAAAATGGGACTGTGTATGTATATGTGTGTTTTAGCACACATATAAAACCAAAAAGAACCTTGGCTGAGAGGCAGGTGAACTTCAAAAAAAAACCCAAACAAACAGAAAAAAACCCAACAACCAAACCCTAGTAAATAAATCAAGCAAACCTACAAGTCAGATACATCACAGGTATAATTCCTTTTCTTCAGTGCTTTGTGCCCCTTTTCCAATGTACGTTTGTAGCCATTGTCAGTTATTGTCTTCACACATTAAACACCTGGTGTCCTCACCATAGTACTGATGGAAGTGATGAAAGTATTTTGCTGATAGTAAAATGAGTGAGCATAAGCACAAAGGTATTTAATGGTTCACCAAAATCTGCCTTGTTTCACGTTCAAGTTCACTCCCCCGTTGTTCTCACCTATTCTTAATAGATCATTGGTAATCCAGGTGTAATTGAAACAAGTGCCTAAAATTACTTGTATGGCTCTATAAGCGAACAAAGAAACACATGACATTTGTTCCAATAGTGTATTGGTGTTGCTGTACATAAAGATATGCAAATTATCTTTTTCTAATATAAACTGTCATTGTTCCACAGAGAACCTGTGGCCCATCACTCTTCTACATGAGATCACTGCACAGCAGAATGAATTTTGCAAAACATAGTACAGATAATTTTAAAATGGGGTGGATTACTGTCTTGCTTTAACCTCAGTAATGATGACTGGTCTCAGTTCAGTTCCCATATGGATTCAGTTTAGTTCTCACTTGGGAAGGTGTACACTTTCCTCGAACTGCCATCTTTTTTTCTGTTCTTTTTTTCTTCCCTGATAAATGAAATCATATTCAGCAGAATCAGGGAAAGAAGCATTTGAGTGAGCTGTGAAAAAAGAGCATGTTTTTTTTAAGTTGATCTCTCCAGAGCTAGGTTTGGGTGGTAGATGGGACAGGGTAGGAAAGCATGCCCACCTAATTGTTGTCTGCAGGCCCCCCAAATGTCTATTAGATGCCTTTCCTCAATAGCAAAAATAAGACATAGTTTAAGTATCTGCTTGTGCTGTCGTAGGGCCTGTGATTTTGTTGTCTGAGGAGCCAAAGAACTTTTTGCAAGTAGAAAAAACCTTTCTCTCATATGGTTGGGGTTTGTTCGTTTGGTTTTTAACTGTAGGTTCAGTGGCCTCCTTGGTGCAGTTTCATCTGTAAAGTAAAATTTAAAAGTGACACACAAGTCACTTAAGTATTTAAAAAAACATTAACAATCCTTTTATGCTTAAATTTAAAGAAACCATCTGAATCTGAAATCAAATATTTTTGACATTGATCCAAGAGGTGCTCAAATAGTTTTTTCCAATTTGTGACTGGACAATAACTTGCCAGTCTTTTTACCTTCAATATTAAGTGAAAATAAAGTTCATTGTTTTTAAAAATTATTGTAATTTTCTTTACAAAAATCTGAAATACTTATAGGGAAGTTAAAAGGAGATCGGTGCAAATGTCCCTCCTGCTAGGCAGCTCTGACTGCTTGGTGCCAGCTCCTGGCTTCGGTAATTGGGTGTGTTGTTGCCTAAGGCAGCACAGCAGGATGCTGGGCCTGGTGTCCCCTCTGCATTCCCTGCCTGGTGTGATTGAGCGATACTTGTGCTTCCTGGTAAAGAACTGTTTCATTTCAGAGGGGAGGAGCAAATGCTCCTTTCTATGGATGTCTGTCTTTTTCCAAGATTGCTGTTACTTTTTGCACTTGTTTGTCAGCCACGTTTCAAAGTTAGCTGAGCATTCAGAGCTTGGTGTGGAAGGTCTTGGCCAGCTGGTGATTTCCAGTCCTGGAGAGGGTTTAAAGTCACCTGAGATTAGCAAACTGCAGGTCTTTGGGAAATGCACGATATTTCAAACTGCATTTATTTACTAGAGAGACACTACCTGAGGTATGGGCTGTACTCGTGGTCACAACTGTTGTTTACTTGTGCTCATTGTGCCAGTTTTTGTCATTATGACTGGAGAAAGTGCAATGCAACACTTTAATTGGTACATAAAATAAGCAGCGTGTTCCACTGCTAATGGCTGGGCTGTGTAGGGCAGTTCCTAATTAGACTAAAGAAGCTCCAAATACTGACATTGTGACAATCTGGCTTTCCAGCAAGTTATTTACATCATAAAACCTGTGTATGAAAGTAGCTTGCACCCCTCCTTGCCTGTAAACACGCGTTCCATGTTCTGTGAGGCAGATGCTTCACAACGAATGTCATCCAGATAATGTAGTTTGGAGTATGGAGAAAGCATCTTGATAAACAGAATGCACAATTTCTATGGCTAGAAATGAGTTTTAAGAGCTTTCTAAAGAAGCTTTTTTTCTTTATTTTTTTTTAAATAGATGTATTGCAAAGGCTCTGCTGTTTCTCTTTACTGGCCAATATAATACAATGGTTCAGCACAAAGACATCTTTTTCCAAGTCTATAGAGAAAGAGTTTGTAAAGGCTGGGATTGTACCTGTACTCTATTGGTTTTATAAACAGCATTTGCCACTCAGTTGCTAAAACGGAGTTCAGGAGAAAATGCTATTCCTGGGAGGAGGATAAAGCCACAGAACCAACTGAATTGATAGGCTGTCTCTGTCATGGGCTTATTTTATAATTTTGTTTAAGACACAAATTTACCAGTTTGTCAAAGGGAGATGATGCTTACAGTGAGGGCTGTGATGTTTCATTGGTATTTTTTTAATAAAATGCATTGATGTTACTCGAAAAGAATGGGCTCAGAAGTATATGGAATTTATTACAAATCTGGTATAAATTGCATTTCTTGGAACTCAACTGATTCATACCAATGAGGATTTGAATGTATTCAGAGTACAAAATGGCATTTTTAGTAGCCCTTCTTTACTCTAAAGATAATTAAAGATCACATTAGGTATTTAATTTCTATTTAAAATTGCAACAGTTTTTTTAACAAAGATTATGCTGACAATATCACAGCCTCATTTTGGCATGAGTGATTCAAAAGAAAGTAGCACTAAATATGTTGAATTTCACGTTTCTTCCTTATTCAGGTTTTTGTCTAATCAGCATAGAGTTTTAGTGCTCCTTTACTCCAGAGTCACAGAGGTTGGTTGCCAGCTGCATCTCCTGTTTGCAGAAGAGAGAGTTCAAAAAGAATATTCTCTTAATAATCTGTTGGACAAGGAGCTTATGGTAGAGCTATATCTGGGGGAAGAGTTTAACACAGAAAAATTTATGACAAGCCAGGGGCTTTGGAGCAAAGCATGTGGCTGGACTAATAAAAGTGTCTCACAGTTACTGCTACAGGGCTTGGTCCTGCTTCCCTTCAAGCAAGGGACACAAGTCACACTGGCTATGCAAAGGCAGGATAAAGTCTTTCAGCTTGTAGAGACCCTCAGCAGGAGGGGACACCTGTCCCAGCTGGTGAAAAAGGCATCAAAAGTAATCCTGAGCTGCCATTAACCCCATGCTGCTCCAGCACGGTCTGCTGCGGTATCACCACCTTTACATCCCACAGGGCACTGACCATTCAGCTCTTCTCTCTAGGAGCCTCAGACTCCTTCTTACCACCACTGCATGGCTTATTTTAACATTAGGACAACATAAAAGAGAAAAGGAGGTTTGTGAAAAGTCACACAAGCCGTGTGTGTGTGTTTAGTATACCTGAAGGCTCGTTACTTCCTTGTGGTAATCCTGCCAGGCCTCCTTCTTCAATCACTTCTGTGTCAGTCTGGCAGTCAGCTTCCTGCAGATATTATACCCCAGACCCACGCTCCATAAGAGACTTCTGTTTTACACCTGCCACCCTTCTTATAATTGTATGATTTCACACCTTGTTCTAGCCCTGGCACTCCTCCAAGGAGTTCCCAAAAGTCCAGTAAAAAGTGGTTGGTCTTGAAGCACTTTTCTTCTTTTCCACTTTTCATGCTATGCATACTTCCCTATTATTTTAAACCACGGTATTAACGGAGGGAAACCCCTGGTAACCAGTCCAGGCCTTCAAAGGTATTAGCAGGGCAGCTCTGGTTTCACCCTAAACTAGGCTTGTGCTTGTTCAAGTGCATTACAAGAAGCATGGATGCTAAAACTTTAGGGACTCGGTAGGCAACCCAGGACTTAATTCACTGCAACTTTGTGTTTCTTGAATTGCTTTTACCTGTTGCAACATTCAGCCATTCCCGCAAGTTTGCTTCCCAAAGTTGCTGGCTGTCTGGATAACCATCCCAGCCACTTGAACTAAGTGTAGTGTCGAGATCACCCAGAGAGATACAGCTTGAGCTCCAGTTGGAAGGCATTTAAGCTGGTAATTTCCATTGTGCAAGTCTGCTGTTAGTGTTGTCTAAATAATACCAGGTAGAAGAGGGATTCTGGTTTTTCTGTGTAAGCAGTCTCCTGTCAGAAAGCTGAGTGAGACAGGGATTGGCAGGAGGAGGAAAGGGGCTGGAAAGGCTGTAAGCAGAGAAGGGCTCTGTGCTGGAAGGCTGCTCTGTATCCTGGGTTCAGAGGAAGGCAAAGCGGTGAGGGGATGAGAGGAGGGGAAGTGCGGAGGCTGCCTGGGCAATGGGGCAAGGCAGCGTCGGAAAATAAATGAGCGCTCACGGCAGATGCCGATTCCTCAGCCAGCTTTTCTTGGCAATGAATAAAAAGGTTAAAGCAAGGAAAAGTTATATTTATTTATATATGTGTGTGTATGCGGATGTATATGTATGTATGTATTTTATTTTTAAAAGGTTTCTCTTATTTCCAGGATTTAAATTATTTCAGACGTTGCCTCTATTGGAGGTGCCACAATAACTCAAAGCTTTACAGGGACAAATCTATTCTTGCTCATATCACAGGAATGCCCAGAGGCCTCTTGTAGGGACAAAGCCCCATTGTGTCAGATGTTATGGAAACATCATGTATATCTTTGATTCATAGTGGATTTTGAATCACTCTTAATAGTTCAGTATTTTTTTCCCCATCAGTAAATTTCAGTTTTCAAGCTTTGAAAGGGGCTTTGAAAGGGCTTTTCTAGGTTCAGGCAAAAATTTCTACAGATCGCTATAGCCACCTCTGCATACAATTTCTATATACTACTATTGACAAATACCAACAGGAGGTAATAAAAGCAGATGTAAGCGTGATACATTCCCAGAATCAGTGGTAGATTCAAGCATTAACTGTAAAAAGAATAGGAAAACCACACATGTATTTAGACATTCTGTGACCAAAAACAAGCGAGAGAGAAATGTAATGAAAACACTAAAGCAGCTTTTGGAAAAATGCAGTGTAATATTTTCAGTAAAGTATTGTCAGTTGTATTTTTTTTCCAAGAACTGTAAGATCTGTCCTAGCTGCTGATAAGCTGCTTTTTTGGATATGACAGTGTAACAGACACAAGGCTGACTCTAGAGTGTAAAGTTGTCCTATTGAGCATACCAATAATGGGATAGTTGCCTGCACCATTTAACAGCAAACTCTGTAAATAATCTTTGGAGCCCATTAAGACTATTAATTTATTTTAACAAGTGCTTCTGTGAAGTTCTGACTTTGTCCACAAGTGGTAATTTTATTCGTTATTTGAAATCATCAACTCTGAATTGTTTTAGCATAATAAAATAGCATCTACTATGCACAAATGATGGAAGACATTTGGACTGTGACTGCATAAAGTGAAGCTTTATGTTGTTTAGACTGGTGTTAGCCAGAATTCCAGCAATTTTGTTAATGCCACTCACATCATCAAGGTATATCCAGAGCTACAGCCAAGTACCCAGGCAGCATTCGCTGCAAGTTTCTCACATATTATTCTTCTTCACTCCATTTCTAAAGTCTTATCTCCCTTGTCCATAGCCAAAAGCTACTAACTTGGAACAAAGTTCAATCAAGGCCCAAACATAATGAAGAAGGAGAAATCACAAACGATGGAGTTAATGGCTCCGGCTACCGCTGTGGATCCTTTTGCCACAGGCTCTGAAAGTCTGGAAAATTAATCAAAGTTCAATCAAGGATGTATGATATTGCGGCTGCTGCAGCAGCACTGGCTGGTGTCACCTGGGAGCTGTCCATTAAAACCAGCTCCCTGCAAACCATCCAGGTATCGATGTGCTATCCTGGTCGGAGGGGGTAGTCAGATGCTACTCCAGGACGTTGCTATACCTTCTGCTTTCACTCCTGGGTAAACTTCGAGTTCAACTCGTATTTTAGACGTAGAAAGAACAGGCACATGTGTGGAGTGAGTTAGTGAAAGAGGCAGTTTTAAAGCAATCTACTAAGTAGAGGATGGGTGAGCCTTTCAAGGAAGTTTTCATGGAATGTCATTGTAAAATGGGAACTGAAATTTCCTCCTGATCAATTAGGAGAGGATGTTGGTGAGAAAAGATAACTGAGAGTAAAAGTCCTGGTTAAAGCATAAAGCTTCAGCAGAGTGGGAGAGCTGGTAAATATGCCTCTATAACAAGCATCAACTGTCCTAGCAGTAACAGCACTTGAAATACGGATGTTAGTCAACCGTTTGGTAAGAAATTTGTAGCTTATGAGCTTGGGAAAGAATCTGCAGCAGATACACTGTAGTAATTTTTTTGCAATAATTCTTCATCCAAAAATTCATTCAAAAATACAGAATGTTTGCCGTTTATTTTATTGCCTGGGAAGAGGTGTCCTGTAACCTGTTTGATGTTTATGATTAAAACTTGGCAGTAGTTGTAGGCAGGGAAAATTCATCTTTCATTTTATCAGTCTGCCACTGAGACATGTCCTAGTCATCTCTCTAATACTCTAACACTCCCATGAAACAAAGCAAAATTGCCACCACTGGTATTACTGCGATGTTACTCATCGGTTATTATATGCCATAGTTTAAACGGTTGAAAAACCACTACCTAGTATTAAAGAACAAGAAGGACAGAAAAAAAAAAGTGCAGAGGAAAAAAAAATCCAAACCCACAACGACAAGGAAGGAAAATGCTGGAGGTTGTGAAAATAAATACAAAGCTCCACAGAGGAGGTGAAGGGTCTCCTGTATTGGTAGGACTCGGTCGCCTTTGGGAAAAAAAAAAAAACCAAGCACTTTTTTCTGTTTCAGGTGTCACATTGCCAGCTCTCCTTTGCTTTACCCATGGGAATATGAGTGGCTACCAATTTTATGGCAGGCATTTTATTCTGAGTTTGACACACCTCTGGCCTGATGTCACACCCTTTGGCCCGAGGGCACAGTCGTGGTTCCTGACTGTTCCTCTTATGACAACACCAAGTCTCTGGAATTCTGTCTCAGCCCTTTCAATCAGATAGCATAAACATGTCTGTCTCCCCATTGTATTTCTGCCTGGTTCATCAGTATATCTTAACTGAAATTACTGGTATTCTTTTGATAAACCATTAGTGTTAGGAAGGGGGTTGAATTTTTTTGTTAATTACTAAATCTTGGTGACAGGCAGGATCTGCTTGTTAAAACTTGTGTTGTAATTTGAGGATTAAATGCTGCACCTCTGAGAAACATCAGTATCAAAACTGATTTGCTCTAAGAGACTTAAGGTTGTTAGGAGCTGCAGTCTGACAAAGTAGATTCCTTAATAATAGAGTTAGCAATTAAATGTTTTAAACTCCTCTCAGGACTTGCAAGATTAGAGGGCAGTCAGTAGAATTGTGCAGGAAGGGAAATGTGTAGCAAATACAGCTCTTACCTTAATCCCTGACCGGGAAAGACTTCGACTCCCATTATTGCTTGGTTATTAGATAATATTTGAAAATCATGTTTCACTTGATAATGTCTTTCTCATCCATCCCAATGGTTTGCAGGTTCTTATCCTTTGCTAGCATTTTTATGCCAGCCCACCCAAAATCAGACTGACCCTGCAAAGAAAGATGGGCAGAGTTGCCAAAAACCCTTGTGGGTGTTGTCCTCACTGCACCATTCCCATCTCACTCTTTAGAGCTCTGACTGGGTGGGTATCTCAGACACATGACACTCATATATAAAAAATGATGCAGTTTTCGCCCATCCATTGAGACAGAAGCTGCATGCTTCATTGCAGTTTAAATATTTAGGAAGGCAGAGATCAGAACCAATAATTAAGCCAGTTTTCTATCTCATAGCTTAGGGTGACGAGGAGGGAGCAAAAAGAGTCCTTTAGTGCATGTCTAAAACTTCTGATTCAGGCAAGTCTTTTGGATAACACTGTGTTGCGATTCTTACTTTTGTAGCAACTTAATATTCACTGCATATATATATATATATAATGGTTTTACTTCTGTATTTTAAAATACATTTCTAGGGGTTACACAACTTCAATTTTGGTACTTTGGCCTCTTTGCAAGCATTAGTTACAAATACAAATTTGGGTTGTGAAGCCCTGTTCTTGAAGTTTGAATTTTGCTTTACAAAACACTTTAAAGGCATTAATGTCACTTTGTAAGCTCTTCATGATTTCTTTTCTTGTAGCCTTTGGTTGTACGTGTTGAAATGTAAGTATAGAAAGCTACTAAGCAAAAGGGTGAAAGGTGTAATGTAGTTAGTGTAACATTATAAACGGGTAAAAAGACAGAACAAACAAAAGGAGCAACCAGTGAGGTTTCGAAATGGCTGAGAGTTTACTTGAATGCTCCAGGCTCTCCACTGGGGCAGATGCTGTTTATTGACAAGCTGGGGGAGAGTGGAGAAAGTACAGAAGCAACACTGCTTGCAGAGGAGATACAGATTTGAGACTTGTTAATGCTCTGAATTGTAAAATTCTCCAAACGGATCTCATAAACCTAATTTGAAATTCTTTGTAAATGCTGTCAGGCCCTGGAATGAAGCTGTAAGCATTTAACAGAAAGGCCCAGTTACCACAAAACTGGGGAACTCACCAATATGGCATATGGGAACAATGGATTAACTCTACTGCTTTCGTTAGGAGGGACAAAATACTGTATTTATTTGTCATCAAGTATGTGTTAAAAGTTGTGTTTCTCTTGCTCCATGCAAAGCAGCATTGAAGGGAAGAAACTAAAACACTGGAAAGCAAAAGGGTGGAATAGAGTAATACCTGAAGTACATTAATGCCATGAACAAGTTAAGGGTTTCCTTCTGGTGATCCTAAGATATCTTCAAAAGGATTTACACAAAGAATGGAGAATCCAAAGACACAATTATAGAAATCACTGGAAGCAGGGGAAGGCTTTGGTAGGAGAGACATCAGCGGGACTATGTCCAGTAGCAAAGAGATTAATAGGATATGACACGAACAGTTGTACTGATTAGCTCAGAGAAGTTGAATCAAGTACCTTGGTTTATTCTGTTTCACATTTTAAAGTAACATCCTCAACACCAGTACACTGAAAAGCTTTTGCTGTGTGATGCATAATTATACCATAGTGTAAAATGTGGTACCATTCATACTGAGAAACCGGTCTTGAAAAAGGATGTAACTTAAAAAATTCAAACTTTCCTAGATGGCAAAGCGTTATAGAATCAAATTTTTCAGAGAAAAATACTTGTGGCATAAAACCACTGATAACTGTTAAAAAGAAACTTATGGTTTGAGCAGGTCTTTTCATAATTGTTAATGGCAGAGCTTCTGGATCCCAGTGACTCTCAGTAGAGAAGCACAATTTCACCAGGATGGGGCGGTGGTGCTGGTGTTGATGATGTGTCTCTGGGTTTGCCATACACACTGCTTTAAATATTAGCATTTTGTAATGGTCAGTGCTCACTTCACTACTGTTTTGAGCTGCAGAAGAAAATTAATGCAGTGAAGATGAAAATTTGTGCTGTAGCAGAGCTGCAAATGCAGGGAGTATTTCACAAACTTATTTTTGTTGGGTTCGGTTTGTCCAGTTGCACTAAAGGGATGTAAACAGCAAAACAGGGATAAACACTTGAACTCCACTGTTAGTGGAAAACTGTTTTGGACATTTTATACCTCAGTGTTATCTGCTTGGGCCACCTTACAAAGTCAGCCTACCTGGAAATACTGAACAAGAGATTTGGGGTTCTCTGTTACTTAAATGAGAACTGGAATGCCTTACCTGTCCTTCCGCAGATCTGAGGAAACCTTAGCAAGTACCTCATGCCTTTAGTGGGCCTATTTGTAGTTTGGCTAGTGCTCAAAACCTATGCTGCAGCACACTACATCTATTTTCATCTTCATGTACACAGATTTGTTAAATTGCAAAAAACTTCAAACTTGCAAGTTGTATGAAACCCACAACTGTCTTTATGCCTTGCTGACAGGGCATCAGTTCTCATTGTCAAGGTCTATTTCCTCCTTCCCCTCCTATCTGCCCAAAATCTTGTGTCCCTTCAGTCCTGGACAGCAATTCTTACTCATGTTGGCTTTTCTCCCTGAGAGGTGACCCAGTGGCCAACAGTATGATCACAGGGCTGACCATTGCTTCACGTGTCTTCTGAGAGGTGAAACCTTTAATCCACACATCTCTCCAAGGCAACAAGCGAGCAAAGCATTAAATTAGTGCCAAGATCTTTGCCAGCACTGATTTAAGTAAGAGGGGACATGGTGTCTTATGTGTTTGTAATGCAGGCCAAGCAGGCAGGACATGGAGGTCAGTGCCGTTGTGCAGCTGGCTCTGGTAGGAGCAGTGTGAAGCAGTAGTGTGTGGTTGGGGAATTTAGGGTTTACCTACCCATTTGCCTGAAGAACACAGAGCAAAGACCAACATTTTAGTCAGTGCTTGATCAGTTTCTTGATGTAGTTGATATTCTTTTTAGAATTATTTTTTTGGAATCAAACACCAAAATTCAGGTCACAACTGAATTGTAAAAGTCAGAAGATGTCTTTTCCTGTGGATTGTATTGCACTTTGTGCTATATCCCTCAGTTTCCATTGCAGTGATTGACTATAAGTAATTCCCATTTTTAAAATATCCTAGACAATAAAATCATTTAAGAGCAGCAGCTTTTTGTTTATAGTCAGTTCTGTGTGTTGAAGCTCTTCTCCAAACCACGAACACTCATGTATTTGGTTAAGTAGTTTTAGCACTTCCCAAACTGCCCTACATCTCTCTACACTTGTGTGCTCTGTTTCTTTCCACGAGATGCCGGTTTTCCATTACATTTTGGTGCTTGAAGAAGAGTTATGCAAGTCACCCTCTGGTTTCCATTTTACTCATTCTTCAAGAGACATTTTGGTAAGTGCCCTGTACAAACAGGCTTGTACTATGAATCAGCTGAAATTCCTGAAAACACTGTTAATATGCCAGTATTTCTTTAGAAATAGACCTGTAGATACAAGCTATGCCTTCCCCATCACGTTATGGTAGAGATCATTGGGTTTGGCTAAAAGGTGCACAGATAGTAAAACACTGAAAAATTGCTAATCAGAAATAGTGAATAGTTTAAAAAGAGCAAGGCATGAATGTATTCCCATTAAATATTCATTGAAAAGGCTTGAATAATGAAAACAATGCTTGAAATAAAAGACCTTTAGTAGATAATTAATTAAGAAAAAAGTAAATTGGTCTTAAATTGTTTGCTATGGATAGTTAGCCCATTTAATAAGAATTATCATCTTCCAGGCAAATGGCAGCTAGCTAGTAAATACATTTTTCCTGGGAACTGGCTAGAGGGGAGAGCAGCTCTCCACACATCTAAGTTTTAGTCACTTATCATTTTGAAGTCAGTTCAGAGCTTCTGGCAGTTTGTGTAATCTTAAGCCACTCTTCCCACCTTTGTTGCAGAATTCTCAATCAGGTTGAGCTCTTTTTACTGACATCGCTGCTTATTTCATTAAGAAGGAAATATGATTTTAGTAACAAGGTGTGCCTTCGGCTTTGAGTTATCATCTTGAGAGAGCAGCTAGATTTTGTCCTCATCACAGAACAGATGCTTTTAAAACAGTGCTGTTAAGATTTACCTCAGATAAGATGATGTTGGCCGTGACTTCTCAGGCAGTTTTTCCCACCGTTTACAAGGCCAGGGATAATCCCTGTGTAACTGTCCTGGGTTCCCAAGAGGGAAGTGCCTGAGGCAGCTTGCAGGGACTGGAGGTGGCACTGGAGCCTCCATGCAGTGTTCTGTTGGGGAAGGACCAAGTCACCACTGGTGGTTGACTCTTCAGACACTTCAGTGGTTTCTTGACAGAGGTGTCTGGCAGACCATTCTATGAAACTAAATCCTCCTCTCTGTTCTTCCATTTGTTCAGTAGCTTACCGGGAGAAATAAGGTACAGGATGGAGAAACCTAGGGGTATAGGCAAGCATACAGTTCATGATAGGACCAGATTCTGGTGTCACATTGGCTTTATTCTGGCCTGGTTCCAGTTACTGCCATGGACTTAATATTAAATGTACTCCAGCATATAGCTATATGTAAATTAGGTTCTCCTTAAGGGTTGCATTTATCTAGCAAATAGTAAATAGGATTAGTAGAAGGACTAATAAACCAACAGTAATAATATGTTAGATGTCTTCTCCCTACAGCCATCTTATTTCCTGCTGCCTTTCCTATGGGATTACGGTATTCATCTGGTCAAATGTTGTCCTGGTATGTTCTTACAAGGATTCCCTCCGAGTTCAGTGCAACTTGCTCATGTTTATCTCTAGCACAGTACAGTGTATCCCTGAGTGAGGAGAGTGAAAAGAAATGATCTACAGGAGTTAAAAGTAGAGTAGAGAGCAGGGGAGAAGTGTTTTGTCCTGGGGGGTTGTTTTGGTTTTTTAAATAGGTGAGAAAGGACTATGACAAAAATCCTGCTCTAACTCATGAATGCAACCCAACACCTGAATAACTGAAACCAGATTTTGGCCCAATTACTAGAAAGTAATTCTTCTCCTGTCTTTATGACCTGTACTTCTGTTAATAGGAAGCTTCAACTTCATAAAAAGAAATAGAATTCAGCCCTAAGTCAGAAGTAAGTTGATAAGAGGAAATGTTTTAACTTTAAAAAATGCACACCCCACTTAATGAACCTTTGAGACCTGCAAATGTTTAAAAAGAAGAAAAAAAAACAAAGAAAAAAAAACCCAAACCCAAAACCTGCAGCAGCTGCAATTTAAAAAACAACACTCCGACGCTAAAAATAAGTAATTTTACTTGTAAGTACCTCATAGCTTATTTGCAGATAGTTGTACACTCTGAGAAGAAAAAAAAAAACCACCCTGTAATAGGCCTTAGGTCAGCTGCATTGATTTAATGCATTACTTAGGCTGCCAGAGCAGAGGTAGAATCTCCTCGCACTGCATTAGGAGCGCCTCAAGCCTCCGTGACTCCTTTTGATCAGATCTCTGTGAAAGATGAGTGTCATGCCCTCTTCAAGCCAGCTGTGAGGGGACTGCCCTGCGACTGGAGGCGCGCGCTGGAGCACAGCACTCCGGGGCAGCGAGGTGAGAGCTGGCTGCAGAGGTGAGAGGCAGACACAACTTCGTACTGTAGGTCTGGAGAACACCAAGGGGGAGGATCTTATTTCACTCCCCTGTGCACAGCCTGAGCATACATCAGACCTTGAGGTGCTCAGAGTCAGACAAGAGTAAAGAGGCGTGTGATGGTTCTGCCTTAGTACTTGTACAGGCAGGAGTGTTTCCAGTACTTCTTTGTACAACTCACTGAGGGAATGGGAAACTGTTTTATAGCTCTGGAAACATAAGCACAGTAAGAATGTCTGAGGTAAGGAAAGTTCTTTGCAGTTCTATATGAATGTGTGTTTTTACTGTGCAACTTTTACTTGTGGCTATGCACTGTGGAGATATAAAAAATCTTGCAGTGGTGTTGTTTTGGGTAATGAACAATGGAGATAAGAGCTGTAGGGAGCTGTAGTCTCCATTTCTTAATTATAAAAAGATACTAGGAAAGTAGAAAACTAGTTTCTGTAAAAAATCCAGGTTTTCTTTCTGCTGTGAACTGTAAACAACTGTATGACTTTTCTGTTCTACAGTAAGTAATGCAAAATTGCAGGCTGATTATAATAAGCAGAGACATCACTTGTGTAATTGTTTTCCAATTGAAGTAGTAGCATGTAAATCATAAATAGTTGACAATGTTAATTGTACAAGTCCTCGATATACATTAATAGCAATAAAATCTGTGATTTGTGACTCAGATGTGTTCTGAGTCAAGTGCTTTAAGCAGATACATTATCATTATCATGACGTATAAATGCACTGGAGAGGAGACAACAATGTAATTTCACTACGAAGTTCTTTCAGAAATTACCGCTAAAGTGGAATCTAATGTGTATGCCCTTTATATACAATTTATTTTTGACTATTTAGCATCCAGAAAATAAGGCCAGTAATTCTTTTCTTAGGATCAGTCTGTTTGTATTTTGGGGCAGTGGGGAATGTGGGGGGGGGTGGGTTTGAGTATGAGTGTGGGGGTGCGGGGGGGTGTCTAGGTTTTTAAATATATTGTGCTAGTTAAATGTCTTGTTTTCTGGTGCATTTAACTTCTTATTTAATTTATTTTGATTTTTTTTATCACATAGAAAAATAAACATGGTTTAATTGTCAGGTCGTACATAATGAGGTTTTTTTAGATGTGTTTAATATACAGCATTTTACTTTCTGGTTTATTAATTGGTCAGATACTTCCAGTGCTCTATGTAAGGAATTCTTGGTTTAAAAATGAGGAGAGGGCAGATCACTAACCCAGGGGAGGACTACTGATATACACAGGCTGTGGTTTATGCTTCTGTAAAATCCTAGGGATAAAAAGTGATACTATTCCCCCCCCTTCTTTTCCTATTTTTTTTTCCTTTTTTTATGTTTCTTTTTTTTTTCTTCTTAATGTTTTTCAGTTTGGATAACCTGGAAGCCAGGCAACATTCCGATGTTTTGGGGTATATGGGAGAGGGAAAATAAAATAAACTAGTTTTGTTTTAGTTTAAAACAAACCATTGTTTAAAAGGCATTTAACAGTCAAATTTCACATCTGATCTGAAGTTGGATTTTATTGTGCTCATTTAGTCGAGATTGTCGTTCAAGCAATTTCTATACAGTTTTTTTGTAATTCATGTAACTACTTGGCTTCTCGAACCTCGGGAGCTGATTGTTTGTCTTATCTTCTGGTGAGCTAACTCTGCGTTATGTTGCAAAACCTTGGGGCATGTTGTGTTTCTTCGTGTTCCTGCAGTCTGCAAGTGAAGTCAGCTTCATTAGTTTCATGATGGCACATCAGTGCATGGCTGGTGTTGCCGTTTCCTTCAAGCTACTCCCGGAGCATGATCTGGGCTGCCTTGGTTTGGATAAGCTTGTAAGGATTTGTCAGCCAGATGTGACAAGATTGTCAAGAGGCAAGTAAAGAAGGAGATCTGATATTAATCAGTGCATAGCTTGGAGCCAAACTTTCTCAAATGCAGTGTAGCAACATGTTCTTCTCATTTACTGCTTCTCTTTGTGGCTATAGAACTGCCACTGTCTGAGTTTGACGGTTAAAAGGGATGCCAGCTAATAGTCTTTAATTGTAAGGATACAATTCTAGGTGGGAAAAGATCACATGCTTCTATTTTTAACATCCTTTTGGAAAATACAGTTCAGTTTGCTGTAAAATATGCGAGCGTTGTGTCAGACAAGAGTCTCTGTTTCTGTACTTTGATTTTTAAAACAGTGAAATTGTGGCTCAGCTCTCAGTGCTGGAGGAGTGGGAAGTGGGGAGTCTCGCTCCGCTCCAGGTCAGGGGGCAAAGGGGGTCTAGCATTATTTTAACTACTACCAACACTGTTGGTTTGCTTTGTTCTAGTGATTAGAACAATATACACTGAAGAATACCTTTCTAATTGCTTCTTTTACAGAAAGGGGAAAAATTATAGATTTTAAAACACTCATTGTGTATTCAATTTTAGATTATTTACCATTCTATGTATAGTGCTGGTAGGGTTTCTTTATAATCAGTATAGCTGTGCAATTCTGTTTGAACTAAATGCTAGAGTTTTGAGTAGTTTGCAGCTCAATCAGACTTCTGACAATAAGTGAACATGTAAAAAGTAATCTTATGCTATGGAAAATACATTTTTATATACTTAATATATAGAGACTTTTGATTTTATTTATTTATTAACTAATTGTTCTGTTTATTCTTTGAACTACTGAACCATCTACAACCTATTCAGAACCCTAAGAATAATAGGCATATCCAAACATATCCAAACCTGCAGGAGAGCTGAATCTTCACAGAAATAGGAAAAATTGTTACAAATGCTGGGCCACTTCACGGGCTTTACTATAGCCGAGATGAACTTCTGGCTCCTGAGGCTGCAGCAAGGTTTGGCCTTTTGATACCAAATGTCTTGACTTGCAGCTTCCGTGTTGGTTCGTGATGCTGTTAAAAGATCTGTTCATACATATTGAGCTTGTCACTCCATGTCCAATCCAACAAGCCAGTGATTTATTTGGTTTGCAGTAATAAAGCCTTCATTACGATAATATTAAATACACCTCTGATAAATACAGAAATGTTCTCATTTTATTTTAGATAACAGCTTTTGTTATGGACACGTTTAAAAAGCACTTTTTATGTGATTTGGCATTTAGTTAACATTTTTCATGCAGATTTGAGCTAAAATTTAGGTATGGATCTTGAATTCATTATTCCAGCAAAATAGCCACGAAATGTAAGGAAGAAAAAGTGGTTTTGCCCTCTGGGTCATGTCCTGCCCTTTCTGGCTTCAGTGGTGCAGGAACTCTGAGTTCCTATGTGCTGGCAGCCAGCAGGTTTTGTCCTAACAGATGCTACAGTTGAAGTTTTACAACAAGTGTCATCACCTTTCTTCTATTTAGTTTTTATTTATTATTATTTTGTTTCTAGTTGCCACTTAAAAAATCTGCTGAGGGATTAAAATTTCAGTGTTCAGACCCCCAGAAAATATTACTGAGGGAGTAAGGAAAAGTGGCAGTTTTTAACAGACTTCAGTCATTTTAGAATAAAGAACAATGACATTTTCATTCCACACTTTAAAAAACTTTGCTACCACACTTGTGGTAGTATGGGGTTTTTAAAAAAGGAAGGGGGGGGGGAAAGAAAAAAAAAAGATGGAAATTTTTTACTTCAAATTTCAAATATACATTTGAGATTATCAGTGAGAAATGGGTATTTTTTATCTAGAAGTAGCTGATGTCTGAAAGCCAGTGAAAAATTTCCTCACCTGCCTTCAGTAAAAAGGGATACTGAGTTTTAAATTGTGAAATTACCAATGGAGCGACACTGTTGTGTAAAATATTGCATAACTGTAGCACCACAGATAGCATCATATATATGCGTACAAATACTGTTTGGGTTTAAAATTTATGAAATTGCATTAAATGGAATTGTGTAACGCTAAATACTTCAGAGAGCTGTTATTTTTCTTTTATTCTTTAATCTATGTCTTTGCTCTGTAACAGGAAAAAGGAAGAGATTTAAGCATGCATATTTTATGGCTTGGAGACTTAAGTAGCGGTGTGAGGAGCTGAAAAATTTAGGATTGTCTTTGAAACATTAACTCACCCACATTGCACACATACAACGTTTTATGAACTAGGTGAAAAAAGTTAAAGACCTTTTTAAAGGCCTTGTGTTTGATTTATACTAATAATCCCCATTTCTCTGATGTTTGTGCATTTGTGTTAACACTCATTTCTTGCTAACATAAGGCTTGGAGTTGAAGATTTAATTAAACTCCCTTCTATCTCAGCATATTCTCTGATTCTGTGATTCAGTTCATGGCCAGGTCTGTAGGTTCAGCAATTTGTGTACCATGCTTAGCATGTCAATAGAGATAAGTAGTATGCGCACAATTTATTTGTTAGATTAAATAGCATTTAGTGCTTTATCATAAGAAATTTTGCACCATTTCTGTCCAGTGGCTTATCTTTACCCCTGAAGCCTGAGCAGTTCTTCTCATCAGTAAGCAGAAATCTGTTACTCGTTTTTGAAATGCATTAATAAGAATGATTTTTTTTCTGTAAATTTATTAAAAAGGGAAGTTACTATAATATCGTGTGATAGACACTGCTTAATACCAATAAAACGTTTCTGACCTACACAGGCTAGGGCAGGGATGCTGTGGGAACTGTAGCGTCACAGTCTGTGTCAGAGTCAGAAGTAAATAGCAACTGTAAGATAATGATAATGTGATCTTTTTCCTTCCTCAGTTTGTATTTCTTCTTTCCATTTCCAAACCAAACGGTAAAAGAGGCTCTGAATATGTCCCCGAGGTAGACCGAGCTGTCTGTCAGCACTCACCTGTTGTTAACAAGTGAGATTAATTACAGCATCAGCCAGTCTATCTACAAGCATGTTGCTGAATGGCAAAATTAAGTTTTGCTGTCCAGTGCTTTTTGTTCAAAGAGGAGCAGCCTGAGTGTTTGTGCTCACACACACACACACAGAGACATTCTTTTCTCTTTATAATTATTTTGACAGTGCCATTAACAAGAGCTGCCCTAAGGGGCCCTTTAGGGTAAGTGACAAGCATGAGGAGTGATTTTCATCCCACAAGCTATGCCATGATTAAAGTTTGGCCTTGTAGCGTTGCTGCCTTTCTCCGAGGCGGCTCCCGGTGCTCCTCGCCCGGCTGCAGTGCCCGGGACTGCCCGGAGCTGCTCTGCCTCGGCCGCCAGAGCTGCCGCGGAGCTGCGCTTAGTTCAGTCCCTTATCTCAGCTCCTCGCTCTTGGGAGTCTCTTCTCAGCTAGGAAAACTTTTGAACTAAGTGGCAACATGCGGACTCTTAGTCCCTAACTCAGTAGCCAGCCCAAACTGTCTTTTAAATCCACAAGCAAGGTTGATTTGACAGAGTGGTGCCATCCTGGGAAGGTATGCACCACATTTCAGTTCTATCTTACTGAGCTTATTCACTCCCTCTACCTTTTTGTATGTTTTTGAGGATGTTTTAGTCAACTGTTGCAAGGACAATTTATCGTTTTCAGCTCAGTGTGCTGAGCTGCACCCACAAGAGAGATTTGGTGAAATTCTAGGCCAAAATTGGCTTTGTTCAGCCCCGCTGAAGGAGAGGGTAATGGGGTCGTGCAACTTGCTGCAGGATCTGTGTTGTAAATACTCCGTGCACGTGTATTCTCAGGCTGTGGCTGTTTAAAAGGAGGTCAGGTTTTGGTATCTGACCCCAAATAAACAGTATGAATATATACATAAGGATCCAGATAATTAATGGGTTGTATTCCATGGTCTTATCTAGAAAACGTATTCGACTTGTGGCCTCTGTGTTCTTTTACGAGAAAAATCATAACATAATTCCCCCACAGAGAAGGGGTAAGTGGGACTTGAGTGGTATCAGCACCAGCCAAAATTTTCAGTACAATAGGTGTTAAGTTCAATTCTTAAATCCATGCTTGGGCTCTGAAACAAAAAGCTTTTTGTCTGTGCTTTTCAAAGGTTCTTGTACCTCTTAAGCTCGGTAGGAGTAGATGGTTGGTGTGAATGAAAAACAGCCCAGTTACCCAGGAGTCGTCATCAGTTTGGGGACTGAGCTGTGAGCGTAGCTTTGTGTTTAGTGGCACTGTGAAAGGCAGGTTGTGGCCCACCTTCCCCATCTGTCTCCTTGCTGGTCTCTTAAGCAGGACAGAAAAAAATCAGCTAAAATATTTTACTAATAAGCATTTTGTCAAATGAATCATCTGGGCCAGCATTTTAAACATGTCAGTGTGAATGGAGAAGGTTGGAGCTGTTTGGTCAGTGCTTGTTACTCTATCACGTCCATACACAACTTTAGTTAATTAAAAGCTCAAAATACAGAAGATATCAGATGGGATACTTAAAATAAGCTGTAAGGCTTGTTTGCTTCTCATGAAAGTTGTTTGTTGTTACCTCTTTATTAAATAACTGTATTAACAGCAGCTGTTACTTTGTAAGGAACAGGTTTTATGAGATAAGAATATGGAAATAATGTATGCATTCAACCCAGTATAAATAGAAATCCTATAAGCACTTCTTTCTTGTTTTGATAACTTTATGTAATTATTTATTTTAGTCTTAAGTATCTTTAAAGTTTAGTATAGAAATAGCAGAACTTGGAGCAACCAAACATACTGGAGTAGGCAGAAATGTACTTGAATGGAAATCCATTTGTTTCAGGGGCTCAGGCTGAGAAAGATGGGCAGTGTGTGTATGCTGTGGTCGTGGTGAACTTAGCAAGACCTTAAACAGGGGACAGAAGAAACCACCACAATCCACAATCCTGAGCTGAATGTGAGCAAGTTGTAGCATGGGCCAAATCTTTGTGCAGAGTAACTCTCAGATGGGCTTTGCTGTCAGGCCTGTGCACGTGTAAGTGTGTTTCAGTGCCCTATTGCTCCTTTTTCCCTATTCCCTGGGTGTCCTTCCAGCTCTACTCCCAGGCAGCAAAGGGGTTCCATATTCTGTCCATCCTCCAGGCATCCTGTTACCTCTTTGAAGTGAGCATGTCAGGAAGAAGAAAATGGCCCAGAGCCTTTCCTTGAAGATGCTGCAGGGGCCCTGCTAATGGTCTCTGCAGGCAGATGGGATTTAGAGCCTTATTAAATGTGGAGTACACTGAAACTTCTAAGGAACAATTAGAGGTATAAGGTGCTTAATCTAACAGATATAATACCAGTATGCATTTTAGGCCTAATTGTTGGGCTGTGTCTTCAACAAGTACTCGCACCATCTAGAGCAGCCCAGCTCTTTTTGTGATTGTACTTGGAATATGCTGGAATATATTTTAGTTTCAATAAACTACAGGGAGCTCAACAGTGTATCTAAAACTGAACAGTGTATCTAAATCTGTCTTCAGGAAGAATACACACAAAGGCTAAATATGTACTATGGAGTGGACAGGGGGGATACAAATACATATGGGATGGATAAAAAGCCCAAATATCAGTCTGATACGGGGAAGCACAGCTGGATTGTGATACAGTGAAAATAAGATGGACAAAATGTAAATTGAGAACTTGTTTTAAATCATGACGAAACTGACAGACAGTATTATTTATCAGCAGTATATATCCCTAGGGAAAGTGGCAAAAGTTGGCTGGCAAACAATGGACAAAGCAAAGCTTTGCTCATTGTATGATGTGGGAAAGTATGGCATAGACAGAGATGCTTAAGATAAAGGGGTTTTAATTTGTCTCTGCTTTCAAGGGTTGAGCTTAAGATTCAAATACAAAGTAAGCAAATGGGAGATGAAAAATGAAGACTTACTTGAACTTTGCAAACATAAGAAACCTGGTGGATAACAGTAAAAACAGGAAAGAAAAATTGATCAGGAAGGCAACTTCACACTCATTTATAATTACTATTCTCTTTACCGGAAGATGCACACAGATTTGGATTTGGCCTTTGATTTAGCTGTGGCCTGTACTTTTAATTTAGGAGGTGGTAGATGTATTCGTCACTTTGCTTCCCTTGCAAATCTTTTACAACGTGCAAGAAACAAAATATTTCCAAATAACCAGATGTATGTCCCATGTTTAATTTTATTTCTTCCCCCGCTATAAATCCTGCCTCTTCTTATACAAGTGTTCTTACTGTGGAGCTACTGCACATCTATTCTGCAGAAATAGGACATGTCCCAGTTCTTTCCTACAGGATTTGTGCTTACCAGATCACATATCATGGTGAGTTACATATATTCAGTGGGATTACCTTTTCTAGGAAATGATGGTGTGATGGCCATAGGAGATATGGCTTGTTGCTAGAAGCCCTCAATAGAGAGCATGGAAAGCAGTCTCTGTTAGAGCTCATCTAATGACAGCTTCTCTCACCTATTTGTTTCAAGTAACTCCTATTTCTTTTTCAAACGTGCATTTTAAACTGAAAGGAATTTCTAAGCCCTGCCTGCAAAATAAGTTCCTGTGCATCCATGCCACCATTTTGTCAGTAATCCTCCTAGCAGAGCGGGGAAGCTCTCAAGCTCTTCAGGTGATGGCAGTAGCTTAAAAAAAAAAAAAAAAAAAGGCAGTTTCTAAAGTGGGACGTAGCTTTGTGCAAAAAAGACAAGGTTTTTTCTTAGATGCCAGGAAGTGCCAGAAGGGAGGGTGCTGACCTGTGCAATTCTGAGGCTAAATACCACCAGGGTAACCTGGGACTTGCTCTTCCATTTCACCGGTGTCTGCACTTGCGGCTCTCGCTGCGTGCAAAAGCCAGACCAGCTTTCCAGCATGAGCAGAGATCTCTAACTCAGTCCTGACAGGGTCTTCAATATTTGCTTACTTTTTAATTTATTTCCCAAGCCAAAGTGCTTGGGAAACCCACTTAACACTGAATGAGATTTGATACACTTACACTGCCCTTCTTCTCTGGCTCCGTTTTCCTAAACCTGCTGCTGTATGTTGCAAGTGAGTGTAGGTCTCAACAGGCTTCAGGAGAGCATGGATGATCTCAGACTTGCTTTAGGAAATGAAGCCTGATTGTGTACCCAGAATGAGGATGAATATGTCCCATTAGCTTGGGCTTTTCTTTGGCTGTGAGGGCTATAAGGGGGTTGCAAAGAAACCTTCAGTAACTTCTGAAGCATAATCGAAGCTGCATCAATACCTGGGGGAAAAAAGATGTGAGCAGGCGTGGCTTTCAAGCAACAGAGGTTAAGATTCAGTGACCAGTAGTTAGATGTTTTACGGTGGCCAGTTTAATGGTTCATCTGTCTCCCTTGCAATGAGGAATCATTTGTATTAAAGCTCCAGCATTCAGATTCCCACAGCCATGCTGGTAAAACCACAGAAAGTTTTGATCAGAATTCTCAACTCTATTTTTGAAAAAGAATTAAGGAAGTGCGGCTGATAATGGATTTGGAAAGATCCATTTGTGAAGGAGAGAGTGACTGGAAAGCAATAACGAGATCCTTGATGATAGCATAAGATTTATTTTTTTAGACTTCTGCCTTGTGTTTCTGGAAAATGAAACTAAATAATGATGTGAATGAAAGGATTGTACTTTTAAAAATTTCCACTTTAATTTCCATCTACCTTTTCCAATCCTTTAATTACAATTTTCAAGCTTTACATGTATGCAATACAGAAAGTTATTCCTTTGTTCTGTAGAATGAAACTGTGTGTACATTCCACTTGTTGGGAAAATAAAGCTTATTAAAAGACTTGATATAATTACAGTACCTTAGAATAGGCGTATTAAGGATTAACAGGCAAAAGACAAGAGTATTATTGTCATGAAGTTTTGCTACATTTCTCTTCATTAAAGTCTGATATAAGTTAGTTTTGGAGATAATCAAAGTGCATCTTTTACAGCCTTTTTAAGTTGAACAACGAATGACAATTTAAAATTGTGGCTCGCTGATTATTTTAAAAGTTAATTTTGCCATGTTCCATATTTTCTGTAACTATACTAAAGCAAATGTTGCTAGAAAAGTTTGAGGAGACATGGACTGACAGGCACAAATGAAGGGAAATGCTACAAACCTGAAAATCACACGTGTTTCCTAGGGATTCTTTCAAGTAATTTTTTAAGTCAGTAGCAGATCCGTGATTTGAGGGTACACCTTTGATATATTAGCAGTATGCAAGCTAACTGCATCTAAGACTAGTTTCCAGAAGCAATAATGTACTAACTTTGGAGGGGTTAAGTTCAATGTTTAAAGTAGAAGGGAGCTCTCCTGCCTTTTTTGACAGTTGCTTTCATATATGTAACACAAAATGTCCTCCTTTTACTTGTTCTGGTTTTTGCATATGGAGTCTTCTATGCGTACACAGGACAGCAAGATAAATACATTACCGTATAGAAGTTCTTAGACAAAAAATGCAGAATTTGGTGTAGCATATCTTTCTTGTCTAAGTACAGAAATTAAGTAGAAAAAATAGTTTTAAAGGTCAGTGGTTTGTGGAACATGTCCAAAGGAAAAGGAATGACAAAAATTTTGAAATCTCAATTAACTTATCATCATGACAGCTTTTTTCATTGTGCATAGTTCTCTTACTTCTTGCAGAAAAAGGAAGTACTCATTTGTAATTTTGTCTGAAGGGAATGCAAAAGTTGCATTTATGGAATGCACTGTAGATTACCAAACCTAGCAGGGTCGCTTGTGGAAGGTGTTCAGTCCATGCAAGTCATGGAATATTATGTATGTACAGAGGTAGAAGACTTGAACTGCGTTATTGTTTGATATCTTGTGATAGAAATAAATCAGCAGTCAACTACACCTTCTTTTCCCCCAGCCTTTCAATAAGAAATGTATGCCTTTTTATTGCTATATGAAAGTATTTCAGCATCTAAGTGAAAATACATCCTCCATTAAAGTGAAGCAATTCACACTGTGCAGGGTATTGATGTGTATTTTACGACTTTATGGAGAGCACAGAGCTTTTCTCAAGAATTCAGTATTTTGCAATGGCTCCTTTAAAAGATTAAAGGCAAAGTGATTCAGAGATTTCTACGGCCCTGTTGCCACTTGTTCCAATCCTTCAAATACAGAGGAATCCCAGCACCAAGCCACTGCAGTTTGGAGATGTGCATGTAAACTAACATGGATGGGACAGATCCTGAGATTTTAAAATCTCCATCCAAATCCGTTACTATAAAGCACTAGACCTCCAAATGTTGTGAATATGCTTGTTTGTAGCAGGCTTATGTTTATAGTGTCCTCTTCTGCTCTGAGTCAGCCAAATTGTTCAAGTCTAACGAAATGCCCATTGCAAAACCCAGTGAAATTACCTTTCTCTCATGTCCTTTTGATTTCAAGCATTTCTTGCATCCATCTTTCTTAGCCTGATTGTCCAAAAACTTGCTGCTTTGTGTGTTTTCTGAAAGTGCCAATGTGGGAATGCCACGTTTCTTTTTTTTTCCCTGAAATCTTATCTTGCTTTCCTATGGGTATTGTGAGGAGTGGAAGTCCCAGTTTTGCATAAGACATGAGGAGCAGGAATATATTGCTTTAAAAGCGGAAAAATGCAGACACTTCACAATTGCATAATCTAACTTTTTATTATTATTATTCCAGTGCAGACTTTCTGCACATCAATTTCTTTGCTTTCCCTCCCTTAATTAATATTCCGTTTATGTGGGAACTATTCTTAGTTTCAGATCCAAGCAATGCAGAATCCTGCAAATGCATTGCTCTACAGCAATCCCCGTGGAGCTTTAACTAGGACCTCCAGGTTGTCTGTTTGCCTCTCCAGCAGATGGGCACATTCAGAGGAAAGCATACATTCCAGGAAGCAAGTTTGCATCACCCTGTTGATTAGGGATATCCGAATACTAATTTGATTTGCATTATAGATGACCTTGGTGAGAGTAAAGTGATGCACAAATTGAACTGTGCAACTGGTTGCTCTCGGTTTGTGTGCTCTGTTCCGCTTTCAGGCATTTCTCTTACCAAATGTGATTGTTCAGTCTTTGAGGAGCTGCAGTACTTTTTGGTAGGCTCTGTCACTGAGAAGCATTAGGGAACCCCTGTGTGTTTGACAGAATACATCTATTCCGTGTGGATCCTCCGTGTGTAAGGCATGGCCTCGATGCAGAGCTAATGCATTGCTCATTAGGACTTCCTGTACTGCAGTATGGAGTTCCAGCAAAACTGCAAGGGAGACATCTGTGTGTCTTTGTTTTCAGACCGTCCTGAAAAAGTGATCATACATGGGGATCATAGCTGAGATGAATGCGTAATTTATGTCACTTTATAGTTGTTATAAAGGTGCTTCAGCCTAAATAAATCCAGAGAAGTGTTGCTACATACATCATTAAAAGTACTGCTTCTGTAACGTTCCAGTCTTCCAGCTGGTGACCAATTCTCTTCCAAGCAGAGGCACTCTTGTATAACTGCAGTTTTGCCTGGATTACTTATATTGCATGTTGATAGGTATGTGCTGGTATGTTAACTCTGTCTTCTGTGGATTTTATGGGTGTACTGTCTGTGTATAATCTGCACACTCTCAGTGGTGCCTGTGTATTACCTCTCATCCTCTCCATTGATCTCCAGGCTATCCGATGCACTCTCGTGAACTGTAGTTGTCAGTGTTTCAAACCTGGGAAAATAAATCAGCGACAATGTGACCAGTGCCGGCATGGATGGGTAGCACATGGTAATACTTGTTTTTACAATCTATAGAAAAGCATGTAGGATTCTCCTCCCTATAACATGCTTTTTGTGTCACCCCCTCAAACCACCCACTGCAATATTAGTTACGTTTAATTTTACCTCTCTCTCGTGGCTCGAGTTTATTTATATTTCGTGATTTTTGTTTTCAGCCCTGAGCAAATTAAGGATTCCCAACCTCTACCCATCAAGCCAAGTAGAAATAGTTCAATCCAATGTTGTCTTTGATATCAGTAGCCTCATGCTGTACGGAACCCAAGCCATTCCTGTGCGCCTTAAAATTCTGCTAGATCGGCTTTTCAGTGTTCTGAAGCAAGAAGAGGTAATACAGATTCTCCATGCTCTGGACTGGACACTGCAGGATTATATACGTGGATATGTGCTACAGGTATTTAGAGGGGCTTTTTAAATATAAATGTGATAGTTACGTAGTTTTTCTAGCTTAATCTTCTCAGTGGTTCACAATGTGTTAACAGCTTGGCACAGCTGAAAGGGAGTGATCAACCTGTACAAGGTTAATGCCAGAAAAGAAGGGGTACATTTTTGGCCATTGGTCTCTTTTCTTAGTTGAACTTAATTGAAATCTTCCTACTTGCTCGAATCTGTCAACAAAGGTAAGCAAGGATAAAAAGGAAAAGTTACTTAGGAATGTATCAAAGTAAAGGCTTCAGAATTTTCTCCAGTCTTATTTAAACAGTGAGTTTGCCTTTATACAGCAGAATAATACATCAAGAAATAAACTTGCCATCATCTTAAACACCAGGGACAATATTCCTCTCTGGTGTAGTGCTACTGACCTTACTGGAGCTACAGCAAGGATGTATTTGGGCCTATGTGCTTACACTGATGTTAGTCCTTGCTGCTCTGGAAGTTACCTTTTATGTAAAGTAACATTATGATCTTACATTATGACATGAATCAATATTTAATGGTCTTGATAATCTTGCTTTTTAGTGTTAGGATTAAAAATATGGAATCAATTACCTTGAACCTCTACCACATGAAAAATTTATAATGTTACGTTCTTCATCATCTTAGAAACTCTTACATGCACTGTGAAAAATCTCAGTAGGCCATCAAATACATGTTCTGTGATAAAATATTTATTGTAGTTATTGGGAAAAGTTAGGCATAGCTAGAGTTTGAAAGAACTCCAACACTAGTGTAATTACAGCTGTGCTCTGTGAACACTGGCAATAGATCAATACAGGTTCATTTGTTCTCTGATCTTAGTTGCTTGGAAGATTATTAAACTTGCAATGAAAGAATACTTGACTTAAATGAGGAGCTAAATCCTGGTCTGATTGCTCCATCTCTGCTGTCTGTACTTACAGGATACTAACTGTTGTTCAAATAATGTGTCTTAATTTTTGTGGAAAAAAAGTAGTTTATTGAAGGTATTACTGTCAGTTCAGAAAGAAATAATATCACCAAAGTGGTGACATTTGGCAGAAATTATCACTGAATTGGCATTAATCTCATTAAATGGAATGTTTTTGTCATTTTGTTAGAGAAGAAATTTTAGTCCCTGAAAAAAATGAGAGATTTGAGGGGAGGTTTTTTTTGTTTGCCTTAACTGACTCATTTAAATATTTTTGGCTGTAGGATGCTTCAGGAAAGGTGCTGGATCACTGGAGCATAATGACCACTGAAGAAGAACTGGCTACTTTGCAGCAGTTTCTTCGCTTTGGAGAAACTAAGTCCATTGTAGAGTTAATGGCAATTCAAGAGAAAGAAGGGCAATCAATTATAATACCACCACCAGCTGCCAATTTGGATATTAGGGCATTCATTGAGAGCTGCAATCCACACAGCCCTAATTTTTCTGCTTCCTTGGACAAAATGAGTCCCACCAACATTCATCCCTTTGAGAATATTGTCAATAACATGGCTTTCATGCTGCCCTTTCAGTTTTTCAGTCCAGTGCCTCCACCTTTGATAGGTTCACCACCAGAAAGACATTTGATTGAGCAAGGTCAAGACCATGGCAATGAAACCAAACAAGATCTTCAGATATCATTTTCTGAAAGCAGCTTCTTAACTTCTAGTTCTGCATCATTTCAAGTTGAAAATGAGAGGAGCATAAATGGTCCAGATGTCACTAAAACAGAAGATGATGCCCTTTTAAGTGATTCCAGTTCACATAATACAGCAGCAAAGCTTGAAATGACAGCACTATCTCCAGAAAACAAAATTAAATCTGTTGAAAAAAATGGTGCTGGGCCAAGGAAAGGGCGTGTTTTCTGCACTGCATGTGAAAAGACATTTTATGACAAAGGTACTCTGAAAATACATTACAATGCAGTTCATCTGAAGATAAAGCACAAATGCACCATTGAGGGCTGCAATATGGTATTCAGCTCTTTGCGCAGCCGAAATCGTCACAGTGCAAATCCTAACCCCAGACTCCATATGCCGATGAATAGAAATAACAGGGATAAAGATCTGAGAAACAGTTTGAGCATTGCTGGACCTGGAGATAGTAAAAGGACAGAATTTACAATTTTAACTCCGGATAGCAGAACTATTTCCAACTATGCCAGCTCCTGTACAGATTCAAAAGGTCAGGCTGGATTTTCCAGTATTGGGCACAATGGTGTCCTCTTCCCAAACCTGAAGACAGTACAGCCTGTTCTTCCTTTTTACCGTAGTCCAGTCACACCAGCTGAGCTTGCTAATACTCCAGGTACTCTTCCTTCTCTGCCTCTTGTTTCTTCCTCAATACCAGAGCAGCTTGTTTCAAATGAATTGCCCTTTGACATGCTCCCCAAGAAGAAGTCTCGTAAGTCGAGCATGCCCATCAAGATAGAGAAAGAAGCTGTTGAGGCACCTCATGAAAGCAGCGATGTCGCCAGTTCTGAAGACGACACACGTCTGCAATTGGTAAGCGATGGAGAGCTTGAGACCTGTGAGCATAAGATAGAGAAGCGAGTGGCCGACAGGCTGGAAAAGCACCCCCATTCAGGTAATTCATGGAAATCTCTCTCTGGGGTAGAGGGCCCAAAGTATTTTGAATCTGTCTTTGCACCAAATAACAAATACATCGAGGATATCTCTGAGAATGAATTGCAACACTGTGAGAAAGAGGTTAAACCAGAAGAAAACCAACCATTAAAAGTAGTTTCCCATGAGATTATATATGAAGATCCAAAACACCACCACAATGATGTTATAAAACCAATGACTGAACCCCCCCTGTATATTAAAGAGCAGTCAAAGCACAGGATTCCTAAAAATGACTGCCCTGAATTGCAACACCACTTGCTGACCGGGGGCTTTTTCAGCACTTTGTCAAACAGGGGTGCTGCCATTCCTTGTTTTGAAGACTCTAAAGATATGGATCATGTCAGTCAACATGCACTAGGGATTCAGAAGGAAGAAAGCCGCTTTCATTGTGACATCTGTAAGAAGACTTTTAAAAACCCTTACAGTGTAAAAATGCATTTCAAAAATGTACATCTCAAAGAAATGCATATTTGCACAGTTGAGGGCTGTAATGCTGCTTTCCCTTCTCGTAGAAGTCGAGACAGGTAAGAAAATTATAAACAAAATTGTATTTATTTTACCATCACAATGGAGCCTAATTTGAAATTAAAATGAGTGTTTGAGGAATGGAGCCTACAAATATTTTCTGTGTATCCTCGTATAACAGGTATGATAACTTATCAGAACATTCATAAAATGAAAATCCATTGAAAGAAACATTTCCTTTCCACTAGACTACGAGGTATTAAATAAAGCCATGAAAATTTCATGACTGATAAAGACTGCAATAGTTGAAAGAATACTTTAGAACATAAAGGGAAAGCCACAAGGGTTTGAATTCAGCAATTTTCCGGTAGATGCATGTGTGGACTTATATGTTTAATATGTACTTTCATGTGTATTTTAATGCATACGGTGTTCTTTAATGGAAAAGCAATGCGATCAATTCAGGAAATTTTCACTTGCCCTGGCCCTTGCTTTAATCAAGGATTTGCAACAGACTGCTGAGAAAAAGCCTGTAAGAAAAGCAAGATTAGTCTTTGTCAGTACAAAATTAACATTATGCAGTGGTAGTTGAACTAACACTGTCTGGTGCGTATCCACATCAGTATTGCTTTTCTGTAAGATTACGTACTAATTCCTAAACTATACCATGACCTCGATTCATCTTACTGTTAGCTGCAGTATTGTGTGCCTGCAATTCATTTTATTTCAGCCTATTATGCACATAGGCTGAGAAACTGAAGTTTTATCGTTGACCCTCAGTTGTGTATCTGAACAGGTCAGCGATAGGTAACAAACCTATTCAAGTGCAACCGAAGTGTTGTTAAGTTTTCCAGCTCTCTGTAAGAGTGTTAGAGCAGCTTTTGGCTGCAGGAAACACGCCTGGAGAGTAGTTCAGAGTGACACAAGGTTTAGATTGTCTGTAATCTGCTAGGAGTGCTGGAGCCAGCTGATGCAGTCCAGAGAGAGGATGGGCCGGTCTCTGAGGACTGGCCGCTGCATCTGAGATGCACAGATTCATCTGCTGCTGGCAGGGCTTCATACCCTGGTCTGCTGCCTGCATCTTCCCAGATGTGAATTCCTCTCCACTGTAATTGCGATATGGGCCACAGGAAAGAAGGCCAGCAGTAAGATTTGCGTCCACATGCCACAGATTCCTTCCCACACCAATATATTCAGATAGGCTTTAACATAGGTGCTTTGGGAAGATGGTTTATTTAAGGGGAAGAAAAAAGGCAAGCCAACTCAGAAAAAAGTTCACAAGCTTTGTACAAAACAATAGTTATTTGGAACAACTTTGCAGAAGTTTCTGGACTTTAACATAGAGTACTGTGACTGCAAGTACAAAATATTTCTGTGTCTTTTTGAACAATTCATGGTTCTGATTAAACCATGATGGCAAGGGGAAAAAACAAATATTTTGCCAGTCTTATAATAGACTCAATCTTCTAGTCAGAGCCTGGAATTTCCCAGTGAGCTGATTGATAGTATTCAGTGAGGAACAGTGATTTTCTGTGTTTGGTAATTTTAAAAAGAGATGCCCATTCGAAAACTGCAAGTTGCATAAAATTCAATATTGCTTATTTTCAAGAAAATTCCTGTCAAGAAAAAGTTCTGTACTGCTGTGTACAGCTGCACGTGGTTACAGTGCTTGAGATCACCAACAGGTTTTGCAGACTCAGGTTACTCTGTTCCTGCTTTGTCCATTGCAAAAGAATCTTGTTTCTTACCCCCTCAGTCCATTCTATGCTCTCAGTTCAATTTGCAGTTTTAAGTCTTTTAGGCCCAGCACTCGATCTAGCAGAGCAGACAGCTGTCCACAATGCAGGAGAGAATCTGAAACCTTGATTTCTGGAGTTATTTCTGATTATATGCCAGTGCAAGCAAGTTCAGAAACCCAGTCACGTGTAAACCATCCATGTGCACTCCCAGTGTGGCAGTTGGTCAAATCAGAGTGTACAGTTCATGCATGCTACTAAATATTGATTTTTTTTCTTTGTTAATGATCATTATGAAACAGCTGTTAAGTGAGGCAAAACACTTTCTTGCTAAGCTTGTCTTTGTTCTTCTAGACATAGTTCAAACCTAAATCTTCATCATAAGCTTCTGACTAAAGATACACTGGAATTCAACAACCATTTCAATGCAACATACCTCTTGAAAGACATGGCTAAGGAGTTTTGCCAAGATGTCTCTTTAAAACAACATGTTGGACATACTTCTGTAATCTTCAAAGGAATGAACAGAACAGGCAGCTACGTTTTCCCAGTCAGCAAAATTAGAGAACCCTGTTCTGAGAGTTATGGATACGATCCATTAAATGATGGAGCTGTTCTGGATCTAAGCACTACTTCCAGCATTAAATCTGAGAGCAGTGCTCATTCTTCTTGGGATTCTGATGGAGGAAGTGAAATTACCACCATGCCCTTGGATGATAGTGATGAAAGCTGTGAAGGACCCAGCCTAATGCCCAATGATGAACTCTACCAAGACTGTACTTTAATTGACAAAGCTAATCAAAACTTTACAAATTTACCTTCCAGTTTGCCAATAACTTGTCATATATGTCAAAAAACATACAGTAATAAAGGAACTTTCAGGGCTCATTATAAAACTGTGCATCTCCGCCAGCTCCACAAATGCAAAGTCCCAGGTTGCAACACAATGTTTTCATCTGTTCGCAGTCGGAACAGGCACAGTCAAAACCCCAATCTGCACAAAAGTCTGGCTGGGTCACCAACTAGCTTACAGTAAGATCAGACTGATCTTAATTTATTTCTGCTAAGAATTAATCATTTCAATTAAGGAATGTGTTAACATTAGTTTTATTTAAACTCATTTGACTTCCAGCCCGCTCGACAGCCACAGTCAAATTCTTTTCTCCTATGTGTGCTCTCCAGCAGTTTCAGTTAGCAAAGCTTGGTGCTGTAGTTTTTGTGCAATTGTTTGGTTTGATGTTGGATAGCTAAAACTTTTGTAAGGAAAAGAGAACATCTTAGAAATGGGGGAAATATGGAGACATTAACTAGAGTATTTCTGATACCTGTGAAGTATTACTTGCCAAAAATAGGAGCTTTAAATGAGGACCATCATCTCTAGTGTTTACATGTTAAATTAGTTGTGTTATTTAAGAAAAAAGTTAATGATTGAGGTGAGTTTCCTCTGGTTGGGTTGAGAGTTTTGTTCCTGACACTTTAGTCTGAAGCTGACTTGCAGTATTAGTGGAACATGATATTTGCAGTTTACTGTATCCCAAAATCCAAAAGAGAAAATGCAAATCTGGGAAAACTTTGCATACAGTCCAAATCTCCTGAAAATCCTGCAATCCTTACTCCTTAAGTTTCATTTCACTTGAATAAAGATTGCAGTATTTTGGATTTCTTAGAATTTAATACCAGTTTCTTTGCAAGAGCAGGGGCTACTTAATTTGGCAGGATTGCCTGAATAAATCTGAGACATTCTGATAAATTATAGTGACAGAAAATGAATAGGTTACGCTAAATTTTCTAAACCACAACAAATGCATCCATAAAACGGGGGGAGGGAAATTAAACCCCTTAATTCTTTAATTTAAAATGCACTTTTTGAATTCCACGTTAAGGGAGAGAAAACTTTTTGTTATAAATAGAAAAAAAAAAGGGGGGGGAACCCCCAAACAAATATCCAAACTGCTTGAGAGTTTGAGAGTTTGAAGGTACAATTCTAAGCCTTTGAAAGGAAGAGATAAAATGGATGCAGTAGATACCTTTTTCATGATTCAGCATTTAGTGTTTCTTTTACCAGTGGGGGATAAAACATGTTGAAGTTTGTAACAATAGAAGAATGCTTTTTCTCATTCACACCTCTTTTTAGTAAGAACATCGTTCAATATCTGTTAAAATGTTTCATGTCTTTGTACTTGCCCCTGTAACTAACAGTATTCTGCATTATGTTCTATGCACTTAAGAAGACTGGCCTTGCATTGTATTTAAAAAACACTTTAATATTTAATTTGTAGTCACATAACACAAATGCTGTGTGTGTACTTGTGGTGTGTCTTCTTAGACTGATTCATTTCCAAAGAGGAAAAGAAATGAGTGCAAGTCTTACAGTACCTTTTTTTACTTCAATTCACCAGTGGAAATCTGTTATCAATTCTAGTATGCAAGCATGACATTGACAGCACAATCTGTACATACTATACCAAAGTGCTTACAGTATTTGTGGTTTCTAGAACTAGTCTAGTTTTCCAGTATAACTGGATCTTAAGTCTTTATTCATTTTTGTGACTGAATAAAAATAGACTGAAATTTGGGATTTCATATGTATGTAGAAAGAATAGAACAATGCTATTGCCATATGTCTTGATGTTTAACTTATTCTAAAAAAATACTATGGTATTGTAACCATTTCATATTGTATAAAAGAAACAAAAGTGGATTCAGTATTTCACTAATTCTTTTGAAAAGTGGTTTGTGTGTGGGTATGGGTTATGCAAGGAAAAAAACTGACACCGTTGTAAATGTTTGTGCTCACTACAAATGGTTTCCATGCATTGTGTAAAGTAATCTTCTATTTTTTTAATTTACCGTAGGTTTATGTGATATTTAAAATAATTCATTTGTGCTTGAAGCCGTCAGGAAAAGATGCTGTCCTGCGGAAAGTTGTGCCATTGCTTTGAGGTTTTGTGTTTTGGGGGGCGTTGGTGTTTGGGGTTTTTTGGGGGGAGTTGGTTGGTGTTTGTTTTGTTGAGGTTTTTTGTTGTTGTTTTCTTTGTTTTTTTTAATAGGAACTGCTATCAGCGGAGGTCACAGTTTGAAAACTAAGGGCACAATCACAGGGGACACAATTGCTCCCAGCCTTTTGATAGTAAAAATCAATTGTTTGTTATCCAGCTATTTCAAGCTCTTTTTTTATATATATATATAAACCTATTTGTTTAATCATAAACTGTGTTTTTTTGAAACAAAATGTGATGTAAACTAATGCTGTAATGCCCATTTATTTAGTTTTCACTGTGTCAAAAAAAGGAAACACATTTGTATACCTTAATAATTTTGTATGTGTTAATAAAAACAAATAATAATGCCTCTGGTTGATTTAGAAGAGTAGGCTTTTGTGATTGAAAATACTACTGTTCTTAATTTTTATTTTGAAAACACATTCCATCAGTAGAGAGCACTGCTTTGACAATGGTACTTATTCTGTAATAAGGAAGTGTCATTTTAATGAGCCATTAGAAATAATGTAATAAATGTTGCTAGATATTTTATTGATTTTTTTTTTTCTTCTGTGCAGTAGTCAAGGGTAGAGATGAGTTTAAATGCCGTCAGCTAAACAGAAGGTAAATATCACTGAGAACTACGCTAAAAAATAGATACTTTGTGCCCCCTTTATCTTTTGTAAAGGGTTTTTTTTGTCATTTCTCAAAAATCTGGAGAGGATGGCAGATTTCTCAGAGCAGGCTAACCCTTAGGACCCCTAGAACAGCATATGTATCTCATGAAGCATTTGTGTAGCTCCCTCCTCCTAATGACCACAATGTGGTTGGGCCAAGCCTTGACATCCCTGTTAGTTTTAAATACGTGTGATACTTCTCGCAGCCCGTATCACATATTCACCCCAGATGTTGAAGGAAGTAACTTCAGAATAGTAGTACCATTATTTTTGGAGCTTTTCAGAGTCGGTCTGGAAAGCTGAAGCAGCTTGCCCTGACTGAGACTGAGTTCCAGAGATGTTTACATCTACAGTCTGTGAGTATGGACAGTTGGAGGCTCAAATCTTTGCATGAGGTACGAACTGGGCCTGGACATGCCCACCCTTGCTACCCAAGTATGTTGCTTCATTTTTTTATTTGTGCCTTTTTTTTTTTTTTTCTTCCTTAGAAAACAAGAGCCTCAAAAAGTAGATCCTGTCATCTTTCTGTGACTCCAAGGGAGAAGGCACGGGTGCACACTGCGGGGTAGCCACTCTGTCTGAGCATCCAGTGCCTCAGAACACAGGTATTTTGAATAGTTTGTGGTAGCAGGTCTACATTGCTCTGGAAAATGAGTGTGATAGTGTTTACCAGGAGTATTTGCAGAAATCTATTTGGAATGGAGTGTAAGTGAACTGTTTTTATAGCTCCAGTTTTCTAAGCACTTTGAAAAGAACTGTGGTAAAACCGGAGAGTATTGTTTCTAATGAATCTTTACTGAAGTTATACACTGCAAAGCCCAGCAAAGTGGAGAAACAAGTTCTGAAAATACTTGTCTGATGCCCTGAATTGAATAGGGAAGCCTAAAAAACAGCTAAACTACTTGAACTTAGTCCAGGGATTTTTAAATAGGGTGCCAGATCCTCCTTGAAAAGGGTTCACAAGCAACTTCTGATTAATCAGCAAGCATAGATTTAAGAAAAGCAGCTGAACTAAAAACACCTTTGGAGTTTGAGATACAGCCCATAAGGATTCCATTCAGCCTGCAAGTGAGCATTCATTTCCAAGCTGAAATGAGAGTATTACTCTGAACTGGGAAGGAGACAACAATGCAATAAGAGAGGGAAGGTTGAATCAAAGGTTTTGTTCAGAGCAGCATTTACTGCCGGTGCCCTGGATTTGAGAGGAGGGCAAGACAATATATAAAAGGTAAAGGTTTGAAGTTGGATTAAGTATGCATAGTGTGATCAAGCCAGCTTTGAATGACTTGGAAAACTTTTGGAAAACTCTCAGCATATTGCTGGCTAGAGAGATTTGCACATAACCTCAGCAGGCCTGTTTCTGGAGGTAGACCAGCTTTTCATTTCCCCTTGCCCTCACCCCCCGGCTCCCTGTGCCTTTTGGCACTCCTTGGATTACGTGAAGTTTCTAACTTGCAAATGCACTGCTGAAACATCACCCTGTTAAGCTCCAGCCCTGTCAGCTCCATTCCCTGTGAACAGCCTTCAGCTTTCACGTGTGTTGTGTAAACAGGTAAAGGAAAGGTAATGCTGTGAAGTGACAGCCCCTCTCTGCTGAGCACTTCATCTAATTCTGCACCAGTTTAAAGCTTCCCGGAAGCCTCTTGTATTGTGTCCTTGTAGCTCCTATTCCAAACTGGTAAAACTGACTGTGAATTGCTCCCCATTATTGCCTGCAGATGCACGTGTTTAATAAGCAGAGAAGTTGCTTTGACTGCCGAGTGCAGCATTAAAGGAGTTTGTTGAACTCATGCTTGCCAAAGTCTCTAGCAAAACTCTCATTGGTTTGGATTGTAAGGAGTACCATATATCAGCATCATTCTATGATTTTGTGAAAGTTATTTTTTTTCTTTTCAATAAATCAAGGCCAATCCAAACATGTCTTAAGTGTGAGCTGATTCTTTGCTTCAGTCTTTTAAATCTTTGGTCACTAATCTTCTAGTTCTGTAGTTTCTGCTCATTCAGTGTAGGGATTTCCACAGTGTGTTACTTCTATAATGTTGTGGTTATTGTTAGTTCCTGCATCTGCCACTCTTTTGAAGCTTACAGATTTAAGTAGAGGCAGTCATTGAAGACTATAGTAGTTGCAAGTGTAAGAAACAGGGTTGGACTGAAGAATTAGTTACCACTTTTTGGAGAAGAGTGTTGATGTGCTGCTTGAAAAAAGGTTGTAGATGCACACACCCATGTACTAGAAAAAGCATAAGCCTTCCATGTCATGTGAGTGAGAAAACTCAGTACTTTCGAAGTTTCCCTGCCTTGACTTTTTCGGGTTTTCAGTCAGACTGTAAGTTTCTTAAGATGTGTAACACATTTCCTATTCATTCCCTGTCTGCACATCTCCTACCACAGACTAGTGTTTCTCAAGACCAGAAGAAGCCCAGTCTGTTTCTCACTGAAGCCATTTTGGCTTCTCACTGAAGCCAAAAGACAATGAGGTGGCCGTCAAGGATAAACTGAATTACCCTGGATTATTTTCATCTCTCTTTTTATCCACTCAAATTCAGAAACAGCTAGTCCCAACATTTGTTCAGTCACAACAATAAACTGCATTGGCTTCCTACTTTTTTTTAAAATGAGGATCCTTGAGTTGCAAGTAACATATCACTGTTAAGGTCTATACTGAGCAACTTGCACTGCAGTAAAACTGAGCAGACAAAAAGACTGTAATCTGAGTTCTCATTTTAATTCCAAAATTATTAACTATAGTCATTATGCAAGCTGCTTTCTAGGAAAATATCTTATTTGAATCTGCTGATTTATAAGAATGACGGTATATATATATGTACATGCACTGTATGCATAGGTATTTTATGCACACTTATATCAATACATAGTAAAATTGCATATGCATAGGGCTGCATATTCATGTTAAACTTAATTCTGCTTTCATTTATGATAATATAAGTTGGGATTAATTTCAAGGGATTCAGTAGAACAGGTGTCATGGGTTTGCAAAAGTCCCCCTCCTTGGGGATTGAAAATAGTTTGTCCGGATAAATTTCCGGACAAAAGCCAATCAGGAGTTCAGGTGACGCCTTTGCCAATTAC